>CM053599.1:163002058-163061059 GCA_028646575.1 Pseudocheirus occidentalis | reverse complement strand
AAAAAAAAAAGAGTACACAGGGATGAAAGTGACATAATTCAGTAAAGAGCAGTCACACAGATTCTCAGGGATTCTGGCTCCAATGTAATAAAAGGAACATGAGACAGAGTCAAGAAATCTTATTTCTGGTGCTGGCTTTGCAACTCACTAGCTGTGTGACATTGGGCAAATCCCTCCTCATCTGTAAAATTAGGGTCTTGGGTCAGATGATCTTCAAGTTTGTTTCAACTACTCTAGGATTCTTGGTTCTAAAAATACCCTCCATATGAATTATATGTTCATAATTGAATACACTCCACATGGATATGTTGAAAATATAATGGCATTCTACCCCTCATACCATATACTTAGTTCAGATTAAGCAGATCTTCACAATGTGAAATTGGTTTTTCGTTGGATTTATTCAGATAACTATACCACATAACCTTGGACTAAAGAACCTAAAGCTGGCAATAAATGCTGCACATTTATTAGTGAGCCTGCACAAATACCCTTAGAGAATATAACCACCAAGGGCTGCTGTCTTGGTTTACATGATATTTAGGCTGAAAATTACATATTCCCTGGTGCTGAAGCCCTAGTTTGTAAATCAATGTAAATTCAGTTACAGTCTCATGTTCCTCAGTCAGCAGCACAACAGGATACTATTTCTCTACTTGTTAAACCAAGAGAGAATGCTTCTGTGAAGAGCTCCCATGCTTAGGTTAAAAAAAAAACCACAACACTGCTGTCTGCTGGCTTGATAACATTTCTCCATTCCAACCCCTTTTAGCACAAAGAAACTTCCCAGCATCAACCTGTCCCAGAAGAAATGTGGGTTTGAGGGGCTGGATCTTAGTCGTCAACACAGAGATCCCAAACCGACTGACTTGCCCAAATGTCAAGTGTTCTATTTTCCTTAACGACAGTGGAAGAAGGAGGGAGAGTAAGAAAGGGATGTAAGTGAAGTGATCCATTTTGCAATCAAAGCTTCATGGGTAAAGAATGACTTCTGAAATCAAATGGAATGGAGACCAACATTATCTAGGGAGGCAGCCTAGTACAGGGTCAAAAACATTGACTTTGTTTTCAAAGGGCTTGGGTTCAATCCTGCCTCTGATATTTACCCGTGTGACCTTGGGAAAATCACTTACCCCTCTTAGGCTTTGGTTTCCTCCTCTGTAAAGTGATGGGGTTAGAACAGATGACCCCGAGGTCACTTCAAGTTCTAGACCTATGATCCTTAAAGAAAAACAATTTTTTTTACAGAATCATGCATGTGGCTATAGTTTGGAGTATGCTCTGTTCTTTGTTTATAGAATATTTTTAAGCAAAATCATTTGAGTCATAATCAACAACAGGGAGTTCTATGTCTATGGGATCTTGCCCAGTGATTTCCATGAAAAATGTAAGAATTTCCATCATTGAAGTCCAGTGTTCTTTGTAATTTTTTTTCCTTGTTAATGTATTTCCCAAGACAACAGACCAACTGAGAGCCTTGAACTTACCGACTTTTGGTCTCTCTGAGGAAGAGAAGAAAGAAGGAGGGAAAGGGAGAAGGAAAGAAGAGAGAAAGTGGAGAAGGAAAAAGAAATGAGGGCAGGAGCAAGGATAAAGAGAAGAAAGAAAGAAAGAAAGAAAGAAAGAAAGAAAGAAAGAAAGAAAGAAAGAAAGAAAGCAAGAAAGCAAGAAAGGAAGGAAGGAAGGAAGGAAGGAAGGAAGGAAGGAAGGAAGGAAGAAAGAAAGAAAGAAAGAAAGAAAGAAAGAAAGAAAGAAAGAAAGAAAGAAAGAAAGAAAGAAAGAAAGAAAGAAAGAAAGAAAGAAAGAAAGAAAGAAAGAATTCTAGAATAAGGGATGAGGGGATCAGGGTAAAGTATATTGGCTTCATATAACAAATCGGCTTGTCTGCATAACTTCTTACCAAAAGAGAGCTACTCTTTTCTCCTGAGGAGTCTGGGAGTATGAAGAAACTACCCTTGCCAAGCTACCCTTGCCCTCCATGAGATGGGACAGAGACAAAGAGATAGGACCTGTTTTGGACAGAAAACATCCCCCTACTAGGATGGTCCCCTCAGAAGCTTTCATCCACAAGGGAAAACTTGTGTGGAAAGAGAGAAAACGTCAGTGACTCTCAAAGTTAGAAGGTCAGACTAGAAATGGTATGAACTCCTTTCAACCCAAAAACCTTAGCTCCGAAAAGTGTCTGGGTCAACACAGCTGTTTTTAATACTGTTCACTCACTTCACTGTTAAGCTATAAATCTCTTAGGAAATTGCCTTTGACAAGGTCTTTTTTCCATAATGATTTGATGTTTTGTCTTTTACATGCGTGTGTACGTACACAAACACGCACACACACAGTAAATCATTAGTCTTCATGCATATATTATAAGTCATTTCTAAGACAAACCCAGAGACTTCAGAGATAAATCTATCCTGACTGAAAGAGAGAATGCCAGGGATTATCTGACGTCAGCCTGAGGGTGGAGTGTCTAATAGGAGAGAGAAAAAAAGAAACAGAATGAAAGCTGAGGCAGGGTCACACCTTCATTTAAATGACTGTACATCCTAATATTGACTTCATAAATGAAACTGTTACCACAACAACTAGAAATTTGTGATTTGTGTTTACACTGAACATTAGACAGTCCCAACCCCTCATCCCCCCCAATCCTCCCCACCTCCACCACCACCACCACCACCACCACCCCCACTCCCACCCCCCACCCCCCCCCTCAGGTTAACAGAGAGCAGTAGGCTCATGTCAGACATCAGTTGTAACTTCAGAGCAGTATACTTAAGGTCAGAAAATCAAATTGCTCTGTGTATTATCACACTTCTCCAAAGGCTCATGAGTCACTATGGCTGATATTAGCAAGGCAAATCTGGGATTCATTGATTTTATTATATTTATTTGCTTTTTGGAGGGGGGGAAGGCAGGACAAGTGGGGGTAAGTGACTTGCCCAAGGTCACACAGCTAGTGTTAAGTGTCTGAGGCCAGATTTGAACTCTCATTCTCCTAAAGTGGCATGATACTGGACAACTCACTTTCTTTCTCTGGGTCTCAGTTTCTTCACCTGTAAAATGAAGGGAAGTGACTATATGACCTAGAAGAGCTCCATGAGATATATAATTCTCCAGCCCATTTTCTACAAGGGTACTAGTGTCTTCACAAAAGCCTAAGCACAATACTCTGATTTCTCAAAAATCCTTTAAATGGAAGTTTTTCTTTAAGGGAGTTGAAGTTTTTGAAGTTTGCTGAAGGTGGTGTTATCACCAATCCTTAAGAACAGCTAAAATGCTTACTCCTGAGGCATTTGCTCCAAGTCCCAGGCATAGTTCTATCTAAAATACACTTGGGCAAATAAATATCGGCAAGATGTGAGTAGTTTCTGAAACTGGCTGGCATAATAGCACTAGAAGGCAGGCAGCCAAAGTGGCTCAGTGGATAGTGCTGGGCCTGAAGTCAGGAGGATCTGAGTTCAAATGTGGCCAAAGGAGAAGATATTTACTAGGTGTGTGACCCTGGTTAAGTCACTTAACCTCTGTCTGCCTTATTAATCCACTGGTGAAGGAAATGGCAAACCACTCCAGATAACTAAGGAAGCCTAAAGCCTTACATTGAATGATCTCTAGAGTTAAATGGAGAAATAGTCAAGAAAACAGATTGGTCCCTGTTTTATTGAGACCCTCTATAGAAAATCTGCATTCAAATCTTGCCTGAGACACGGATTAGATATGTGACCCTGGACAAATCATATAACCTTTCCCTAGTGTCATCTGTTAAATGGGCAGGTTAGACTCCAGGGCTCCAGAGGTCCCTCTCATCTCTAAATACACCCTCTGGTGCTCTTAACAGGCATAATATAGAGTAGGAAGTGATTATTCATATGACCAAACAAGCCTTTTGTTAAAGATCTCTTAGTGCATTTAAATGTTTGCTTACAGACTATTAACTACTTGGCAGAGGTGGCAGGGAAACTGAGTGAGTGGCAGCCAAATGGAAATTAGTCAGAAATGAAGATAAAGCACTTCAGACATTCTCATGGAAATCAGGATCCCAGAAGAGGATGCACTTGGTAAGTGTTAAAAGTGCTAAATAAATGTGTTATTTATCATTACTATAGTTGTTAGAGAGCAGTGTTTTCAAGAAGAAGGCTTGGGTTCAAATTCTCTCCCCCACCCATACTGACTGCAAGGCCAAGGATAATCCAGTTTCCCAGGTCCTTGATAGAAACATCCCTGGGGCTGCATACTGATTTAGAAAGCTACAAATTAGCATTATTATCAGTGTTGTATTTTATTTTTTTAATATTTTTTAAATATTTCCCAATTACCTTTTCATCTAGTTCAGGAAACACTTGGGTATGTTGTTGGCCTCATGTGTGACACCTCTGCCCCAGACAGCTCCCTCTAGAACTAGAAGTTACTGTCAGTCTGCATTGGTGGAGGGAATTTCCACCTTGGGAGCTCTCTGCTCTGATCAAATCACAGGTCTGAACCTCTCCCCTCAAAAAAGTGGCTGGGTGGTGCAGTGAATAGAGCACCAGACCTGGAGTCAGGAGGACCTGAGTTCAAATCTGGTCTCAGATACCTAAAACTTACTAGCTGGGTGACCTTGGGCAAGTCACTTAACCCCAATTGCCCTTCCACAAAGCAAAAAAAAAAAAAAAAAGAGAGAGAAAGAGAAGTTATTTTACAAAAGTAGAATTTGAATGATCAAAACTATATTTAATACAAGTTTTTAGGAATGAGTTTCAGAGGGTAAATTGTAGAAACTGGGTAGCATAGTAGCACTAGGGCATCTAAGAGGCTCAGCAGATAAAGTATTGAGCCTGGAGTCAGGAATACTTAAATTCAAATCTTGTCTCAGACATTTACTAACTGTGTGACCCTGGGCAAGTCACTTAACCACTATTTGTTTTAATTTACTGGAGAAGATACAGCAATAGAGAATCATATCTGAACTTTATTGTAGCCTTATGGAGGGAATGTTGGGGGGAGAAAAAAAAGTTAAAAAGTGCACAACAGAGAACAAAAGAAATCTCACAAGGAAGCAAAAGAAAAGACTGATAATTCTCAACACAATGGGTATTATTTATTATATAGGCCTTCTTGAAATGAAAATCTATTGTTGCGTATTTTGAATCCTCTCTCATGTTCTGTGACGCACACGACATGCTTTTTTTCTAACTGTATTTAAGTTTCAATATTTAAGTTTATGTTTTTGTTTCTTTTTTCTAGTCTGTATTTGTGTTCTGGCATTTGAGTCTGAAATAAAATTTTGAAAAATAAAAAAGAATGTAAATATAGCAAAATCTCTTTAATTCAGAAAAATGTATACGTTTATGTATTTATCTATAACTATAGAGAAATATAGCTAAACTTTATTGTAGCCTTCTGAGGGGAGGGAAAAACAAGTACGGAAGAGAACAATAGAAAACTCACAAGGAAGAAAAGATGGCCAAGTCTATTTACCTACAGGCTTTCTTGAAATGAAAATTCATTGTTACATATTTTGAATGCTCTCATGCTCTGCAATGCACACGACATGCTTTTTTTTCCCTTTCTAACTTTGCGTTTAAGTTCCAATATTGAAGTTTATTATATGTTTTTGTTTCTTTTTCTCTATTCTTTATTTGTTTGAATCTAAAATAAAATTTTGGGGAAAAAATTTATTGGAGAAGAAAATGGCGAACCACTCCAATATCTTTGCAAAGATGACCCCATAGATAGTATGATCCTCAGGGTCATGAAGCTAAAGGACTAAACAACATAGTCATGAAGTGAAAGAGAGAGAGGGTCCAGGTTCATATCATACCTTGTCACCTCCTGTGTGACTTTGGATAAGTCACTTATCTTTCCTGATCATCAGTTTCCTCATCTGGCAAATGAAGAGGCTCAACTAACATGACCTCTGTCCTTCCCCTCATTACATGAATCAAACTTTCAACAGGCATTTATTTCCCTTATCAAGTACACTTACCCCAGCACCCCTCCCTACCAGAAGACTTTCTCTTCCCTAGGTCTCTAGGGAATCAATAGTCCTATGTCACCCAAGCTGCTAACCTAAACCCAAATTCAGACTCCTTTGAGTGTTTTCAAATTTTGGTCTACCTGGTATTTATGGAACTGTTCTCTGGAGCCAGGGAGAAGATTCCCAGCTAAAAGCCAGGCCCCTTCTTCCCAAGGGTGTAGCCTGCCAAATTAAAAACTTCAGAGGGTTGGGAACTAACCAGCTTCTTCATTCCATTAATTTGGCCGTTAAGCAGCGAGCATCCTGCTGATGTTGCCAGATGCAGCACTCCCCAGTCCTAATGGCATAGAACATTAGTGGCATACTCAGCAACTGCTCAGTCTAGCTCCCCCACAACTCAGAACAGCTGCATGGGGACAGCTTAACCAAGCAGAAGATAAGGAACTATGTAATTGATGGGGGGGGTGGGGGGAGAGAGAGAGACAAAAGAGTCTGGGGCAGCATATGAAGAGGAAAGGCCTTTGATGGACTGGTGTTCTGATGATGTCTGGGATGAGGAAAGGCCAAGTCCAAGTTTACATTTCACTGGTATCCAAAAAGATATGCACACACGTGACTGTATGTGTCCACACACATACTCACTACTCTGAAGCCTGCAGGTCTGGAATTGGAAGGGCTAGTACAATCTTTTTTTTTTAATTTATTTTTAGTTTTCAGCATTCGTTTCCCCAAGATTTTGAGTTACAAATTTTCTCCCCTTCTTTCCTCTACCTCCCATAGGGAGCCTACTGACTACCCCTTCCCCCAATCTGCTCTCTCTTATATCCTCTCCCATTCCCCCTCTAACTTTCTAGTAGGGCAAGACAGAAAGTCCAGATTATTTAAGAAATTACTACCTACTATCACTGGCGGAGGGGGGGGGGGGCCCTCCTGGGCCACCTTAACTTCATTTGGCCTTACCATAAGCTACCTTTCATTGTTATTTATCTTTTTATGTTTATGTCCCCTAACCACATTTAAAATTTTTTATTTACTTATTTCTTAAGGCAGAGTTAAGTGATTTGCCCAGGGTCATACAGTTAGTTAAGTGTCTGAGACCAGATTTAAACTCAGGTCTTCCAATTCCAGGCCCAAGACTCACCCAGCTATATTTTTTTTAAAACTTTTATCCAGGGGCAGCTAGGTGGTGCAGTGAATAGAGCACCTGGAGTCAGGAAGACCTGAGTTCAAAATTTGACCTCAGACACTTGACAGACTAACTAGCCATGTGACCTTGTGCAAGTCACTTAACCCCAATTGCTCTGCCCCCCACTCCAAAAAGCAAAAAATAAAAATAAAACTTTTATCCAACACCTAGTACATAGTCCTATAATTCCTATAGAACTAATTTTCTTAGTTTGATAATGATAAAAATAATATTAATAGTTAAAATTTATATATTGCTTTTAAGGTTCTGTTGTTGCTTAGTCATTTTCAGTCAAGCCTGACTCTTTGTGACCCCATTTGAAGTTTTCTTGGTTGGAAAATGGTTTGCCATTTCCTTTTCCAGATCATTTTACAGATGAGGAAACTGAGGCCAACAGGGTTAAATGCCTTGCCTGGGGGCACACAGCTAGTAATCTGAGGACAATTTTGACTCAGGTCTTCCTGACTCCAGGCCCAACAGTCTGTCCACTAAGCTACTTAGGGGTAGCTTTCAAGTTTACAAAGCACTTTATTTACATCAGTTAGTTTGCCTCAGTTCCTCATCTGCAAAAATGAGATGGACAAGGAAATGGCAAAGCACTCCAGTATCTTTGCCAAGAAAATTCCAAATGGATCACAAAGAGTCAGGAAGCATGATTACAACAAAACATTATCATTTTTAACCCTGTAATGTAGATGTTATTATTGTCATGCCCATTTTATAGACAATAAAACTGAGATTTAGTTTAAGTGACTTGGTCAGAGTTGCCCAGCTACTAAATGTCAGAGGTGGAAGTCAAATCCAGATTGAAAATTAAAATAAGATGTGGGAAGAAGTCAGCTATAAGGTGGAAAAACACTACATTAAACTCTATTTCTTCATTAACTTTGTCTTCTATTTAACTTCACTTGTTAACACTAAGTGGGGTACACTCTCTGCACCCTCTGTGAAGACTCCTCAGAATGAGAAGGGAGAGAAACTGTCTGGAAACTAGATAGACTTTTGTAAGCCTGGACAGACCTAAGTCCTGGGTTTACACAACCTAGGACCCTTCCCCCCTTTCTTATTGTCATCAGGATTAGGCCCCTTTCAGGAGTTTTAGACCTCCACCCTTATATACCACACCCTTAAAAGCATTAGGTCCTTTTTCAGGAGTTTTAGATCTCCACCCTTGCTTGTGACCTTTGCCCCTCCCTTGCTCTGGCATTTACCAAATAAAGACATGGATGATATTTTGGCTTCCTATCCCATTTCCCTGCCAATAGGAGATAGTGGCAGGCTTCTTTGTTATCTGCCATTGGGTTAGATTTCGCACCAAGACTGAGAGCCCACCTCCCAGCCAATGGGAGAAGGGACAGCCAGGGAGAGGGGGCTTGACTGCCTTAGGGTATAAATTCTCATTTTGTCTCCTCTCCTGGATCTTCACCATGAGGAGGACTGCCCTCTTCCTGAAGGGGAAGAGAATAAAACCTCCTGTTCCTTCTTCAAGATACCTCTGACTTTTGATTTTTTTCTTGGGTCCGGGATTTTTGGGGTCCGCATACCCCACACAACACCATAAGAAATCCCCACAGTCCTTTAGAGAAATACCAATTCTCTCCTTATCACAGGCATAGGTAGTACCTGCCAGTTCCCTCCATTTCATCATGGAAGAAGGACTAAATACTAAGTCTCAATGTCTAGAACTCCCTTTTGGCTGAGACAAACAGATGGGGCATAGGATGACTGAGTGTGGGCACCATTGCTCACTTGTTAAGAAGTCAGTGGAGTGTGAGAAAATTCAATTCAATTCAACAAACACTGGTTGGAAGGAATTTAATGTTTTAAACACACTGGACTTTGATATACCTTGGGGCAGGAATGCTATATCAGAGACTAGCTAGAGGGTAATCAGTGAATCCAAAAATAAAAAAAGTCCTTATCACACCCAAGCTAGTGCCTAGGATTCCTTACAAACTTTCCTTTCCAGCTCACTACCCAACCAGATATGCTATGACTCATACCTTAAGTGCAGGTGATGCATGCATACCTGGTAATGGGGGGAGATGGGTAAGGAAGCACATAAATAATTAAGTAAAAGAGATCATTTAAAACCCTCTTTTTATCTGGTCAAGAGCTTCCACTTCCTCACTTACTGCAGATGAATACTGGTTCCTTGTATTTCCCTTTCAGAGATTCTGATAGAAGAGCTACCAAGAATGTCTACTATTAAGAGTTAAAGGGCATGAGGAAAAAGCAAAGACAAGGGAGCCAGGAAAGGACCCTGGATTAGAAGTACAAGTGGGGCTTATCCGTGGGCATCACAGAAAGGGATATTACCTAGGCTGGAAGCGTAGGCCCCCCCAAAATTAAGGGACGGTAGTTCTTGTATTTTGAGAATTAAATTTTATCAGCAGAGAAGGGGGACAAGTTTCTAAGATACTGAAAGACCACTCTCCTAGGACTTAGAAACAGGCATGAGGGCTTAAATATAACAGTCTCTGCCACTTCTCAGGTTTTCATTTCCTCTCCTTTTTCCCCCTTACCCTTTGGAAAGAGCACTGGGCCTAGAGCAGGGGTGGGGAACCCGAAGCCTCAAGGCCACATGTGGCCCTCTAGGTCCTGAAGTGCACCCCTTTGACCGAACCCACATTTCACAGAACAAATCCCCTTAATAAAAGGATTTCCTCTGTAAGATGTGGATTCAGTCAAGGACCTAGAAGGCATCCTACCCCTGGCCTAGAATCAGGAAAACCTGAGTTCAAATCTGTTCAACACTTACGAGCTGTGTAACTCAAATCACTTAACTTTTGTTTGCCTTACTTTATTCAACCGTAAAAAAAAATTATAAATGGGGATAATGACAGCACTTAACCGGCAGAATTTTTGTGAGGGACCAATGAGATGAGATTTGTAAAGTTCTTAGCACAGGGTGCTGTTTTTTAAGTATTCCTGCCAAACCCAAGAAAACAGATCAAACCAAAGACATCTTACCCATCAAACTCAGGGAAGGACTGGTAACCAAGAAAGAGAAAAAGGTGCTGGAAAATGCAGAAAGTTCCTATGTAGCCTCGAAAATAAACACATGGGAGTCACCCTCCCCTGGGAAATTTCCCTTCCATCCTGAGTCTTCATTATACTTAGCAAAGAATTCATGCAGATGGGCCACAGGTGACACATTTCTGGTGAGTCACTCTTGCTTTCTGAGGACCAAGGAAAAGGGAAATGGGTACTTGCTTAAACTAAAGAAAATACCTCCAATATAAAGAAAGGATAAGGTTGTTTTCCAATGAAGCGATCTATTTGTAAGCAAGCCATGCAAGCATCTCTCCTCTTCCTTATTTCTACCACCACTGCATTCTTAAGTAGAGGGTTTGAGAAAGGGTAAAGCTAGTAAGAAACAGTCCTTCTCTTCTCACTCTGAACACATCCTTTAACACATACACTCTCCCTTCCCTCTCTCTTTTTCCCTCTCTCCCTCCCTCTGTCTCTCTCTCTCTCTCACTCCCTCTCTCTGTCTCTGTCTCTCCTGATGCTTAAGAGTCAAAAAATTCCAACAAGGGCAAGAGAATGGTCTTAGATTTTCTCCTGTGGTTGTTCCAATCCATAAAATCAAGAGAATCCATTCTTGGTCCAGAAACAATCACAACCTTTAAATTAACTTCTGGTAAGATCAGATAATCTTGTAGCACCCCACAGCAGTTTTAGAGTTAGGGTAGGGAAGCCTCATAGGGTCACAGCATGACAAATTTAGAGCTAAAAGGAACTTCAGAGATCACACACTCCCACACAGAGATCATAACCCCACCCCACACCTTACACACACACACACACACACACACACACACACACACACACACACACACACACACACACACACACACACCTCTCTTAGGGTAAACACAGAGGTAAAGACTGAATCAAGGCAATACATATAAAAAGGAACTGACCTTTGTCTCCAGGCTGGTGAAAGGACTAGGTGGTGGCTCCTAAAAGGTAGAAAACAACCAAACATAAACATCAGATTAATAAAATAAAATCTTAACATACAATAAGCCATAAAACAATATTCGATCTCCTGGAAAACCTAAGGGTCAGAGAGTCCCATTTTTTAATCCCCACACTCCAAAATAAAGAGATATTATAGATACACCAGATGCCACACATGCTCCCAAATATCTGCAAATAAAGCAAGACTTCCCTTTCAGAAGGCAATACCCTCACAGATATGCTGTCTAAGATCAAGTGAATAGGTGACCTAGAGTCCCTTTAAAATCAGAAGGCAGAGGGGGTGGCTAGGTGGCACAGTGAATAGAGCACTGGCCCTGGAGTTTGGAGGACCTGAGTTCAAATCTGGTCTCAGCCACTTAAAACTTAATAGACATGTGACCTTGGGGTTGTCCTGTCCTTCCCCCATCCAAAAAAGCAAAAAAAAGAGAAAACCGATTAGAAAAGAGAAAAAATGAGGGAGAGGAGGAGCTGTATAATGAAAAGCGGGTTTGCGTCCCGGGTACCACAGAAGATAGCACTAGTTTCCAGGTTGGAAACTGAATGGAATAAAGCCAGAAGGCAGCTACCATCATCAAGTCCTTGTTCTAGTTAAAGGAAAACTAAATGCTTTGTCTTTCATTTGAATTACTGTTTCAATGGGCCAAGGCTAAGGCTAGAGAAGGCAAGAGTGAGCTTCCCCCTTCCCTCCATCCTACTATACACACAAAAGCCAATTGCCTGGAAAAGCTTGGTGGTAAATCCTGGGGTCATTAAACATCACTTCTTTTCTGGAATACAAGAAGAAAAGAAAGGATCTGATACTTTACAACAATAAGGTAACAAGCTGAGAGGCATTTGACTGTACATGTAAGGCACACTCATATTTGTGTCTGCACCAATTGCAGAGACCTCATTCCTAGCTTCACCCAGTTCAGGGCAAGATACAAAGACCTAGGGCCAAACCATGATTGAGATTTTGCTTCTGTATATAAGATCATTAAATGCTGTCCATTTGCATTTAATGATCTTATAGACAGATAAGACTTATAGTCTTATAGACCGCACAAGCCCACTGGCCCCACTTCATAAACAAGAAGGAATTGTAATGAAATTATCACTCCTGAACTCCTACCCTGAAAACAAGACTTTATATTGTACGTCTCAGTAACATCATTTTCCTAGTCCTGTTTCCAATGAACATAGGATGATTCAAAGAACAATTTCCAAGTTAGTTGGTCCAAACCTTCTTTTCACCTGGTCAAGAATAGGTCCCTACCAAACTCCAAGGTTCCAGGGGAAAGAGCAACTTTTAAGTTTTCAGATTAGTAACCTTTAGCTGTGAGTGCTTCCCCCTCCAAATTTCACACACACACACACACACACACACACACACACACACACACACACATTATATATTGTAGATAACATATAACAAAATTTATATTGATATAAATAGATATAATTTGATGAGGAAGAGAGGAGAAAAAAGGAAAGAGTGAGAAAAGGAGGGAGGGGGAAAGGGAGAGGACACTTATTAAGCACTAACTACATGCCAGGCAATGGACTAAACACTGAGGACACAAATAAGCAAGCAATACAATCCCTGCCCTTAAGAGGCTTATATTCTGCCCTCCAAAAAAAAAAGCAAAGGACAGCATATAGAGATAGCCCCAAAGTGATCTGGAGGTCTGACTCCAGGCAAAAGATTTTATATGATCCTTATGATAGGGCATCTGTCATCTAGGTATATGTTATTTCCCCAATAGAATGTAAGCTCCTTGAGGGCAGATGCTTTTCCCATCTGCTTAACACAATGCATATAATGCATGCCTACTGAAACAAGTTGAAGATAATGTTTCATTCTTACTTTTCATTTCACCCCAAACGTCCTTATGTCAAGGAAAAATTTGCAAGCTAGTTGGTCCAAACAGACATCCTGATCATCAAGGAAGCCGACTTCCTCGAGAAGCTACAGGTAAGGACTTTCCAACTATGTTGATATCATATAGTCTTTTTCCTACATTTAGTGCCAAGCACTGTCTTTTTATTTTTTCCATTCAGAAATCAGAACCCCTACCAGCTCTTGGTCAGGGGTCCAAAGCTCATTAAAGAGCTTCTGAAGAGCAAAGGACAAAATGATCTATTTAGCTTGTTAATTAAATGGTCAGGAGAAAGATAATATCCTTGCAAGCAGCCATATCATTAGCACTTGGGATTAACTTTCCCTGCATACCCTCTGAAAGTACAAAGAACACTAGTAAAAGCCTCAGCCCCACCAGCCCAGGTATTCCTGCAGGGTCTCACTTTCTACAACATCCTGCTTAATTAGAAAACCTAATGAAGTAGAACCAGGTCAATGATGCTGTCTGTTTAATCCATCACATCTGTCTAAACTGTCTTCAATTTACAGTACAGTAAATTCTTATCTGTCAGATTAGAAGCCCCCAGAGACCAAAGGAAAGTTTTTAGTACCCAGACACGCTGCCATCAATTGCCAGTCACTCTCCACCAAATGCCAGTCTAACGCATGTGCCAGGAAGCATTAAAACAATTTGGAACAAGGTCAGGCTTCTCTAAACCATCTCTGATGATGACTCACAACCAAGAAACACAAAGGCGGAAGTAGTGCTTTATGAATACGTACAAATGGACCGTGTTTGGCTGACACGGTCCCTATGATACAGAAAAGTCATGTCAGTCAGCCACAAAATGGGGACACAAAGAGCATCACAGCATTAGGAGCTGAGGAACCTGAGAGGTCACCTGGTCCATCTTTTTAAAACTGACAAAAAGGAAGCCTATAGTGGTGAAGTGATTCGTCCAAGATCGTACAAGTGACAATAATAATGGCTGGCATTCACATTAATCTTTTTGATTTACAAAGTGAATTGCACCCATTATCTTGTTTAATTCTCATGGTAGTACTGTTAGGTAGGCAATAGAAATATTAACCTCATATTACTGATTAGGAAACCAATGGACAGAAAGATTAAATTACTTGCCCAAGGTCACAGAGTTGGTAGCAGAATCTGAACCCAAGTCTCAATAAGTCAATGTTATCTCATTCACTAGCTGTAGACACATTTCCAATGTGTTGTATTGTAGTAAGAGATTCCTGTTCTCTTCATGGCTGACCTGTCAAGACCTCAGTCTGTCTACAACTTGGATCTGAGCCTTCACGGCTAGACTACTCTATTTGGTAAACTTTGGCAAAACCTCAGGCCTACAGAATACAGTGGTTACTCCTGCACATTACCATGGTTACCTGAACAACCACTGCCCAGTCTGCAGGGGCAAAAGGACAAGTTAAGCCACTGGAGTCAAAATGCTTTTGCCTTGCTCTTAAATTGAAAATACAGTCCTAGCACTATCAAAGATCATTTCTATCAACAGAGAAAAATAACAAAGAATGACAGAAGATCACAACTTAAAAAAAAAATACTGTTCTTGGCTTTTTAGTATCTAACTCTTGAAAAAGGAAGTGGCCCCAAGAAATAGTGATTAGGGCACACCATGGCTAAAAAAGCAAAGTATCACCTACTGCAACAAAGCAAGGAAGATTGCATTAAAAATTTGGGAAAAAATCAATACATAATTACTGAGTGCACTAGGACAAGAGAAGAATATAAAAAGTGCAAAGTATTCTGTTCACACTTCCATTCCCAAAGCTAATTATTTAAAACAGGAGGCTGTGCCTAGGTTCCGTGGGTGGAGTAAATGAAGGATGATGGCCTTTCACAACCTTTGTTTTACAGAGCCCGCGGGCAGATTCATCAAATATGAGTCAAGGACACCTCACTATCAAGGCCATAGGCCTTAGCTAAACCAGTAAATTTTTGTAAGGAAAGTAGGCAGAGAAACACAATAGATGTGTTGTAGCTTTTATTTTTTTAAACTGTTCTATTTTTTTCCTGATAAATTAGTGTCTGCTTTTGCTGGGAAAATAAGCATGACTTTGCATTTCTCCTCAGTATTAAGCAGTTGCGTTAAGCAACATTTTTACTACAAATCTGATGAAATCTTGACTCAAACCTTCTGAACAGGGTTTCCATGTAAAATCTAACTGATTACCCTTGAATTTTGGGGTAAAGCATTTTACTTCTCTGAGGTTTGGTTTCCTCACCTATAAAATAAGGTGGTTGGACGTAAGGTCTCTGCAGGTCTGAACTCTATGCAATGAGAAACTTAACATAAAACCTTCTCCAATTCTGAATCTACAGGTCAGGGAAACAGAGACCATGAGTGGGGAAGTGATTCAATTAAAGTCCCAGAGCAAAGAAATGGCACAATTAGCACTCAGGCCTCCTATTTCTAAGTGATCTTAGTTATATACCAACTTCTCCTTCTACCAAGCTGTCCTTCAAAGCTGGAAGGGGTTCTTTCCCCATCTGACAGTAGACTGCTACTGCTATACATTTATCATTCATAGTCTAATTGGTATAATGTTTATCCAGATAACAGGTCTATCTTATTTTGTCCTGCTAAATTATGAGCTCCTTGAGAGCAAGAACCCTTTGTCATCTTTACCTTAGAACCTCCTCTAGGACCTACTAAAAATCACTGCATGTAGTTCATACTTAATACATGTCGCTGAATTCAATATTTTGTTGTTTTTTTTTCCATATCCGGCCCAAGAAAGTTAATTTTCCCAAAGTTTTCCTAGTTACTTCCCAGATACTCCCTGTACTGGTGATGTCTGTTCATTTTTTCAGTTGTGCCCAACTCTTCATGACCCTGTTTGGGGTTTTCTTAACAAAGATACTAGAATGGTTTTACATTTCCTTCTCCAAATCATTTTACAGATAAGGAAACCGAGGCAAACAGGGTCTTGCCCATGCTCACACAGCTGGCGAGTATATGAGGCCAGATTTGAACTCAGAAAGATGAGTCTTCCTGACTCTAGACCCTGCAATCTATCCACCGTTTCCTAGCTGCTCAGATGGTCCCTATGGGTGGTAACAATTTAGGGAATGTTTTAATAGTTGTCACTGGTTGTTCCTTACTTTTTCAACATCATATTCAGGAGCTGGGCTGAGTGTGTGTGTGTGTGTGTGTGTGTGTGTGTGTGTGTGTGTGTAAAATCGCTGGACAAATTGTGTATATGAATGTAACAGAATATTATTTTGCCATGAGATGACAAAAGGTATGATGTCACAGAAACCTTGGAAGATTTGTATTAATTCATGCAGAAGTACAGAACTGACACAAAATTAAGTGAGTAGAATCAAGAGAACAATATATAAAATAATGGCAAAATTTTAAAGGAAAAGAACTCTGCTGAGCATGATCAAGATTCCAGACAACTGAAAAACGTTTCTCAACTCTTGATGGAGATTTAATGGATTATATGTGCAGAATAAAGCACACATTTCCAGATACGACCATTATAATACAAATATGCTTTGCTTGACTTTAATTGTGAGGGAAGACTTTTATTTAGTAGGGAAGAGTGAAGTGTGTGGGATAGAAAGGAAAGTGATTTTTTTAAGTTGAGAGAAGAAAAGAATTATCAATGACACATTTGAAAACACAGAAGAAACCAAAGGGAAATTCAGAGAAGAAACAGACAAGCAAGATAACATTGCTACTACCGTGTTAAATGTACCATATTTAATAGAACAAGCTATATGTCATAGATTCATGGTTTCATATATAATCCCTATTATCTGACCTTTGTGCATAGAAATATCCATATTCATTGATTATTTTTTAGTCCGTAATAAAAAAATTAATTATTAACAAAAACAGATGGAAGGCCTTTTAAAGGGAAAAGTTTTTCAAAATCTTAAAAATATGCAGAAGATTCATGGTACCTTTCCAAGGAAATACTACCATAAATTAATCCCAAATGCCAGAAAGAGATTTAATCTGGATAGTAAAGAAATGTTAGCTAGGTCAAAATGCTAAGGCAAAGACCAAAATACATTTCTTTACCTTGGTATATACATTTCAAGGTATTATAAGTACATATTTGTAAATACAGTACAAAAGCAAGATTTTATTATATAATTCATGCTTTCAAAGGCTGAGAAATATTACTATACCTCCAACTTTGTAGAAGTGCAAAACTTTAGGGGCAGCTAGGTGGCACAGTGAATAGAGCACCAGCCCTGGAATCAGGAGGACCTGAGTTCAAATGTGGCCCCAGACACTTAACACAAAGCTAGTTGTGTGACCTTGGGCAAGTCACTTAACCCCAACTGCCCTACCTTTTCCCTTCCCCTCCAAAAAAAGCAAAAAAAAAAAAAAGGAATGCAAAACTTTAGAGCTGTTTTTAAGATTTCTTTCCTTTTTACAAGATGAAGAAACTGAGTAGGCCTAGAAAGAAAAGTGATTTACCCAAGGTCACACAGGTAATTAATTAGTGAAAGAATCAATAGTTGAGTCCAGGCCATCTCATTAGTATTTCAATAGTTTTTCCATTAGACCTCAGATAGTTTTTCCTATTGTAGATCCTAAAATTAATTCTTCCAGATTAAGGAGTACACATTTTCTTTTTCTGCCTTATCCCTTCACCTTGTTCCACCTGGATCTCTGCTTCTCAGTCCTCCATACCACTCATCAAGTATTGTTTTACTGATAGTGTTTGACTAAATTAGTGAACAATCAGCCAAAGCTATTCCCATAATGTTATTGTTTTTCATGTTGTTGTTCAGTCTTGTATGACTCTTTGTGACCTCATATGGAGTTTTCTTGGCAAAGAAACTGCAGTAGTTTTCTATTTCCTACCAGGTTAAATGACTTGCCCAGGGTCACATAGCTAGGAAGCATCTGAGGTCATATTTGAACTCAGGTCTTGCTACTCCAAGCCTGACACTTTATCCACAGCATCACCTACCTGCCCTATCTCCATAATGAGCCGTATATTCCCTTTCCAGTTTACCATTCCCCAGAACAGAGCACCTTTCTAAGTAGTAATATGCTGCTCTTCAAGCAGTAAAGTTTTGATCAGAAGTAATTCTCCTCTTAGTATGTCTCATTTGCCTCTATGGAATTTTACAAGATCTATGTCTAAGTTGCTGCCAACTTGGGAAAAGGTAGACCACATATCTCAAGTCTGAAAGGCTGGGAAGGCAAGAGTCTCCATGTGCCTCCTCAGGGATCCAGGAATCCCTTAAACACAAATAATTTTTTTGTACCTCAGGAAAGGCTGATTGGGAACACCAGGCAAGGGAGGGACCCCAAAGCATGCACCTTGCTTGGCTATAAGAACTCATCTCCTAACAAGGGTCAGAGCAGCCTGGGGACAAAGTATAAACACCACAAAGGGCACCGAGAAGTGAACTCTAAGAGCATGAGAGGGATGATGCCAAATTAGGTTCCTAAGGAATTCTTTCCAAATAAAAAGTCAGAGAGATCACAGATTTGCTTTGCTGTTCTGAATTCATTTCAAATTTTTCAGCTGAGTAGTGAAACCATACCCTGGTTCTAAGCAAGATAGCTTCAGAATAAAGAAAATCAGTAAAACCCACTGGTTTCACTACACAATGAAACTACACAGAACATATAGAAGAGAACCAACACAAAGGAATGAATGATCGAAAACTTTAATTCCTTCTGCATTAAAGCTTTTAATTAGCAGTTTTAGCAAGAGAAAACACCCATTGCCATATGTATCTTAAATCATTTTTTACAAAATAATAGAAAGAAATAGGAACTAAACCTCGATTTCCAAGGTACAGGGAACCATGTAAAGAAATTCCTTCTACCAATGCAGACTGGCACTTTCTCTGTACCTTGGAATCTTAGCTGCCTGGAGTACTGAGAGATTGTGTTCAGGGTATCATATAGCTGGTATGGGTCAGAGACAAGATTCGAATCCAGGTCTTTCCCACTACAGGGCCAGCTCCCCATTGTTCATGTCTTTTGTTTAAAATAAAATGTTGCTAGTTTATTGAGGTTCCCAATGTTTGCAAAAGTCACTGTATCCCAGTAAAATATTAAGAACCTGAAAAGCTGAGTCATTTATTATCAAGATCATGCAACTGGACTGGGTAACCAAATTATAACAACTCCTCTTTAAATCTTACAAACTGCTTTAAGCATAATAACCTGTGACACAGGAAATCTAAGTATTATTTCACCTATTTCCCCACATGGAAATTGAGAGGGATCAAATGAGATATTTGTAAAGCCCTTAACATAGCACCTGGCACATAGTAGGTTTTATAAAAATACTTACTCCCTTCCTCCCTTAAATGACTTGCCAATAGTCATAGAAAATGATAGAGCTGAGATTCAAATTCTGGTCTCCTACCTTCAAATATGGTACTCTTTTCATTAGCTAAATTGTTCAGTCTATCCCTAGAGACAAGACTTCATCCTCGGAAAATACTCTTCTTACTTATGTGGCCCAGATTGGCTGCCTTTACAGAGCTCAGAAGCAATAAACAATAATATACCCATGCCAAGAAGGAAATGAAAATTCAACCTGCAGATTGGCTCTAGGAGAACCACCAACACACAAGAAGAGCAAAAACCATGTTCCTTCACCTACCTCCATTAGCTGAATCCTGTTAGAATGTTGGGTGGTCATGCTGAATGTTGAACTTAAGAGAAGAAGGCCGAGGGCCAAGATCATAGGCCACAACTTTATCTAGGGTCTCTTATATAGAGGATGTGAGTGGCTAACCAAGCCCCATCATTAGCTGCTCAAAAGGCCAGCTTCATCTATCATTTTGGCACCCAAGCACTTGCTATGCTTGCCAAAATGGCAGGTGGCCCAGCCAATCTCACAGACACACTGGTATCTAAATTGCAGGCGACTGCCAGATATCCACAGATCATTTTCTGCTCCAGAGCTTCTGGGTATAATAGAAGTTTGGTTCTGTTGAGAAGATATTTGGGGTCTGGGACCTCACAACTTGAATGGTCTCCATATAAGTCTTAGCATCATAAATCTCAGAAAAGAAAGGAACCTCAGGGATTATTTCATTCAAGTTATGCCTGAAGAGAAACCTGTACAAAATCCCTAAAATATGGTTTCCAACTGCAACTTGATGACTTCTAATGATGAGACGCTCACTCCTTCCTGAGGAAACTCATTCCTTTTTTTTCCCATAGCTCTGACATTTTTCCTTATGATGAGCCCCTATGAAATGTCCATACATCACTCCTCATTCTTCCCTCTAAGGCCAAGAAGAGCAAGTCAAATTCTTCTTCCAAAAGACATCCCCTCAAATACATGAAGATAACGATTAAATCTTCTCTAAGCCTTCTGTTTTATAGGCTAAACATTTTCATTTCCTTCAAACAGACTGACTGAAAGGTAAACCCTTCATTCTGTCTTCCCTCAGTCACTCTCTTCCTGAGAAGGCTAGCTTTGCATCAGGACAATTTATAAAATGCTGGGCTTTAAATACTATACATTACCCCCAATTGAAAATAGGAAAGAGGAAAATCATAATTCACTGATGCTTCTGATTCTGAATACTTTCTAGCAGCCCACCAAACTATTGATTTGAGTCCCAGAAAACAGGGAAAGAGAATGATAAAGTAGGGATGTTATTGCAAAGACAGAGAAAAATACTAAAGAAAAATGTCACTTCTGTCCAAAAAATGTCAGATGTTGAAGAAGAGAAGATCCCCACTAGGACTGAGCTTGGACCAAAAAAAAAAAAAATCTGAAATTGATATATCAGAGAAGGAAGAAAAAAATTACATTTCACCTTTTCTTCAGCTCTACCTTCATCACCATCACTAAAAATCTAACTTAGTCTGTCATACTGGCAGTTTCCTACAAAACAATTTTCTCTCTTCCCGTCTCCCTTAAAAAAAGGAAGAAAAGATTAAAACTTAGAAGTACCCAGTAGAAGGAACAAAGCCCAGACTATTTTTCAAGACTTGAATTTTCAATTCATTTCATTTTTATTAAGGCCCTACTATGTGATCAGCAACTCCTCCAGTTGTAATTCTGGCACAGGATCAAGGAAAGAGGGCAACAGTACAAGAGAGGAGAGAGGAAAAGAAGAGTAAGAAAGAGGCTGGGAGAACAGGAAGGAGCTATTAGTACCAACTACTCTCTTGCTTCCTGTCTGAGGCATCTGACATAGCTGCTAAGGAACAGACTTGCTGTTTGCTCATAAGCCCCTCACATTTCCATACCCCTGGCATCTGAGCTGGCCAGGACAAATGTGTCCTGGAGCTCAGAGCCCCATGCTTATTCTGGACAAGGGAGCCTCCTTCCTGTCGAGACAGGAAGATGGAAATAAACGTCCAGCCTGGGATAAGAGCATCCTGTAACTCACTTACAAAGCCACAGCTGGGGGGTGAGGGGGGTAGAGGGAGAGAAGCAGAGAATGCCGAGAGGGGAACATTTATTCTGTACAATAAGCTCCTTTTACGAATGAATAGCAGGTTTCTCCTAAACTCTACATCAATGGCTTTGTTTCTGAAACTAATAATTCTACATCCAGAAAACCAAATTTACCAGACCTTGTGCCAAGGTCACGCAAGATCCTGAGAGCCCCTGGGGGGCTGATAGTCACAACTCTCCATGAGACTAACACACTGTGGTTTGTGCTTCCAGGCTGGCAAGAAGGATACAATGATCTTCTTTCTAAAAAAATTTTTTTAGCTTTGTATGCTATATATTAAAAAAAAAAACCCACATGCTACAAACCCAGAATATCAAGTTCTCAGATTCAATTAAAAAAAAAAAAACTACTTTAAGGATCTTTCAAGGGTACTAAAAATTCTTTTCCCTTAGACTTCACTGAAATACCCAGAAGGGATGAAAAAGGACTAGAATGGGAATGTACCATGTCAGAGCTTAAAGCTGCTTGCTCAACTAATTCATCTTAATTCTGACCATTAAAGGAGCATCTGGCTTAGTAGGTGCTTTAAAAATTCAGTGCGGTGCCTTACACTAGAGTTGAAACAGAGAAGCTGGGTTCACATTCCTACCACAAACTACCTTCCCTCTTGACCTCATCTTCCTCATCTGTAAAATGGGGGCAGTTAGACTACATGACCTTTTAGGTGTCTTTAAGCCAGTTGGTCAACAAGCATTATTAAGTGCTTTCTGCATACCAGGCTTCATGATAATCTTTGGGTATACAAAGAAAGGTGAAAAAACAACCCCTTGCCTTCAAGAAACTCACACTTTAATGGGGGAGGATAATATGCAAAAAAATTATAATACAAGATATATACAGAGTAAATGGAAAGCAATCTCACAGGGAAGGCACTAGCGGTGTATCATCTACAGAAGGTGGGATTTCACCTGGATTTCAAAGAAGGCCAGGAGGCAGAGCATTCCAGCAATGGGGAACAGTCAGAGACAAAGCATAGAGTACAGAGATGAGGTAGTATGTTCAAAACGTGGGGAAAAGTCAAATAGAAGAACACTGGAAAGGTAGGAAGGGGCCTAGTTGAGAAGAGCGTTCATAGCCAAATAAGATTTTCTGTTTGATCCTGGAGATGATAGGGATCCTGTGACTGACATGAGAACTATAATCATAAGTCACATTTATGAAGGGCTCATTGTGTTAGGGAGGTGCTAAGGGAGGTGTAAAGAGGTAGAAGACATCCTGAAAATTGGGACCTAATACCAGCAAGGGACGAATAAGGAGTTGACAGAAGTAAGAACGATGACTGTTCAACTTTTTGCCTTCCTTTGCCTAACTACAGCACTTATCACAGGCTAGAGACTGGAGCACCTCTCATCCCCAAGCACTCACACAGCAACCAATCACCTCTCATTTGAAACTACCCCACTCAAGAAGCTTCAGTGGCTCCATGTTATCTTTAATGATAAAATTCCAACTCTTTTTGCCATCTCAAGATCTTTACAATACAAATGAAACTGCTCTTACCAGGCAGGTCTCATATTCTCCCCTACCTAATGCACTCTATATTCCTGGCAAACTGTCCTACTTCCTGTCCCCTACATCTGATATTTCATTACGCAACTGAAGAGTTCTGGGAATGTTTTTCCTCCTTCCCTCTGCCCTAAAATGTACACTCCTTTGCTTCCTTCAGAGAACAACTCAAGAACCACCCCCTCTAGACCTTTCCTGATCTTCATAGGTGAGTGCCTTCCCTTCTCTCATAATTTTGCATTTATTCTGTATCTGTCTTGTCTGCTCATCTGTATGCATGTCATTCCCCCCATCTCTGCCCATGTAGAATGCCTTCAAGGATCAGATCTCTGTATTTGCAGAACTTGGCACAGTGTTTTGTACATAAAGAGGTACTCAATAAGTAATAAGTTTGATGCATAAGCCTTCTGATTGCTCTTCCCTTATCCTAGACATGAGCCAGAACTCAGGCTAGCCTTGCCCAGAAACACTAAAATGGAGAAGGAGCATGCTTCTAGCAGAGAAACTCAACACAAAAAGGACTTTTAAATTAAAATTATGTCAGGATTTATTTCTGAACTGTGAAGGGACTAGTGAAGGGAGCATACACCTTCCAGTAGACACTACATCTTGCCTCTGGAGTAATTCTTCATGGAAGAATCTCTTTAAATACCCAAAAGGGGAGGAAAATAAAGTGGTTGTTCTGATTTCACATGCTAACTGTGTTTACATGTTAACAGCATTTCTCTGGGACAATTATCTTATTACTAGCGCACTAAATCTTTTTCAATCTTTTCAACACAGTTTACAGCTGCAGCTTTCAAAAATTAAAGCTAATTAAGACCCTGCTTTCATCAGGTATGGTAAGCGCCTCACACATTTTTAATATAAGCAAAGTAATTTGATGTGTGTCTGTGGGATTCAAGGTCATAAGTTAAATAGAAAGATGACAGCTTTGTCACTTAACAAGACTAAAATCACCCAACAGAGGAACAAAAAGCTTCATTAGGCTAAGTCCTCTTAATGGGAGAAGTCCACACAGCCAGCACCAAGTGAAGAAGGGCTCACCAGGTTGCTTGTGAATTTAGAACTACAGGCAGCTGATGTAATTAATTCAGGGAAAAGAAGGCAGTTCGGTTTTAGTAATCCAGGTGAATTTTACTTCCTTCCTAACTTCATTTCAGCTGTGCAGACCAATCAATCACAACAGAGGAGAAGCCTGTGTGCATAAAGGGCAGGGAGAGCTAGAGTCAGCTATAACCGGATTTCTTGCAAGAGCCAATGGTTAAATTCACAGTGTGAGCATTTACACTTCAGAAACTAGCAAGGACCGCAAGTCAGAGCTTGATTGGTTACTTTGTTGGTTGTTTAGAGTAAAGTGTTAATATTGCAGGTTAAACTTAAAATTATTTTTTGTTAAACACTTACCAACACACCTCCACCTAAGGGTATCTGTTTTCCAATCCTTTTTCTTGGATTCATGGATACTGCGACTGTTTTGACAGAAAACTAGACCTCATTTGAGGGCTGCAGTAACGTCTTTGCAACGTTACTATGTTTGTTGGCATAATCCATAGCAGCTGAGGCCATATATCCTCCAATTATGCTTCCCACTAGCTTGTTAGCTGCCACACATCACTTGTTATTATTTTTTAAACCACAAAGAAGCATACTGCTCCCTGAAGAGTAGTTTGTGGGAGCCTAGATTTACAATTCAGTTTTTTCAAATCTTATGCCTTTCAGGAAAACACTGAGGTTCTCTTGCAGACTCCTGAGGCAGGTGAGTAAGTAGAGCAGTGTATTTGGATTCAAAAAGACCAAAGTTAAAAACTTCCCTCAGAAACTTACTAATTGTGGAGCTCTAGGCAAGTCACTTAACATCTGTCAGGATCAGTTTCCCCATCCGTAAAATGGACAATAATAGCACCTACCTCATAGGATTGTTCTGAGGATAAAATGAAATAATATCTGTAAAGTGCTTCACAATTTAAAAGTGCTACATGGTGCACCGAATACAGCACCCACCCTGGAGTCAGGTGGACCTAAGTTCAAATTTGATCTCAGACATTTCACACTTACTGGTTGTGTGACCTTGGGCAAGTCACTTAACCCCAACTGCCCCGATGCAAAGCAAAAAAAAAAAAAAGTGCTATGTAAATCATAGCCATTACTTCAGGAGTTCCAGATGTACTTCTGATAGTGAAGGCAATGACGAATTCTCCACAGGACTGGTGGATATTCCAAAGTCAGTGCTAATGCTTTAAGAGAGGGCTAAATGATTATTTTTATTTAACCATGCCTTTTGATCAAGATTGACACTTGGTTACTGGAGAAGAGTAAACAGAAAGAGTTAAAAAGAAAAAAAAGAGTAAAAAAAAAAGTGGCACAGATTTGTTCCCAACCTATCTTTCATGTGCATTGTATCATATCCACATTCCAGCCAAAACTGCCTAGGGAATGACCCTGATGCATAATTTTATCATAATAATAACAACGAAGATGGCTTAATGACTTGCCCCAGGTCACAGAGACCCTAAGTGGCGGAGGCAAAATTTGAATTCTGATTTTCTTGACTCCAGGTTCTGTTTTAGCCATTGCACACTCACCTTGACATCCTGAAATGCCCAGTTCTCTTCAAAGCTCAGTTCAACAGGAGAACTGCTCCCAAGGTTATTATTAGCAGATCCCCAAAGATTTTGCCTTTACTTGTCTACATACAAGTTGTTTCTCCCCAGTAAAATGAGAGCTTAAGTTCTCTCAAGACCTACTTTCAATTTTTTGGTATTCCTAGCATCAGTGCCTAACACAGAGCATGCAATGGATTTCCTTGTTATATGGAACTTCCAAATGAGAAAACTTCCTGTTCTAATACAGATTAATAGGGACCTGCAGCTTATTGTCTTGGAGAAAAGCCCACACAACAGAGAATATAAGGGAAGTGTCTGGGGTCACACAGCCAGCACACAGGCATTTCAGAGAAGGAGCTGAACCCTGGGCTTTTTTCTTCCAAGTCTAGCTCTCTGGCCAAAACACCAGGACACCTCTTAGAGCATGTAAGATGCACAATAAATGCTTATTCAATTTAAAGTCCCAAATTTAACATACATTTCAAGTTATATCTATCCTAGAATACCCCAAATACCAGAGTCCCTATCTGAAAGTGCTACCTCAGGAGATCAAGTTCTATATGAACATTTTGGGTAGGAAACAAGACTAGCCTTAGGACAGCACAGGAATTTAATAGAGAGCTACTACTCATTTCATATGCAAAACAGGTTCTTTAAAAAAAAAATGGAAGGGAGTCACTCCGAAGTTATGTTATTAGTTAAATTATTGTTATTAGTTAAGTTATAGTTAAGCTATTAAAGCTTAACATTACACAGACTTGTGAGACATGCTACATTTAGCTATTAAAGCTTTAAATTGCACCAAGATTTTTAGAATTATCTGTATATCCCTTAGCCCTCCCCTCTTTTCTACTGCAGCTACCACCCTCATCCAAACTCTGTCTGCTCGGCTATTATTCTTAAAACTAAGTGGGGTCCCTTTGTGCCCAACCTTCCCTTTCTTCCATACGTCTTTTATATGATTACCTACAATCATCCTCCTAATAAGCCGCTCTGATCACATCATGCCTCAACTAAGAATAATGCATAAACCTCTCATCCTGGCATTTGAAACCACTCCAATCCAGCTCCCCCCACCCTTTCTAGCTTCCTCATCACATACTTCTCCCCTCCATAAAGTCTATAGTCTAGTCAAACTGGACTATTCCCGGAAACCTATTGAAATTCTGTCTCCAGGCCTCACTATAACCATGAATCTGCCCCCATGCCTGGAATGGCCTCATCTCACTCCTATCTCCATCTCTTAATATGTTCCTCTACTTTCAACACCTAATTCAAACCCCATCCCTTCAAGTCACTTCAATAAGCATTTATCCAATATCTTCTGGCTAGTCAATAGGCTAAATGATGGGACAGCTAAATAAGGTCACAAGGAGTCAGACACAACTCCAACTGTTGAGCAACAACAACAAAATGCTGGGTCACAAACACATAACAAAACAGTGCCTGCCCTTGAGAGGCTTATGTTCTTATGGAGGTGAGGATAGAGCAAGGTAAAAATGTGTCTACAGAGAAGTAAATATAAAATAATTTCAGGAGGGAGAGGCCTCTAACAACTTGGTGGGTGAAACGATCAGGGAACATTTGCACATGAGGTCACATCAGAGTTGGTCCTTGAAGGAAGCTAGGGATGCTAAAAGGCAAGATTAAGGTGACAAGCATGAAGAATTTTACATCCTGGGTTTAACTTTACACCCTCGATAATAAGGCAATATTGCAAGAGGTCGAATGTTGATTTTGAAGAACCACAAGTAGGCCAATTTGGATAGAATGTGGAATTGGTGAATAAGAATTAAGTCCAGGAGGATGGGCAAGAGTCAGTCTATTGAAAACCATAAATGTCAGGTTTGCATTTTATCACGGAAGGAAGAGGGAGCCAAGTAAGTTTTTCGAGTAGGGTAGTGAGTGACACAGTCAGACCTGGACTTTAAGACAATCATTTTAGCAGCCGTGTAACAGATGTATTGGAAAAGAGACAGGCTAGAAGTAGGGAAAAAACCTGAGATGAGGCCCTGAATTGGGGTGCTGGCCAAGTGAGTAGAGAAAAAGGAATGGACCCGAGGTAAGGTTGTGGAGACAGAATTAAGTAACCTTGGTAAATGATTGCCCACTTCAGGGTTTATGCCAACTTCAGGCAGTAGGAGCGAGAGGGAAGAATCAAGGAAGTCTCGCAAAGCAATGAACCTCTCTGAAGCTTTATCTGGTATTTCCAAGTGTAAGTGAATTATCTTCCCTCAAATTTTCCGTAGCATTTTGTCTAGACTCCTCTTTGGTACTTATCATATTCAGCATCACTGAACAGTTAGTTATCTGTGCCTGCTTCTTATCCACCACTGTTAAATTGTGAACTACTTAGGAAAAGTGACTGTCATCTCATTTTTCTATCTTTCAACACCTGGCCCTGCCCTTATAAGCACAGACCACTTAGTTAATGTCTATTGAGTTGAATTTTTGTTCCAGTACAATGAACAGAAATAAACTTAACCTGCCCCAGCTCCATCATAATAACAAATTGCTAATTTACAAGGTACAAATTTACAAAGTTTGATCGTGATAACCCAGATTGCTGGAGATTCCAAAGGAATTAATTTATATATTAATTCATTTATTCATCTGACATTTGTTTAGTACCTATTACACACCAAAAACCATACTAGGAATCTATAAGACAAAAAAGAAAGTATTCTATTGGTTTAATGAAAGGGTGACTCATGGTATCACAGTTCAAAACCTACCTCAGATATATTCTAGCTTTGTGATTGTGGATAATTTCTCTATGCCTTAGTTTTCCCATCTGTAAAATCAAGGAATTTAATGGTCCCTACTAAACAAAATAATCCAAATAAGGTTAGCATCAGTAATCTACCACACATAGCCTCAATTCCAAATCCTATGTTAGGATGACTAAAGCAAGCCAGAAAGTTGGTCTCTAAGGTCTCTGGTTTGCTATTATTCCTATGCAGGAAGTTGTGCTTTGAATAGCACTGCCCAAGTTATATTTGCACAGCTTTACATAACTCAAACTTAATACACCTTTGAAAACCAATTCAGTGAACCAGTACTTTAAGAATTTTCAAAATGAGTTTCTGAGTAATTTCTATTTCTCATTTTTAGGCATCATAACACATCCCACACAATATAAGCTATAACATGGTGGCTGCACACACACATGCAAAGCTTCACAAATTATTAAGTCCCCATTATTGCTATAGACATCGAAAAAACAAGAGCTGATACATGGCCACACATTAAAGTCTCATCAAAAGTATTTCTCATACTAAAAAAAAAAGGGGGGGAGGGTGAGAGGAGGGAGAATTTTTTTTTTCTTTAATGTCAATTTGGAAACAGATAGTGGTATGCTTAAGAAAATAAAAATTCATCTGTACAAAGAAATATGCTAAAGGCTAAATACTATTCAAAACCACACACTAAGGAGATAAAATTGATTGTTTCAGTGGCCATAGAGACACTGCTCAGCATCAGGAAATTTATTGATTATATTTTTTAAGTTCTCTTTTTATATCACAAGACAAATGTTTTTGTCTTTGTGTTTAAAGCAAACATCTCAGAGATTCCTGGGGGACTGAAAACCTTCTAAACAACAATAAGCAGAATTTACTAATTTGGGGCAAATTAACAAAAATAGTCCTTGTAAATTACAAAATCCACACACTTGGTGAAATCTGTAAAGCACTGACTGTACTTGAGTTTAGTCTCACCACTCAGCTGTGCTCCAAAGAAACTCTGAACTCACAAACCATCCAGGACTTGATCCCATCAAATAAACCCTGACCTTCTCCTGCTGAACATTGCTGCAACCAGCACAAACTATTTGACACTGAATTCCCAAGCCCCCAGTCATCACAATTCGTACCATCACTGTGTTATATTGCTACAGAACATTTAAAATTAGCTACTACACAGCTCAGATTGTTGAATTCCACCAGTATCTTCCACAGTTTTGTGGACAGGGAATTACAGGCAGTGTCCTGAGTGGCTGTAGAAACAACTCTATGCAGAAAACAGTTTTGTCTCCCTCCTATCTAGAAGCCTCAACTTGTCAGGAGGGAAGGTTGCCTTTATTCCTTCAACCCATCTGCTATAGCTTTCCTTAAAGGACAACAAATGGAAGCAGTGGTGTCCATCCTGTCCTTTGGGGAAGTCTGGCACTTTAATCACTGGAGAGTGATTCAAGGTGGTAGCTGGTGAGAAAAAGAGATGAAGTCTGCCACTTGTTCATCAAAATTTTTTTTAAGACTTAGGAGTCAAAGAACCAGGAGAACATTGTACACCATAACAACATTGTTCAACGATCAACCATGACTGACTTAGCTCTTCTCAGCAATATGATCCAGGACATCTCCAAAATATTTATGATGGAAAATCTTATCTACATCCAGAGAAAGAACTGATGGAGTCTGAATGCAGATTGAAGCATATTATTTTCACTTTCTTTGTTTTCTGTGTGTGTGTCTCTGTGTGAATTCTCCTTTTGTTCTATTTCTTCTTTAACAACATGACTCATTTGGAAATATGGGGAGGGAGGGAGAAAAATTTGGAATTCAAAACCTTTTAAGAAATGAATGCTGAAAAATTATCTTTAACATGCAATTGGAAAAAATAAAATGCAATTTACATTTTAAAAAATACTTAGGATTCCCATTAACAATCAGCATGCTGCAGACTGGCTGACTGCTTTCTCTTCTCATCTCCTATTCAATTGCAAGCTCCATGAGGGCAGGGATAGTGTCTTACTTAAACTTTGTATCTTTTCCCCACCCCCCTATTTGTTGAATGAATGAATGAATGAATAAGCAAGCATTGTCATTTTGTGATCTCCTTCAGTTTTTTTCTCCTTCAAATCTTCCTTTTAGATTCACTTTAATCAGAATTCACCAGAAAAAAAGCTAGGGGGAAGGTGTAATTTCTTCTGCAGCTCATCCTTCTCTAATAAAAAAAAGCTGCCAACAGCCACACCCAATAGAACCCAAGAATTCACAGAAGGGATATCAAAAGATAATCAGAACCAAACCCCTAACTTTAAAACAGATGAGTTATCATTATGTACATTTTATAGATGGAGAAACTGAGACCCTGAAAAATTAAATGACTTGTCCATGGCCAGTACACTGGAGCCATCATGCATATTAAAACAAATGCTTACCTCCCCACTTTTCAGGAGATAGAGCTTTGCTTTCAAGGGGTTTTGGAAAGTAAATCATTTTCAATGCAAATAATTATTTTGACTATTCTATAAAACTTTATTTTTGTTATAACAAGTTTGCTTTAAATAGAACATACTGTGTATAGAAATCTGCTTTGGGTGTTTACATGGCAGGCAAGCTATGATCAAAAAAAGAATCATGACACACTAACACAAGAAATAATTAGATCAGACAGACTTCTACCTTTAGTATGAATTCTTCACAGTTTACTGTGGGAAAATCTTCATTAAAAATCAATTGAACTGGAGAGAATTCTGGGAAGATGGCAGAGCAGGTCAGAAAATTAGCTCTCAAAGATTTTCTTCCACAAAAGAGCTAAAATAGTGCCTCAGGGTGAACATAGAGCAGTGAAAGTAAATAAGAGTGGAGCAGAACAGGGGTACTCCTGGGACAATCAGAAAAGATCAGAAGAAAACTCCCTGGAGATCAGATCCCTGTTAAGAGTAAACACCTCCAGGCCAGGGACCACTTAAACAAAGGGGCAAGTCCTGGGGTTAGCTGGGTTGGGAGGCTGCCTCAGCCCAAGCCACAGGAAATTTTACCCCAGGGGAAAATGAGGGAAGTTAGGCAGTTCAGCTGGGAAAGATCAAGGGAACCTCTGCTGACAAAGGATGCCAGACCCAGCTGGAAGGAGGAGAGTGGTAGGGGCAAGAAGGAACCAAAACACACCCCTGAGTGCAGAATAAGTGGGGCAGGATGCCACTTGTTATAGGCACTTACAGGAGGTAGAGGTATTGGTTTGAGTTCAAAGTCTGAGGGATCTGAGGCCAGAAGCACCATCCCACCATATTCCAAGACTAGAGGTCATTATAAAAACTAAACTATTACCAAAAAAAAAAAAAAATGCACAGGCAAAGGAGAAAGAATTCAACCATAGAGAGCTACTATGGAATAAAGAAGACCAGGTTTCTTCTTCAGAGGAGGACACTGAAGCAAAGAAGCCCTCTTCTACCCAAAGAGTGATGTCAAATGGTCACCTGCCCAAAAAGAATTCATAGAAGAACTTCAAGAGAAATTGAGAAAAAAAACTAAAAGGAAAAATAATTATAATCCAAGAAAAACAAGATTATAAAAAGAAAGTCAACCAATTAGATAAGGAGATCCAGAGTCTTAAGGAAGAAAATGACTCCTTGAAAATCAGAACTAGATAAGGTGAAGCCAGCAAAGTTATAAGAGATCAAGAAAATTAAAAAATAAAATAAAGAATGAAAAAATAGATGAGAATGTGAAACATAAGAAAAACAACTGATCTAGAGAACAGATCAAGAAGAGAAAAAAAATCAGAATAATCAGACTGCCTGAAAGCTATGATTATAAAATGAGACTTGGCACACTAACACAAGAAATAATTAAAGAAAATTGTCCTGAAGCATTAGAACAAGAGTGGAAAGGAGAAATAGAAAATGTCCACCAATCAGTACCTGAAAGAAATCCTATGAGGAAAACTCACAGGAATGTTATGGTCAAATTGCAAAACTCCCAGCTCCAGGACAAAATATTACCAAAAACAACAACTGAACAACAATTTACATATGGCAATACCACAATTAGAATCAAACAAGACCTAGCAGTGGCAACATTAAAAAATCACACGTCTTAGACCTAACTATACATGGAAGACCATGATCTTCCATATATAGTTGTAAGACCAAAAAAATTGGACTTCCTGTTGAAAATATCATACCCAACAAAGCTAAGTCTAAATCTAAATGGGAAAAAAAAATGGACATTTAATAAACTGTCAGACTTTCAGGACTTGGTTTGAAAAAAAAAAGCAAAAACAATTTATAAAACAATTTTAAAATACTTAATAAAAGTTTATTTTACATGCGAGAGCCAAGAAAAAATAAGTTACAAATCAAGGACCAATTACAAGGGACTCAATAAGGAGAGACTGTACTTCTTTTTGTATGTAAAATGTAAAACCTATGTCTAAGATTGTTATTAGTAATAAAGTAGCTTATAAGAAAGACTGGGGCAGACCTGAGTATGATATGTAAAGTAAAATCTCAAAAAGTAAAACTGTTGAAGAAGAGCTAAGAGTCATTATCTTATACAAATGGGGTGCAAAAGGAAGAAACAACACAAAGGAATTAGATGGGGGCGAAGGGCTGTTCTAGAAATCTACTTTCACCAGTAATGGGTTCAAGAGGGGAAAATGCATAATACATCATTCTAGAAGAATATAAGTCTTCTAAATTTAGGCAGCTAGGTGGCACAGTGAATAGAGCACTAGGCCTGAAGTCAGGAGGACCTGAGTTCAAATCTGGCCTTACAAACTTGGCATACTTACTAGCTGTGTGACCCTGGGCAAGTTATTTAACCTCAATTGCCTTGCCTTTAGTCCTCCAAAAAAACAAAACCTCTAAGGGTAGAGGGAGGAGAGAGAGGATAAAGGAGTGCTCTATAGAGGGGAGAGTAAGAGAACTGGTTAAAAAGGGGATATAGAAGGGTGTTGAGATCAATAGGAAGGAGAAAATAAGGGAGGAATTATTGGGAGGATAAAGGAGAGATCTTTAGAGGGGAAGGGGAGCAAAATAGGTTAAAGGGATGTATAAAAGGGTGTTTTGATTTATGGGAAGGGAGAGACTGTTGTAGGGGGAATAGGTTAGGGAATAGGAGGGCAAGATAGTGGGTAGAAGTTAAGTGGAGAGATAGGAAAAAGGACATACACACAAACCAAAAATAAGATTAGGAGTAGAATATCTAGGGAAAGTATATGTTTATATATGTATGTATATATCAAGAGCTATATATAAGTATATCCACACTTAACTGTAGCCTGGGGTAGGGGAGAGGAAGAGGGGAAAGAACAAAGTAAAAAGTGCACAGTAGAAAACCAAAGAAAACCTACAGGGAAGCAAAGAAAAGATGGACAACTTTCAACGTAACGTGCAGTATGTAATATTACAGTATCTTTTGAAATAGAAAGTTATTGCTATATATTTTGTTTCATCTTCTATATTCTGCTGTGCACATGGCATGTTTTTTTCTTTTCTTATTTTATATTTAAGTTTATAATGTTTGTTTTTCTTTTCTTATTATATATTTAAGTTTTAGTATTTGTCTAAAATTAAAAAAAAATTTTTTTTAAATCAATTCAACTTCAAGAGGGGGGCCCTGTGTTAGTAATGGAGGCAATCCAGTCGAGTGGTTGGACTTTTGGGGGGAAGAGGGCAAATGTACTAAAACATCTTTTTAGTACTTGACAATTCTCAAAGCCCTGAATAGACTCCAATTAATTTTCATTATGCTGCATGTAACTTTTCTGACTGATATTATATCCATTTTGTAGGTGAAAGAAATGAAGAGATCTTCTCCCTGGATCTTACAGATCAGTCTAGGATTACAATTCTAGCATCTTTCTGATTTTTCACTGGGCAGGTAGCCCAACAGACTGCGCTTCTGACTAAGAAGCCACCTCCCAAAATAAATCTTGCTAACCTTGCTCACCATAATGACTATATATAGATGAAAACTCAGAAGAATTCTAGGCTTCTGGCAGCAGGTTCTGAAATTCATTCTAAATGGCTGATTTCAAGGTAAATTTAGGTTAAAAAGAAAAAGAATGAACAATGGGGGGGGGGGGGAATCACTGCATTTCAGTGTCTAGCCCCATTGTTTAGAAATGCTTCACAGTCCCCAGAGGAAACTGTTACTGTATGAAAATTAGAGCTTGCCTCAGGGAACATGTTGGAGAAAAAATAAACAGAGAACAAGGGAGTAGCCAAAGACTACATAATAAATACACAGCCACAACACATCTCGGTGATGAGCCACAGACTGCAGCAGCTAGCCGAGGTCACAAATGACTGGCTCTGATGGCATGAGGGCGCCTAGGTGTTTGCTGTACTCTCAATATTTCACTAGCTTGGGTATAATATTGTCTGTGAGCAGCAGAAAAAGAGGCCTCATCTACAAAATGGAATGATTGGACTAAGCGACTGTTAAGGTCCCTTCTAGCTCTGACTAGACTCGGTGAGTCTGTGACCCCTCAGGTAAGCAGAAAACAGAGGGCATCAGGGCTTCCATTCCCTGGGAACCATATAAAAATTAGTCATAGTAGGTAGCATGGTTTGGGGGGCTTGGGAAGGTGAGACCTGAATTTAAATCCCAAGTCAGACATGTTTTACCTACATACCCTAGACAAGTCATTTAATGTCTGTTCCTCAGTTTCCTCATTAGAAAAATGAAGGAGTTAGAATGCAAGACATCTAGTTTTAGGTCTATGATTCTAAGAACTCTAACACGAGAGTACAGGGAAGCTTGTACGGTGTAAAACATTCTCTTCTCTCCGTAGGTTCACAAACTATCACTTTGCTGGCCTAAACTGACCCTAACCAACATACAAAGTTACCATGCTTTTCTCAGGACAAATTGTAGAACCACAAGAATTTCAGTGTCAAAGAGAAGTGTTTTTGGTTGTTGTTTATTTATTTTTTTACAGCATATAAGGGATACAGTTTCAGATTTTACTATTTATATGTAGTCACTAGAGAAGTTCAAAGAGCTGGCTTATGGGGTTGGGAGGGGTGGGAATGGAGAAGGGGGTGAACAGAGTACTTCTGTATGTGGTCTCTTACTAACCACAGAAAAACAGTAATTTAGTCCACAACTGTGTGACTTCTATAGACCTGGTATAAAGAAATGGAAAAAAATGAAAAGAAATGGAAAAAAAGGAATCAGAAGGCCTGAGGCTGCATCCTAGCCCTGACCCTTTCTAATTCTGTGATCATGAGTAAATCACTTAACCTTTCAGGCCTCAGTGTTCTCATTAGAAAACTGGGAGTGAAAACTATTGTATTATATATCCAAAAAGTCACATGAGAAGTGTATTTCTAAACCCTAAAGTCACAGAGAGATGAGAGATTTCATAACCGTGCTTCTGTGTGGAGGAAATAATCCTGCCGGTAAGGGCAACTACTGACAGGCAAAAAAGATTCTTTAATAAACCCAGCCTGACTGCCTCAACAGCCATTTTTCTATTCAAGTAAGCCAAGAACATGGGAGGAGATAATACTCCAGGGTCCCTGTTTCCAGAAACATGAACAGAGATCCAGTCACGTTCCCATTTATGTCTGAAAAGCTCATATCCATGGCAGTAAGAGGGGCAGGGAAGGAAAGACACCTTTATTAAGTGTGTATTATGTTCAAGCACTATCCTGTACAAATTTAATCTCATCTGATCTTCACAACCACCCCGAGAGGTAGGTGCTCCATCTGCAGCTGAGGAAACTGAGCCAGACAGAAGTTAAATGACTTGTCCAGGATGACACAACTTATTTGCATCTGAGGCTAGATTTGAATTAAAGTCTACCTGACTCCAGGTTCAGCTCTCTACCCACTAGATCACAATACCTGCCCATGGAATGAATCAGGAGATTGGTGTTAACATAGGGAGAAGAGAATTAATATGTCACAGGGCTCTGAGAAGGAAAGTATAGAATACAACACAGGGTAGAGCAGCAATCACTTCTTTACTATAATCACTGAAGGAAGGTCAAGTGGGAAAGGATTTGAACATCAGGAAAAAGAGTTATTTAGTTAAATGCTGAGTCCTTTAATTAATAAAATTAAATTAAGAACTGAAGGATTCTAAGGACTTGAACAGTCTTGGTTATAAGGAACTAAATGAAAAGGATGCCTTAAAGACAAAATATCCCCATCCTGCCAGAGAGCAGACCCACAAGATCCCATCTAGGATCAGAGCCCTGGGACTCAAATTTTATGTTATAAATAATAGGGTCTAGACTACAAGCTCCACAAGGGCAAGCTACCTTATTTTTCTTTCAGTCCCTGCCAGCACACATCATCGTATATGTAGGAAAGGCTCCATAAATGCCAGCTGAATAAAGCTGTCTCACCCAAAGTTCTTGACGGGCTATAACTACATGCCAAAGACAAGGAAAAATGTTGACTTTGCTTCAGGGGTTGGAACATTTCCCTTATTAGACCTTTGATGGGGCAGTTATGTGGCACATAACTGGAGTCACAGGGACCTAACTTCACAGCCAGTCTTAGATACTTACTAGCTGTGTGACCCTGAGCAAGTCACTTAACCCTGTTTGCCTCAGTTTCTTCATCTGTAAAATTCGTTGGAGAAGGAAATGACCCAATGGGGTCTCACAAAGAGTCAGAAACAATAGAAATGACTGAACAATTGACTTTTGAATCAAGAGCAGTGAATTAATAGCATTGTAGATTAAATACTGGAAAGATTAGCAGGCTTTGTCTCGTCCAGTCTTCCCATTTAAGAGATGAGAAAACAACCCCAGAGAGGTTAAGAGATTGGTCCAAAGTCACAAAGGTAACAAAAATAAAAATAAAAAGCGAGTATTTATATAGAACTTTAAGTACTGCAAAGTATTTGATAGATATTACCTCATTATATCCTCAGTATAACCTTTGGAGGTGGGTTTTATCATTATGCCCATTTTGCAGATGAGGAAATTAAAACCAAGGGAATAAAGCAACTTGCCCACAATCACAAACCTAAGCCACATCTAAAGTTGTATTTGAATTTGGGTCTTCCTGACTCCAGGTCCAGTTTTCTATCCACTGTGTCACATAGCTTCCAGAGCCAGGGATTAAAGCCAGGTCGTCTGATTCCAAAGCCACCAGTCTTCCCATTACAGTTCATATTATAGAGTTTGGCCACAAATATACCATTATACTTTTCTGAGGTTACTTATTTATAAAGTGCTTTTTAAATTTATTTATAAAGTGCTTTATAGGTTACAAATCCTACAAACCATTTAAAATACATTATCTCAATTTATTCTCATAGATATCCATTTTACAAATGAGGAAACCTCATCTGTAACCTCAAGAGGTTAAAAGACGTGCCCAGGGTCATCTCACTGAGGTGAAATATATAATATGTACTCAGGTCTTTTTGACTCCAAAGGCCATCACTTAGAAAACCAAGTGGTGAGCTTAAAGAGATGAATGGCTTTGAACATGGTATGTGGAGTTCTGAAAAAAGATCTGTGTTTCATGCCCATGTTACAGCCTTCAACACTGTCTCTATGTAAAGAATGGTTAAATGGTTCATTTATTAAAAAATAAACTAACCATCTCTTTGAGGCCTCTCATAAGCTGTGACTAAAAATAAATCAATCTGAATTTGACAGTGAGGTGTCAGGAGCTGCTACCATTTTGTAAGCATTAGCTATGGGGAAAAGAAAAATAATGATTCAGGGTTAATGCAAAGTCTGTCCAGGTATAGAAATTGAAGAAAGGCCTAAAGCCTGTGGAGAGTTAGACCATTATGTTTCCCAAATGCATCTGTTAACTGAGACATAAAGAGTATTACTTAAGGGATATGTCTTAACAACAACAACAATAACAACCAAAGATTATTGTATGGGAGAAATCTGACTAGAGACCAGTTCTTGTGAAGAGTTTTAGTCACCTCTAAGCTATGCTTTTGACTGTATGCTATCTGGTCATACATATTATGAAATATGAAACTCAGAATCTGAACAATAACAGAGAGGTGAATGACATTACCAAAGCCTTTCTTTCAATAATCATATTCCTTAATACAAGGAAGAACTTACTCACAGACCATTAAGAACCTGACAGACGAAGAGAAGACGAGTAAGAAGAGAGATCTGAACCTAAAGTTACTATGAAAGGAAAAGCAGTCAGAAATGGAGACATATCATACCATCTCTTAAATGAAAATTAAACTAAGCAGGATTCAGTTTACAAGTCTTATTTATATATACAGGGGCAGGTAGGTGGCACAGTAAATAGAGTGCCAGCCAGATAGGGAGTCAGACTCAACTTCCTGTGTTCAAATCTGACCTCAGACACTTACTAGCCATGTGACCCTGAGTAAGTCACTTAACTCTACCTCAGTTTCCTCATCTATAAAAAGAGGTAGAAAAGGAAATGGAAAACCACCCAGTATCTTTGTCAAGAAAACCCAAAATGGGGTCACCAAGAGAAGAACATGACTGAAACAACTGAATAACAAATTTATACACAAGTTACCTGAAATTTATCAGTTACTAACTGTGTGAGCATGTGACCACGGTTAGGTCCCTCAACCTCTCTAATTTTTGATGTCTTTGTCTATAAAGTGAAGATAATTGTGCCTATTGTACCTCTCTCTCACAGTTTTTATGAGAAGCTGATGTACATAAAGTGCTTGTGTACCTTAAGGCACTACAGAAATATCAATTATGATTAATAGTATTATTATTACTATTATTAGTTGCCAGTTTCACAAAATATGGCATATCTCTATAAGCCACTTAAGAGTCCAGAACAAATGGATCAAAATTGAATGAGAAGGAAGTTAATCTCTCTGTCTCTCCATAAAGGAGAGAATTAGACTAGATTATCTCTAAAGAACCTTGAATTTCCTCCTTTCTAAATCCTTGAAACCAAGGCTAATATTTCAGATGGTTCCTAATCCTGAGATCCACAAGCATAGTAAAAACCTAAATGCAGAGCCTCTTCCCTGTCTTCCTTCAGACAAACTATCATTCCTTTTTGTAATGCAACTTTTAATGTTAACTTCAAATGAGCTTCATTTTTCTATTTAAAACCCCTGCACCCAAAAGGCGGTGGTGGTGTTCAGTCATGTCTGACTCTTCATGATCCCATTTGCAGTTTTCTTGGAAACATATTGGAGTGATTTGCCATGTCTGTAGTATTGATTCCTAGTGAGAGCATGAGACTTAAGGGATGGGAGAACCATGCTCTGTTCTTGTCTTTGTTACTGATTTTACTGGGTAACCTGATACACTCTTGATGCCTCATTTTCAACACTTGAAAAATAGAAATATCATCTACCCCCTACCTCCCTCAGCAGGGATGGTTTAGTGATTAATTAGATAACATCTGTGAAGTACTCAGAACATTCTGAAGAAGGGCACCTTGGGAAAGTTGACAAAGAAAACACAAAGGAGAGTACTACTACTACTACTATTATGGTTTCTACTAGCGCTCCTCTCATCAAGTCAATCTTTAACCAAAACTGTTCTAGCCACACTGAGATACTCAAAATAATGCATACCTTGTGAATTCATACATCTGCACCTTTGCCCATTGTTTCTGTTGAGTTATGTCAGACTCTGTGTGACCCCATTTGGGGTTTTCTTGGCAAAAATGCTGGAGTGATTTGCCATTTTCTTCTCCAGTTCATTTTACAGATAAGGAAACTGAGGCAAACAGGGTAAAGTGACTTGCCCAGAGTCAGACAGCTAGTAAGTGTCCGAGGTCAAATCTGAACTTAGGGCTTCCTGATTCCAAGCTCAGTACTCTATCCACAATGCCACCATTGCCCATTAATTTCCTCAACTGAAATAGCTTACTTGATGCTCATCTTGAAGACACTGATAAAATCCAACCTCTTCAGTGAAGCCTTCCTTGACCACCCTTGGTCATCAAACATCAATTTAGCACCTACTATTATGTGAAGTTGGGGATACAAATATCAAACCACTCTGGTATCTTGCCAAGAAAACCTCAAATGGGGTCCCCAAGAGCTGGACATGATTGAAACAATTAAATAACACCAAATTTATTTGTTGTAAGAGCAGATCGTTTCTGCTCTAGGGGAGCTCATGATCTAATGGAAGAGGCAATTTGCAAATGCCTATGAAATTTACCTCCTTTTTCTCTTCCCAATCTTCTTCTTATCGGTGCAGCTCATTTATGATTTACATGCTTCCTTATGCTGTAGTTTCTTATTTGTGTGAACTTTGCCTCCTCAGCTAGAACAAGGAGGATCCCTTGAAGGAAAGAATGTTGTTTTATGATTCTTTGTTTACTATAATATAGATATTATGCACATAGTTGCATAGTATTAGGTAGAGAGGAGGCTTTCCAAAAATGTATGCTAACCATCACTTTATTTACTTTTATCACAATCCTGATAAAATCAACGAATGTTAAGGAGAATTTCGTAGACTTCTTTTCATTGGACAATTATTCAGACTTTTCTGAAATTACAAATGCAGATTAGAAGTTAACACTCACAACTCTATTTTTTATTTATTTTAATTTTTGCTTTTTGGAGGGCAGTTGGGGTTAAGTGACTTGCCCAAGGTCACACGGCTAGTTTTTGTGTTAAGTGTCTGAGGCTGGATTTGAACTCAGGTCCTCCTGACTCCAGGCCTGGTGCTCTATTCACTGCGCCACCTAGCCGCCCCTCACAACTCTTTTTTTAATAAAAAACTGATTAATTTATTTATTTTTCGTTTACAACATTTACTTCCATAAGTTTTAAATTTTCTCCACCTCCTACCCCTCTCCCTCTCCTAGACAGTGTGCAATCCAATATAGGCTCTACATATACATTCTTATTAAACATATTTTCACATTAGTCATGTTGTATAAAAGAAATAGAACATATGGGAGGAGCCAGAAGAAAGAAAAACAATTTTTTTTTTAAATAGCAAATCGTATGCTTTGATATGTATTCAGACTCTATATTTCTTTGTCTGGATGTGGATAGCATTTTCCATCAGGAGTCTTTTGGACACTCACAACTCTTCAAGAATGTGAAGAACTACCACTGGATTATAAACTTCTTGGGGCCACCTCCTGCCTCTCAGTTTTCCATCTGGGGATTCCTGCCCTCCTTGACACACACACTATATTTTTATCAAGGCAGTCTAAGATTGATCACATTGCCTTTTTAAAGTAGATGTGTTACATTCCTGGGTTATATTGAGCTTGTGACACGAAAACACCGAAAACTTCCCATGAATTTTTATCAAGTCCAGTTTCCAGAATCTTTATTTGTATGATTGTATTTCTGGACCAAATTTGAACTAAAATAAGGAACTTTATATTTAATTTTTAAATTTGCATTTACGAAAATCCAGTTTCAGCTTGTAGATTTGAGCCTATTCCAAGTTATTTTTATTTTGCCTATTTTTAATATAAATTACATAATTCACTGATAAAATCCTTATAAGATGGTAAAGTCTTCTACTGTCTCTACAAATAATTTTGTGCTTATTTCATCAAGCCCTTGGAAAGTGCTGAAATTTTTAAATGATATCCATAATCTGGGAGGAGAGTTTAACCGAAATAACCATGGATGGAAACAAGTGGGTGTAGAATGCCTATTGTCTAGACTCTCACAAGTAATTATAATCCATAAAGCTGGTCAGACAACACATAAATTAATTGAAACAGAAAATGTATAATTAGATGGCTCTAGAACTGAAAAGGAAGAAGAAAGAGGGTTGGATATGGGGGAAAGGCAGGAAATTATACAGTGTTTTTACAGATACCAAACTATTCTCTGAAATGGAATCCCTTCTTGAAAAGGACTCACACGTACAAAACTATTTATAGCAGCTCTTTTTGTGGTGGTAAAGAATGGGAAATTGGGGGGATATCCATCAATTGGGAAATAGCTAAACAATTTATGATATATGAATGTAATGGAATACTATCGGGCTATAAGAAATGATAAGCAGGCAGATTTCAGAAAAACCTGGACTTACATGAACTAATGTTGGGTGAAGTGAGCAGAACCAGGAGAACATTGTACACAGTAACAGCAATACTGTGTGACGATCAGCTCTGATAGACTTTGCTCTTCTCAACAATACAATGGTCTCAAACAATTCCAAAAGACTCATGATGGAAAATGCTATCCATATCCACAGAAAGAACTATGGAGTCTGAATGCTGATAAAAGCATACTATTTTCTTTCTTGTGGTTTTCCCCTTTTGTTAAGATTCTTCTTTCACAACATGACTAATGTGGAAATGTGTCTAATATGATTGCACGAACCTATACCGATTGCTTGCTTACCATCTTGGAGAGGGGGGAGGGAAAGAGAAAAAAATTTGGAATTAAAAAATCTTATAAAAATGAATGTTGAAAGCTATCTTTAGACTTTCAGATCAAATGAAATGGGGAAAAAACTAAAAAAAGAATAATCCGAGAAAAACAAGATTATGAAAAGAAAGTCAACCAATTAGAAAAGGAGATGCAGGATCTTAAGGAAGAAAATGACACCTTGAAAATTAGAATTGGGCAAGGTGAATCCAGTGAAGTTATAAAAGATCAAGAAATAGCTAAACAAAATATGAAAAATGAAAACAATTAAAGATAAATTAAAACATCTTAGAAGAAAAATAGCTGATCTAGAGAATAGATCGAGAAGGAAAAAATATAAGAATAATCAGACTACCTGAAAGTTATGATCAAAAAGAGAATCTTAATACATTAATACAAGAAAAAAATTAAAGAAAATTGTCCCGAAGCATTAGACAGGGGGAGAAAGTAGAAATAGAAAAAAAATCCATTGAACACTTGAATATCTGAAAGCAATTCTATGAGAAAAACTCATAGGAATACTATAGTCAAATTCCAAAACTTCCAGATAAAAGAAAAAATATTAAAAGCAATAAGAAAAAATCAATTTAAATATGATAGTGCTACAATTAGAATCACACAAGATCTAGCAGCAGAGACACTAAATGACCACAGGTCTTGGAACTCTATAAATCAAAGAGCAAAAGAACTGGGGCTACAGCTAAAAATATCATACCCAGCAAAGGTAAGCATAATCCTGAATGAAAAGTAAAATGGAGATTTGATCAGCTCCAAGACTTTTAAGACTTTGTTACAAAAAAAAAAAAAGCAACAAAAAACCCACCCCTGAACTTAATAGAAGATTTGACATACAAGAGCCAAGAGAAACATAAGTTACATGCGAAAGACTGATTCTGATTACAAGGGACTCAATAAGGACAGACTACTTACTTTTCATATATGTAAAGTATATATATGTCTAAGACTGTCATCAGTAATTGGGTAGTTCCTAAGAAATATTGGGGTAGACCTGTGCTTGATGATTTTAAAAAGTAAAACTATTTAGGAACAACTAAAAAGAGTAAATATTTTATCCAAATGAGGTACAAGAAGAAAAATTGATATAGGCGGGCAAGGTAGCAGGTAGAAATAAAGTAGAGGAGACAGAAGGGATAGGAAACAAGAGATATGAACATACATGAAACCATAGTTCAGGAGTAAAATTTGTTTAGGAAAGTTTATGTCTTATATATGCATGTATACGTGTAAAAATATCTATCTATAGTAATATATTTGCACTTTATAGAATATAGTAATATATTCATAGCTTTCTGGAGAGAGAGGGAGAGGAAGGGTAAAAAAGAACAAAATTAAAAGTGTACAGTAGAGAACAAAAGAAAACTTAGAAGGAAGCAAAAAAAGGACAGCTCTCAAACATGTGGTATTTATCATACAGGCTTTCCTGAAATGAAAATTTATCATTACATATCTTGAATCCTCTCTGATGTTCTGCTATACACGGCATGTTTTTTTTTTCCTTTTCTTATTTTGTATTTAAGTTCAATATTAAAGTTTATGATTTTTTTTCTTTTCTCTATTCTACATTTGTGTTCTGGTGTTTGAGTCTAAAATAAAATTTTAAAAAAGAAAGCTATTTTTACATGTAATTGGAAAAAATAAAATACTATTAAGTGGAGGGAAAAAAGAAAATACAAACAAAATAAAGATTAAAAAAAATAAATGGAGTCTCTTCTTGTTAACATCAGTATTTTTCTGGTGATGCCCTGTGGCCACAGGACATCAAACACTGCAGTCTCTAAGAATTAAAGATGAGATTCACGCAAACAGCAACAGAGATATGCATGGCAGACATGCACAGGAAATAGCATGTTATTATTAAAGAATCATGCAAGGTAAATGGTGCAAAAGTTATGGGCAAGCTGCATGACTAAAAGGAAAGTCAAGCCAATCTTATACTGAGAGGGAGAGAAAATTTATGGACAATCCACATGCTACATTGCCATCCACAAAGCATCAAATGACCTAATGGTAAGCATGTTGGCTAAACCACTATCACTAACCACCCTCCCATGGAAGATTTGCCAAGGGACATGGACAAAAAACACACAGGATGATAAGGAATGATGTATCACTGTGATCTATATTGCTAGAGAGAGTGCTGAGCTCCCAGATCCAACCAAGAATCAATACAGCCTCTAGAAATTGAGGAAACTTGGATGGAAGGAATTAGAGGGACACAGAAGTTTTTTTTAAAAAGGCCTGATTTTAATTTCCTAGTAACTTTTTTTATTAGCTGCTATAATCACAGTGACATGCAAACCTGTTTTAAATTTACTGACAGCTCTTACATTGACACCTAGTTCTTAAGGTATTTTTAGTCAAGCAGACATTTATTTATAGCCCGAAATCAAGAAATACAATAGTGTCAGGTGTAGGTAAGATCTTATTGAAGTCAGGCTCTCTTTTAGTGTATTAAACACCCCACTTGTACACAATTAAGTAATCACTCCAACTCCACCTTAAAGCATCTCTACTTACTGCACAAGGTGAAATACAAGGTCATATAAAAGCACTTACCTCTCAGGGTTATGAGAATCAAATGAGATAATATTTATAACTGATTTTAAATATATATTTATGTATATAATATATACATAAATATATACACTATATATATAAATATATATAAATTAAATATAAATGATATTTATATATAATTTGCAAACATTTAAATGAATGTAGAAATATTACTTATTAACTTTTTTCAGTAGTGGCAACAAGGAGTAGTGACTAAGAGATAACTTTGAAGTCAGGAAGATTTGGGTTAAAGTCTCACTTGAGGCACGTCCTGGGCAAAACACTTAACCTCTCAGTGCTCCAGGCAACTCTCTCAGGCTCTATGCTGCAGAGAATGTGCTGAACTACATTTGTTGAGAGAGTTCTTTCACCGGGGAGTTCATTATTCCAATGAAATCACAGGTCCAGTCAGTCCTTATCTCTATTAGCTATTAAGGTCAAAATCCAGAAAAGTCAGCTCTCTGTCTAAAATATCTGCCTTCAACAAATATACCATTTTCATTAGTGGGAAAGGCTTGTCTAAGGGATTACAATAAGAATGGCAATTTATAACGAAATGATTGGTTGTTCCACCACTAAGACAAAAGTTAAACTTTTCCCCAGGGGACCATATCTGTGCTATGTGACATTAGGACATCACAATTTTTACATGTTTTAAGGAGAAGTTGGCAGTGACAGTAGGAAAGGCTTGAAATTTTGACTAAGTGTTCCAATCACTGATGCAAATGATATTACTGACCCACCAGCAGTTGAGTACAAATTACGAGTCATTAAAAAAAATAGTAGACTTGAGTTTATGCTCAGTTATCCTCACTCTTATCTCCAGTTTGCCTTAAGACCAATAGCACCCATTGGGAAGCACTGGCTGCAGTAGATATACCATAGGCCTATAGCTACAGCAATAAAAGGCTAATTGGCCTATTTGGCTCATCTCTTACATCTGACCCCTTCTTTCCACTCACACAGCTACCACCCTAGTTCCAGGCCTCATCGTAGCTCACCTAGATTATTGCAACAGCTTTCTAATTTGTCACCCTGCCTGGAATCTCATCACTCCAGTCCATCCTACACACTGCTGCCAAAGTAATTTTCCTTAAGTGTAGAGCTTACCATGTGACTCCCCGATTCAGTCAACTCTAGTGACTTACTATTTCTTCTAGGAACAAATATAATAAACTCCTCTGTTGAGCTTTTAAAACCCAACAAGCTGGCCACAACCTATCTCTCCAGCCTTACTGACTTTGCTCCGCCTCCCACACTCTGTCATCTCGCCAAGCTGGCCTTCCCTCTTGTCCTCACACATGACACCATCTTCCTCTTTGTCCTCTGTGTTTAGAATGCACTCTTTCCTTACCATCACCTCACTGAATCCCTTCCTTTGCTATTGCAGCTCAAGCACTATCTTAAGCACAAAGCCTTTCCTAATCCCCTCAAGGACCCTGTGTTTAAGTACTTGGTATATATTTGTACTTATCCATTTTATATGGATGATGCATTTTACCTGTTATCACTCCCATTAGAACATAAGCTCCTTGCCAACTTTGTTTCATTTTTTTTTTTGCACTGTTATCCTCAATGCCTAAAACAGAGTATGAATGTAATAAATCCTTGTTAATTGATTGGGTTCATGATTATATGATGAATCAAATGTCATGGATTTAATCTCTTGCTTGCTATCAATAAGGGATTCTGGAATGAGCCTATGCCTTTCTTTCTTTTGGTTTTGTTTAGTCATTTTTCAGTAGTGTTCAAATCCTTGTGACCCCACTAGTTTTCAAGGCAAAGATACAGGAGTAGTTTGCTGTGACTTGCTCCAGCTAGGAAGTGTCTAAAGTCAGATTTGAACTCATGAAGATGAGTCTTCCTAACCCCAGGCCCAGCACTCTATCCACTTTGCCACCTAACTGCTCTTTCTTTCCTTTCTAATCATGATAGATAGATGACAGACTGATCAATAGGTCAATTGAGTGCATATTTATTAAGCTCTTAACTTTTCCTTGGTTCCTTGACTTCCTTAGAGTCCCAGCTGAAATCCCACCTTCTACAGAAAGTCTTTCCCAATCCCTCTTAATTCTACTACATTCCCTCAAGTACTTCCAGTTTATCCTGTACACAGGCTTGTTTGTACATAGTTATTTGCATGAGTTCTTCCATTGGAATGAAAGCTCCTAGAGGGCAGGGAATGTCTTTTACCTTTCTTGGTATGTGCTCAGCATATACTAGGTCTTTTATAGGTGTCTACAGACTGTCAGCCGCTGTGCACTGGAGCTACAAATATAATCAATCAAAACAATCCCCGCCCTTAAGGAACTCAACGGTTCCTTGTTTCCAGTGGTGGAAAACAGCACATAAAAGGAAGTTAGCCTATTGGCATGTTGTAGAGATGACCATGAAGTGATACTGACAACTGGTTCCACACAAGATTAAAACTATCCAAGCTGGGAGTGGGTGGGAGAGAGAAGGAAGAGAATAATGGGTGAAGTACGGGTAACACAGTGAGGAGATGAAGTTGGAAGATACCTTTGGGGTCAGGGAGTCCAACTTATTATTTAGGAGTACGAAAACCGTAAAACCCAAAGAGGTTAGGTGACTGGCTCAGGGTCTTAACAGCTAGTAATTATCGGGAAACTTATTCACATACCACAATAAACAGATACTCAAGGCCTAGGGAAAGGAGCCACTGGACTAAAGTACAGCAAAAGCTTCAAGACTCTACCAGGACAAGTAGAGAGTTTCATTTTAAAGCCTTAGCTGTGAAATTAGCTGTCTAATCAGCCTACATTCAGAGACACATTACCTTTCCTAAACAACTCATGTCCTTGTTCCTAAAAGAGGGTCCACTGAAGAGATGCTTAGAAGTACTCCTTTATCTATCATTTAAATATCTGAAGAATGAGGAACAGTTTATTTACCCAGCAAGATCTGGTCTATTATCTTTTCAAGATTAGCTGTACATCTTTAGACAACACTGTCCCTCTAACTCTAACTGAAGCCTCTTCACACATAAAACAAGATGCCACCTACTTCCAAGTCATACTTTGAACTTCTCAAATAAAGGCATATAAAAGTATACACAACATAGGTATGTCAAAAGCAGTACTGATATATGATCATTCAAACCAGTTGAGTAGATAAAAAATTCTGGAGTTATCATAGATTTAGAGCTGTAAGAGACCTTTGAGGTCACTTAGTCTGATCTTCTCATTTTTCAGATGAGGCAAATGAATCCCAATGCATCTGAGTAATGTTGCCAACCTCACACAACTATTCAGCAGCTGAACAAGGATTTGAACCCAATTACTCTGTCCTCAAATCTAGAACTCTTTCTTCTGTGTGACTTGGAAGAGTCATAGCCCCTATCTCAAAATAGACCATATTGAATAATGTACTCCCTGTCAGATTCCCTGGGAGCTACTGCTTAGACAAGAGAAGATCAAGGCCTCCAAGGTTAATGAAGGAAATGGACCATGAAACCCAGCTTGCCCTATACTTTTCCGATCACTTCCTAAAAAGAGCTCCTTCCATCTATACTCAAGTCATGAGGTGTCTCAGTATTGTCTACTACAACTACTATAACCCAAAAGTAACATGAGCAAATCCATGACAAGACTGTTGAGCAATGTTTCCACAGGCAATTCTAATCAACACTCCCAGCAGGCTCTACTTTGATATTTGAACTCTGGTCTCAGATCCATGGAGGCCACACAAAGCTAGCCCCAATCTTCCACCCCAAAATATACATAAGCAATAGCTATCTTTGCTGAATCATCATTCCACTAGGGCCTAGAGGCTAGTCTAGGCCCTAACCTCAAGCATAAGCACTGACATAAAAAGTATAAAGTCAAGATAGGAGATAAGTTTGAGTCCAGCATTGCTACTAACTGGTTATGTGACGTCAGAACAATCACAAATACACTGGTGACTTTCTTCTCATATGCAAAATGGGTGAGTACTTTCTCCTGTGCCTACCTACTTAAGAAGGTTGCTAATACAATCTGGGTGAAACATTAAAACATCAGCAAAAGTTTCTTGGATAGTTGGTATTACTGGACAAATTCAATTTATTATTCTTACACCAGAGAAACACAGGCCTCAACCAATCTCTACCTACATCAGCATATAATGTTTCAGAAAAGTGCATACACCCCCTAATTTTTTCATATAGTAATTATTCATCATGCAAGAGGGTTTTCCACAGGGTTTTTTAAAATAGTGAGCTCCCTACTGGGTATTTAAATTTTAATTAAATTTATTAAAATCAATTTATATACAGTTTTTCAGGAACACACTTCTAATACATTATAAAACTCACTTGAATTCAAGTGTCATTTATACTTGTACTGCTGAAGTCTTGGCTAGTCAATATGTGAATCTGCATTCTATTCGCCAGTAATAAATACATGGGGAACACTTACACAATTCACAGAGGACCACAAAAAAACGACTTTAAAGCAATATTATCTGCTAGCCAGATTTTATAAATTGTCCTGGTTAAAGCCCAAAAGACTGAGCTCTCCTTCCACTTTTCCCATCTCCCCCCACTGTCAAATTCAAAAATAAATTCTGCCAGCTTTGAGGTATGTTTTGACAGATTCTAGCCTAAGGCAAATTGTGATAGTGCATTTGGAGAGGGATAGAAAGCAGTGTTTATAATAGTCAGGAAGGCTTGCACAACCCAAATAGTAACATCAATCTGAATGTAGCATGAGCAAATCCACGACAAGACTTTCGAGTTATATTTCCACTGGCAATTCTAATCAACACTCCCAGCAGGCCCTACTTTGAGATTTGAACTCTGGTCTCAGATCCATTGTCATCACACAAAGCTAACCCCAACCTTCTACCCCAAAACATACACAAGCAATAGCTCTCAGTTCTGGACATCATTTCACTAGAGCCTGGAGGCTAGGCCCTCACCTCAAACATAAGCACCCACATATCAGCTTTCACAAGGCCAGATAACTGGTTAGTCATCACTAATTCATTTAGCTTCATAAGTAGCCATTCTGATTAAGACATTCAAGGCATACTTGAGCAACAGAAATTCTGAATGGGTTATATCTTCTATGTCAGGGGAATAAGACAAAGCTTTTCCTAGAGGCTCTACTCTGTAGAAGTATTACATCTGACCCAATGCAAAGTACTTTGCAAACCTTAAGGCATTTTTAAAAATTTGGTCACACCTTTAATTTCATAGGTACGGATTCTTCCCAAGTGAAGAAATACCCTCTACCAATGCAGGTAGAGCAAATTATTGTCTCAGAAACCTGTCTGGGGCACTGAGAAATTAAGTAACTTCTCCAAAGTCACACAGACTGTATTAGAAAGTAGGACTTAAATTCACGGCAGGCTCAGTATCTACTCTGCCTCACTGCCTCTCAGAGCACTGTATAAATGTGAACTATGGTTCCAGAACCAATAGAGTTCTGCAATACATAGCATGGGAGAGAACATCTATCAGAGGTAGGACCAGAGAATCATAATCTGGGGCTGGAGGAGAATGAATAGTCCGACAAGATTAACCCTTTCATTTTAAACTGAGTCCCAGAGTGGTTGCGTCACTTGAGGTAGATCACAGTAAACAGCGGGGTCCTCTAACTCCAGGTTCAACTTTTTTGTTTGATCTTGTTTTCATTGCACCACAATACTTCTGTCAGAATAGACAGCAGACAGGATGTTCAGGCAAGACAACAGTCTAAAAGCATGCAAGATGTCAGAAATCTAGGTAAATAAACCAAATGGGAAGGGGAAGACAAGAATCAAAAGTTGGGCCCGGATTTCAGTCCTGGCTTTGACACTTATTAATTATATGAGCTTAGGAAAATCATTTAGCATCTCTGAAGCTGAGTTTCCACATCTATAAAATAAGGATAATAATATCTATCCTACCTACTTCATAAGGTTATTATGAAGCACTTTTGCTTTTCTTTAAACATTAAAGGCTATTTGAATGTGAATGTTTTTTGGTGTTAAGGCAGGGCAGAAAATAGTTCTTACATCCAGGCAGAGAGGTTAAATCACCTGATGATACCAAGAACCCAAGCCCTGAGATATGAAGCTAATTCTGAGGTCACATACACAGCAGCCTGGAACATCTTATATCCTTTTTGCCAGTGCAGCATCTGGTCCTAGGACCAAGTTGAGCCTCTCAAGGCTGCATCTAAGAAGGGTCTGAGAGGGTCATGGCTAAAGGAAGACTCTTAACAAAAGATGTTCTGCCCTCTGTTGATCTGGGTCTGCAGGATGTAGAGATGTCAGATGAATATGTTTCTGGTTTTCTTCTATTTGTAATCCTCTATATTAGGAAAATAATGATACTTTCTCAACCAATTATCACACAGTTGAAGTAATAAATTGTTTATAGATGTATCAAATCAGTTTTTCTTCTCTGCAACCTGCCTCTAAAAGGAAAACAGTATCCCCACTGCAAAATCTGAGCATTTTAATCAGTACTGCCTATCTTTTCCCACTAGGCCATTATTATTTTCAGAAACCATTAACAACACAAAGTTGTATTTTTAAAAAGCTACATTTTCAAATCACAACTTCTTTAACTTCCCTCCTGCTCTATTCAAATTTTTAAAAACCCAGAAATAAATAAAATATTTCATTAGAAGTGAATAAAAAGAAGTACTGTGTTTTAAAAACATGCCCAGAGCTCAAAGCTAGCCTACTTTGGGGACCTCCAGCTGAAGATAACCCTCACCAACCAGATCACCACATTAAATTTCATATTCATTTATTATTCTCAACTTAATGAACATCAGACACACACATACACAAGAAGTCAGAAGAGAAAGAAAAAAGAGGAGAGGCAGAAGAGAAAGGAGACAGAGAAAGAGGAGAGAGGTAAAGATAAAGACAGAGAGAGAAAAAAAGAGTAGAAAGGAGAGAGACAGGGAGAGGAGAAAGAAAAAGGAGAGAGACAGAAGAGAAAAGAGAGATGAGAGAGAAAGGAAAAAAGAAGAGGCAAAGAGGAGGAGGGAAGGGGAGAAGGGAGAGGGAAAAGGAGAGGGAGGGAGAAAAAAGAGGGAGGGAGAAAGAACACTTTCATATACAAAAAGAGGATTATATATTTCACATATATTTACACATAGAGATCATATTCTTAAACTGTTTCTTCAGATATATAACTATAACCTCTAATACTAGGTTGGTCCCTAAACTAGAAATGCCAGTGTCAGAGGTGCCAGGAATTCAATTCAATTAGCATTCATAAACACAACTATGTACAGAGCAAGGTATTGGCATCTAGGAAATTCAGCATTTAGACAGACATGGTAACTGGCCTCATGAAACTTTCCCTTTCATAGAAGAAGTACTGCCCCTCCTCACTCACTGATGCATGTTCTCTCTCTCTCTCCCTCTCTCTCTCTCTCTGTCTCTGTCTCTCTCTCTCTCCCTCTCTCCTCCCTATCTCTCTCTCTCTCTCACACACACACACACACACACACACACACACACACACACACACACCCCTCTGCATTTGTCATGTAACATCATATTCCAGTAATAGAGACTCATTTCACAGGATGTTTTCTTGTCCTTTATAAAATGCAAATATCCCTGGGAGGGGGTTAAGTTTGAACAATCATTTTTCTTAGGAAAAGAAGAGAGAAAACATGTTAATGACAAAGTTAACATAAGGCACGATAGTATGTTGCTCTTGGGGGAAGGAGGGCATAAAAAGAAGAGAGAAGATATTGAACACAACCTCTTCTTCACCTTTGTGGAAAAGGAGACAAAGAATCTTTTGACTTAAGTCTGAGGGAATTTTCCTACAGTTTTAAAGACTGTTCAGAATTACATAGTTAAATGTGCTTACAGTCACAGAAATACAGAATATCTGAACAAAAAGGACCTTTGGAATTCTAGTATTTCCCACTCCAGACCACAATGAACATGGCAAAATATTGAAATATGTTACTTCTCTATTATAGACTACTGCAACTCAAGGGAAATAATTTCACCAAGGAGAAAGAGGAGTTAGAGGTGTGAGAGACAAGACACTTGGAGAAGGGAGTGAAGGCAATATTTTGAGTTTCCACATGTTAAGTAGTATGGACCTTTTAAAGTAAAAGTGTCCTGGATAAGTAAACTAAGGCCATGAACTAGAAACTGGGAAACCCTGAACTAGTCCAGTCTGTAACTTAATAAACATTTATTAAGCTCCTACAATATGTACCCAGCATTGTGTTTAGCAGAGAAGATACAAATCGAGCCAAAATGACAGTTCCTACCCACAAGGAGCTTAGAAATTAATTCAATTCTTTATTTTACAGAAGAGGTAACAGAGACTCAGAGAAATAAAACATCTTGCCCAAGATTATACAGGGAGTTAAAAAGAGGTAGAACAGAACCTCAGTTTTCTGATTCCCTGTCAAATGTCCCCATGGTAAGGGAAATAAATGCTGGGCTGGGCCACCCAGGGGAAGCTGAGGTCACAGCTCTTTATCTCAATAACTAAACTCCCAGATCTTTCTTTCAGCCTCTAGTTATAAAGGAGGCAGTCACAAAGACCTACAGTGCATTACACCCTGAGGCACACCTGTGAACACACCCAGACACAAACACACAAACAGCTATACCAAAGAGTCTACCTATACACCAGGAAGACAGGAAAAGATCAGTTGTAATAAATTTTAAAAGATAAATGATTTTTCTCAGCAAAATAAACCAGGAGAAATATAATATCCTTGAGTCCTCTTAGAGAGAGCCCCATCAACTGAAGATGAGATGTCTTTGTCTTCCTCTTCCCCCAAATAACAGAGATGTCCCATAAACAAAGATCTCTGTGGCCAAAGAGGTATGATTATCCTACAGGGCAATAAATGGAGCTCTCATCAGCTCTGTTTGCCCAGTGCTGGGCACTCTGCTAACATGTCTCACTTTCAATTTTTCCTACACACCTCCCTCCCTACCCTCCACCCCCTACCACAAAGAACGCTCAGTGCTCAAGAATCAGCTCATTTGACGAACCTGAAGGGAGGAGGAGGGGTGTAGGGAGAACAACATGAAAAGTCAGTTTATAAAGCTTTACATCTGGCAGAAGCCATGCCACGAGGCAGGAACTGCTGAATTTCCATTCAATCAAGTAAGAATCCAGCCCAGAGGGGAGCAAAATAGAAGTCAGCCCTTATTCCTGTGCCAGGCAGGAATCTTCTAGGTGACAGAATTCACTGGAGTGACAAAGGACTAAAACTCTAGACTCTTACCATTTTTCTAGGTGGGAAGAAAGGAAGAGGGAGGAGAAGCTTATTCTGGGCAATGCAGAGGAACCCTGTGTCTTACTCCAGCCTACCTCCCAGCAGGGACTTACACTTCTCATGAAAGACATTAATTCATGATAGTGACTGGCTGGACTGGGTAACCACCATCTAGGGTGAAATACATTAGAAAAACAAAGCAAAAGTGGGCCAAGTTAAGATAAGATGAGGCTAAGGGTGTCAAGGCAAGGTTATAGATACAAATAAGGTCATAAATATAGGCGTCTTAGAGACCGTCCAGTCTAACTCTCATTTTATAAATAAGGGAACTGAGACTCAGGGACGTTATGAATTGCCCCAAAGGTGTTAAACAAGTCACAAAACACGAATGTAGGATTAGAAAGGTCCTTAGAGCCCAGTGAATTCAAGCCCCTCATTTTAAAGGCAAGGAAAAGGAGGCACCAAAGAGTTAAGTGACTTGCTCAAAATCACACAGCTTATTAAGTGAGTAAGGCAGGAGTTAAACTCAGATCTTCCTGCCTCCAAACCCAGGGCTCTCTCCAGTCACACAACCTAGGTGTGACTCTTTAAGGTAGCCAACATTAAAGGTAAGATTGGTGCTCTGACTTAAGAGTCAATATCCCTTTCCCTTCACATGCTGCAAAGGGGATGGGAGATGGTTCCTTTATCTCCCCTTCTAAATTTTTCTTTCCTGTCCTTTATTGACATGAAGACAGCTAAGGAGAAAAAAAGGAAGAGTTTGATAGGAAGTATAAATCTGGGGAAAGAATTATTGTGTTTTAGATCCAGACATGAACATAAAGGTCATTTAGTCTTGCAACATGATAGTCCTGGGTCTAGAAGAAACCTTATTATTGTTGCTTGTCCTTTGTTTTTGCAAAGGACCAATGACATTACAGGGTGATATCTTGACTTTTGAGTGAATCAGATTTAAACGAGACAGACTTGCACTAAGTCATCCTCAGCCTCACTCTCTCTTCCAGAATCATCAAAGTCCAGTGGCAGGACAAAAGTCAGGATGACTGGTCCAGGATGCAGTGCATGACCTTGGGGTCTTCAATCTCTGACCAAGCTCTAAGCACTCCACAGAACCTGCTTCAACCACCCTCATGACTGTTGGAACAAATTGTTCTCATCTGCCCATTCTACCACTGGGGAGGTCTTCATATGCTTGAGGTAGAAAACTTCCTAACTCACTGATGGGTTTGAGTTCTGTCAGTCATCCACAACCTTGGTATGGCCTCTGTACATGTCACATCTTCTTGGGACCACAGGTGAGAGTTGTGTCAAGGTGAATTCCAAAGGTGAGTGAGCAACTCAGTGAGCCCTCACACCAGAGGAGCTAGTCCTCCCTGATTATCCCATATACCCCAGAGAGGTCACAGACACCTCCGAGGTCACAGGGCCATAGATCTGGAGCTAAAAGGGACCTTAAAGACCAACCCTTCATTTTAAAGATGAGAAACTGTGGCCATGGGAGAAAAGAGATTCCTCCAAAGTCACATTCCATCTCTGGGCCTCAGTTTCCACATCAGGTATTAGACAGGGTGGCCTCTGAGGTTCATTCTAGCTCAAGATCTATGTTCACAACCTACACCCCAAGTGAGCAGCACAGCTGGATCTAGAAGGCAGGCCTCCCAATACTGGATCTAGGATTCTTTCCATTACACCACTGGATGTCCCACAGATATCGTAAGTTCTACATGTCCAAAACAGAGCTTATTATCTTTCTCCCTAAACCCTCACTTCCTATTGCTCTTGAGAGTATCATAATCTTCCTGGTCACTCATGTTTGCCATCTAGGGGTCCTCATCAGTTTCCCACTATCTCCCATTCCCTTATCCAATCAGTTATCAAGTCTGTCATTTTTACTTTCATAAGGTCTTTCCTATATGATAACTCCTTTCCCCTAACACTGGCATCACCGTGAGGGTACAAGCCTTCATCACCTCACAAATGGACAATTGCAATAGATCACCGGCTGGTTTCCTTCCCTTAAGTCTCTCCCCACTCCAGACCATCCTCTACTCAGCTGCCAAAATGATTTTTCTAAAACTCAAGTCAGACCATGTCGCACCACTATTCAATAAACTCCAATAACTCCTTACTACCTCCAGGTTCAACCATAAAATCCTCTGTTTGACTTGTAAAATCCTTTCTAACCTGGCTCCTTTCTGTCTTTCCAGCTTTCCTAGACCTTACCCCTCCCCAGACATACTCTCTGACAAGCGACACTGTTCTGCTTGCTGCCCCCCACACAAGACTCTCCCTCTCCTCTCAGTGTTTTCAGTGGCTGCTTTGCATCTTCTTCCTCATCTCGGTCTCCTGGCTTCCCTGACTTCCTCCAGGTCCTAGCTAAAATCTCACATTGTGTAAAAAGTCTTTCCTGATCCCCCCCTAATGCTAGCACCTTCCATTTCACCCTGTCTATATCTTGTTTGCACATAATTGTTTGCATATTGTCTCCACCATTAAATAGTGGGCCCTTTGAGACCAGGGACTGTTCTTTTTATTATTATTAATTTTTCTTTTAATAGTTAGCATTTTTTTTGGAGGGGGGAAGGCAAGGCAATTGGGGTTAAATGACTTGCCCAAGGTCACACAGCTAGTAAGTGTGATCAAGTGTCTAAGGCCACATTTGAACTCATGTCCTCCTGATTCCAGGGCCTGACTCTAAGACTCCAAGAGCAAGCATTTCTATAGGGCTTTAATGTTGTGGAGGGTTTTACATGTGCCATCTCATTTAATCCCTTTGCCTTTCTTTATATTCTCAGGGCAAACCTGACACTTAACAAAGCTGATTTGTTATGGATTTGGAATCCTTAACAGGAAATAGTTAAACAATAATTTCCACCTATGCCCTGGGAGCTATTCTTTTAGTTCTAAGTCTCAGTGGCATCTCTGCGATCTAAGGAAGTCATATTATTAACCATAAGTGCGTGAGTTCAAATACCTCCCATGCATTAAGTTTAAATCCAGTCTCAGATACTTACTAACTGTGCAACTGTGGGTAAGTCACTTAACCCTTGTTGCCTCAGTTGCCTCACCTATAAAATGAGCTGGTGAAGGAAACAGCAAACTACTCTAGCATCTCTCCCAAGAAAACCCCAAATGGGGTCATGAAGAGCCGGACATGACTGAAACAAACAACAAAAACCATGTGTAGCACCCCAAACTGCAGAGAAAGGGAAAGCTCCAAAACCTCTGACCTGGAGTTAAGAGCTCAGACGCTCTAATTTTCCATGTCGAAAAGTACACCTTTTATTACATTAACCCTGAAATGAAGGAATGGGCAAATTTTATAGAGAAAAAAACAAGGTCCAGAGGAGTTAACTAACCAAACTAAGACCAGTTAGGGGAACAACAGCAAGCAAGACCGTTGGTCAGCCGAAAGTTCTTTCTACAATAGAGACAAGGGGCACCAAAAAGAACCAGAAGCCTGAGGGTGGGGGCAGTTCAGACCTGGACCATCTGATTTGTCATTAGATCCTAGGAAAATCAGTTTAGTTCTCTTCATCACAGTCTGTTCATCTGTCAAAGGGGGGAGTAATGGTCCCTGCCTTCAGGTACCCACAAAAGATGTCTCAGGAATAAAGAAAGATGCTGGGTGTAGGGGGAAAAAAACAACAACCCAATTCTGAAAATTTAAAAAGCACAGTCTGTATATCAGGGATAATTATTCAGCCATGGTGCTATTGTGAGGATAATATAAGACAGACTAAATGACAGTACTGAGCTCCTTGGAGGAAAAGAAATATATTTCATTACCCTCCTCCTGGCAGAACAGAACAAGGAGCCTCTGTGGCAGCACAAGATTACAGTATAACCAGTCTGTTGGTAAAGACGGAAAGGAGAATGAAAGATGGGTTATTTCCTTCTCTGGGAACAGACAGATTGAAATAACTGAAGGGTTATGAAATCTTTTCAAAGAGAATGGCTAGGAGGAAAGGGACTGGCTTCACATTCAACAGCAGGATAGTTTTTAAATGCTTTCAGACTAAGGTAAGAAATCATACCTGGGTCTACCTTACTAGCTGTGTGCCCTGGGCAAATCACTTAACCTCAGTTTGCCTTAGTTTAACTCAGCTGTAAAATAGGAATGATAATTTTAAAAATCTCCCACACAGGGCTGTTGCAAGGATGAAAAGAGATGATATTCTAAATAAGTCTAAATAAGCACAATGGTTGTGTTGTAGTCTTAGGGTGCTAGGAATCCCCAAATGCAAGGGTACAGGGTGTGTGTGTGGGGTTTGCCTGGAAAGAATTCACCCACTCAAGTCTTCTTTCAGTCCAAGTAGCAAGTTTAGGGGGCGGAGCCACGATGGCAGCATAGAAGCAGCAAAGGACCACAGCTCCCACACAAACACGCTAAAAAACTCATAAAATGGGACGCTAAACAGATTTTTAAGCTCCAAAACTCTCCATAAGACAGAAAGCACATCTGTTGCTACGGGCAGCGCAGCAGGCCGGGCTCTTCTCAGCAGTCTGGGACCCGCGGCTACAGGAGAGAAGATTGGCTGCACTGGAGGCACAGTTACCACATCTATCAGGCCAGAAGACAAAAAGGCTAAGAGAAAGGTCAGTGGATTTTGCTAACTGGGGAGGAGAAGAGCGG
>CM053599.1:162975188-163001558 GCA_028646575.1 Pseudocheirus occidentalis | reverse complement strand
GAAAATGTGTAATTCAAAAAATGTAATGAAAATGAATAATGTAAACAAGAAAACAAATAAAAACTAAATTAAAAAAAGGAAAAGAAGGAAGGAAGGAAAGAAGGAAAAAAAGAAGGAAGGAAGGAAGGAAGAAGCCCCAAACCCCAGTTTTCCTGTGGTTGTCTGAGGAGAAGGATGATAGATGGTTCATGGTCCTGTATATTGTAGCCCAAACCTGGTGGGCTAGTCTTTAGATTGGAAAAGTTTACAAGGAAGTCAAGTACAAAGGCCTGGGTTGCTCCCATGACTTCATTTTCATTTCAGGCTAGTGTGGGTTGGTGCCAACTTGGAGCTAGTTGGTTGCTAAGGCTAGTGGTCCAGAGGATGCCAGTTAGCCAAGCAGCAGCTGCCTCTCCTCCCATTCTTCTTTGTCTCTAATTGTAACCTTAACGATTTTTGATCTCTTGATCTCCCCACCACCCCCACCCCAACTGAACTTAGCCCCAGAGGGCCTTAGGCTAATGCTAACTACCACATCTTAGAGTTCACCTAGACCTTCAGTCTGTCATCTCTGGCTTTGATATTTGAATGGACCTGAGGGTCTCTGGGCAGCTAGATGCCACAGTGGATAGAGTGCCTGATCTGGAGTCAGGAAGATACGAATTCAGATCCAGCCTTGTGGTCCTGGGTAAGTTACTTAACCTTGTTTGCCTCAGTTTCCTCATCTATAAAATGAGGTAGAGAAGGAAATGGTAAACCACTCCATTATCTTTGCCAAAAAAAACCCCAAAAGGGGACATGAAGAGTGAGACGTGACTGAAACTACTGAAGGAATGACAAGAGACTTTAAAGAAAGCTCTGTCCTTTATTTCCTAATAGGCAGACAAAATGTAAGATGCTGTGGGTTGACCTAATGGTGCCCAAAACGTTGAGCTTCCTGTTAGTGTCCAAACTTTGCTGAATTCCCCCTCTTTATCTTGTTAAAAATAAACACCGTTTTCCAGCTCCCTTCAGCTGCTGAATTGTGCCCTTGAGAAAAGACATTTGTTTGCTTGCTTATGCTCCAAAGTGAGCAGAATAAACAAACTGTAAACAGCTGTTTCTCTGTTGGTGACATAATTCAGACAATAGACCATCCAAGGGTATTAATCAGCTGCCTTTTCTAAGGCGACTTTGTCGCACCAGCCGACTTTGTCGCACCAGCCGTGAAGTTGCCTTGAGTGGCAGTTGCAGTGACTTCCTGGCAAGCTGCATGAGCTACTCCACAATGTAAAACACAGGGCTCCACATAGCCAAGAAGGGCAGCATGACTCCTGTGAACACAATGCTGTTTGCCAACAGCTGTCCAGCGCAGGTGTGCAAAGGGCCCCTCACTTCCCTATCCTGTGACCAACCACCTGAGGTAAACAAGTGTGGGAGTCCAGGGCTTGGTTCCTTCTCTCAGTTGCTATTCCCTCTCTCCATTCTTCTAATCTTGTTGCTCTCCTGTGACTCCGACCCCTCCAATAAGGAGAACACTTCTTTTTGCTATTTTAAGTGGTTACTGATTGTCAGGTAGGTGGTGAAGTGGAGAGAGAGCAGGATTTGAGGACAGAAAGAGATGAGTTCAAATCATGTCTGAGACCTTGCTGTTGGCCTTGGGCTGGTCCACTTAAACTCGACCTGCCTTAGCTACTTCATCTGTGAATTGAGTACAAGAATAACACCTTCCCCCCTGGATCGTTATGAAAATAAAGTGAAATTATACAGCTAAAACACCATAGCTATTTTTTTTAAACTAGCATTGATTTTTTTCTATCTACTTCTTTTCCAAATAGGTTTAGTCACAATCTCTTGTCCAGTGAGCTGTCCCTTGTAACAAAGAATAAAAAAGAGAGAGAACAAAAGCACTTTAGCCAATTCATCAACCAAATCTGACGATGCCTGTAATGTTCTGCACCCATAATCCTCTACTTCTGCAAAGAAGGAAAGAACATTCATTTTCTTCTCCTTCAGTCTTTAGTTTCATTTTGTTTTATTGTTACATTTATGATACATATATACAATATTATATAAAATATATTATCTAAATTATATATGTATATATGTATGTATGTGTGTATATAAAATACATATATATTTTATATACATACATGCATATATGTATATAAAATATATGTATATATAAATGCTCCTAAGCCTTTAGTCTATTGAGTATCCTAGGCCCAACCTATAGGAATGTGATGGCCCAGGAATATTTGTAAAATATTCTTCTCTGAAATTTACTGTCATGGGGGTGGGGGTGGGGGCAATTGATTTAATTTACTTCAATTCAACAAGTATCTACTGTGGTAGGTACTGGAGGTAGAGAGACAAAAATAATAAGTTGTTACCCTTAAGGGGCTTACATTTTTCTAGGCCAAAGCAAGTTCCCATCTAAATACATTTAAAATATATACAAAATAAAGACAAAGTAATTTGGGGGGACATAGTAAGCACTAATGATTAGGGGAATCAGATAAGGCTTCTTGTAGAGGAGGTACTTTAGTTCAGCCTTGAGGGGAAGCAGGGATTTCTGGTGGCAAGGGCTGTCTTTGTCTTCAAGTACTGGAATTGATTGTATCCTTTCTTATTTTGCAAATATCCATAAGTTTGCAGATTCCTGAACACCACAGCCCCAAGGTCTTAAAAAAATGTGAGTTAGTTATTGTTTGGTGAATTACAGAACCATAACAAGCAATTTTTGCGCCTGAAGCAGATAGTCACAAATGAACCCTTAAATGCCTACCCTATGCAAAAACCTGGAGACACTTTTGGGTTGCAGCTGGGGAGGTATCACACTTGAGGGAGGGGAACAAGAGGTAATGTGTAATGCACTGGTGCTGGGTGGGGAAAGAAGCCTTTTGTTTTTAAATTTTAATTTTTAATTCATGAAATAACTTACATTTCCTGAACATAATAAAGAAAAAGATGATTGCACATGAAACTGCAAATATGTTATGTACAACTTGTTATTCTTTTTAAACAGACTTTTTTTCAAGAATAATTAGTTAAAAAAAGAAGTCTGTTTTAAACTATTCCTGATAAAAGGTGAGCAGTTTCTAAGTTGCTAAAGATATGCAAGTACTCTTAGCACCTTCTAAAATTTCTAATCCTGAGTAAAGTCCCTGGTTGGCCTGCCCCCATTATACTTTAATGGCCCCCTCCCCTATATATGTTTTAAAGTATAAGCACTCCTTTACAAAATGACAAACGTAGTCAATTAAAGTTACTTTTACTGTACTTTAGAAGCTGTCATTTAAATTCTTGGCAGTTCTGGATGTGTTATTTCAAAATTATTTCCCTTAATTACTGCAGAGACATTGACAATATATACATAGTCTCCCTCTTTCCCTTTTTCACCCTTTCCCTTGCTTTCTCCCTCTTCCCTACTTTGTTTCTTTTTTTCCTTTGTCTGACCCCCATCTCCTTCATCTCTTTTCTTCCTGTTTGGTTTGAAAAACCCCATCTAAAAGTTTAATTAAAAATTTGGAGATATCTTAGGATAAAAACAGTTTATTTTCTTCCCTTGGAGAAGAAGGCAGTCTTCTCCATGACTGATCATGAAGAAGAGGCAAGGCAATATGGAGGGAGCAGGGTTTAAACCCTAATGCAGTCAAGCCCCCTTCCCTGACGGTCCCCTCTCCCACTGGCTGAGAGGTGGACTCTAGTCTCAGAGCCAAAATCTTACCTAATGGCAAGTCAGAGGGAAGCCCACCACTATCTCTCAGTGGCTTGGAAATAGGTTTACAAAGAACAAGGATGCAAGGCAAAGAGTGGAAGGGTCCAAAAGCAAGGGAGGAGGAGTGAGCCTGGGCTGCCCCTGACTCCCAATGGCCTTGAGGAGGGGCCCACAAAAGCTGGAAATCAGAAAGGGCTTGTTGCTGATTGACAGCAGTATTGGAGGAGGGAGTTAATCCAAACCTGCCTGAGAAGTTTTTACTCTTCCCCAGACATTCCTCTTGATATCCCTCTTCCCCTTTTTCTTCTTTCCTTTTTCTCCTTTCCCTCATTCCTCCAAAATCCCCCTTGACTCCTCCCTATTTCTCTTTTCTCTGAGTAATAGTGGTGTGATGCTTGCATTAGGCAGTGGATAGAAAACTGAGCTTGGAATAATCAGGAAGACTCATTCTTATGAATTCAAATCTGGCCTCAGACATTTGCTGTATGACCCCAGGCAAGTCATTTAACCCTGTTTGCCTCAGTTTCCGCACCTGTAAAATGAACTGGAGAAGGAAATGGCAAACCACTCCATTATCTTTGCCGAGAAAATCTCAAATGAGGTCAGGAAGAGTTGGACAATACTCAAACAACTCAACAGCAAGTTGCTTACATGGTGTAGTTTTTCTTGCAGGGGGCTTGTTAGGTTTGCCTTGTGAGACAATCCAAGCGATTCTCAGCTTCAATGATTGGTGTGGTTTAGATAAATGTGTGCCAAGCAGATGTGTTGCACTAAATGCACCAATAAACATTTGACTTTGTCTTCACATGATTTTTAGTCTCTATGGAGTTGAGTTGATGGGAATCAGACAATGTTGTGCTAAAAGAACCCATCATGTGTGGAATCTTAGCCATAGAATGCCAACAAAGCCGGGTAGTAGGCAGCTAAACCTCCTTCTGTTATTAAAAACAAAACAAAACCAAAAAACCCTCCGGAATGTTTGATTTGTATCCCAGGGAGGTTGACTAGATATAATTTGCTTTAGATATAATTTGCATGTCATTCATTATAATACATCCTTGCAAATGTTCTTAAAAGATTACAAGTCTGCACAAATGTCTTTACAAGTCTGTCCTTTGTGGGAACCAGTAACAGAGTATGTGAAATAAGCCAGCATTCTTTTCAACCCTATCCAACCCAAATAATTATAGAAAAGTCTATTTTTTACATGATGTGATCTCAACAGAAATGCCAGTATTACAAAATAACATGACTGGTAAAAAAAAAGATTCAAATAATGCTTATAAATCATTTATATAAATACTAATTAAGTCGTGGTTTTGCTTATTTTAATAAAGAGGAAAGGGAAGAACATTAGAATTATTCAAACAGAACAGTTTTCTTTTTTTGTTTCAATAACATTCTATAGGATAAATTGCCAAGTTCCATTTTATGGCACGACCTTAGTCCTGACTTGTTTCATAATAACATTTCATATTTATATTAGCACTTTAAGGCTTACTCAAAGGCTTCTGTATTTGCTGAAGTATTTCTGTTTTACAGCTGAGGAAATGGCATCTCAGAGAGGCTAGATGACTCATCCAGGTATGCTCAGTAGGACGCTGTTGGAGTCAGGATTGAAACTTACGTTTACCTTTTCTCTCTAAATCCAATCTCTATTATACTATAATTGCTCTCTGCTACTTTTTGATTCTGAGCAGAAAGGGTAGGACATAAAATTCCCTCCAGTACCTGTTTCTTTTACTCACAAAGACAAGTAATATCAGATTAGGCAGACTCAGTGGAAAAACTCCCAGTTGAGCTATTCTTCAAGGTAATCCTGACTAGTCTGTGACTTTATGCCCCCCATATTGACTATGAACGTGGTACTGGCCTGCCTCTCTTTTGCTGTGCCCTCTATGTGTGCTGATTATTAACATTATAAACATATGAACCAATATGATGTTCCATCACCTACTGCTACACCCCTGTTTGAAATGCTCTCCTGCTTTACTGCCATCTCTCAGAATCCCTCCAGCTCACAGCTCAAGCATTCCTTGCAATATGAGACCTTCCCTGATCCCTCCAGGAATCAATGCCCTTGCTCCCTCTTTTCTCCATCACTGTATTACTTCATGTTAACTTTGTATATTCTTATTACTGTTTTTTGCAGGGGAGAAGGCAGGGCAATTGGGGTTAAGTGACTTGCTTAAGGTCATGCAACAAGTGTTAAGTATCTGAGGATACATTTGAACTCAGGTCCTCCTGACTCCAGGGTCAGTCTATATTTATCTATGAATGTGTTAATTCTTCCCCAATAGAATCTAAACTCCTTTCAGGATAAGGACTTTTTCTCTTTTTGTATCCCTAAAGCCTAGCATGGTGCTCGGCACATAGTAGGCATTTAAATAAATATTCATTGGGTGAATAATCTCTCTCTCTTTCTCTCTCTCTCTCTCTCTCTCTCTCTCTCTCTCTCCCCCCTCTCTCCCCCCCTCCTTCCTCTACTTCCTTTTTTTCACTCCTCACCCCTCAGAGGTAACATTCTCCTATGGGGAAAGCTGAGCTTACCTTTGATCTTAAGTGGAGCAGTCCCTAAAATTGTCGCTTCGGTGAGCAGATTCTCCTCATTCTTGATAGAGTTTTCTCCCACAACAGTTCACCCCACCCCATAATTTAAGATCTATAGAAGATGATTGAAAAGTCTCAGTGCAGTTTTAAAATAACGATGGTGATGATGTTGCCAAAGCCACCATTGATAGACCATCTACTATGTGCTAGGGACTGTTCTAAACATTTTACAGATCTCATTGATTATCTCATCTGATCTCCAAGCACACCTGTGAGGTAGATGCTGTTACAGCTGAGGAACTAAGAGTCAGTCAGCTCCTAAGTGCCTGAGTCTGGAGCTGAGTTCAGGTATGCCTGACTCCAGATTCTACCCTTGGTGCCACCTAGTAGTCTATTAAAGTTTAAAATGGCACCAAGACTTTTTGGACACCCCATATATGCCCCACCATAGTACCCATAGAGATGAATCCAGTTAATGCGTGTTATCCTTTCTTCTTTGTTGGTCTCTGGTATTCTGTTGTAGGTGCCCCAAAAGTTTAGGAGAAATCTAGGGAAATTACTTTTGTGCCTGAAAAGTTCAACTGTGGTAGCAGCACTATGGGTCCCCTGCAAGTAACATAGAGCAAGGTAACTAGGTGGCACAGTGACTAGAGCACTGGCTGTGAAGTCAGGAGGACCCGAGTTCAAATTTGACCTCAGACACTGTGATTGTGGGCATGTCACTTAACCCTGATTGCCTCCAAAACCTTTTTGTACATATATGTAAATTCAGCTAGGATCATAGACAACCAGGTAGGCGCTGATACAGACAAGTGGTACTGGGTGTCCAGCCTTGGACACTTACTAGCTATGTGACCCTGGGAAAGTTATGTAACCTGTTTGCCTCAGTTTCCTCATCTGTATAATGGGGATAATAACTACACCTTCTTCCCAGGGGTGGTTGTGCAGACCAAATGAGAGAATAATTATGAAGCACTTAGCAGAGTGCCAGGCACATAGTAAGTGCTTTATAAATGTTTTTGTTGTGGCTTATTATTATTTTTTAGAAACACTTGACTGATAACAGCGGTGACTGATGTAGCCTTACAGCTGGTAGGAGAGAATCCCATGTTCCAGAGCCTAAAAGCCAGACAGTCTGTCGGTCGCTCAGCTGACCCCTCAAGTCTGGGCATCAGCAGGTCATCATCATAGAGGAATAAGGAAGGTGGGGGAGATTACCCTCCATTGTCATATTACTTTGCTATTGGTTCCCTTGGATCTGTTAATGAGCTGCATGGATGGTACTTAAGCCCTTTGTCCTCACTGCAGGACCACCAGACCTGACCTAGGCCAAGAGCAGATTTAGCCCTTTGTCAGTTCACTTATCTCTGATGAGAAAAGGAGGAATGTAAAAGTACAGACCACACAAAAACCAAAGGCTAATTTTGGGGGGGATTTGGGGAAGCAATCAGAGTAACTGGAGTGATTTGCCAGGGTCACACAGCTGGTAAGTGTCAAGTATCTGAGGTAGAATTTGAACTCAAGGCCTCCTGACTCAAGGGCCAGTGCTCTATTATCACTGAGCCACCTAGCTGCCCCTCAAAGACTAATTTTGAAAATGAGATCTTCTATTTGGCTTTGGAACACAGTCATAGAATTGAGTGTAAATGAAAGCTCACTTAGCATCATACTACGGCATATTCACTGTACCACTGTGCCTCAGATCCATTCCCTCTAGGCTCTTTCTGGGGTTCAACTGAGGACAGAGGGAAGAATAGTTTGTGGAACAAAGTCTATAGTCAATTAGGTAAACACAAGTAGAAGGGTCAGGTATCATGTATTCCAGAAGTGTCAAATGCAGTCCAGCATCGTATTAAAATGTAATGTGGAAATAACTAATAAAATAAATAAAAATGCAGCATAACATTTGTTATTCAGTGGGTTTTCAGTTGTGCATAACTCTTCTTTTGGGGTTTTCTTTGCAAAGATGCTGTAGTGGTTTGCCATTTCCTTCACTAGTTCATTTTACAGATGAGGAAACTGAGATAAACAGGGTTAAGTGACTTGCCCAGGGTCGCACAGTTAGTAAATATCTGAGGCCAGATTTGAACTTAGAAAGAGGAGTCCTTCTGACTTCACACCTGGCACTCCATTTACTGTGCCACCTAGCTGCCCTACAGTATAACATAAATAATGCTAATTTGTGGTTTTCTAAGACAACCTGTGGTCTGCAAGGATCTATTTCTTGACACTACTGTAACACACTGTGACACCACTGTAGTCTAGTCCTTTCATTTTACATATAAGGGAGCTGAGACATAACACAATAAAGGCTACACAGCTAAGGTTAGACTAAAAACTGGAGATCTTTATCCTACACAGTCCTCCTTCTAGTCTGCTGACGGTTGAGAGTTAACTTTATAGGATGTTATTTAGGTGAATGGAAATTTGGGTTTGTTCTATGTAGACTTTAGGCCATTCTTGAAATGGGAGTCCTGTTATCTCCAGTCATTTACTTACGTCTCATGCCTTAGACCAAATTGTCTTAAGTTTTCCTTGCCTTTCCTAGCCTGGTGCTATTGCAATGAAAGGAACACCTAGAAAAGAACCTAAAGTGCTCAAGCTATCTGCCCCCGGTAAATCAGTCAGTCTCTCTGAGCCTTGGTTTTTAATAGATATTAAATAAGGAAATAGTGCATCATCTACTTTGTGGCTGTAAGATAATACATATAAGGGAGTTTATAAACTATAAAACATTACATAAATGAATTATTGTTATTGTTTATTATTATCTCCTTCTGCACCAAGGAAGATCATTATTATCTATGACCTGTTCTGCTGTGAAGGGCTTTGGGATGGCAGATTCATTGGGAAGACCTCAGTCCTATTTTGTTTAATCCCTTTTTAAAAGAGGGTGGAGTTAGGATAATGACCTCAGTGGTTGATGGCTGCTCTGTCTGCTCAGAATCACAGGATTAGAAATTTAGAGTAGGAAGAAAACCCCAGAGGTCATCTAGTCTGAAAGCTCCCATTTTATAGATGTGAAAGTCTAAGGGACTTGTTCAAAGTCACCCAGGAAGTAAATGGAATAGGATTTAAACTAGTCTTCTGACTGCAAATCCCATTCTTTCCCCTGTGGGATACCATCAACTATGCTTGTGTCTTAACTTTTTGAGAGAAAGGGAACCCTATGCATGCATATTCAACCCAGAATCAAGGACGTTAGTCCATTTTGGATTATAAGGTTCTTTAGTGTTTGGGAGAATTGAGGGGATTAGAATAGCAAGTGGTGATGAGAATTAGGTGAATAACATGGATTCCATCTTGTGATTCAGTTCTGGAGTTAGCTTAGTTACTTTTCTGTTCAATTAGGGTCTAGTCATCTAGTCCAGTTTCTGTCTTGTGAGAAAATTTTGTTTAATTGTGGGACTCAAGAGAAAAAAAAACCGTATTCCATTGTTCAAACCTCACCATGTATGGCTGGGAAGCTGGACCACCTTTAACTTGCTGCTTAGAAACCCTTTACTAAGGACCTAGAAACCCAGTCAGATCCAAAGATTGATGCAAGGAGTTTTCTCACATTTATTCATCTCAAACAACCCACATGTCTTATCTGAAAAAATGCCCCACATTGATCAATTAGTTATGTTTCCTTGTTCCTTTAATTGTTCTTAGACACCTGGGGGAAGTGGGAACACCTCTTTTTCTGATTTCAGGGAATTAGCACCTGTTTACTCTCCCCCTCCCAACTTGAAAAGTCCTTAATCTTTCCTCCAGTTAGAAATCAGATTACCTAATTTTGTTTCCAGGTTGTTTTCTTTTAATTACTTGGTCTCATTTGATTCATTGTTTTTAATTTATAAAAGTCTGTCTCTTCCTGTATTCAGGGTCGAGTGCCAAAGCGGAGGAGGCTGTTGTTCAGTTTGTCAGGCAATTGACACGTGTTCCTTGATGAATCAATATGCATGAAAGTTTGAACCTTAATTGAACACTTCCTTAATCATTTCATCTTTCACTCGCCACAGTTAGAATAGGGTCTTCCTGCCCAGTTCAGCACCATTGGTCCCTTCCTTGCATGCAAAATCATAGCATCACCAAAATAGAGCTGGAAAGGAAGTGAGAAGTGTTGAGTCCAACCCTCGCATTTTACACATTAGGAAACTGAGTCTGATAGAGGCTAGGTGACTTAATAAATATGTGCAGAATTGAGTGATGGCGCTGTTGTTTGCAGGAATTCCGTTACGTATTGAGTACCTACGTATTGGGTTCTGGATTAGGTGACAGGAAAGAGAACTTGAATCAGAAGACATCAATTTACAGCCGTCCACATAGATAAAGGGCTTCCTTAGGAAACAACACACATGTGCACACACACGCATACGCGCACATACACACACACACACACACACACACACACACACCCCAAGATGGATACACTAATGGGATTTATGCAGTATTTAGTTAAGGGGAAATCCAGGCCCATAAATACGCATCTTCCATTCAGTCTGCCGAATGAAATGTTAAAAGTGCCAAATGGATTTTTCTAAAGGATCAGAGCTAAGATGTAGTTTGCCAGTACTTGATAAGCTTATCCAGTCCTGCTATTATGAAAAACATGTAGTTAAGGATTTTACTGTATTCTCTAATACCTGCGATATTTTCTCTGCAAATGAAAAGAGAGATTATTAGGCCTCTGGCTGTGTTCTTCATCCAGATTCCTTCTCTGCAACAATGAAAATGCTATTAAGCAAGGAGCTGGACTCCAAACACCATTCTTTCAGCACTGAGGCTTACTTCTCCTGGCATCTGCTCCTGCTTAGTTCAGCTGATGAGGGCATGATGCTAAGAAAGAATCAGGTTGGATCCCTGTGTGGACCTCTTATGTCTCACTGTTTCCTAGCTGTAGCCTGCTGTTTTCACCCTGACTAAGCAAGTTGTCATGTAAATGTGTTTTCTTGGTCACGGGTGAGAACCTGGGCAAGAACCTGGGCAAGGGTGTATGTATGGATGAGTTAGAGTCATTCCAAGTATTGGCAAAAAGCAATGGGGAGCAGGAAAGGAGTGTCATCATTGGATACACATTTCTGAGGCTATGCAGGCCTGGAGTTTAATATTAAGTGCTTGGACAGATCACTTTAAAAAAAAAAGAACTCTGGATGTATTTTGTGCCTGCATCTCTTGGATTCCCAAAGGGCTCTGTGTATTTTTCCCGCTATTAGGATTTTTTAAAAAAATCAGTTTTCTAGGTATTTCACTTCATGTTTTCATCAGCAGGAAAAGCACATCTTTTGCAAGTAAGTTATATATGCCGGCTTTGCAAAAGGGGTAAGTGAAAGATCTCCTATTTAATTGGACGCAAGCACAATCTACTTCTCCAGTTAGCGTTTCCTTATTTCTTCTCAATTTCTTGGGGTTGCTCCTAGGATTGAGGAGTGTTGGGGAGACACTCCCATGTGACTATTCAGGATACATATGTATGACTGTAACTTTCTGAGCTCTGATTACCTTTTCCAGTAGTGCTAATGGTTTTGGACCCTTACATATACTTTCTCATCTGGTTTCTCTTGTGTCCAAGGATGCAAGGAAGCTGAACCAAACTAGAGATTCAGTCTGTGGTTGTAAAATACAGGTAGACAGACCCCTGTGTGTTTTACAAACTTCTCTATAGTATGTAAATGTTAGGTATTGCTCATATTATTATTATTTTTATTTAAAGAACACTAGAGTAGGGGACAAAACACTTAGGTTCTAGTCCCACATGAATTACTGATGTTTCAATGCCTGATCTTGGCAAGAGTCACTTTACCTGGGGTGGGGTAGGGCTGAGGATGTGTGTGTTTGGGGGGTAGGGAAAGATCAGATTTCTTACTTGTAAAATAGGGGTCAGTTTCCTGATATTTAGGACAAAGGTGTCAAATACAATGGCCCACAACACTGGCAGTTCACCCTGAACCAGATTAAGATATAATTGGTAAATATCAAACAAAATAAATAAAAAATACAATACAACACAGATAATGTTAATTTGCAGTTTTCTAAATAAATATGCAGCCCACAAGGATCCTTATGTATGGATTTTATTTGAAAGCTCCAATTCTATTTGAGTTTGACACCTTGCTCTGTGATCTCTGAATCAGCCTGCATAGTCATTGAATCCACAATCTTAGTTAGCTTCATATTCAGTCCAATTGGACAGCTCGGCCATAGGCTTGTGAAAACCTGAGGTCTGTTCTCTAGTGACACACACCATGGATTTGGAGGAAGTAGTTGTTAAGTTGTTCAGTTGTGTCCAACTCTTCATGACCCCATATCCATGAGGTTTTCTTGGCAAGGATACTGAAACAGTTTGCCGTTTACTTCTCTAACATGTCCTTGGTTAAATGACTTTCCCATCATCACACAGCTGGTAAGTTTCTGAGGCTGGATTTGAACTCAGATCTTCCTGATTCTAAGTGAGCCACCTAACTGAGTTAGTAGACCTGAGTTTAAATCTTGGTTAACTTCCAGACCTTTATCTTTCGAAGTGATTTCCCATCTATAATCAGTATTTAAAAGGATTAAATTAGAAACTCATTTCAGGTTAATTGATGACCAGGTACTTTACTTGGATGGCCAAATGACATAGACCATGTGATCTTGAATGACTTGTGCCTCATTTATCACAGTTATTAAATGGGTGAGTAGGGTAGCAGTGGAAAGGAGGTGTTGTATTTTCAGTGTGTGAACCTGCACTGAAGATATCACCTTAGTAGAAGTCTAAAATCTTAAGCTTATAATTACATCAATTTATGGGATTCTGAGGCTATTTAAGTGCTAGGAAAGCTCAATGGGAAAGGATACACAGAAACCTCTTTATCTCACTGTTTACTGTGAATTAGATCATCCAGTCTTTTGTTATAGGCTCATATTTATAAAATCCTTAAGCTGGCATGCTCCAACATAAAGCAGGCAGTGTGCCCAGGCCTTGGCAGCAGATAAGAGGACTTCCCCCTTTCACCATTTTCCTGATGCACTTCTGGGTATGTGTGTACATGTTGTCATGACCCGTATGTAACAAAGTCCTCTTCTTCTTTGCTCTGTCTCTCTTCTGCTTTTCTTACCCTCCTTTCTCCCCTTCCAGTGCCCCCAAATTCAACCATGACATCAAATCCCTCCAGAGGCCCAGGTGGGGTTCCCTTTTATAGACATTTTCTGCCACGCACTGTTGCTAATGTCTTTGTTTTATTGGGCCATGTGATCTACCACTTGCCTCCAAATGGATTCATTTACAAACATTGGTTGCTATGTGTTGCCGTTAACTGCTGTCAAAAATTTCACAACAATGTTTAAAAACTGGGTAGCATTTTACTATCTGACTGATAGTTAAATCAATCCTTAATCTCCATGGCATTCTTTTTTAAGATGGTACCATATTGCAGAGTTCTATTACTCAGTGATGAAAAAATAAATTACTTTTCTATAACATTTTCTGCTAAGCTGTTCTTAAATTGTGGCCCTCACACACACACACACACACACACACACACACACACACACACACTTTTTTATTTTTTAAATAGATAGGCCTTTTCAGTCAGTAGCTTCTTCCTTCTTTGACATTTCTCATTAGCTCCTTCAAACTGGCTTTCTTCAGGTTCCAGGGAAAATCTCACCTTCTTCAGGAAGCCTCTCCAGATCCCTTTTCATGAAGGAACTCTCATGCCTTCTCTCTGTTGATTGTCTCTAATTCAAGCTGTTCATATTTTGTTTGTATATACTTATTTGCAAGTTGTCTTCCCCCATTGTTGAGAGCTGGGACTTTGGTTGATAAATGGAAGTTGGATAGGTAGGAGAAAAGGAAAGCCCGCCTAAATCATGTGTCATTCATGGCTGGGTGGGCATGAGCCTAGTCAAGCCCCCTTCTTTTTAATTGTGTTCCATTCTTTGTGACCCCACTTGGGGGCTTTCTTGGCAAATGGAGTGGTTTACCATTTCCTGCTCCAGTTCATTTTACAGATGAGGAAACTGAGGCAAACAGTTAAATGACTTGTCCAGTATCTGAGGCCAGATTTGAAGGCTCACAAAGATAAGTTTTCCTGACTCCAGGCCTGGCACTCTATTCACTGAGCTGTCTAGCTGCCCTCATTTTTTATCAGCAAGCACCCTAGCATACCCAGGGTGGCCGCTAGCACAGGTTCTTAGATCTGCTTTTCTAAAGGAAAGCAACTCAAAATGGGTTAACAATCTTTCTTTAATCAAACATATATCATTTACCTAGTTCAGGGGAAAAAGTCAACACCCCGAACTTCAGAGAATACAAACAGAAGTTACAAGCAGACAAATAAACAGATCAGCAGACGGGCTTCCAGCTGTCTGAGTGTTACATCCATACCTAGTCAGTTACCAGAGAGGGAAGCATCAACATCTGGGCTTTCAAAGCCGGGTGCCTCAACGGGTTCCCAGAGTCTCATCTGGCCAAATCACAAAACTCTTTCCAAAGTGAGCCCCAAAGCCAAACCTCACATCAACGCATATATAGCCTTCTCCTGGATCAGAGAATGTCACAGCTGTCTTGACCCACTGCCCAATCATAAAGCAATAAGGCGTGGGCATTACAGAAGAACAAGCTTCCCGCCACAGGCTTCATGTGACCACATTCAGCCTATTAGGGGGCAGAGAATACTTTAAAATCAGGGAAGGTTCTTAGAGCCACTTAAGCCTATCAGAGGGCCTAGGGGCAGGGAATATCTTCAGATTCCCATAACAATTTTACAGAGGAGGATAGTGAGGTCCGACTCCATAACACATAAGAGAAAAGTGAGTCGAAGGTCATGGTTTATGAAGGTGGCTTGTTGAAAGTCATGTGGTGAAGAAAGGACAGAGCCAAGTCCTGAACCTAGGTAGTTGGACTCTAAGTCTTGGGCTCTTTTTTTTTTTTGTGTGTGTGTATTAGTCTTAATATATGCTCTGGTCTTAGTTACGCACTTGAGATATTATCTAAGTGTGTAAAGCTAAGTGCAAGCTGCTTTCCAGAAGAATGTTACTGTGAACAGTTTTTAAGGTTTGATTGCATAGTACAGTGAACACTCTATTTCAATAACAAATCAAAGCAAAGCATTCACAGTAAATCAAGGTACAGCATTCACAATGGTACAACTTATCACAGATAATAAAAATACAGCATTCACAACGACTTATCACAGAAAATGGCCATGTAATTTTTAACATAGTGGTCATTTAGTCAGTCAGTCACTTAATAACTCAATCGTTCAATCAACTTTGTGCTTCCTTAAGGGTCACAAAATACAATAGTCAAAGTTCTCCACTCACAGGGCACGCTAAGTTACAGTATCAATCACTACTCATTACTCTCTTAAGGGGTAGTATAAAATACACAAGCCATCCACCTCTTAGTCACAAATAAGTTACAATCTTCTCAGTCAGTACACAGTATCCAAGTAAAGTCTTCTTTCAGCTTGACTCAGGGTGGTCTCTCAGATTCCCTGGATCCCCTTCCATAGTCCCAGCTCCTACCTGGATTCACCAAATTGTCACCTGGCTTTAAAGGCAGACAGCTCCCAGTTCCTTGTCCAGCTCTCCGTGCTGTTCCTGTTCCGTGTGGAAGCTCACAGTGTCCAGTCCACCCCAAATCCTCCACAGTCTCTATACCTAGGAAGTCAAGGCTTAACAAAGCTACAAAGAGACAAAAGAGCAGCACCACAGTCACATTTCCTCAGTTTTCTGAAGCTCTGGCTGGTCCTCAGAAATCCTCAGCAGCTTGGCTGATTCTTGGACTCAGCAGCTCCTCAGCCACTCCAGCTGTCCCTCACACTCAGCAGAAGTTTCACCTGGTTCCCAGAATCAAAATCACTTCATCCCGGTTCTCAAAATAAAGATCATTCTCTCCAGCCTGGGCCTCTCTTCCTCAGCCTCCAGAACCAGGCTCCAAGAAGATCTGTCTGACCCAGCAGGGGCTTCCCGTTACACACACTGCATTAGCTGCTTCCTGTTTCAGCCATTTCCTGTTACATCAGCAACAGGGGTTCATACCTTCTGTTTCTTTAACGGAGGTTTTATTAATTACTAAGTGCTAAGTACCTGTTAGCTTTGCCAATACAAAGGGATCAAATTATATTACCATTACAGGATGGGGAACCTGCAACCTTGAGGCCCCATGTGGCCCTCTAGGTCCTTGAGTGTGGCCCTTTGAATCCAAACTTCACAGAACAAATCCCCTTAATAAAAGGATTTGTTCTATAAAACTTGGACTCAGTCAAAAGGCTGCACCCAAGGACTTAGAAGGCCTCATGTGGCCTTGAGTTCCCCCACCCTTGATCTACACCAAATATTCTAGCCACCTGCCTTCTTGTGGTAGCCTGGTTTGTGTCTGATCCATGTACCCCCACCGTGAATAGGAATATATTCAGGAGACACAGGCTCATTTTTAAGTACCACTTGGATCAGCTATCATTTGTTTCTAATGTCTCAGGTTTGGGATTCTGCTAGTAAAAGGGGTATTTAATTAGGAGTTAGGGGGCCCAGATTTTCATCCCTGCATCTGCCGCTCATTATCTGGGTGTGTTTGAGCAAATTTGCTTGACCTTTTTAGGCCCTTAGGGAGGAAAAAGAGAGACTGGTAGGAGTGATCTTTAAAGTACCTTCCTAAATGCTGACATTTCTGTGATTCTTGTGGGGATGATCAAACCTTGAACATTTTACTTTTATGCTTATATTCAGGGTTTAGTGTTACAAAATGATTTCACTTTGCTTTGGAATCAGATGTCTTTCTCTTTTGAGAAAAGTGACAATTATTTGAGCTCCTCAAGGGACCCATTTTGGGTCATGGGTTACTCCTTGGAAACTTTAAAGCATAGCTTCCCCTGATACCTGTAGGGAAACTTGTATTTCACCTGGTACCTCTGCAGGTAATTGATTATGTCTGAAACTACAGCTTCCTATCCCAGCAGGGACTAGAGCAAGTGTCACTTGGTATGATTTCCTTCACTTTCACTCTAAAAGATTATTTATCAGGTGCATTTTTAGAAGGAGGGGAAAAAAATGACTGTCACTCCAATTAATGGGCCCAAACTTATGGAAAACTACCAACCTTTAACTGGACCCTCCAAAGCTACTGATCAGCAAAATTGCCTCCTTCTTATCCCAACTAAATGAAGTTACAGATACCTTGAAAAAAAAAACACATACGTGGACAATTTTTTTAAAAATGAGTGAAAAGACAGAGCTAAATATCTAGAGTTAAGAGGACATCTGATCAAACTCTCCCATCTTTTAGATGAAAGAATTGATAGCCAAAGGGATTAAGTGATTTGCGCCTTGGGTCACACCGGTGTGAATTTTCAGTGCCATCTTTGGACCTGGGTCTCCCAACTTGAGAGCATTTTCATAATGCTGGACTGAAGCCCTTGGCTTGATATTAAGGAGAATTTGTTGGGTGTTGGAGTGTGTTCATTCATTCATTCACTTACTCATTCAACCAGCATTCATTTAAATGCCTGTGATGTTGATAAAAATGCTATGCACTTCCAGAGAGAGAAGCTTTTTTTGCATTTTGAAGTTTTTGAATGCATTTTGAAGCTTTTTTTTTTTGCTTTCTTTACTTTCTTTTTTATGCAACATGGCTAATATGGAAATATGTTTTGCATGACTTCACATGGATAATGGGTATTATACCACTTGCCTTCTCAGTGGGTGGGGGAAGGGGTGAAAGGAGGGAGAGAATTTGGAAATGAAAATTTTTTAAAAATGAACGTTAAAGAAATGTCTATAATGTTTTAGGTCCTGATGATACAAAAAAAAACTGGACCCCACCATTAATTAGAGGTAGTTTAAGGATGTTACTGACAACCTGTCAGGTTCATAAAAGTGGTATCACATGTAATATATTCAATATGTGTGTTAAGCCAGGATCTGGCATATTAACAAATTTTTTTTTGTTCTTTCAAAGAAAGAGGAATTTAATTAAGTTGCCACCGTCTTTGATTTAGTCATCTATGGTGGTGCCTTAATTACCATTTACCATGCCTGGGTGCTGGACCCCAGAAGCCCTGGCCAAAAAAGAGCAGAGAGATTTCCTGATGCTGAAAATGGAGCCTACTTCATGTAGTTTAGGGGTGCTTGGAACCCCTAAATGCAAGGGTACAGGGCATGGGTCTGCCTCAAAAGAATTTAACCACTCATGCCTTCTTTCAGTCCAACTAGTGAGTTTCTTATGACATTGGTTGGGGTGGGCAAGATTTCCTATTGAGTCTGTGCTATTTGAGATGCCAATATAAGTGGGCCAGATTTTAAGAATCTGCATTTCATGAGGATGAAATTGGTACTTATAGAAAGATTGTGGGAAGATCTGGATGGGATTAAAGAATGGCAAGTAGCCTGGAGTAGGCCAGGTCTGCAATGAGGGCCCCAATGAAAGGGCAGTTAAAAGGATTATTGCTTGGAATAGGTCAGGTGCCTCAGGTGACCTCCAGGGATCTGAATTCCAGGACTGTGTTCCTGAAATTTTTGGGAAAGTATAAGGGCTTTTCCTATTTTGGGTCCAAATCACATTCTCATCACTCCATAGCTATTACTCAGAAGTTATTGGTACCATGAACTGTGTCCATAGATACTTAAAGTCAAGTAGGTAGATTTCCCTGTGAAGTGAAGGGCCCTTCCTTAGTTCAGAATATAAATTTCAATTTGCAACTAGTGAAAAATATGGGCCCTTTCTGGAATTTTTGCTTCAATACATTGAACTTAAATTTAGGCCATTTGATTTGGCATCTGTGAAATCAAGCAGTACAACATTAATTTATCAATTAAAAGATTCTTTTTCCACAGAGTAGACTTGAGCTAAAAGTTTTCCTAGACTGATTCTGGTCCTGATCTCTGGAGTTGATTGGCATTTGAAGGGAGTCTTTGTGGCATTCTGTATTATTGGTTGATTGTAGAAAAATAGTTACTTGACTCTAAAAACATATAGACTATGTTATTGAAAGGTATTCTGCTGACATCTCCTTTTGCCCTTTTTCATGCATCTAAATCTCACCAGTTGTGAGGAGTTAAATACATAGAAAAAGCGCTACACATGGCAGTGAAACTATGAGAAATTTCCAGTCTTGAATAAAATTTTATTGAGGTGGACCAGTGCTGTTATTTCTGAGCCACTTATAGGAGAATCATGACCTGTAGAATGAAGGACTGCTCTCTGTCCCAGACCAGACTAGTGGAAAAATCCCGAGCGAGTGGGAAGACCACTTCTGAGTTTTAAATGCCAAGTTACTTGTAAAAAACTTATAGCCAAGTTCAAAGGCAAAGGTCAGTGAGTATGTTTATATGTCCTTTGGATCATTTTAGCTGTGTTGGGTAAAAAGGAATTTAAGAAATCCTTGGGAATACTTAGAATTTTATGACCTTTGTTCTGGGCTGGGAAAGGTGTGGGGAGTTGACCAGAGATTTTCTGGGAAAGATGAACAGGTGGAACGATTTTTAGGATAGACCCCAAACACCAAGTCTGTTTTTGATGTTTGTATAATGTATACTTACTGTATGTCTCCTCATATTTATGGGGCAACTTGGTAGTACAGTAGCTAGAACACTGGGTCTGGAGTCAGGAAGAGCTGAATTCAATTCCTGCCTCAGATCCTTGCTTGCTGTGTGCCTGTGGGCAAGTCACTTAACCCCTCTTTGTCCCAATTCCTTATCTGTAAGACAGGGATACTGTGGAGAAGGAAATGACAAATCACTCCAATATCTTTGTCAAGAAAATCCCATGGACAAAGTCCATAGGCACAGGACTGAACAGCAACAACAGATCTTTACAAGCCACCTCTGTATTCATCCAGATTCACACTGGTATTGCCCACATGAGTATGTACAGTAAGAGACATTCCTAGGGGTATTGTTGCGTGCCCCTGTGCCCCTTTAGACATCTCATAAAATAACAGTAATAAATATTGACTCCCTCACAATGTCCTGTGAGAGGGTAAGAGCAAGGGGGGCAGAACAGAAAACAACACAGTCAGAACTGTACTATTACCCAGTCTAGTGGTGAAGAAGAATTATGGCAGACCGACACTTCCATTGTGCCAGAGGGTCCATTAGTATTCCATCCACATGGACTTGCCTTGGAAAAAAATCATCTTAATGGGCTCTGAATGAGCCCAACTGCCAGCCATTGTTGGATGCAACGGCGTGCAAACTTGTGAGTTATGGCAGTGACTACCTAATACCACACTAGATCAGGGTCAGAAGACAGTTTAGTGTGGCATCAATCAACAGGAACCACATGGAACAGGCATGCTGAGGTAAGGGAGCATCACAGCAGGGGTAAGCGCTGACGCTGTGGGGTTTGGATCGGATCTTGGGGGAAGGAGCAGCAGGCAGAGAGTTAGGGACTAGAGGACAGGGGGAGGTGGCTTATACAGAATTCCATAAAAAGGGTAAGGGATGTTTTAAACTGTGTAAACTCATATTTTTCTTTCCCCTGCAAGAAAGAAATGTTACCAGATAGATCACCGTAAATACCAGAAAGGGAAGAGGAGGAAGACTTATTTCATTGGACTCTGGGAGGCCAGTGCACATATTTGTCTGAGAAAGCTTCAGTTAACTAAGGAAAAAAGCTCCTTATCTGAATAATGAGCTAAACCTTAATGGGCAAAGACTTTTGGAAGCCTTGCAGTGAGTCACTTATCTTAACATCTCCTCAAAAAAAAGGATAGAAATGATCAGAACACCCTTAGTCTGATTCTCAGACCTGTGAGCTTTCCTCATCAGATCTCTAACTTTATCTGAGGGGTAACTGATAAGAAAGTCAAGACTGTTGGCATACTAAAGCCAGTTCTCTGCTGGAAGGCCTTGATAATAGCTCTGTGGTGGTGAAGTATTCTTGAGAACACACAGAATGTGCATGAGTGTATTATGATTAAGGTTCAGTAATAAACCACATTAACTTGAGGAGCTAATGTTCAGTGTGAACCCAAACAAGAGAAAAATTCTGCCTATATCTCACTTTCTGCTGAAGTGTACGATTTGTTAGGACAACCAAGAAAGATTTACTCATCAAAATAAAGAGTTGTGAATAGAGCACCAGCCCTGGAGTCAGGAGGACCTGAGTTCAGATCTGGCCTCAGACATTTGACACACTTACTACCTGTGCGACCTTGGGCAAGTCACTTAACCTTAATTGCCCTGCCTTCCCCTAAAAAAAAAATAAAGGGTCACTCATACTTCAACTAGGAGTTTTCTGGTGTACATTAAATGTTAGCTAGTGTGTCCAAGTAAATATTTGGACATTAGCCTGTCCATGATATTTAGCTGTAATCCACAGTGAAAGGGAATGCTCCAAATTTTTACCCAGATAATCTTAACATTATCCTGAAATCTTTAGATAAAGTTAAATCTTGTCTAGAAGAAAAGGATTTAGACTTTAAATATCATCCCTACCCTTGAGTTGATAATGATGTTAGTTCAATGAAATGTTACCAATTTTTACTGAGTCTAGATTTTAAGTTATACCATTCTCTGAAGAGTTTAAAGATTAGCTGCATAGTGCTGATACTACCTGAAGTCATGTGTAAGCTACACAATTGTTCATGGGAAGGGTATGGTTGAATTCTGTGCTAGTTTTAGATTTTACATTATTTAGTAATAAATAAATAAATAAACAAACAAACAAACAAATAAATAAATAAAGGATTTGTGGACCTTGGAGAAGGAAAGAATAAACAAATAGACAACATTTCCCATTTTCAGTAAAATTAATCTAGTTAACAGGTTCTGGTGTCAAATAGACATCTGATCATAAAAAGTTTACTATCAGCTTTACTATTAGAAACATGAATTGATTCATCTATCATTCATTCAACAAATATTTGTTATAGTTCTTTTTTCATATACTCTGTGTTACACTATAGAAAGTCATACAACTAGTGGAACAGAAATATATTAAGTCCAATCAACAAGATTGATTAAGTACCTACTAGATGCCAAACAAAGACTTCAGAGTAGATAAAAGTACAGGGTCTGAAGTCAGAAGGACTCATCTTCCTGAGTTCAAATCTACTCTCAGACACTTACTAGCTGGGTGACCCTAGGCAAGTCACTTAACTCTATTTGTTTCAGTTTTCTCATTTCTATAAAATGAGCCAGAAAAGGAAATGGCAAACTGCTTTAGTATCTTTGCCAAAAAAAACCCCAAATGGAGCCATGAAGAATTGGACACGATTGAACAATAACAACAAATATGCCAGACACTACCCTAAGGACTGAAAATTAAAAAAACAACAACAAAAATGACCCTGCCCTCAGTAATATTACAGTCTAGTAGAAAAGGCAATGTACAAATAATTAAGTGCAAATAGGATGAATACAAGATAAATGAGAGGGTAGTCTCATAGGAAAGGGGCTAAAAGTAAGGCCTAGAAAAGGCTTCTTGTAGACTGTGTGACTAGCTAAGACTGGAACAAAGCCAGGGAAGTCAAAAGGCAGCAGTGGGTAAGGAGACAGTTCTAGGCATGAGTGGCAGCCAGTAAAGACGTTGAGAATCCAGAGATTAAATGCTGTATGCCAAAAACTGCAAAGAGGCCAGTGTCACAGGTTAGAAGATTTTGTGGTGGAGAGGAAGGTATAGGAAGAGTGGAAAGATTGGAAGGAATCAGGTTGTGATAAACTTTAAAAGCCAAGCAGAATTTTATATTTGATCCTAGAAGTAATAGGGAGCCACTGGAGTTTATTGAATAGGGATTGGAGGAAGTGATACGGTCAGACTTGAACTTTAGGAAGATTAATTTGATAGCAAAATGGAAGATGGACTGGAATGGGGAGAGACTTAAGTCAGGGAGAACAACCGGGAGGCCATTGCAGTAGGTATGAGGTGATGAAGGCTTGCAACAGGATGGTGATTGTTGTTTGTCTTATATTATTGAAGAAGATCGTGACATCAAGGAGGTGATGCCATGATATACAAGTGAAACTGGATTCAAGTGGGGGAGGGCTGTGCAAAATCTGCAACCTCACTTACTCCTCCAGAGTCATCTGGGTCCAGTGGCCAGATCTAGATCAGGACTGGAGATGGCTCCAGATGGTGATGGTAGAGAAGGAAAGGAGGGGACTGATTCTCATCTCTTGGTTCATATCTTACATGATACAATAGCCCTAAGCTGTTTTCCTGTCTTAAGTCAATTCTTTTCTACTTACTTACTTCCCCAAGTACACAGGCAGCAAAGTAGAGAAATTTTACCTTCCTTTGAAATCAACTTCCAAATGACAGACAAGGAGAACTTTGATATTCCTTTGTATTTTTATTAGCTACCAGTAATGAGATGGGCAACTTTGCAAAGTGCTAAGCTCCCTATTATTGAAAGTGTTCAAGCAAACATTACCACCTCTTTTTTAGGAAACTATTGGAAGGATCTCTGCATTGGGAAGAAAGGTGGTTGGATTATTTGACATGCAAAAGCTCTTCAGCTCTTAACAATGAGGATGTAGATTTGATCTTTTACTCTCCTTTGCCCTACCCAGAATCATAACCAGATCTTTATTCCATGACCTGTAGAATGTGTGGCATAACTAAATTCTGTCCAGGTAGCTATTTGGGTCTTACTGTTCTTTGCCTCATTCTTAAAAAAAGGAAAAGATGAAATTCACCTACCAACTTTTCATCATTTTATTTTAAAGCAAGTGTAGGGGAAGAGTGTATGGGTAAAAGTGTAGAAGACTTTTGTGCTGAAAATATGTTCAGATTTTCATGGCTGCAGCAAGGAAGTAATGTTTTTTCATGGATTCCTACCCTTGGCTCACTCATGGCAATATTTAACATATGTCTGGGCTCTCAATTACCTTGTTTTAAGGACGCATTTTATGACTGTACAGATGTGTGTTGCAATGCAATCACTGGCATATACAACCATTGAATATTATATAAATCTGTTTTCCACCCTCATAAATTCACAGAATGCTGAGGCTCCATGGTTTGCGAAGCCCATGGTTGACGTCTGCTTAAATTTTAGCTGGGGCTACAGCCATCCCAATGGTGTTGATTCTATTCTTATTCCTCAGGGTTCATTTTCAAGCCCTATATCTTTGTACACCTAACTGTCTAGGTCAACTACACAGTTTATATGAAGCCAGAAGAAAGTTGGTTTTAGGTGCTGAGAGAAACTGTGGTAACTAGGGGATTGTTGACCCTAAGGATTCAGCCTTCTTGGGTCCAAGGAACCTTTCAGGAACTTGCATTCTTCCCCACTGGACTGAGAATTCAATTCTCTCTGGTAACTAGGTTGTGTAAAGGTCACCATTACATAAGCATAGTTGGAAGCCCCTGCTACTCTTTTGGTCTAGAGATGAGAAAATGGTGTCATCTATAAGGAGAGGATTCTGCTTCCTCTTCACACATGCTGAAAGCACCATATGCTGATGTTTGGTTCCTGGGATTGATACCCTTCCACAGTTGTGCTACTACTTCCACGTGTATCAGGTGCAAGATGGATAGGCAAGAAAATCAAAGTAGTTGGTTCAAGAGGCAGAGTTTGTTGGATCATATTCAGCACAGTCATTTCCATGGGCGTCTGTGACTGCTTGTTATCCCAGCTCATGCTGGTTATTTGAAGAAAGAGGCAAAGGAACCTTACATGGAAACCAAGTCTCTCACCCCCGTCAGAAAAAAGATCTTAAGTGGAAAGAAGCACACGGGAAGATATAAATGCAACTTTTAGAGCCAGGGGACGCCAGAAACCAGAACTGAACACCAATTTAGGTAAGCCTATATGATGTTAGTATTTATCATAGGATTATAGATTTACAGCAGGAAAAGGACCCAGTTGAGAAAATAAGGCCCAGAAAAGTAAAGGGTATTGCTTATGATTACACAGGTAGGAAGTAGTAGAAGTGAGAGTCAAACCCTAGTTTTCCAACTTTCAGGCTAGTGCCCTTTCTCCTTTATCATGATATTTCCCACAGCAACTTTGGCCACATTGGTCTGTCTTTCCTCCAAAGTGCCATAGTATGTGATTATGAGACTAGAAGGGACCTGAAAAGTCATATAGTCTGATGCCCCTCATTTAATAGATATGGAAACAGAGGCCAGAGTAGATAAGTCACTTGGCCAAAATTATATACCTACTAAGTCAAAGAGCTAGGAATTTGAACTCAGTTCCTCATCCTCTAGGTCCATCTCTCTCCCCACTGTACTAGACTTTGTGGTAATTTCTGGTAATTGCTTTTATTTGTTTATCTGAAATTTCATTTATAGGCTGGATGTTTTTGCTTGATAAATGTTGGATGGGTTTTTTTTTTTTTGCCTTTTGGAGCGCAGTTGGGGTTAAGTGACTTGCCCAAGGTCACACTGCTAGTTTTTGTGTTAAGTGTCTGAGGCTGGATTTGAACTCAGGTCCTCCTGACTCCAGGGCTGGTGCTCTATTCACTGTGCCACCTAGCCACCCCTTAGATAAATGTTTATTAAATTAAATTAAATTAAACTGAATCTTGAACTTTAAGCACCTAGATTTTGGGCACAGTGCAAATGTAGTTCTTCCTGTAAAGAACGCATTTTGCATCCTTCCATTTGGCTAGAGTAGCCAGGTGGCACAGTGGATAGAGTGTTGGGCCTGGAGTCAAAAAGGCTCATCTTCCTGAGTTCAGATTTGGCTTCAGATACTTACTAGCTGTGTGGCCCTGGACAAGTCACTTAACCCTATTTGCCTCAGTTTCCTTATTTCTAAAATGAGCTGGAGAAGATGGCAGAGAAATGGAGAGTGGTCCAATATCTTTGCCAAGACTTCCACAGACTCCATGGGGTCATGGAGAGTTGGACATGACTGAACAACAGCTATAATAGAACCTGCAGAAGGTTGTAGTACAAATTAAAGCTAAAGATGTAATATGGTATCAGGCCATGGAAGGCCTTGAATGTCAGGCAACAGAGTCTGAATTTCATATGGTAGGCAATAGGAAGCTTTAGAAAAACTGTGAGCAAAGGAGTGACATGACCAGATCTATAATGAAGAAAAGTTATAGTGGCATTTCTATTAAGGACATATTGGGATCACAAGGGAAGTAAAGGCATGAAGACCCGTTAGGAGACCACTGTCATAGTCTAGGTATGAGGAAAAAAGCACCTGTACTATGATGAAAGAGGGGGGAGGGGGGAAACAAAGAGGGGGAAGGGAGGAAGAAGAAGAGGAAAG
>CM053599.1:162969450-162974688 GCA_028646575.1 Pseudocheirus occidentalis | reverse complement strand
CTTCAGAATGAGAAGTGACCTCAAGGGGCATCTGGTCCAAACTCTACTTATACACAAACCCTTCTCTACAATATACTGATAAATGTGCACCCACCCAGTCTTTAAAAAATTGGACTGAGGGAGAACCCACTGCCTCCCAATTCAGCAATTTCCAGCTGTGAACAGTTTTAATTGTTAGCAAGTTTTTCCTTAAATAATCAGACTAAATATGTCTCCCTGCAACCTCTACTCATTGACTCAAGTTTTATTTTCTAGAGTTCACAGAACATTGAATTTCTTACAATCCTCCAAATATTTGAAGGGCAGGTTCCCTCATCTCCCTAAGTATTTTCTCAGGGCTAAAAATCCCCACTTTCTTCAGATAATCCTCATGTGGCACAATCTCGTCCTGTCTTCTCAGTTCCTAAAATGTGACAGAAAACTGAAGACTGTATTCCAGATGTATAGACCTAGGTGGTCTATCATTCTCCTTCATTTTAGACACACTACATTTCTCTAAGTACAGCTTAATGTCACATTCCCTTTGGTGGCTGCCTATCACACTGTCAACTCCTGTTGAGTTTGTAATCCAATAAAACCCCCAGATCTTTTTCAGATGACCTGCAATCTAGGTATGGCTCCAGAATTCTTGTACTCATGAAGCTGATGTTTTGAACCCATGTATAAAATTTTACTGGAGAAGGAAATGCCAAAGCACCCAGTATCTTCACCAAGAAAACCCCAAAAGTAGTCATAAAGAGTCAAACATGACTGCAACGACCGAACAACAATGGTAAACTTTTACACCAGTTCCTTCAATATTTCATCTGGTTAGATTCAGACCAATGTTCTAACACTTGTTGTATGTATCATTTGGTATTCCTGCTCTGTTATCCAGTGTGGTACCTATTCCCCATCACTTCTCAGGCTCACCATCCTCACTAGTAAAGTTGAGGGGATTAGAATGAATCACTTAAAAAGTCTCTTCTAAGATTGTGTGATTTTGTTGATGGGAAAGGAGCTAAAAATGTCTGTGACATGGGCTGCTGCCCAGGAAATGTGGTTATTTTAGATAATACCCATAGAGGGGGAAATTTTTTTTTTCAAAGCAGCCTCAAAACAAAACTCTTCCTAGTTCACTAATTGATTGAGATTTAGCTTTCTAACATTCAGTGTTTTAAGTTATCCTGTTCAAGGGCCACTGTACACTGTGGAAAAAAAAATGAGTTAGGATCTGTTTTGATGTTACCTTCCCAGTAACATATTATTCTCCCTCCCCCCCAAAAAAAGAAGAAAGGAAAAAGAAGAAATAAAGAAACCACTAACCACAGCTCTGTCAAGAGGCTGCCTGATTGCCATCCGTGGGCAAACGGAAATTTTCAGTTGTTGAAGGAAGTGTCTCTGCAAAAACAATCTGGGCAGCATGTTGAAGAGATGCCTTGTTCTGACTCTTTATTTGAATCCCAAGAATTACTGATACCATTTAGACTTCTTTAAGAGCAATCAGTAATGTCATTTTTATTGAATGAGGAATAATTGTAGGATACTAGCTCACGAGTCATGAAAGATCCAGATTTCATTGGCCAGGGGACCTTCCACTCTCCTTTTTCTTTTCTTCAGCTATAGAATAGCTTAATTCAAAATCTTTTCCTCTTGCCAAGTTGATAGCTCACACTCACTTATGCCTAGGTATGCAAGTAGTGTATTTCACCACCAGGAGAAATATTTTTCAGGTGCCACAGAATCCTGCCCCAGCTGCCATATATTTTGAACAAGCTCACCCACTTGCCTTCTTTGAGCACTCAGCAAGAATTCTGTGACTAAGGAGCTTGGTGTCTCCACAAGGAGATTATAAACAGTTCATCATTCACAGTGGTCTGGGACTTGAATCAATGAGAATAACGACATTATTTCACCCATGGAGAAGTGGACAGACTCTTTAAGGAATTCTCATTAAAAAAAATCAAAGAAGCAAAAAACAAATATTGTTCAATGTTGACAGGGTAATATTTAAGTCTTGTTTGCAAAGAAAACAAGCTGACCAAGCCTCAAATTTGTGCATGCTAAAAAATTAGTATGATATAGTATTCCTTTTCTGCACCCAAATGTGTGAGGGGAGGTAGGGAAGAACAACAGACAAAGATCTCTTGGGTGTACTTACTACCTTAGATGCAAACATTAAAAAGGGTCATTTTGTGTGCAGAAAACTATAACACAATAGAGAATAAATATTCCCACAAATACTGGTGATTGCTCAATGTTCCCCAGCAATGTGCCCCAGAAAATATTTCTGGTCATCTTTTCTGCACCTATCCTACTTCCATCTTCTGTTTTTCTCTCTTTACCTCATCACGTGCCAAGTCCCTTCCTCTCTCTGATTTTCCTCTTTATGACATATGAGATTCTGAGTCCCTGAGAGCATGTGGATAAAAAGGAAAAGAGAGGAGAAAATGAGAGGAAGTGATCATTCTTAGAGTGTAATCAATAAGAAAACAACTGTAAAGCTCTTTGAACATAAACATCACCTCAGTCTCAGTAGGAATGTGCAAATTACACAAAAATACTTCAGGGCATCCCAACTATTTCACACACCTGGATAAGTTCCTTGGGAAAATTCCCAGTGAGATACTTTCCATAAAGAATATTTTTCTATTTTGTTATACAGACATGGAAATGTAAAGACACTGAGAAAGTATATTTGAATGGAAAGAACACTGGCTTTGGAGTTAGATGCCTGGGTTCAATTCCTCGCTCTGATGCTTACTATCAAGATGCTCAACCTCCCTTGGCCTCATCTATAAAATCTATAAAATACATGGCCTCTGGGTTCCCTTCCACTCTAGGTCTATGATACTACTATACCATCGGATTGTTGACTCCCACAGTTCTATGCCTCTGTTTGTGTGGCTATCTCAGACAGCAATGACTCTGTTTCTCTATGTAGGGAATACTCATCACCCAACTTTCTAGGAAAGAAAGGAGAATTAATGAGGCACCTAGGAGAGCATAAGAGGGTGAAGTGAAATGATTATCTGTAACTACAAATTCATGTATATATTAAGTACTACTTTTACTTATTTATTTAAAGTTTTCTTTGATACGATTAAACAGATGGCAATATTCATGGAAGTATAAATATTGTACAGTGATGCATCCTTCAGTATACAAAGTGTAAAATAGTGCTTAAACAAAATAAAACTCTATCAGGAGTGTGAGAAATCTAACCATCAACAATTTTTTTTCTGTTCTCTGCATCTTCAAAACACTTGTGGAGAATGAACAACTATATACGTTTTATCTTCAAGACTGTTAGACCCAAAGGTTATTTGGATAAGTGAGACCATTTTTCTAGTTACAGCAATCATCTGAAAAGGTCCTCAACAATATGAGAAATATGAACTATGAGGAATTTCTGCAGAAAAAAAAATCAACATTTAAAAGGTTCAGATTGTATGAAAAACCCATTCTTCTTCGGAAGAAAAAAGGATAAAAAGTTAGGGTCCTTAAATAACACCTATTTATCAACAATTTATCCATAAGCAAAGGTGCTGCTATCCCTTAAGCATTAAAATGAGAGGACTTAAATGATATCTATCACAGGGAAGCAAGTCAAGTAAACAAGCCTTTATTCAGCACCTACTAAGTGCTAGGCACTGAAGGCAGAGTAGATTTTTTTCAAGAAAGGGAAATAGGGGGCGCTAGGTGGTGCAGTGACTAGAGAACCTGCCCCGGAGTCAGGAGGACCCAAGTTCAAATCCCACCTCAGACACTTGACACAAAACAAACCATGTGACCTTGGGCAAGTCACTTAACCACAATTGCCCTGCCTTCCCCCCTCCAAAAAAGCCAAAAAAAAAAAGGAAAATGAACATGTCACCCAAGTCCTCATTTATAGCCATTTCTGCCAATCTACATTGAATTTCCTATAAATTCTTTTCCAGCAGAAAGTTAGACAACAATTAAAAAAAAATGCAATCAATCCCTTTTCTCAAGTCCCAGGATGATGTTAAAACGCAGGGTTGATGGAACCCCTATTAGAGGAATCACACTCAAGAAGCATAGACACATGGAATAATCTTGCTTAATATTCTGATAACTGTACAATAAGTTTCCATTATAATCCTCTATGTTGTATTTTGTGCATTTAAAAACATTCTTTTGAGAAGAAGGCTGTAGGTTTCACCAGATTGCCAGGCCACAAGGAGTTCAGGGCAATAAAAAAAAAAATTTAGGGATGAGCATGTGTTTTATAAAATACCTATTATTTTTTCAATATCATCTTTGCTCACCTGTGGATTTTAGTAGCTGGAAGCCTAGAATGAAAGGGGATAGTTCCTGGGGGATATTCGATAAGAAAGGATAGGTCTCACAATTCCGTTTTTTAAAATACTCTTTGATAAGTTTCCCTGCTGCAAACCAAAACCTTTAGAAAAAAAAATATTTCCTTTGACCTCTTCTATACACAAAAATACAATAGTTTTGTGCTTTCCAAACAGGAATCTTAGAAGCAAAACTGGGATAAATGCTCCATCAACAATTCTTACAAAGACTATCATTTCCCATTTGTGTTTAATATTATTTGATAGACACACCACCAAGATGACTTGTAACTGCCTGTACTTGAATAATAATAATAGAGAACAATTATGTAGTACTTTAAAGTTTGCAAAGCACTTTACATACTGACTAATCTCTTCAAAATCTCCAGATAAAAATGAAGAGATTGGATTTTGAAGACCTGAGAGAGAAATTACAATCTCTAAGCTGGCATCAAGAGTTTTCTATTTTCTATTTCTGACAACCTCCCCTTCCGGGTTGTTCTCATGCCACCCAACATGCAGCCCCGCTAGGGTTGAAAAAACAAAGTACAATCATCTGCACCTTGAAGTAATCATACTCCCTCAGATCTCTTTTCCTCCCACTTATCCTCTTTTCCTCCCACTTTACTACACTGGACTTCAGGAAGAGCCTGCCCCCTTCTGGCCTCATTGGGTTCACTGGGTGAAGGGCAAGTAGAGGGTGGGTTACAGAGATCCAAGGTGGGTCCTAAGAATCCTAGCAATGTGTCTGAATTGCAATGTCTGAAACCCAGCAAATAAATAAAGTTGCAAAAATTGGAGAACACACACACACACACACAAGTGCATGGGTGTAAGGGGAAACACATTATTAGAGGAACAAGCAAAATAAATAAACACATAAATGCAACCCCAAAGACAACAATGAGCAAAATTCAAAACAATCTCAAGAAAAAGATAT
>CM053599.1:162956950-162964450 GCA_028646575.1 Pseudocheirus occidentalis | reverse complement strand
CAAGATGTTGGGGGGGGGGGTGAAGTAAGACTAGATGACTACTAATCTCCTTTTAGGTCACTCTGGAAGGAACCATCCCTCTCCTGTTGCAGTAAGCAATTTACCAGAGATCACACTTGTCATAAGTAGCAAAGTCATAATTTGAACCCAAGTCCATTGATTCCTGGAGCCCACATCCACTCCAATCCAGTCTATTTCTAACATCACTTAATCAAGTGTTTTCCACACAATGACCACTGAATAAATCTTAGAGGAATGAATTTTATAAAAGAAAGTTCCTAAATAAAGCTTGAAGGTTGGGTATAAAAAAGTATGTCGCTTTCAAATCTGGAAAAAAATTTGATCCCCTAATTCTTGTACTGACCAAGGCAGACCCAGTAGCAACAGGGAGTTATCACTAACTTAGTCTATTTTTTTTCATCTTCGTTACAGTTTTTAGAGGAAAAAAAAGCAGTAAAGAAGACTGAGGGTCTATTTTGGATATCCAGCAGAGAAAGAATCAAGGACTAGAAGAACAGATCTGTTTTTTCTTCTTTCTGAACTTTTTTTTTTTTACTGTATCTAGATGTGTAACATAGTAGCTGTTATGGATTCTGAGGCACTTCTGGTCCAGTCATTTAATAGGCCTGTGCCTCACCAGTGTCATACAATACATTCCAGGGCCCCAAACCAAAGTCTAGAAACTAAGATTTCCCTTTCCACTAGGAATGCCCTCCCTTTGCAAATTGATATAAAGTATGACCAAGTCTAGCAATCAAGAGAAAGGGGCTACCAGGACATAGTCACAACCCAGCTCATGTTCTATCCAGATTGTTTCATCTTTCTGTGCAATATGTCACTGCCACCTCCTCAAGCAGAAATGTGAAACTATTTTCTTCGAGAGTCACAAATTAATTCAACTTTTGAGGACCAGTCCTCTATTCTGTCTCCTATCAGACGGCAGGATTGAAAAGCAGTGCTAGGGCTCTAAGCCTCCGGTTCCCTAAAAAGAAAGTGTTTTGCTTTTTTTTATTGCATATCATAAAATCTGAGGCAAGAAAGATACATAAAAGCAGGTTAAAGATAGCCAGAGTATTTAACGTAAATATGATGTAGTTAAAGAGGCAGCTGCTAGGCAGCTAGGCAGCAATAGATAGCTGGTTTTGAAGCCAATACAACTGGGCTTGGGTCTGGAGTCTGGATTCTGATACATACTGGCTCTGTGACCATTGAAGTAGTGCAACCTCTCAGTGCTCCAGCAAATATTCTAAGAATCAAAGCTGCACACAATGTGCTAAGTTTCTTTGGCACAGAAAGTTTCACACCTGGGATTTCCCTGTAGCAATGAATCACAGTCCCAATCCCTATTAAAGTTATATTTAAAAAATATTGGTCTGACACCAATATTCAAGGTCTAGAAGAGGGAAAGACGCAGAGTCTTGCAGGACAACTAGAAGTCAGATTTTAGTTTCCTCATTATTAAAATAATGGGACTGTACTAGATCAATTCTGACGTTCCTTCTCACTCTAGCATTCTATGATTCTGTGTTTTTGTGTCTTTCCTCAAAGCTGTTAGTCTTTCCTTAAGTGTAAATGTATACGTGGTTTCCATCTTGTCAGATTAGTTTGGGGAGAAAAGATAGAATCTCTTTGATACAATTCAATGTTAGAGTCCTGATAGAGAGAATCCTGTGATATATTAGACAGCGGCACTTCCCTAGGCATGAAGTGACACATGTTCTGACCCCTGGTTTAAGGACATACATGATAATGACTATTGGTTGGTTAAGGGACAGAGCATGTGACCCTTCCCAGGAAACCAGAGTACATATTCTATACTCCATGTGAAGTGCCACAGTCTATATTCATAACATAAATTGACAAAAGGGTAAAATCCAGAGGCCCCTTTGTAAAGCCCCCTTCCTCCCTATAATAGCATCTAAGGCATTGGGGGAAATGAAGGATTGGAAATCCCATCTAATAAGGAAAGATGTTTTGATTTGGTTAGTTTTGGGATGAATTTCTACACTGGGAAGATAACTCCATTGATAGAAGACACACCATTTTACCATTTCCACAAATCCTGGGACTTCATGATTTGTCATTGTCCCTTAGAGTCCATCACTCTCCCTCCCTCCTGAGTTAAAGTTTCCAAAATATGTTACAGATAATAGTGCCCTTAGCTTTTGGTATGATTAAAAAGTGTGATTTGGTTACTATGTTTGGGGACAGAGTACAAAGGATTGTGTTATATGTTTATAAACTACAACAAGGTAAAGATTCTTTTAAGGTGCCAATAGGAAGACAAGAATGAGTGTGACATGTTAATGGAACAGGGATGAGACTTCCTGACCGGAGTGTGGGACTCATGTTGGGAGACCATGGGGAAATAAGGTTGAATAAGTAGGGTGTGACCAAATTTTGAAAGGCCAAGGTAGTCAAATTTAGGCTGACAAAATAAGGATTCACTGAAGGTTTTATACTCAGTAGGTGATGTAATTAAAGTTATATTTAAAAAATATTGGTCTGACACCAATATTCAAGGTCTAGAAGAAGGAAAGGCCTAGAGCAGCGGTTCTCAACCTGTGGACTATGTTCAATTTAAATACATCCTGTGTATCAGATATTTACATTATGATTCATAACAGTAGCAAAATTACAGTTATGAAAATAGCAGTGAAAATAATTTTATGGTTGGTGATCTCCACAATATGAGGAACTGTAATAAAGGATCATGGCATTAGGAAAGTTGAGAACCACTGGCCTAGAGTCTGGGAGGACAACTGGAATTCAAGTTTCAGTTTCCTCATTATTAAAATAATGAGACTGTACTAAATGAATTCCAAGGTCCCTTCTCACTCTAGCATTCTATGATTCTATGTTTTTCTGTCTTTCCTCAAAGCTGTTGATCTTTCCTTAAACGTAAATGTATACATGATTCCCACCTTGTCAGATTTAGTTGGGGGAGAAAGGACAGAATGTGGAGAGATGCTGGTGAATAATCATTTGTGTACATGTTGCTTTCCTCCTATAGAATGTGAGCTTCATGGTATTTTTCTTTCTTTCTTTTTCTTTCTCTCTATTTTCTTCTTTCTTCCTTCCATTTTAATTTTGTTCTTTCACTCTCTTGTTTCTTCCTTCTTTTCTCTTTCTTTCTATTGTTAATTTTTTAATTTTTCCTTTTTCTTTCTTTTTTCCTTCCTTTGTCCTTGTCTTCTTTCCTTCTTTCTCTTTCCATTCTTTCTCTTGTTCTTTCTTTCATTCTTTTTCTTTCTTTTCTTCTCTTTTACTTTTTTCCTTTCCTTCCTTACCTCTTCTCTCTCTCTCTCTCTCTCTCTCTCTCTCTCTCTCTCTCTCTCTCTCTCTCTCTCTCTCTCTCTCTCCCCCCTTACTCCATTGGAATTCCCAGTGGTTGGCATGGTGGACTATAAGTTTTGCCTCCTCAAATGGCAATAAGTAGGACATGGGGCTTGGAAAGAGAAAATGATGGAGCTTGTTACTGCCAAAGTCCCAAATAGCTTGGCACAGCCTTGATTCTGAGTTTGAATGAACTTCAAACTTGCAACTAAACTCAGTTAAGGACTTAAGTAAAGATTTATCATCAGGTGTCTGTGTCTTTTTTGTCTGTTTACTACCACCTACCTTAAATCTAACCTCAACTTTGCTCCAAACCTAAACTAGGTTTGTTCAGAAACCAACCAACTACCCCATCCCTCTAATTTTCAGTTTGGCCACAAAACTGAAATCTGAGAAGAGAGCCATCTGGTTTCAGAAAGCAACCTGAACAAAGAAATAGGAGGAGGAAGGAAAGGAACCCTTATCAACACCTGGTTCTTTTCTCAAATAATAAAGCAGGCAACAGCTTACCACTGAACCAAGTCCAAATAAAAGTCATGATAATCAATTTAAAAGTAGGAAAATTCTAAGAAGTCACCTAGTCCAGCCCCCTCCTATTACAGATGAGGAAACCGAGACCCACTAAATGACTTTTCCAAGTTCTAGTAGGTAAAAAGTGGCAGGGACAGACTTGGAACCCATTTCTTCTGTCTTGGGAAACAGTGCCTTTTTCCATTCCATCAAACAGAATTAAGAAATTCCCTGGGCCACCTGAAGGCAAGAGCCAACAAAAACATTCAGGGGAGTGCTAAACAATAGCTCCAGAGCCCTGGACCTAAAAAAAGGATTTCAATTTCAAGGAGAATGCAGACCTGCACACCTTGTTAATAGCATAGGGCGATTCCATTCTTCTTTTGCCTCATCTAGCAGCAGAGGGAGCTCCAGGTAACAAATAATTTTTCCTCTCAGTGTTCCTTTCCAACTAAAAAGGCCTGAAGGTATTTGTTGAAAAAAAAAAAGAGTAAAGGACGCAGTTACCCAGCAGCACCCATCAGATCCAGAGGGAAAACTCAATATGGCACAGAAGTAACTCACTAACTTCTGTAGGGTCAGACATGTGTCAGAGGTCTTTATTACCATTATCCTGGAGGAAAAGGCCATATGGGGAATTAAAAAAAAATTGACCACCAGGCTGAGGATTTTTATATTTTCAAGTTAATCTGACCCAAACCCATATTCCTTAAATGAGTTCAGAAGCCTCCTATAGAACCCATTTTTCAGGCCAAAGAGTTTACTGTAAGAGACTTTTATTTTAATTAAAGAATTGTTTTTAAGTCTTTCTTTTTATAGGTTTGTCTTACTGATTCCCTAGGGATAAGGGACTGGGCCTCTACCAATGCAAGTCCACACCTCTGCAACTGATACTCACCAAGTTGCTTAGGGTCACTCCTTAAAGACTCTAAAGTTTCAAACTTGTGGTTTGAGGGCCCAGGGCAGCAAACCCCTCCTTCCCAAACCAGATTAAAATGTAATTAGGAGATGTTTAACAAAATACATTTTAAAAAAGATACAATATAGATAATGTTACTTTATAGTTTTCTAAATCAGAGTCATGCCGATGCGTTTGATACTTTTAGTTTAGAAACCTGGAAAGTTAAGGGGTTTGCCCAGGGATATGGAGGTACAATGAACTCAAATCTTCCTGACTTTAAGGCCAACTCTCTATCCACTATGGCATCCTCTCTCTATACAGTTATAGAATCATTACGACCTCAACTATATGTTTTTATTCTATAACCTTCAGGTATTTAAAAACCATAATCATAACTTTTTTTGAGACTTTGATGATACCTTCTGAGATAATTGGAGACATCCTGAGGTAATTAAAAGGTAGAGTAGAAATCTGAGTTTATATTACCATTGATCACCACCCATTAAGCTAAGAAGATATCCTGAAATACAGACATATGAGCACAGCGGCTAAGGTGCTGGCTTTGGAGTCAGGAAGACCTCTCTTATCATACTAGTTGTGTTTCTGTGGGCAAGTCCTTTAAACTCTCAGAGACCCTGGGAAGAATCTCTAAGAGTCTTGAGTTACAGACGGGTTACTGATCTGCGTGAGTTCTCCACATACATGAAATCACAGATTCAAGGACTCAGATAGAATGGCTGTCCCTGGGAGGCATCTCCTTTTGCTGGGCACCTCAAGAAGAATATATGGATTCTTCATGATATAATCAAACTTTTAAACTTCAACTATAATTGTATTTTATATATATATATATATATATATATATGTATATATGATAATATATGTGTATGTATATGAATGGACATATATGCATATATGTGTGTGACTTGATTATATATGTGTGTGCGAATGTGTGTTTATGATTGGATATGTGTATGTATATATATATAATATATAGCACTGAGTATATGTTTATGTGTGAATGGATTATGTATGTGCAAGTATACTGGATATATATGTGTGTGTGTGTCTATACACAAATATATATACAATGAATATATATAATATGTAGGATGGCATGCATCTTTATATATATATATATAAATAACTGAAAAAATATATATATATATGTTGTATGTATCTATAGGACTGGATATATGTATATGTATGTATCTGTAACAACAGGCACCTTAGCATACCCAGGATGGCGGCTAGCACAGGTTCTTTGATCTGCTTTTCTAAAGGAAAGCAACTCAAAAGGGGTTAACAATCTTACTTTAATCAAATATGTATATATCATTCACTTAGGTCAGGGAAAAAGTAAGCACCCTGAACTTCAGAGGTTACAAGCATTATCAAAAGAAGACAAAAAATACAGACAGAGAAAATAACACAATTCAACAGACCCACAGATAGGACTTCTAGCTGTCTGATCATTACATACATATAGTTACTAGAGAGAGAAGCACCAACATCTGGGTTTCCAAAGCTGGGGGACTCAACGGCTACCCAGAGTCTCATCTGGTCAAATCACACAACTCTTCCCATAAGTGAGCCCCAAAGCAAAACCTAACCTCAGAGAGTGTGTATATATGTGTGTGTGTATGTATATATATATGTGTGTGAATGTATATATGTATATATATATGTGTGTGTGTATATATATATGTGTGTGTGTGTGTAGATATGTATGTCTGTATATATGTATATATAGTTCTTCAGGGTCAGAGGATATCACAACCTTTTTTACCCACTGCTTAATTACAAAGTAACAAAAGGTGTGGACCTTCCTAAAAAACAAGCCTCCTCTAAGTAAGCTTCTCCTGTTGGACTCCAAGTGAGGTCCATTAAGGGGAAGGGAAGACCCTCAAATTCCCTAAGCCTATTAAGGGTTAGGGAAAATCTTCAAATTCCCTTACCATTACAGTACATCCCCCATGTACATAAATGGCATTTAAAAGCAAATTGAATTTTCTTCTCCCACTTGAAGTAGAGTTTAATTCTGATGAAACAGAACCTAATAGGCTACTTTCTCTTGTACAACTGCTATTTTTCATTTGTGATAGAATATAATTTTTTTTAAATCATATATATTTAGTCACAGCTAGGTGGCATTAAGAGGACCAACCCTAAATTCAGAAAAACCTGAGTTCAAATTCAATGTCAGACACTTGACACTTAACTAGCTGTGTGACCCTGGGCAAGTCACTTAATCTCAATTGCCTTGACTTCCCCCCTCAAAAAAATTCATATGTATTTGTGGACTGCCTGACCTACATAGGGAAGCATAATTGGAAGAATGAGGTATCTGCTTCAAGAAGATTTATGTTTCAAATTCCTTTTAAATATCATCCCTTCCTATTCAATTGATTCTGTGCCCTCTGTGTATGTATACATGTACACATACACACACTCACATGTGTATTTATATACATATATACCCTCCTACATAGACATATGTGTATGTGTGTATACACACACACATATTTATATTCCCTTCAACTCTCCTCATACTGAGACAAGTTTCATAAGGTACACTTATCATTTTTCCATGTTGGCATGTAAATAGTTCAACTTTGATAAGTTCCTTATGATTTCTTTTCCCTGTTTACTTTCTCATGCTTCTTGTATTTGAATGTCAGATTTTCTATCCAGCTCTGGTTTTTTCATCAAGAATGCTTGAAAGTCCTCCAGCTCATTGAATGACCATATTT
>CM053599.1:162906943-162956450 GCA_028646575.1 Pseudocheirus occidentalis | reverse complement strand
CTGTCTCTCTGTCTTCACCCAATTCCAAAGAGAATGAGGTTCAAGCATTACTTCCCCCACCCCCCACTGCATTCTCCCCTCTACTGTAAAGGCTCTTTCTTGTGTACTGGAGTGTAGAGTGTGTTCAGAAAAAACTAGTACCTCTGGTGTAAAGGATGCTGAGTCCTTTTCAGGGCTGCTTTCCACCTTTGGTGGCCTCCAGTTCCACCTCTCACCTGTGACTACAAGAAACTGTTGCATGGGCAGTGGCCATACCATATGGGAGATGGGCAAAACCCATTGGTGAGTTAGAGGACTGTCTACCCCAAGCATGTGAAGACTTCTCCTGGTGGAATGGGCAGATGAGAACAATTTGTTCCAATGGCCATGAAGGCAACTGAAGCATATAGTATGGAGTACTTAGAGCTTGGTTAGATGCTGAAGATGCAAAGGTCTTCCTTTATACCTTGAACCATTATCAGTCATCTTGATTCTGTCCTGTCACTGGATTGTGATGGCTCTGGAGGAGAGAGTGAGGCTGATGACTTTGTGCAACTCTGCCTCACTTAAATCCAATTTATGTATGAATCAAAAACATCACCCATACCATTTTACCTATCTCAAAGTCCTGTGTGACAGGCAAGTGATGAAGCAGCAGGTGCATATTCTTTGGGATCTGTAGTCACAATCTTGCACACAGGTGGCCCAGGTCATAGGGTCATTTTCTCACTGGAAGTAGCAGTGGGATTTGGCAGCCCCCTGGGTGTCTGAGCAGTCTTTTAGGGATCACACTGCTCACCTCCTGGTGTGAGGAAGGAACTAGAAAAGATGCTTTAAAAATTGTCTGCTTATTGTGGAGCTGGATGTTGTAAACTAAAAGTAAATAAATAAATTTAATGTGAAAATAATTGTTTGCTTACTAACCCTTGCCTGATTACTGTGGCAGGTGGGGAATCCTACTCTGTCGTCAAAACAGAAAAAAAAATGTCCACAAAGACAATTCCACTCATCATTAGCACATGGAATGTGTGCATGCCTACAGACAACACAAAACCCAATAGGCCTGAAAGACAAACAAGTCTAGTGGCCATACCCTAGTATACTGTTTTGGGAGATGGGCAAAACCCATTGGTGAGTTAGAGGACTGTCTACCCCAAGCATGTGAAGACTTCTCATGGTGGAATGGGCAGATGAGAACAATTTGTTCCAATGGCCATGAAGGCAACTGAAGCAGATAGTATGGAGTACTTAGAGCTTGATTAGATGCTGAAGTTGCAAAGGTCTTCCTTTATACCTTGAACCATTACCAGTCATCTTGATTCTGTCCTGTCACTGGATTGTGATAACAAGATAACTCAGCAGGTATTGCATTCAAATAGCAGTCCTGAGTGAAATGAGGCTGGCAAATGAAGGCCAACTTACTGAAGTTGGATCTGGATACATGTTTTTTCTGGAGTGGCCACAGTGAAGGGGAACACAGTGAAGCTGGTGTAGGTTTTAGTCAACAAGTTGGTAAGCTTGCAAAAAGGAGTGAATGCCAGGCTCGTGACATGTGATTGTCACTTGCAGGAAAGTCACGCCACCAACATTAGTGCCTATGTTCTCACCATAATGATCTCTAATGAGGTCAAAGAAAATTTTACAAGGACTTGGAGATCCTTATCATCAGCCAAAAGAGGACATCTGCTGAAAGAGGACAAGCTTATAATTCTGGGTGATTTTAATGCTAGAGTAGGCTCACACTACCAGACTTGTCAGGGAGTCCTAGGGAAGAATGGAGTTGGAAACAGAAAAGCAAAGGTCACTTATTACTGAAGATTTGTGCATCTCATGACCTTCTCATCACCATCACTCTTTTCCATTTACCTAAAAGAAATAAAATTTCATGGATGCACCCTCACAGGAAACACTGGTATTTAATAGACTACATGATTATAAGGAGAAGAGACAGACAAGATATAAGAATGACAAAGGCAATGTATAGTGCAGAGTGTTGGACTGATCTTATCCTTTCTAAGTTAAATATTTGTGTTCATCAAAAGTGGTGCCCCCAAGGCAAAATAACTACAAAAGAATTAATATTAACAAATTAGAGCTCTTCTCTGAGCAGGAAGAGTTTGTTGCTAACTTGGAGGGAAAGTTGAACCAACACACAGTTGGCAAGAGTGGAGCAGAAAAGGAGTGGGCAGCTTTCAGAGATTTTGTGTATAGCACTGAATTTGCTCATTTGGGTCAGAATTCTTGCAAACATCAAGGCTAGTTTAATGAAAATAATGCAAAAATTCAGAAGCTGCTAAATGAAAAATGAGAACTCTACAGGGTTTACCAGCAGGATAGTTCATCCAACCTTAAGAAGTCAGCATTTAATTCCATCAAAAGTAAAGTACAGCCAAAGCTTAGAGAAATACAGGATTCTTGGCTCAGTAGAAGGCAGATGGAATTCAGTTTTATGCTGATGGTAATAATACAAAGCACTTTTTATGATGCCCTGAAGGCTATTTATATGCTTTCAAAGGCCTATGGTGTATCTCAACTACTCAGTGCTGATTGGAGCCACATTTATTAGTGATAAGGATATGATCCTAGAAACATGGGCTGGGCACTTCCATGGTGCTCTCAAGAGACCATTATCAATAAATTCTGAGGCCACTGACCATTTACCTCAAGTTGAAGTCAATCCCTCTCTAGCTGAAGTTCCAACTGAACAAAAGGTTTTGAATACCATTAGGTCCCTTTCGTGTAGCAAAGCACCTGGAGCTCATTCTATTCCAGTTGAGATGTACAAGGTAGGAGGGCCATTGCTCATACAAAAGCTAACTGAAATTTTCCAGGTTATATGATAAGAGGAGGTTATCCCCCAGGAGTTCAAGGATGCCACCAAAGGTAAAGGAAATAGATTGTCCTGTGACAATTACGGGGTGGGAGGGTCACTCCCTTAGTCATTGCTGACAAGATTCTTGCTAGAATCCTCCTTGATAGGTTGATCCTTTACCTGGAAGATGGTCATCTACCTGAGAGCCAGTGTGGCTTCATAAAGGGCTGAGGAACAGCCAAATGGTGTTTGCTGCCCGACAGCTCCAGGAGAAATGCCAGGAGAAGAACAGAGGTTTGTGCACAACATTTGTAGAGCTGACCAAGGCCTTTGATACTGCTAGTCATGAGGGCTTATGGAAAATTATGTCAAGATTTGGTTGACCAGAGAAATTGTACAGTGTACATCAGTGTACATCAATTTCATGAGAGCCTGTTTGCCCAGGTTGTAGATAATGGACAATGTTCTGGTGCCTTTCCAGTCACCAATGGAGTGAAACAAGACTCTGCGCTTTGCTCCCATGCTTTTTTGCATGATGTTTTCAGCCATGTTGTCAAATGCTTTCAAAGAGGATGAACACAACATCAAGGTCAGCTACCACACTGATGGTAAATTCTTCAATTTGTAAAGGTTACAAGCCAAGACCAAAGTGGAAGGAGTGTTGGTGCATGATTTTCTGTTTGCAGATGATTGTGCATTCAATGCAGCTTCTGAGGCTGAGATGTAACAAAGTATGGATTGATTCTCTGTTGCTTCTTCTAATTTTTGCTTAGGAATTAACACCAAGAAAACTTTTATAGGTGCTCCATCAGCCACACTATCCATACTTGGAACCATCAGTTACAGCAAATGGAGAAGTTTTAAATGCTGTGGATAAGTTCACTCACCTTCGTAGTATACTTTCCAGGGATGCACACATTGATAATAAGGTTAATGCACACATTGCCAGAGCTAACTAAGTGTTTGGGAGGCTCTGAAGAAAAATGTGGCAAAGAGAGACCAATTACCAAGCTGAAGTTCTACAGAGCTGTGGTGCTCATTCTTGTATGCCTATGATACCTGGACGGTCTGCCAGTGCAATTTCAGGGAACTGAATAACTTCCTTTTCAATTACTTAAGAACATTCTAAATATCTAATATCACGTTTCAGGTGGATGTCTCTTTCTGATGTCTCTTTCTGAACTAAACCACCAAGCATTCAAATTCTGTTTCAGAAAATGCAACTACAATGGGCTGGTTATGTTATTCCAGTGCAAAATGTACACTTGCCAAAAGGACCATTTTATGGAGAACTCACACAGGGCTAGTGTTCACATGGTGGTCAGAAGAAGTAATACAAAGATACACTCAAGATTTCTTTCAAGAACTTTGGAACTGGTTGTGTGACATGGAAGACACTGGCACAGGACCACTCAGTATAGTGTGCCCACATCAGAGCAGGTTCTGTGCTCTATGAGCAAAACAGAATTGAAATAACTCAGAAGTGCAAGATGTTCAAATTTAGAGAATCCGCACCAAGTGTTCACAAGGACTATTTGTGCCTGATATGTGGTAGAGCATTCTGAGCTCATATTGGTCTGATCAGTCACGGTTGTACACACTGAAATTTGACTCTAGCATAGTGGTGCCACTTTGGTCCTCTTGGAGAATGAAGGACAACCACCACCACCATACTTTGTGTACCCCTTTTGTGTGAGATAATTTCCCCATTTTTCTTTTCCCTTTTCCCAATGCATTCTTCTTTCTCACCTGTCACTTTTTTTTACATCATCCCCATAGTCAACTAATATTCATGCCCTTTATTTATACTCCTTCCAAATGCCCTAATAAAGATAAAGTTCTTAGAAGTTACAATTATCATCTTCCCATATTGGAACATATACAGTTTAACTTTATTGAGTCACTTATGATTTTTCTTTCATGTTTACCTTATTATGGTGCTTTTGAATCTTTCATTTGAAAGTCAAATTTTCTATTCAATTCTGGTCTTTTCATCAGGAAGGTTTGAAAGACATTTATTTAATTAAAGATCCATTTTTCCCCCTGAAGGATTATACTCAATATTTCTGGGTTGTGGTTGTTGTTTGTCCTTTGTTCTTGAAGAGGATCCCAACATCTGGAAGGTTATGCTATGACTTGCAACTGAATTGTAATTAAGTGAGGGAGGGCTGTGCAAAGTCACTAGATTCACTTTCTCCTCCAGAACTATTTGGGTCCAGGGGCAAGATAGTATGACTGAAGATGTTCCCCAACACCAGCTTTTTTCCTTTCCAGAATATAATATTTCAAGCCCACCTATTCTTTAAGTTGAAGCTACTAAATCTTGTGTGATCCTGACACTGGCTCCATGATACTTTCCTCCTTCACCTAGGAACTCTGGAATTTGGCTATGATATTCTGGAGAGTTTTTGTTTTGAGATTTCTTTCAGGAAATGATTGGTAGATTGTTTCAGTTTCTATTTTCCCCCTTGGTTCTGGTTCAACTCTAGTTTTAGGGTGTTTTTCTTCAATATTTTTTATGCTACTTTTACTAAACTTTTTACTCTATTTTTATGTTTTTCTTGCATCACTCATTACTCTTCCCAAGTTTCCTCTATTTCTATTATTTGATTTTTAAAACCCTCTTTGAACTATTCCAGTAATTCTTTTTGTGTTTATTTCCAATTCACATTTTTTTTTCTTTCAAGGTTTTGCTTGTAGATTTTTTGACATCAATGTCTTCTGAGTTTGTAGCTGGGTCTTCCCTGTCACCCTATCACTGTAGTAGCTTTTTATGGTCAAGTTCTTCTTCACTTCCTCCTCATTTTTTCCAGTCTATTTCTTGACTTTAAAGGTATGGCATAGCTGGACTATGGTTCTGGGTTAGATGGGGCACTGTCCCAATGTTCAGAATTTTTCTTGCTTCTGTTTTGAGAGCTAATTCTGGCAGTCTATAAGTTTTTAATGCTTGTAAAATGGTATGATCCAAGGAGAGTTGTGGTGTGCTCTTGTCTTTACCTAGTAAAGGACATTGCTCCCCTATGGTCACAAGTGCTAGTGCTCTTCTTGGTCCTGAGACTGTAACCCAAGTACCCTGCTCTCCTGTTTTGTATTTTTTTTTGCCTTGGAACTGAGACCAGAGCCCCTACTCCTTTGTGAGCTACTACTAGCATTCTTTTCTGCCCTGGACCTTTGACCAAACCCCTGCCATCTCTGTGGCTGCAAGCCCTAGTGATTCTCTTCACCCTGGAAATGGGACCTGGAACTATGTATGGGTAATGCAACAGAGTCTTGTATCCAGTGCCAGCAATAAGTCCACTGCAATCTCTTTAGGATCAGTTGTCTGACCCCCTTATGATCTCTGGATTGAAAAATCCTAAAGTTGCTGCAGCCACCTCCAAGATCTGCTGCTAGTGTTGCTGCCATATGGGCTCTCTGTAACCTCTGCTATACCCCCTCCCCTAAGGGTCACAGACCTCTCTTGCCAAGCTCCCAAGATGTCTTGGGAAAGGAAAATATTTCAATCTGACTTTTTTTTGTTGACTTTGTCACTCCATAATTTGATTTAGAATGTTGTTTTAAAGTTGTTTGTAAGGGAATGTTGGGAGAGTTCAGCTGAGGTACTGTCATATTGGCTTAATCCCCTTTGTGGAAGTCTTAAAAACTGGTTTGAAGCATTTATATTTTATCCTAGAAGTAATATGGAACTACTGAAGGTTTTTAAATAGAGGAAAGATTGCTAATTGTATAAGGAATGAACTGAAAAAGGGAGAGACTGGAGACAGGGAGGCTAATTGAAAGCCTTTTATAATAGTCCTGAAAATCAGTGATAAGGTCCTGTGGATCAAGAGATAGGAAGAAAACAAAGAAGGGGGGAAACTATGAAGAAGGGAAGAAAGCAAAGAAACAAACATTTTTCTAAGCACCTGCTATATGCTAGGCACTGTCCTAAGCACTTTCCAAATCATCTCTCTCTTTTATTTTTTTGGAGGGGCAATTAGGATTAAGTGACTTGCCCAAGGTCACACAGCTAGGTGTTTTTTTGTGTGTTTAGAGACTGACACCGGATTTGAACTCAGATCCTCCTGACTCCAGGGCTAGTGCCCTATTCACTGTGCCACCCAGCTGCCCTGAATAATATCTTTTTTGATCTTCACAACAACCAGATAGGTGCCATATAATTCCTAAGTTTTAGCTGAGAAAACTGAGGCAGACAGAGGTTAAGTGACTTTTCCAGGGTCACAGAGCTAAGGCAGGATTTCAACTCAAGTCTTCCTGAATGTAGGAAAGTGCAAGAAATTTGAGAGTGTGGAAGGAGAGTTGACCAGACTTGCCAACTAATTCATTATTGGGGGGAGGGGAGTGTGAGATATAATATTTTAGATTTATAAGTAGAATGATCTTTAGAGGTGTTCATTTATAAGTCTCTCACTTTACAGATGAAGAAAGTAAGGCCTAGAGACTTCCAGTTACTTGCCCAGGATAACAAAGATATCTATTATACTATGTTGAGGTGTTAAAGAAGGCTCAAAGATGCCTCCTTGGTTATGAGCCTTGGTAACTCAGCAGAAAGAGGGAAATTTAGGAGAAAGGCAAATTTAGGAAGGAAAATAATCATTTCTATTTTTGATATGTTAAGTCTGAGATGCTGATGCCCCATCAAGATGAGGACAATATTGACAATAAGTTGATGATGTAGGTGTAGAATCAGGGAGATCTGGTGGGACATTAGTAATATTAAGTATTATATTAGGATGCTGTACTTCCAGGATAAAGTACTGTGTCTGATACAAGTCTAGTTTTCCTACCTCCAAATTCAGTGTTCTTGGTGTTTCTTTTTTTCCCTGAATTTTCATAACACAATAAGGGATAGGGAAGCCATTTCCTTTAGTAAGCTCATGGACAAGACGAAAAGCCAAAAATCACCCAGTCTGTCATGTTGCATATCTTAAAACAGCTCTTACAGGGCAATGAACTCTACTATATCCGGTGCCTCCTGGGTAAATTAGAGAGTTCTCTGAGCATAGACATGCCTGGCCTGTGACTAACAGACTGTGGTGAAATTGTCTGATGAAAGCAAATGTATTAGGATGCGTGTGTGTGTCTGCCACCCCACCCAAGGCAGAATCTGACCATGAACTGAACCATCTGACTATCCCACTGATGAGTGAGTTTTTTCCAACTCACTTTATTTCTAAAGGATCAAAAGAGGAAAAATCCATCACTTTCTTCTTATCACCAACCACTATCCTTTCTTGTCTTCCTCTTCCTTCTTTTCTTCTTCCTATTGCTACTATTGCTTCTCAGCTGATTTAGTCTAGGATCAAGTTCCACAAGGCACTGATATGTCTTCTACAGCCCTCTGCTTAGAAGTGAGAACTCACTCTATTTTCTAGTATTGTCCTATCCCTATGACCCTTATTTTCCTGGTGCCTTTCTTTTTCTGACCTTGCAGATGCCCCCACTACCATCAGCAATAAAAATGTATCCTCTCTGGAGCTAAATATTGTTTCCTTAAAAATCAATATTTAAGAATCTTCAAATAAAAAAAACCAATGAACTTGTTATATTAACTTTCATAAAGGTAACTATTTAACCCTCTGAGAATAGTTTCTGTTTTTGCAGTATATGTGTTACATTTATGTGCAAGGAAATAAAATACCAATGAAGAAATAATATACGGTACCCCAGTTCATGCCAGAGGCTCCCTGCAATGTCACCAATGAATCCAAGTTTGTTTGCATTTGGTATCTCCTCAGATTTCCTATTTGAGGAATTTTGCAGACTTGGCTTGGTTTGTCTATGTCACATAATGAGTCATAGAATCTGAGAGTCAGAAGGCATGTTGGAGGCTAGGTAGTTCCCACCCTCTACGTGATCCATGTAAAATAGTCAGTCTTCAGATTCTTTGTGAAGTAATAATAATAATGGTAATAATAAAAATGGTGACAACAACAGTTAAATTTTGTTGTTTTTTCAGTCGTATCTGACTCTTTGTGCCCCCATTTGGGGTTTTCTTGGCAAAGATACTAGAGCGATTTGCCATCTCCTCCAGTTCACTTTACAGATGAAGAAACTGAGGTAAACAGGATTAACTGACTTGCTCAGGGTCACACAGCTAGTGAGTGTCTGAGGCTAGATTTGAACTCAGAAAGATGAATCTTCCTGACACACATCCTATCCATTGCTCATTTATCTAATATTTTTTAAGGTTTGCAAAGTGCTTTGTAAATATTCTCAGTTTATCCTCCCAACAACCCTGGAAGGTAGGTGCTATTATTATCCTAATTTTACAGATGAGGAAACTGAGATAGATAGAACATGTGACTTGCCCAGCATTGCAGTTAGTATCTGAAGCTGGATTTGAACCCAAGTCTTTCTTCTTCCAGGTCCAGTGCTCTATCTACTGTGTTTCATAGGTGTTTCATATAAAGACCCCTCGTGATGTCTTTTGAGCATAGGCAATGACAGATGGCCTTTTCTGCCCATAGGCCCCCATCTGTTTGATTTCTTTCTTTTTTTCTTTAATGGTTACAAAATACTTTACATATGTTATCTCATTCGACCTTCATAGCCCTTTCTGAGAGGTAGGCACTATTGTTATTCTCTTAGAGAAGGAAATAGGCTGAGAGGGATTAAGTGATTTATTTAGGGTCATTCATGTAGTAAGTATATGAGGCAGAATTTGAATTCAGGGTTCTCCAAGTCCCTTTAGATCTAAGATACTATGATCATCGTAGGCTATGGTGATCAGTGAAGGAGTAAGGACTTTGGTTAGATGCCCCCAAAATGAGTGGGAATAAGATAGGCAGAGTTATCTCTAGGGTCTTTGGGAGTATTTAGGGAGGACTAGAACCTCTAGAACCTCAGGGTTGCTCATGTACCTTTGCTGTCTGTCTTTCACCCGACTCTCACCTGTGGATCCAGTGAATAGAGTGATCCAGTGGATAGAGTGTTGTAGCTGGAGTCAGGTACTTCTTCTCCAAGAAGCAGTAGCATGCACAGAGACTACACCTACCAACAGACCTCCAATGTATTAGTGAATTAGGGGGGGGTATCTACCCCAAGCATGTGGAGACTTCCTCCCAGTAGAGTTAGTGGAGGGTAGATGAGAACAATTGCTCCAATAGTCACAAAAGCAGCCAAAGTAGGTGCTGTAAGTGTGCTTTAGCAGTGGTTCTCAACCTGTGGCTTATGTTCAATTTGTAACAATGAAAATACATCCTGCATATCAGATATTTACATTATGATTCATAACAGTAGCAAAATGACAGTTATGAAGTAGCAAGGAAAATAAATTTATGGTTGGGAGTCACCACAACATGAGGAACTGTATTAAAGGGTTGCGGCATTAGGAAGGTTGAAAACCACTGGCTTAGAGCTCAATTGGACATTGAAGATGCCAAAGTTATCTACTGCATCCTGGCTCATTGCCAGAGGTTCTGACTTTTGTCCTGCCACTAAACTTTGATAACTCTGGAAGAGAGAATGAGCCCAATGACTTTATGCAGCTCTGCCTCACTTAAATCCAATTTTCACATAAGTCAAGATGTCACCTTGTAATGTCATTGGTCCTCTTTGAAAACAAAGGACAAGTGATGTCTCTCCTAACAAATATTTTCTTACTATTGTTTGTCCTTCATTTTAGAAGACCCATAGTATGGGATGAGTGAGAACTTCTCAGTTTGGGGTTGTTAATTTTCCCTTCCTCCCTCCTCCTCCATTGCTGCTGTTCAATCACTCTTACCTTCCTTTGTCTGTTTTTCTGCCTTGGTGGGACCCTCCCCCCACCTCTTTTTTTTTGCTGTCCCATTTGGGGAAGAATTTAGTGAAGTATGCTTCACCACCAATGAGAGAGGAAACAGTTGGGAAGGGGGCTTGACTAAGTTAAGTTATAAATTCTTGATCTATCTTATGTAACTTGGTCTCTTCTTCATGATTAGTCGTAGGGAAGACCTCCTTTTTCTCCTGGGGAAGAGAAGAAAATCCTTTTTTTACCCTGAGATCCCTGTGTTTATTTTTTCACTAAAGGATGTAGGGTGTTTTCCATCCCAAACACCATGACATCACAAAAGTGATGTCTTGACATGCCTGTGAATTGGATTTAAGTGAGGCAGAGTTGAGCAAAATCATCAGCCTCACTCTTTCCTCTAGTCCAGAGTCATCAGAGTCCAGCAGCAGTTCAGGGAAACAGCATCAACCATGGAGTACCAAATATAGACCATATTGTATGAGAAAGCTCTATTCCCTCTTACAATCATCAGTAAGTTAATAAATATTTTTAAAGCACCTACTTTGTGCTAAGAATTATACTAAATACAGGAATACAAAAATTATACTAAATTATACTAAATACAGGAATACAAAAAAGAAGGCAAAAGACTCTCCTTGCCCTCCACAAGCTCACAATCTAATGGTGTGTGTGTGTGTGTGTGTGAACAAGAAAACAAATATGTATGTACAAACAAGCTACACACAGCATTAATAGGAAATTATTAACAGAGGGAAGGCACTATAGTTAAGAGGGATTGGGAAAGGCTTTCTTTAGGTGAGATTTTAGCTAGAACTTGAACGAAGCTAGGGAAACTAGAAGACAGAGATGAGGAGAGAGAACATTTTAGGCTAAGAGGACAGCTGAGAGTAAAAGCCCAGACTCAATTGTTTCATCAACAATAAGCAATAAAACATCATCAACAACAAAACAACAACAGAGCACAAGCCCTAGAGTGAGGAGGACCTGAGTTTAAATCTGGTCTCAAATACTTTCTAGTTGTATGATCCTGGGCAAGTCACTTAACACCATTGGCTCTAAAAAAGTATCAACAATAGAAACATATTCTTCCTGGAATCCGCTACACCACATAGCTGTCTCACCTCTGTCTGATTTCAGTCTTTCAGGGAAACCGGTTTCAAGAGGGCTCTTAGGAATAATAAGCTTAGTAATGCAGTAAGTAGTGAATTGGACCTGGAGTCAGGAATATTTAAAGTTCAAATCTTGCCTCAGAAACGTATTAGCTATGCAAGTCACTAAACCTTTACAATCTCAGTTTCCTTATCTATAAAATGAGGATTATGATAATCAACCAAATGATGCAGTGGATAGAGTGCAGTACCTGGAGTCAGAAAGACCTGTGCTCAAATCTTGCCTCGGACATTATTTACTAGCTGTATTCCTCTGGAAAAGTTGCTTAATCCCTTTCTGCTTCAGTTTACTCATCTGTAAAATGGGGACAATAATAGTACTTACTTTCCAAGATTTTTTGTGAGGATAAAATTTGCAAAGTAGTTCAAAAGTCTTAAATCACTATATAAAAGCTAGCTATCATTGTTATTAATGAAAATAGCACATCACAATGTTATTGAGAGGATTGAATGAAATAATACTGCACCTGCAGATCTTGAAGTGCTATACATAAATGCTGGTTATTTTAATTTTTAAGCTGATGTTTGTTCTCCCACCTTCCACATACAAGAATTATTCAAAGCAAAGTTTTTAGGAAATAAAATTTCAGAGTATTAGTAACCAAACTCAGAAAGTGTAATGTGAAGAGGAGGTCTGCTTTGGGTGAGCTGAACTTTCAACAATAGGGTCACATGTCTTTGAGGGGAAAACGGGGACTGGGCTGTCACAAATTGAACAGGTGTTTAAAAAGGGGACATCTACCAATAATAGCTCTTGCTCAGAGATAATCTGATTTCATGAATTTTTAATGTTTTTTTCTCTCTAGCAAGAAACCCAAGTGCGCAGAGTAGCCATAGATCTCTTCCAAGCACATTAGCTGACAAGCTTATTTTCTACATAGAGCTTTTCATCATACACGATCTTTTTGTTTCCAAACAGATGAAGGTCATGAAGAGTCCCAAAGAGCCCCGCCTAGGTCTGAGAGGCTCTCATGCCACCTAGTGGCCCCAAGAGTCGGGGGCCACACTTGCAATACTGGAGACATTTCCCTATCACTCATTCTGGAAATAGTTGCAAGTGCCTACTGTGTGCAGAATACTGTGGTAGGCATTGTTGAAGCAGGATGGCAGCAAACTGTAGCTATAGTCCTCGTTCCCTTGAATAATTTACTTTATGCCAGGCAGTGTGCTAAGTGATGTGGATATAAATACGGAAAAAGAAAGACAATCCCTGCTCTCAAGGAATTTACAGTCTAACGTACAAGATGATGACACGCAAAAGGAAGCTAAAAAGTGGGAGTGAGGAGAAGATATCCGACCTGGGAGAGCGGTGGACAAGTCGGTTAGGAGGCCGGCCAGACGGGAAAGGAGGACAAGTGTGAGCCGAACTCTCTCCCGTAACAGAAGTTAGTATTCATGACCACATGGCGGTGAGGCAAGAGTACTAAGGCTCAGGAGTGCTTAACTGTATGCGGAGGTTCTCTCAGTAATGAGTTTCTTGGGGCACGAGGAGAAGTCTGTCCGAAAAGGACCAAAGTAACACTGCCGAACTTTCAGAAGCAACTTGATAAGCCCAGGAGAGAGAGACAGAGAGAGAAAAGACCCGAGGCTTTGTAAATCTAGAGGGGTGCGAAGAGGACTAAAATCTCGAGGAGGAATCTGAGCTGAGCACTCCTCTAAGACTGAGGTTTCCTTATCCTTCTCTGTTATTGTTGGGAAACAGCAGATTATTTCTATTGAAATCTTTTGTGGTCAGTAGTTGTTTTGACCATAATAACACATTTCTATGAACTTTTCTGGAAAATTGTTTTCCAGGTTACCAGACAGACAACCCAGAGTGGGTCTGTCTGCATATTTATCTTGGATAGAAGCTGCTGATGGACGATAAGTGGGACTCAGAATTGAAGAGAAGTAGGAGAGCGGGCAAGATTTCTTTTTCAGTTGCTCCCTGGAAAAATAAAAGACTGCATTTTAATGAATGAATGAAAAAACATGTATTAACTCTAAAGGTGCGCTACTTATCGGGGGTGCAAAGAAGGAGGCAAAGACAACCCTTGCCCTCAGGAAGCTTCATTTTGGTAGGAGCAGATAGCATACTTAGGGGAGCAGTGTTCCAATAGGGGTACTTTGATCCAGAAAGTTACAGGGATGGTAAGTGGGACTTAGAGGAGTAGACTAGCATTCTTTTTGTGATGAGAGAAGGGAGAAAGGGGTACAGGAAAGGGAAGTGGAGGGAAGGATTCAAATTATTTGCATTGGTCCAGAAGTTTGATGGAATGATTTCGGGGTCCGTAAAATAAATAGCTTTGCATTGTTGCAGTTATGAGCCCAGGCGATTTAGGTTTAAAAATAGTTGAACTGAAATAAACATGGGAACACTACTTAAATGAACAGAAATAGAGTGGTAATTGATCTAATGCAACTTTTGCTTTGGATAACATCATTATTTGTGAAATTATGTCAGTGCTAAGGCTGCCAAGTCAGCAGGCATTTACAGGATGTGATTTCTAATTTTAGGAATCTGTCTATTTGTGTCTCCCTGTGGAGGGAGCTCAGTGACTCAGGGGACACTAGTAACCAGCCTTCTCTCAAAGATTTAGTCTAAGCAAAACATCAAAATTCCCAGTGGCTTGGAACCGTCCAACACATGGGTGGAACTTGTTTTACTCAAGGCTTGTTACCACAAAGTTGGGTATAAAACAACTGTCTTGAAATGTGTTAGAGCAGCTTGCTAGTTAAAAGATATTTTGACAGGGCCCTTTATAAAGTGTAGATTGTTTTGTAAAATGAAGGATCACTTCTTAACTCATCTTCTGTGTAAATCAAATTCTCTTAAAGTAAAATGCCCTTATAAAGAGATTTTAGCAATAAAGAATCCAATAGATGCAAACATTGGATTTAAATGAATGGAAGCATAGTAATGTTAGCAGAATCAGGAAAACAATATATAGAGTGACTACCACAGCATATGAAACAAAAACCTAAAACTGAGTGCTGACCAAGGTTGACCCTGAAGAAGAGATGAGAAAATAGACCTTCCTTCTTTGCAGAGATGGGGGACTATGGGTGAGGAATACTGCATGTTCTATCAGATTCCACTGATTTGTTAGTTGTGCTGATATGCTTTTCATCTCTCTTTACTCTTTATTATGAGGGATAACTTACTAGGCATAGGAAGGGAGAATAATATATTCAGAAAGGCAGGTAATAAAAAAATAAAAATATTCATTGATGACATCACATTTGTGCTCTTCATTAAAGAGTTTTCTACCCAAAGGTGAGCATAGCCATCTTAGATTTTGTTTTTTTGGTGGTTTTTGTACAATATCAATGCAGATATATCCTTTCACTCACATATATTGTGACTCACTGACAACTTATTGTTATTCTTCTTTTTATACTCCAATATATCCACCATAGGAGACCTAACTAGCAGAGCAGAAATTTTCCCCACGTTCTCTTAATATTTCATGGATAACACCATCACAGTTGTTAACCCTCACTCTCATTACATGACTCAGGTCATAAATATCCTACAGGAGACAGTTTTTTATGCTCTGTTTGCCTTGGTTTCCTCATCTGTAAAATACAGATCATAATAGCACCTACCTTCTGGGGTGAGAATAAGATGAGATAATATTTGTGAAGCATTAAGCACAGTAGCTGTTACTGTAAGCACGTCACAAATGTTAGCTATTATAATTATTGTTGTTAATTTGGCTCCAACCTATCCTTTTCATTGATGTCAAATTATTTCCCTTCATGCTTCAAAGGTTATGAGATACTAAGGCACAAAACTGTCATGTAGCTTACCCATTTAAACCAAGTTTTCACTGGTAGATTCAGGTTTTAAACCCAGATTTCCTAAGTTCCAGTTTTTTTTCAGAGACCAACAGAGTCATAACAAGGGTTGGATGCTGGAGTTTTTTCTCAGGGCACCAACTTTAGAAGACTCCAATGGTACTTGCTGTGTCTCTGGAAACCATGGGAACAGTTTGTTATCTTAATAGCTAATACAGATAGATAGTTGTCTAGAATGTTGGACCAAGAATTGAAAAGACTTGATCTCAAATCCAGCCTCATAACTTACTGGCTTTGTGAGTCTGGACAAATCACTTAACCTCTATTGGGCTCACTTTCCTTATCTGTAAAATAAAGTTAATAATTATTGTGAGATTCAAATGAGACAATATCTATAATAATCTTTGCAGGCTTTAAATCTCTCTATAAGTGCTAATTATTATGTCTTATTTATTAACAACAGTTCTTGACTTCTCTGAAACACTTTTAACTTTTGACGATGTTTCCACACCTATGATTTCATTCAATCTGCACAACAGCTCTGCTTAATTGTAAGAACATGTCAGAAAACATAGACTGAAAGATGTGCTTGGTCACTTTTGTCCTTTGTGTCCTTGGGCTATTAAAATAAGACATTTGTAAAATGTACTAAATGATCTCAGTGGTTCATCCTAACTCTAAGTGTATGATAAGATAAATAATACTCTCTTCATCTGGCCCATGGAGACAAAGAGAATTGAAGTGACTTGTCTAAGGTCACACAGCTAGTGAAGTAACCTACATATCCTGATTCCAAGTCCAGTCTTGTTTCCATAGATGACGCTGTTATTTTCGTACAAGACCCATTTGTAGTAGTATAACAAGAGAAATTGGATGACGTTTAGTCAGTGAAGACACATAACTTTCTATGGTAGACATTAGAGTAGACAAGCATTCTCTCCCACAACGCATCCCTCTGTGTTCCTATCACATATATATTCTTGGGCTGGAAAGACCCACGCTGGCATTTCTAGTGTCCTTAATGGTTGGATTAGAATTCTATCCAGAAGTGACAATAGAATTGGTCAATATATTTCTGATCTTAGGTTTTTAAGATATTCAGTAAGTATAATGTCAGATTGCTATGGCTGTTCAGTCATTTTCAGTTCTGTCTGACTCCTTGTGATGCCATTTGGAGTTTTCTTGGCAAAGATACTGGAGTGATTTGCCATTTCTTTTTCCAGCTCATTTACAGATGAGGAAACTGAGGCAAACAGGGTTAAGTGTCTTAACCAGCATCACACAGTTGAGAGCAGATTGGAACTCAGGAAGAGGAGTCTCCCAGTACTCTATCCTCTGCACTGGCAAGGTGCCTCATGATGTCAGGCATTTAAATAATTCTTTACTATCTTGATGGATTTTCTTTTTTTCTTTAAAACAAAACAAAAGAAAAACACAATTTTTTCCAGTTGAAAGGAGCTAGATTTTAAAGGTCATCATGTTAGCTGACAAGATGAATCAAAGCATGAGGTCATTTTTCATGGAAAGAAGTTCTTTAGTTTTGTAGGCTGTCATTTCTATGCTTTATAGATACTGATCTATATTTTAAAAGACAATTCTATTTGAACCTAGTATTCTATGGGGAAAATGAATACTTCCCTTCTGAAATCCCACTTTGCTTTCTCATCAAAGGGAAGCTTTGTTAGTGCATTTGTCTAAGCCATATTGGAAACCGCAACTGCATGCTTACAAGGCCTGCGGCACCTAAAGAAAGTCACGTGCTATAGTATGATCACTTGTTGAAATATTTGGATTTGTGTAGAATAAGACGAGTTATATATTACCATAATTTATGATGAAGACCAGAATAATTCCTAGGCATGAGTTTTCTATTAAAACCCTACTTTGTGAAACTTTGTTGCTTTTGAGAGCTGAAAAAAAAAGTGAGGGACTGAGAAAGGAAGTAGTTGAAGTATATGAATTCCTGTGTGTCTCATTCTCATTGATAATGTTTACTTGTAGAGACAGAGATTTTATTTAGATGGAATAGAATGAATAGCTTAAGAATTCAGTTTGGTACTTTTCTGCATTTTGTATAGATCTTACTGGGCTTTGGGGATGAACAGGCAGGATAAGAGAAAAGACTTTTGAGAAGGGAAGGATATTCACAGTCAGACTTAAATCTGTAAAATCAGGAGATTTGATTAGATGATCATGTTTCTTTTAAACTTCCTATGTCTATTGAGGACACTGCCTTCATTCTCTCGATCAATGCCTTTCAGAAACTTGGAGTTACCCTTGACTTCTCCTTCTTACACTCCCTGGTTTCTGCCGTACCAGCAACAATTAAGTCATATCAACTGTTGTTTAACCTTTTCAGTCACATCCAGCTCTTCATGATCTCATTCGGGGCTTTCTTGGCAAAGATACTGGAGAGGTTTGCTATTTCCTTTTCCAGATGATTTTACAGATGGGGAAACTGAGGCAGATAGTGTTAAATGAATTGCCCAGGGTCAGTACAGCTAGTAAGTTTCTGAGGCTGCATTTGAACATCTCTTCCTGACTCTAGGTCCAACGGTCTATCTATTACACCTCTTAGTGGCCCCTCCATTGCATTGATTATACCTCCATTATTTCTCTTGAATTCATCTCTATCTCTCCATTCATATAACCTATGCTCTAGTCTTCATAAGTTCCCTCTTAACAGACCTCTTTCAGTTCCTCTGTTCTCCAATCCATCCTTTATACAGCCTCAAAATTGATTTTCTTGAAAGGCAAATCTAATTATACCATTCTCCTATTTTTAAAAAATGATGTGGGTGGGTAGGTGGAGCAGCAAATAGAGCACCAGCCCTGGAGTCAGGAGGACCTGAGTTCAAATCCGGCTTCAGACACTTAACACTTACTAGCTGTGTGACTTTGGGCAAGTCACTTAACCCCAATTGCCCTAACCCCCCCCCCCAACAACTTTATACATATGGGGGTGGCTAGGTGGTGCAGTGAATAGAGCACTGGCCCTGGAGTCAGGAGAACCCGAGTTCAAATCCAGCTTCAGATACTTAATATTGGCCGTGTGACCTTAGGCAACTCACTTAACCCTAACTGCCTGGCCTTCTCCCTTCAAAAAATAAAAGCAAACAAACAAACAACTTTATACAATATAATTCTTAACTAGCTTCCAATCTTATTTATTAACTATTACCCTTCACACACTCTCCTTTCCAGTAAAACTGACCTATCAGCTGTCTTCATACATGACATCCCATTTTCTGCCCCAGTACCAAGTAATCCCCTATGTCTGGAGTGCACTCCCTTTTTACCATCACCTCTTAGATTTTCTAGCTTCCTTCAAAGCACAGCTCAGTTACCGTAGTCTATTCAAGACCTTTCCTGATCCTTTCAGTTGTCAGTAATCTTTCCACTTGAAATTGCTTCATAATAATATGTATGTCCTTTTTTTCTACTTACCTATATATTCTTTCTCTCCAGTAGAATATCAGCCCCATGAGGACAGAATCTGTTTCATTTCTATTTTTATATTCTCAAAGCCTAGCATGGAACATTGCACATACTGAAAATTTAATGAAAGATTGTTGAATTCTATCAAATTAAATTTCTAAGGTTCCTTTTAGCTCCAGATTCAATGATTTTTGTGAAATTTTTTTCAGTTGAATAATTCGACAAATATTCATGAATCACCTATTATATGCAAGGAAGATTAATTTTCATTGTCTTTAGAGAAAGAATTCTTAACCATGTGTGTGTGTGTGTGTGTGTGTGTGTGTGTGTGTGTGTGTGTGTAACCAGACCCACTTGACAGTCTGGTGAATATTATGGACCCCTTCTCAGAATACTGTTTTAAAAAGCATAAAATAAAATACATGGATTACAAAGGAAAATGATTATATTGAAATGCAGTTACTAAAATATTTTTTAAAAATGAGTTCATGAAAAAGACAGAAGTACCAATTATAGTCTCTAACAAAGTAAAAGCAAGATTACATTTTGCTAAAAGGTATCATAGACAATGAAATAATTTTTTTTTATATTTTTGCTATTTTGGAGGGGGAAAGGCAGGGCAATTGGGTTTAAGTTACTTGCTCAAGGTCACACAGCTAGTAAATGTTAAGTGTTCCAGGCCAGATTTGAACTCAGGTCCTCCTAACTCCAGGACTGGTACTCAATTCACTGTGCCACCTAGCCAACCCAACAATGAAATAATATTAAAAAGAAAAAGAAAGGGCTAGTTTCCCTGATAAATGTCTCATTTCTCAAACATATAGGGAACTGAGATAAATTTCTCAAAATAATTGCCATTACCCAACTGATAAGTGGCCAAAAGATATGAATAGGTAGTTTTTAGAAAATCAATGCTATTTATAATACCATGAAAAATGCTATAGATCACTATTGATTAGAGAAATGCGAATTAAAATAACTCACACCTATCAGAAATGAGGTAGGAGGGGTTGAAGGGAAATAGATAAACTAATAAATTGTTGGATAAGTTGGGTCAGGACTTCTTAAACTTTTTCCACTTGTGACCCTTTCAATGCTTCTTAAACTCAATAGTTTAAGAAGCACTGAACCTACTCCAATAATTCTGGAGAACAATTTGGAACTGTACCCAAAGGGCTATAAAACTGTGAATACCCTTTAACTCAGCAATAGCACTACTAGTTCTATATCCCATAGAAATCAAAGGAAAAGGAAAAGGATCTACGTGTGCAAAAATATTTATAGTAGCTCTTTTTGTTGTGGCAAAGAATTGGAAATTGAGGGAATGCTCATTACAAAATGGCTGAAAAAGTTGTGTGTGGTACATGATTGTATTGGGGTGCTACTGTGCTATAATGATGGGGTGGGTCCTTGTAGGAAGCCAAAACGTAGGGGCTTGTTGGTCCGTAATCTATGACCCCATGTTTTAATTCTTTTAATATTTCGAAAAGGAAAGTACCATACTCTCAGTTAACTTGTCCTGGGTTATTGGGGTCTGGGATCTCCAGAATGGGAAGTGCCCTAAGCATGTCCAGGGAAACAACTTCCCCACATTCTTTGACTTGTTTTACAGTTTGTTGTACTGGACTAAGAGTGTCCTCAAAAGCCTTTTTATATGTTAAAAACAAAGGAGGTGGAGGAGTAAAAGGCAAATCATTTTCTGATCCAACAAACTCTGTGGGTAGAGGGACAGAAGGTTCAGAGGAAAAGGGATCATTAAGCAAATTGTCAGACCCTATGGAAGCAACCTTTTAAAAGGCCTTTTGTGCTAAGGGTACACATTGTGGGGACATTTAACAGATTTTCAAAATATTCCAGATCAAGAAGGCTTCCACTGGAAAAAGAATTAGTTTCCTCTTCTCGATACCTATCATTCATTTTTTTGCCTCCCATTTCCCATCTTTCTAAATCTAGCGTTCCCTCTTGTGGAAACCATGGACAGCATTTATCTACACAATCAAGGAACTGATCTAGTTGGTGTACTGTGATCAATAATCCTCATTCTTTCACTAACTGTTTTAACAGCATGACATACTATTCCCTGTCTTTAAATTGTACCTGACCCATCTTGGTCAAAATTCCAGTTTCAGCCTGGTGAATAGAATAACTGAAAAGAAAGTCCCCTTACTTTATGTGCTTGTGACTTGTGGATCTCCAGCGAATGTAAGGGCAGTCTCAGTGGCCGCCTTCCTTTCAGATCTCTATTTGCCCCACATTAGGCACCACTTGCCAGGGGTCACTTGATGCCAGCACCAAGCACCAAGTGTTAACAGAGACATGATAAGAATGAACCGGACTAGGCAGGCGGTCATGATAGAACTCCATATATTGATTCTTTGGACAAGGTTTTTATAGAGCAAAGAGACAAAGAATGTAACTCTAGATTGCTATGTTTTCTTATCACTAGTTTAGTACTGGAGGTTAGGTAGTTATGTCCTGGATATAACAAAATGTATTTAATCTAATAGGGATTTAACACCTTATGGATAAAATTCTAGAACAGGGCAGAGCCTTTGATCTCAGCAATTAGGTAAGTTCTTTTTTATGTAGCTGCATCACAAAGGAAAACCTGGAGCTGGCTTCAAAGGCTGCGTCACAGGGGAAATCCTTGGAGCTGGCTACCAAGAATTACCTGAATCCTGGATCAGACCTTTTGGCTTTCTACAGGTTCTGAAAAATCATTGTAAGATCTATATAAACTGATATGAAATGAAGGGAGAAGAACCAGAAGATCATTGTTCCCAGGAATAGCATGTTATAATGATAATCAACTTTGAAAACTTGGTTGCAGCAATCCAAAACAATTCAAAATGACTCAAGATGAAAAATGCTATCCCTCTCCAGAGAGAAAACTGATGGATTCTGAGTGCAGATTGAAACACAGGTTTCTTGCTTTTTTGCCTTTTTGGGTGATTTAGCTAATATAGAAACATATTTTTGCATGAAAAAGTTTATGGACCATAACTCCAGGATTCTTGCCTTAGATGATTTAGATATTACCTTGTTGAATGGTAAGGGGAGCAACAAAATCATCTTTTATGGTCTTTTTTTTGGTAAAAGTGTTCTGTAATAATGAAAAGAGCTTGTTATTCAAGCATATTCTCATCATATACTCATAGACTATTAGAGCTGGAAGTGACTTTTGTGGACAAAGAACACATCAAGAGTCAAAAGACATTCATTCACTCCTTTACCGCTTACAAAGTGGAGAAGTCATCTAAACTTTCTGAACCTTAATTTTTGCATCTGTAAAATGGGGATAAAAATTTGTCCCTAACTTTTTGGGATTTTCAGAAGAAAACTGCTTTACAAACTGTAACTTCATGGCTGAATGCAATACATTCATTTTACAGGTGAGGAAACTGATGGATATACTTATCTGTGGTTTTATTAACCAGTGTTTATTTTCATCATAGAATTATAGTCATCTTTTTAAAAGAAATTTCAGTCTCATTATAAATAAAGACTCTGTGAGAAAATATGTAAATAATTATTTTAATGTCAAATGCTGGATGCATTTTGTTATCATGTTTAACTTTTATTCATAAAGCTATTACTACAACTCTTAGAGATGCCCATAAATATGTTTATCTTGATAGAGCCTTAGAAATTACCATAACATTGATGAAATATATCAATATTTGATGTCTTCAATAAAAATTCCATAAGCCCAAATGTATGAATGTAGAAGCAGGGCTACTTGTAGGAATTTTATACTCATAGTATTCTGCAAAAATGTATGGGTCACATACAAATGTCAGAGGGAAGAACATATACACTTTCTCTCTACTAATGTCATTAACTTGTTCTTCTATCAAACAATATAATTGCAGGACAGAACAAAATGAAATAACTTAATGGAGTATGATGGTAGTGGAAATTTGAAGATCTTCCCTATCCTTTATTAAGCCTAAGGGAATTTGAAGATCTTCCCTGCTTTGAAAACATATTCTGCCCCCTAATAGGCTGAATGTAGTCACATGGAGCCTGTGGTGGGAGGAGTTTGCTGAAGGATGGAGCAGAGTCCACAGAAATCTGGGATTTAGAGCCAGATAGATGGTGGGAGAGAGAGGATGCTCAGGCAAGGAATCAGTCAGGCTTCTGAGTAAATGTTTGTTTGTGGGAAAGCAAAGGATACTGTGGCTCTCTTTGTTGTTGTGACTTATTAACTTTTTTACTACTATGATGGTTTGGGGATTTGGGTTTCTAGTGTCTGAGTAAATGTTTTGCTTCTGTCTTCTATATGGAGAGTCTGTTATATTTTGCAATTGAGCATCATCCCTAAATATTTATAGTGATGGTTGGTGCTGTAAATATTGCATTGGTGCTACATAGGGCCTTAGGGGACATACATGTCCTAATGTACATTAGGACAGTGAGTTGCAAATATGGAGATAAGGAGGATAGGAAGATATTTGATTTAGCCTTGGCTTTAGAAATATAGGACAAGTATTCCTAGTTGCATCCTGACCCTCCATCCCAGACAGAGAGAGACTCCAGAGTAATTTGTATGGTCTAGAGTTGGTTTATATTGGCATAATAGGAGTTAGCTAGAGTTGTCTGAACCCAAAAGAAATGGCAGGTAGGCTTGGGTGAGTGGTCAAGAAGATAGAAATGAAGTAGTTCTAAAGAGACACCTGACCCACAGGCTTCAACTGACTGATGCAACTGTGGGTCTGACTTATGAAAGACCTAAAAGGGCCCTGGGTTATTTAAAGAACTCTGGCCATATCTTTTCAGGGAAGAGGCCACAAACCAACTGCAATTCAGGGAAGATCCAGCCTAAGGCAATGAGGTAGAGGGGATAGTCCAAGCACTAGAAGGGCAAGGGAAAGAAAGGAAGAGAAAGACATGTTGACAACAAATAACGTCATAATTTTGCTGCTTTGTCATTTTTCCTGAAGCTAGCCCTGTCTAGTCAACCAGACAACAGTCATTTATTAAAGAGCTATGAGGTTGCTAGGTGTGTTGCTGTGTGCTGCTTCTAAGGAATAGCTTGACGGGAGGGACTAGTCACTGTAACAGACATTGGCCGAGAGGTCACCAGATTTGGCTATGCAGCTAACTAGCTATGTAGCCTCCAGCATGTCATTTCAGTTTTCCAAACCTGTTTCCATAGGTTTAAAATGAAGAGATGTGATTTCTAATATCCTACTCCACGCTAACAATTTTGATCAGGTAAAGGTTCGTATTGCCTCTACCAACCCCTGATGGAGAGTGTTGCCATTCATAGTCTTCTAGCTCACTAAACAAAGAAACTGTTTCCAAAGGGACAATATAGTTAGAAATATGGTGCCAGAATCACTATCACATCTATGTGCACACACGCATAGACACAAACACACAGCATCTTGACTCCTAACACCCAATTTCTCAAGTCTAAATTAACAGCTGCCCAAAATCCCATCTTCTACAAGAGTCCCTAACTCCTCTTAATTCCAGTCCAAAAATAAATTAATTATTTCCTATTTGCTCTGTATATAGCTTGATTTGTGCGTATTTGTTTGCCTGTTTTGTCCCTCTTTGGATTATAAGTTCTTTGAGAACAGGGACTCTCTTTTGTCTTTTTCTGTATCTCTAGCATTTAGCACAGTGCCTAGTACAGTGAGCACTTAATAAATCATCATTGATTTGAATTGAATTGAATTGATTACCACTGGCCCTGGATTTTAAGTTCTCTCCCTCAAAGAGCATGTATTCTATCAGGTGCTCCACCCACACTTAATAATCCATTTCCTGACTCCAGATTACCCCTGAGCCTGAAATACACTCCCTCTTCACTTCTGCCTTTAAGAATGCTCACTTTTCCCCAAGCTTCAGCTCCAGTGACACCCTCTCTATGAAATCCTTTCTTATCCTTCCAGTTATCTATATTCTCTTCCAACTCCTAATATCATATACATATCATACCCTCCAGCAGAATATCAGCTCCTTGAGAGCAGGGTTGTTTTTTTTTTAATGTTTTTAAATCCTTCATTAATGTTTCTTCGTGATTTACCCAGGGTTGACATTCAATAAAAGCTTAGAGAATTTAACTGAATTGTTGTTCCAATTCTGGCACCAGTTGTATAAGTTTGGCCAAGTAATTTCACCTTCCTGGCCCTTAGTTTCCTCTGTAAAAAAAAAGAATGGCAACATTTATGATCCCTTTTATCTCATGTTATATAATTTAATTTTCCTAATTGTAACTTACATCATGCTTTTAATTAAGAAGTGAGAAAGAGAGACGCACTGGGAGATGGGGAAAGGGAGAGTAAGAATGAGGAAGAAGAAGAAGAAGAAGAAGAAGAAGGTGAAGGAATATACACAATAATCATAACTATGAATGTGAATGGGATGAACTTACCTATAAAACAGAAGCAGATAGAATGTATTAAAAGCTAGAATTCAGTAATACATTGTTTACAAGAGACACACTTGGAACAGAAAGACACACACACATAATAAATAAGGGACTGGAGCAAAATCTGTTATATTTCAGCTGAGGTTAATGAATAAAAAAAAACAAGGGTAGCAAATATGATCTCAGACAAAGCAAAAACAGACCTAATTAGAAGAGACAAGCTGGGAAACTACATTTTGCTAAAAGGTACCATAGACAATGAAGTAATATCAATTCTAAACATATATACATGAAATGGCATAGCATCCAAATTCTTTATTTTGTCTTTTTTTTGGAGGGGTAAGACAGGGCAATTGGGGTTAAGTAACTTGCCCAAGGTCACATAGCTAGTAAATGTTAAATGTCTGAGGCTGGATTTGAACTCAGGTCCTCCTGACTCCAGGGCTGGTGCTCTATTCACTGTAGCATCCAAATTCTTAAAGGAAGGTTATAACATTCATTTCTATTAAAAACACTAGAAAGCAAAGGAATAAATGGAGCTTTTCTCAAAAAATGACAAGTAGTATCTATCTAAAACCATCTTCAAGTATTATCTGTAATGGATTTAAGCTAGAAGCTTTCCCAATAGATATGAGGTGAAACAAGGATAACCACTTTCACCATTTTTATTTTATATTGTACTAGAAATGTTAGCTAGACCAATAAGAGAAGAAAAATAAATCGCAGGTATTAGAATAGTCAATTAGGAAACAAAACTATCACTCTACAGATATATATATATCTGTATAATATATATAATATTATACTTAGAAAATCCTAGAGAATCAACCAAAAGACTAGTTGAAGTAATTAACAACTTCAACAAATAAACCTACACAAATCATTAGTATCTATTATCGATGAAGTCTAGCAAGAAGAGAAAGAGAAATTCCATTTATGATAACTGTATACAATATAAAATACTTGAAAGTCTATCTACCAAGTTAAACCCAAGAACTATATGAACACAATTTTTTCTTTTCACACAAAGTCAGATCCAAATAACTGGAAAAATATTAATTGCTCATGGGTAGGCTAAACCAATATAATCAAATGACAACACTTAAATTAATCTATTTATTCAGTTCCATACTAATCAAACTACCAAAAAGTATTTCAGAGCTAGAATAAATAATAACAAAATTCATCTGGAAGAAGAAAAGTTCAAGAATATCATGGGAATCAATGAAAAAAATGTGAAGGAAGGTGGGTTTGTAGTACCAAATTTCAAACTGTATTACACAGTGGTAGTCATCAAAACAATCTCTTACTGGCTAAGAAATAGCGTGGTGGATCAGTGGAATAGATTAGATACCAAATACATAGTCTTTTAATGACCATAGTTATCTAGTGTTTGGCAAACCCAAAGATTCCTGCTTTTGGGGTTTAGAACTAATTGGTTTTCAAAAGTTGCTAGAAAAACTTGAAAGCAGTTTGGTAGAAATTAGGTATAGATGAAAATCTCATACCATATACCTATATAAAGTTAAAATGGATACATGATTTACATTTAAAGGGTGACATCATAAGCAAATTAGGGGAGCTTGCAAAATTTTAACTGTCAGAAGGGAAGAATTTATAATCAAAGAAGAGACAGAGAGCATACAGGATACGTAAATGGATAACTTCAATTACATCAAATTAAAAAGATTGTGCACAAACAAAAGCAATGCAGTTAAGATTAGAATGAAAGTGTGTGTGTGGGGGAAATTTACAGCAAGTTTCTCTAATAAAGGCCTCATTTCTCAAATAAATTTATGAAAATAAGAGCATTTCCCCAGTTGATAAATGGTCAAAGGATATGAACACGTAGTTTTCAGATGAAGAAATCCAAGCTATCTATATAGTTACATAAAAATGCTCTAAATCACTATTTATTAAGAGACATGAAAATTAAATTCAATTCTGAGGTACCATTCATACCTATCAGACCGAGTAATATGATAGAAAAGGAAAAAATAATAAATTTTGGAGGGAATGTGGAAATATTTAGGACACTAATGTACATTTGGTGGACTTGTGAACTGATCCAACCATTCTGAAGAGCAATTTGGAACTATGCCCAAAAAGCTATAAAACTATGATTTTGATCCAGAAATAACACTATTAGGTCTATATCCCAAAAAGGTCAAAGAAAAAGAAAAAAGGACCTATATGTGCAAATATATAGCAGCTCTTTTTTGGTGGCAAAGAATTTAAAATTGAAGGAATGCTTATCAATCAGGGAATGGCTAAACGAGTTGTGGCGTATGATTGTGATGGAATAGTATTGTACAGTTAGATGTAATAAACAGGATGATTTCAGAAAAACCTGGAAAGACTTACATAAATTGATGTAAAGTGAAGTGAGCAGAACCAAGAGTACATTATACACAGTATAGCAATATTGTCTGACGATCAACTGTGAATGACCTAGTTATTTTGAACTATACAACTATCTAAAAGAATTCTGAATGACTTATGATGAAAAATGCTAATCACCTCCATAAAGGGAACTAATGAACTCTGAACGCAGATTGAAGCATACTTTTTAAGAACTTTTTTCTCATTTTAATTTTTGTTTTCTTTTGCAACATGGGTAATATAGAAATATATTTTTGTATGACTTCACATGTATAATCTATATCAAATTGTTTTCCTTCTCAAGAGAGGGCAGGGAGGGCAAGGACGGAGGGAGAAAATTTGGAACTCAAAATTGTAAAAAGTGAGTGTTTGAAAAAGATTTTCACATGCAACTGAGAAAAATAAAATAACAATTTTTAAGTAAAATGAAGCCAAGAGAGAGGCAAGTTTCTCTATTTGCAAGGCTAACTAGAGATTAAGAGCCAGTATTTTTTCAAAGTAAAAAATATGATGTTACAGAGTATCACCAAATCCTCAAAAGTCCTATTTCCTTAAGTCCCATTCTAGAAGCTCCACCTGGCCTGTCAGTCAATCAACATGCATTTACTATTATCAATTATTATATTATTATAAAGTATTTATTATCAACAAACATCTAATGTTTTCCTTGTGCTGGTAACTCTAAGTGTTGCAGATTCAAAGAAAGGGAAAAGCATAATCCTTTCCCTTAAGTACCTCACATTGTCATAGGACACAACATGCAAACAAGATACATATGTAGTAGATGAAAGGTGATCTCAGAAGAAGGCACTAACAGTGGGAACAGGGGATCCCAGAAGGCTTCCTGCAGAAAGTGGGATTTGAACTGAGTCTTGAAGAAATCCTAGGATGGTAGGAGGAGGAAGTGAGAAGGGAAATTATTCCAGTCTTGGGAAACAGCCAGTGAAAAGGTACAGGGGAGTAGCAGGAAGAAGTACAGGAAAGCCCTATCCTTCAACTCCTCCACACAGATCTAAAAAAATGCATTAGACTAAGTCCTGATTGAGAAATCCAAGAGGAAAAAAAACTGGAATGAGTCATTTTTTCCTGCCTACATCTACAAAAGGAGACAGACAGAGAAGTGTGTAGTAATTGGGGACAGGATTACTCAATAATAGTCACACAGAACATTCTGGGAGATGTTAAGCACCAGGGCAGAAGATGTTCTGAATCCAGTATGGAGGGGTCTAACCTTAAGTAGGGTGAAGGAATGGGTCCCAAGTGATCATGATTAACTTCAACCAGTCCATGGGTTATGCCACCTTTCATGGATGCCCCATTCCCCACTTCCACTTTTTATTGTTGCTCTGAACATTACCATTGCTTCAGTCCAGGGCGAAAGGGAATGTCAGTCTTTATAGTCATATAACTTCACTCACCATCCATGTGACTTCTATACATGACCTTCTCCCATTAGAATGGAAGTCCATTGTGAGCAGCAATCATACAATGTTTTTCTCGCATTTTGATTTCCATCTTTAGTGTTTAGTGCTCTGACTGGCACAGAACAAATGCTTCATAAATGCTTTTTCATTCATTTATTCAATGAAAACTGGGTTTTGCACACTTTGTGTTCCATTTCTAACATTCTCAATGACAATCCTCCACTCCAGTTGCTAAAAGGCAGGTCTCCAGAATTAGAGCAGATCATTTTCGCTGTTTAGGTTGAACATTCAGGTGTTGTGAAATGCAATGCAGAAGCACAGCCCCTAATGACATTCAAATTGGGTTATCATTCTGTTCCAACAGAGAATGTTCTTCATTTGGTGGCTGAAGGAATTGCTACTCAGAGCCTAGGGGTGAATCTTGTAAAGCAAATAAATTCCAGGGTGAAAAGCCCAGGTATTTCCTTCGGTCTGCTATCATGTCAGATGAGCTCCAGATCCTGGTGAAGCATTTCCCAGCTATTCTTTACCCCCAACCCACCCAAAGCATTCCTGCCCACCTCCCTCCTCCATCTCAAAGGTCCTAGGATAGAACTTTTGTTCCATAATTGCTGAGGTTAACCTCCTTATCTCTCCCTAGCAAGTACCATCTTGGAATTTCTACCTTGGACTTTTAGAGTATTTTTCTTACTTCAAAAGAAGTTCAGGAGGGCAGCCACATTCTCCTTGGAAGGATTAGGTGTCTCTGATGTGTCAATCTCATCATAGGATCATAAATGTAGATATAGAAAGAACTTTAGAAATCATCTAGCCCAATAAAACTGTGCATACCCTTTGATCCAGCAACACCACTATTAGGTCTGTATCCCAAAGAGATCATAAAAAAAGGGAAAGGACTCACATGTAAAAAATATATTTATAGCAACTCTTTTTGTGGTGGCAAAGAACTGGAAATTGAAGGGATCAATTGGGAAATGGCTAAACAAGCTGTGGCATATAAATGCAACAGAATATTATTGTGCTATAAGAAGTGATGAGCAGATGGATTTCAGAAAAACCTGGACAGACTTATATGAACTGATGCTGAGTGATCAGAACCTGGAGAACATTGTACACAGTAACAGCAACTTTATGTGGTGATCGACTTTGATAGACTTGACTCTTCTAAGCAATAAAATGACAAATTTTATTTGTTAATGACAAATGACAAACAAATGACAAAATAAAAACACAATTCTAAAAAGATTCATGATGGAAAATGCTTTCTATATCCAGAGAAAGAACTATGGAGTCTGAATGCAGATTAAAGCATACTCTTTTCACCTTTTAAAATCTTTTTCTTTCTCATGGTTTTTCCCTTTTGTTCTGATTCTTCTTTCATAACACGACTAGTGTGGAAATGTGTTTAGTATGTATATGTATAACTTATATCAAATTACTTGCAATCTTGGGGAAGGGACAGGGAAAAAATGGAGGAAGGAAAAAAATTTGGAATTCAAATTCTTATAAAAATGAATGTTGAAAAAATAAATAGAAATTTTGACAAAATCATCTATCACAATTTCAGGGAAGTAAAGTGATTTGCCTGAGTTCACATGGCTAGGTAGTGTCAGAAGTGGGTTTGAATTCACTTCTTCTGACTCCAGAAGCAGCACTTTGTCCACTCCCTACATCTGTAGCATGCCCTTTGAATGGATTCAGAACCCTTTGTTCTTTCCCTTTCCCATATGCACAAACCAACAAACCCACAAATACTAATGAATTTAGTAAATGATAAAGAAGTTTATACCCATGAATTAACCAAAATTATAACTTGGAACAATTTCTAAGCAGAATCCTGGAACTAATAACTGTAGGTTTGGAACCTCAACAAAGTGGGGAAATCCATTAATCATCTTTAGTCCTGCTGAGTCAAACTGTGACTCATCCCTCAGATCTTCAGCAGCCACCCAAAAATCTGAAGCTTAGAGATTCTGGATCTCCAGATGCAAGGATTACCATATACTCTGATCCCGGATCTTTGCTCTAGACCACTCTCATTCAAAGGGATCTGGCTTTTTCCTAAGCAGGAAACTCTAAGGATCATTTCATTTGGTTACATCCAGGGAGGATAAACCCACTTTGTAATAAACAAACCCAAACTAAAGCAGTTGGGAGAATGGGAGGCACAAAACACAATTTGGAGTTGGGAAGACTCAGGTTCAAATCTTGCCTTAGGCACTTAATAGTTTTCCTCCCCTACTATGATCTAATGAGACTGACCTCTCTGTTATTCTTCAAACATTCCCTTTCCCAAGTCTAAACTTTTTCACAGGCTATCTTCCTGCCTGGAACACTCTGCTCCTCATCTCTGCCTCCTGGTTTCTGTGGCTTTCTTCAAGTCTCATTTCAAATCTCATCTTCAAAAAGCCTTTCTTAATCCTCCTTAATCTTAGTGCCTTCCCTCTTTTGGTTATCTCGAATTTGTCCTGTATGTACCTGGTTTGCATATTCTCTCCCTATTAGACTGTGAGATTCTTGAGAGCAAGGAATGATTTTGGCCTTTCTTTGTATTCCTAGCTCAGAGCACAATATCTAATACATAGTAAGTGCTTAATAAATATTTGTTGACTCACCAAGTAGTTGCATGACCCTGGGCAAGTCACTTAACTTTTTTGAACCTCAGTTTCCTCATCTGTAAAATAAAACAGTTGGACTAGAAGGCCTCTAATGCCCTTTAGACTCTACATCTATGATAATTTGACATATGAGTCACACTTTGTTCAGTAATACTAGTAGCAGCCACTTTGTCATCATCCAGGATGACATTCAGGTCAACAGATATTCACAAATTCTGGGTTACTTTTTTCCCCAGTGAAGTGTTTGAGATTCTTGCTGTTCTCTTTCTCTTCTTTCAATCTAGCCCTTCCTACAAGAGCCTTGCAGTCTGTAGATTTCTGTGTCAAGTCCAAGTAGAGGGAAAGTAGGTGGAATACACTTTTCTGGCAGGATCATATGGGGTGTGGCTAATGCCTAACCACAAAGATGTTTGGATCCACCCAATATGGACATGTGGTGGTCAGAGTAGACATAGGAGTAGGTAGTTGCCAAGATGATATGATGGGGGGTGTGGTGGAAGTACACAGTCAATGGAATATTTTGGAAAGTGTCAGATTTATAATCAGAGATCCTGGGTTCATATCCTGATTCTGATACTTATTAAATATCTGACATTGGAAAAGTCACTTCACCTTGAGCTGTATCCAACAATTTTGGACTCTGGAACAAAACCCATAAAATAATGCCTTCAGTAAGTAATACTAATTCCTTCAGATTGGCCTTAAGGATAGGGATACCCTGATATTGGGCCTCCTTACAGATGCAATTCTCAGAACATTGCAAGATACTGACATCTGCTAAGGAGAAGTGAGGAAGATGGGGTCAAGAGCTCACCTAGTATACATTTCTGAAGTTTATAAATCTGTGGTTTGAGAAAAAGCACTAGTATCCCTCACCTTATGGATCACAACTTCATAGACCTAGAGCTGGAAAGGATCTTATGGTCTTATCCCATAATAGACAAGGAGACTGAACCCAGAGAGTATAAGGGCCTTATCCTAAATATCCGACTTTGTTTTTTTGAGTCTGTTTCCTCAATCAATATGATAGTTTCTTCTAGGTTAGTGATTTATGATTTTATGAATAATATGATGATGACCATCTAAAAAGTCTCCCTATCTTGTTAAAAAAATTCCCCCAAACTTGCCATTGGATCTAAAACTTCATCATTGGAGAATCATTCATTTGAAGACTTTTGGGTCAGAAGAAGGCAGAGGTTTTAGGGGATTTTGAGAAGAGATATGGGGGGTACAAAAGAATTTCACCAAAAGACCCATTTTGCACACTCCTGGACCAGAGGTGGGGGTGGGGCTGTGATTCAAGAGGCAGGACAAAGCAAACTCAAAAGAGTCCATTTCAATTTTTATCCCACTTAGGTGGAAGGTTATTTCCTTTCAAGACCTGGTGGAATAGGCTGCCCATCTGAATTTGAAATGAATTCAATTTAGTGTTGTGTAATTGCTTATTTGATTCCTCACTATGACATACAGTTAGGAAGTTAATTGACATTCTGTCATTTCTGTTCCAATGAACTGAATTCAGAGCAATTGTGCATATGGGATGGCTAGGGCCACCTGATATTCTTCCAAAGAGAAATTAATGAGTAAAATTTGTTTGAAAATTTATTATCCACACCACGACACCCTTTCAGACAGTTCTGAAACTGATTAATAAAGTGAGCAATCAAGGGTGTCCCAAGCATCTTTTCCCAGATTAAAAAAAATATACTAACTCCAGAGGACTGAGAACTATATTTGGCACTAGAAATGTAGGTATTTTCTGTCTGTCCTTGAGGTTAGTCAAAAATAAATTACACTCAAGCCAGTTTTTTTGTCTGAAATGAAGCACGTGACCTAAAAATATCACCTACAAGATGGCATTGCTCCTTTCCCCTCCAGTTCCAAAGGAACTGCACCAAACTCAGAACATTCACTATCAGTCATAACTAGAACAGGGCTATTGGGGCTTTGTGCTGATATTCAGGGACAATGCTCCTCCCCAAAGAAGACATTTCTTCTTTCTCAAGGTGGCATGGAGACTATTATTCCTACATCTCACAGAACCCATCATTCCAGCAGTCCTCCTGCTTCCCCAGTTAGGTGTTTCAGATTCTTGCTGCTTTCATATTTCAGTCCAGCCCTTCCCACACGAGCTCTGCAGTCTGCAGATTTCTGTGCTACTGACTGACTGTTCCAAATCCTTCTTCTTTGCCTCGGTGTCTGAGTTCTCCTGATTTTTGTTTTGTCTACCTAGCTTCTTACCTTTCTCTTCCTGGGTTTGTCTTGTGCCCTTTCCTGGTCCCCTGGAATTGCTGCTCTCACCAAGACCCAGGCCTGCCAGTGGTCTTTTCAAATGATGCAGGCTATAGCTTGAGGTGGGGTGAGGGCATTCTCTTGGGAAAGAAAGATCAATCAAGGATATCCAGGGAATTGATAAGATGCTCAGAAAAGAGTTGAAAGGACGAGGAGAGTTATGTTATTGAAAAAGCAATCAGATCAATTCGAGCTTAAACAGGGACATTATCTGCAGACATCAGGGAAGCGTGTCTTCTCATGTATTCTGGTTAGTGTTCGGCTAGAGGGCAATACAGGCAACCGGTGAGGAAAAAAATAATAGTCAATGACACATTCAGATAACTCAGCAGGGGACACATACCATGGTTTCTATGTCCTAAGTAGTCCCTTTCTCCTACTCCAGTGGATCTCTATTTCCTTTAGGAGAAAATATAAACTACTTTCTTTTGGTTTTAAAGCCCTCCATAACCCAGCCCAATTTTATCTTTCCCTTGTCTCTGGATAATACTTTCTCCTGCATTTTGAAAACCACACAAATAAGCCTTCTTTTTTATCCCTCACTCATGACTCTTCACCTCATACATTTTAAAAAAAAATTATTTATTTAATTTTTAATTTACGGAATAAAGCAAGCATTTCCAGAACAATACAATAAAAAAGATGATTGTAAAGGAAACTGTAAATCTACTCTGTACAATTTACTATTCCTTTTAAATATATAATAAAGTATGTCAATTTCTTTTTGTCCATGTTTTCCCCTTCACCTTAGAGATGGCTCCCATTAGACACAAATATGTATATGTACATACATATGTAAAATGATTCTATACATACTTTTGTTTATCAGTTCTTGCTCTGAATGCAGATGGCATCTTCCTTGATAGGTCCTTTGTAGTTCATTTGTGTATTTACAGTAGTTAAAATATGGCTCAAAGTTGTTCTTAAAACAACATTGCTGTTACTGTATACAACCTGCTCTTGATTGTGCTCATTTCTCTCTTCATCATTTTGTGTATGTCTATACATATTTTCTTAAGGTCATTGATCTCATCATTTCTTATAGCACAGCAAAATTCATCATGATCATTACCATACCTCCGGTCTGTGTGCCTTTTCACTGGCCATCCCTCATGCCTGAAATGCTCTCCCTCCCTTCTTCCCTATCTCCCTCAGAGAGTTCCTCTTTCCCTTGAAGATGTAGCTTCAGTACTATCATCTTCATGAAGCCTTTCCTAAACCTCTCAACTGCCAGTGTCCCTTATTCTCAGCTACCTTGATTTAACTACTTTGTGTGTGTTTCCTTTATATTTATGTTCAACATATCACATATGTATTTTTTGTGTCTCACATTAGAATGCAAACTCATTGCATGTAGGGATCGTTTCATTCTTTCTACTTGTATCTTCACTACCTACCACAATGCCAGGTGTTTAATACATGCTTAATCATGTATACATGATTAAGAGCTCACAGCTGCTTATCAAGATAAGAAACCTACCTTGGAAGTGGAATTTATTCACAAGGAAGTAGGGACTGTGATTTCATTGATATAAGGAATAATTAGATAGGAAATTCCCTCTACCAACTCAGGTCTAAAACATGTAGCCTAGAGTGTAGAGGGATTAAGTGATCTCAGGCTCATACAGCCAGCACTTGTTGGAGGTGGGTTTGAATCTAGATCTTCCTTGTTCAAAAGCCAGCTCTCTCAGGATCTTCTCCTTGGTATGTATCAATTATAAAGAACACCAGGTTTTCTTGCTCTACTTAGGAGACTAAGTGCTGTCCATCAAAGGAGTCAGGAAAGGAAACCAACATTGAGGGTAGGCAGAGCTGACACCAGGAGCCCATCGCAGCACAGACAGCTCCACCTGATTAGTATGGTCACAGGCCAGCAGTCATTTAGGATGTAATCTCAATAGATCAGGAAGCTGAGGCACCACTTCCCAAGGACTACAGGTACAAAAAAGTCACCTTGTTTATGTGTATATGGGAGTGTGTGTGGAGAGAGAGAAAATGGGGAGAGGGAGAAGGACAGAAAGAAAAAGAAAGAGAGACAGAGACAGACAGAGAGAGAGAGACAGAGAGACAGACACAGAGAGAGAGAGACAGACAGACAGACAGACAGAGACAGAGAGAGAGACACAGAGAGAGAGAGTTTATTTCTTCACAGAAGCATTTATCTTCTTCCTCTGTTGCCTGTCTGTCTATCTGTCAGTGAAGGTCAGTATCATCTCTTAAATTTATAACCTTAGGAGTTGGTGAGCACTGAGAGGTCAATCAATTATCTTGGGATCATAAAGTGAACCTGTGTCAGAAGAACGTCTTGAAACCAGATCTCCCTAGCTCTGAGACCAGCTCCCTAACCACTAAACCACTAAAGAAAGCTGCCTCACATACATAAATACATATTCATGAAGATCATCTACATGCATATATTTATATACATTTGCATATGTGCATATATATGCATATGTGATGGATGTTTATCCATCAAAGTCATTGATTTTCCAAGTAAAAGTGAGTGAGACTCACTGTAAATCACTGCATTCAAATGAAGTCATTAAACCCAGGTATAACCAAATTCTCATCATATTCAGATCTTTTTCAATGGTGTTTCAATGTGCTTTGAAAATCTAGAGACACCATGGTATGAGGAGGTGCCAGAAGAGATCAGGAAGAGAGCTAATATGGAGTGCCAAGGACAAGGGATTCCATCTATCTACCACATTTATTTCTTTTATCATCTGGATTGCCAATATTTAGCTCTAGTATCCAGAAATAAAAAAAATCACAAGAAAACTTTAATCTCTACTCTACCTCAGTGGATGATTCTGTGCCAGCAACTCTGTGGTTGTGACATTTTCTTCTGGGCAGAAGGATGTCTCCTGGTCTTCAGATGCTGGGATTCAGCCACCACCACATAAGAGTATGGAGTGACTGGCTAGGTGAGGAACGTTACCACATAGACTATTTTTGTCTTAGTAGAAAACAAAGCCAACCCACAGAGACCCACAGAAAGAGAGTAAGGTCCCAAAGATATTATGAATCATTGCTTGTTTATGGAGCCAGCATTCTCATAGACTGACATTCTTTCGGTTTTATCAAATCCTATAGATTCTCAGAGACTGGGTCATGGGGTTAGCCTTAGAATCTTATAGGATTTCAGAGTTAAAAGGGACCTCACAGGTCATTTAGTTCAATCCAAACCTCAACAAAAATCCTATCTATAACACACCTGACAAATGGTCATCAAGATTTTTCTTGAAGCCTTTCAGTGTGGGGGAATCCACTACCTTTTGCAGCTACACCTTCCACTTTTGTGTAGCTCTAACAGGAATTATTTTCCTGAAATCAAGTCTAAATTTACTTTTTTGCTACTTCCATCAATTGTTCCTAGTTCATTCCTCTGGGGCAAGGAGTACCAATCTAATCACTTTTCCTCCTGTAATCTTTCAAATATCTAAAAAGTGCTATGATAATCTTCTTGAGACTCCTTTCCTCCATGCTAAGCATACTCATTTCCATCAATGATTCTTATATGGCATGAAATTGAAGTCCTTTACCATATTAATTGTTCTCCTCCGGACAATTTCCAGTTTATCAATGTATTTGCTAATGTAATAACAGATTAGAAAAAGAACTGATAAAGTATGTATAGAATGAAAAAAAAGTAATCTATGTACAAGTTAGATTATATATAGGACAGCTACTTTTTTCTCCCACTACAAAAGAAATGACTAAAACACGAAGAATCATAAGCGTGCATTGACAAAGACAAAACATCATAATGTAATTTATAACTCCTATTATACTGTCCTGAGAGGCTGATATTAAAAATATTTTAAAATACAGTACCTAGTAGAACTGTTGAATAGACATATTACTTTCATTATGGCTTTGTACTATCTGACCAACTTCTTCAAAGTCCATGGTATACTTGCTAGGAACTCAAGACATGGGTTCTTGCTATTAGCCATTTTCTCTAAGGAGGGTATAGTTGCAGAAAATTACTTCTGCTTTCATTTGTCTCCAGCTAAGAGGCTTAGGACCTCCTAATTTCTCAAATTCTTATAACCAGCTCAGGGTTGTTTGGTCACCTGTACTCAAGGAAAGAAATATATGGCAGAAGAGGTGGCCAACATTGTGAAATCACAGCCTGGACTCAGCTAGATGTGTATATGCTCTAAAGTTATGTGACAGCAGCCACCATAGATGTTATGGAGAAAGACATCTCCCCCTCACTCCACATGAAATCCAAGAGAGAACTTCATAGAGACACCCTTCACCCTCAGCAGAAGGGAAAAGAATGAGAGTACAAATTGTCTCTCCTTTTAGTCTACTGAATGGGCAGCTCTTCCTGACTCAGTGACTAATCTTCTTTTGGAAGGTCTCACTCCTAGTGCTGCCATCATTGGCTTCAAGGGATTACACTGTCCTCCCAAAGCATCAAATCCTTCAGCACTGAACTGTACTGAAAGCCAGCCACTGTACAAGTGACTTTCAAGATGTGACCATGTTCCATGTGACATACTGTAACTAGAGTCCATTGAAGATGGAGGGAGGATAGTTCATGATTACCCTGTCAGACTCAGCTGGGGTACCTAGAATTAAACACAATACTCCAGATGTAGTCTAAGATGGGCTAAGTATAGCAGGAATATCACCACCTTATTTCTAGGTCCTTTCAAGACAGCCAAAGATTGTACTAAATTCAGTATTAGTTTTTGAAGACACTTTCAATTAATATGTATTGTTCCACTTTAAGGAAAAGATCTCTACCTCCAAATCCAGTATCATAGTATATCTTAAATTTGTCCAGACTTCTGCCTGTAATTGCCAGTGGTTATCTGGGGAAAGGTATGTGATTATGGCTCATTATAGACTGACTTTTCATGAATTAGCAATCTTTATTACTTAAAATATTGCCCTTTTTGCTTGCTCTAAATTTATCTGGACTCTTGTCATAACAGTTACAAACCGTGTTTCATTGCTGAATCAAAGAACTAACTTGATTCAGTTTTAAAGAGCATTGAATGGGTGGGCATGAAAGTACATGTATAATTCCTGCTATTGGGGAGCATCTCTGAGCTGCAACAGGCCAAAGCTAATCTGGTATCTCCACTGTCTGGCACCATTATTATGAGCTCCTAGGTATGGGGAACCACCAACGAGGGGAAGAGTTGGTTCAGGTCAGAAACAGAGCAGGTCAAAATTCATTATATTCTATTGTCTATAAGCAATATATGAGTTAGAATAAGGATTAAGGAATAGGGGGTAAGAATAAGGGTTAAAAAAAACCTAAGCCTGAAGTACAGAATAAATATTTTTGTTACTACTTAGCTGTTATTACATTTGTTTCTTTGGGTATTTGCTTTTACATATTTTGAAGGAAAGTAGAAATCTTTTTTCCACCTTTAGGAAAGCTGTATCCAAAAATAATACCTTGTGTCAACAGTTCACACCTAGGAATAAACAAAGTAACTACCTAATGGGACTGAGATGATAGCGGCAATGGTGGGGCTTGCTTGTATAAAGAGTCTGCTTTAAATTTATTGGAAACCTTTTCTTTCTCCACTGACCAAGTTCATGATTTCATTGGTATAAGGAGTATCCAGGGAGGAAATTCTCTTTTCCAATGAAGATTGCCACCTGATTTGCAATTTATGGTCTTAGGGAGTTGTCTGGGGGCACTGAAGTGTTATTTGGCCAGAGCCATATATCCAGTATTGGTCAGAAGTGGGATTTTAACCTGGTCTTCCTAACTCTGAGGACAGTTCTCTATACACAACTCCTCTATGCCTTTAGTCATTTATTTAGTTTAATGGTTTTAATACATTTCCCCATTACTAACACTTCTCTCACATTTTATTCTTTTTTAATCTTTTTTTCAAGGGGGGAAGGCAGGGCAATTGGGGTTAAGTGACTTGCCCAAGGTTACACAGCTAGTAAGTGTGTCAAGTGTCTGAGGCTGAATCTGACCTCAGGTCCTCCTGACTCTAGGGCCAGTGCTCTATTCACTGCACCACCTAACCACCCTCCTTATTTTATTCTTTTTTAAAAAAATTTTATTGACTTGTTTGTTTACTTTTAGGTTACAAGATTCAGTTCCAGAATCACTTGAGTTTCAGATTTTTCCTCCTTATTTTATTCTTAAAGAAAAAAAGAGTGTAAAGATAGAGTATGTTTCTTTCCATGACACCTGTCTGTTGGTCCCAACCTAGTTTTAGATGATTTGAAGAGCCAAGGCACTATTGCTTACCATTTATTATGTGAACTACTCTTAATTTCTCTCAAGCAGGGCCATCTTTGACTAATGCACCTGAGTGTGAATACCTTCAAGATACTTCCCTAATATGTGTGGTTACCACACCGTTGTAGCCTTGGGCCAGCACAAGAGTTCATATTCTGTTTTAGTTAAGATAAGAGGAGACCTATTGCAGTGTCTGACAACAGTCAGGAAGTTTCAAGTCCTACCTCAGATATGTGTGACTCTGGGTATGTTGCCTGACTTTTTAGTATACCAGACAACTCTGTAGGCCTTAAGCAGAACCCAATGCTTGGTCTGCCCAGGAGTTCCTAGTGAAATTATAGGTTTAACTCTATGCCTATCTGTGGATCGAAGGTACCAGGAAAAACAACAACAACAATCTTAGACATGTCTTCAAAGGAAGATATAGGTAAGGAAAGGGTACATTGATCAGAACAACTACCATAGCAGAAAGATAAGCCCCTTTTCTGTCATCAGAGTGAAGGATCCTTAGATAGGCATATGGGCTCTATGGGCATCTTCAAATGTCCCAGCAACAGAAAGGCCCCCAAATGACTGTCTGAGCCAAAGTGTTCAAGGGTGAAAAGAGGTTTTCCCAGTGTCGATGGACCCCTGGTTGCTGTAGCTGCTGCTTCTTCTTCTTCTTTTGCTTCCCACTCACTTTCTCTTTGCTACTTCCCTGGGGGCTTCTAGTGCAGCAGTTCTCAACCTGTCGGTCATGACCCCTTTGGGAGTCAAACACCCCTTTCACAGGGTTGGCCTAAGACCATTGGAAAACACATTTCCAATGGTCTTAGGAACTGAGACATTGTTCCTCTATCCATCTCCAGGTGGGTCTACCCACATACAGATACACCCACATATGAGTATTAAAGGGTTGCAGCATTAGGAAGGTTGAGAACCACTGATCTAGTGATTTTGTCATCCAGAAGTCCAATGCCCCTCTATGATTTTCCTTTAGACTTCCTCTGAATCACTGGTTCATTTACTCTAGGGATGTTTTCCTCTTGGCACATTCCTTATTTGGGTCAGGTTGGTTATCTTTTGGCACTTAAACATTCCCCCAACATATACATTCTAAGAAAAATGAACTAGACCTTTCTTTCCCTTTTACTCCTTTGGCCCCTGTGTTTACTGTGACTCTGTCTACTACTTGTGACCCTGGGGCTCTGCTTGGTAAGGGCAAGGAAGGCAAACATTTGTAATTTTAAATTTTTAAAAGGTTGTGTCTCTGGTTGCCAGTCCTTAACCACCACCTCCTGCCCTTCATGACACACGGCAGGCTATGGAGCAGGATTCAGTTGGAAGGATCCTTTTTTTTACCCAAGAAGATAAGGCTGTAATGGTGTATTCTAGGGTAAAGGTATGATTTAATAGAGTCCTTTTCAAAGCTGGCATTTTAAAGTAAAGTTTAGTTGTTATTTTGAAATAAATAAGCTTGGTTAATTTTTATTTCTTTAGTTTGACAAAATAACATCTGTCTTGATTGAGTTTTAAACAAATATTTGTTGTTAAAAAATACCCTGTTTGAATACCCTAATGAAAATTGGTTTGAGCACCTAGAAGAACCTTAGGACTCCATCAAAGGATACATCAATGTCTGAAGTAGAAGGTTATGAAAAGTAATTGGGTAAAGTTTTTTTATGAGAATGAGTTGGAATATGACCTGTGATGAAATCCATATGAAAACTTGATTTCCCATCCAAAAGGGATCTTTGATAAACAATGTGATATGCAATGCAATTCTACTTATTAAGTAGAAAAAAAATCTCTGGTTCATCTGAGTCCAGGGAAATAAGTTTATTGTTGTGTCTGACCTGGATTAACATCTCTCTTTGACCCAAGGTTGAAGGAATGGAAGGAATGTAATGAGTCTTTATTAAATACTTACTATGTGCCCGGTTAGGACAGCTACGTGGTGCTAGTGTGCCAGACTTGAAGTTGGGAAGACTCATCTTCCTGAGTTCAAATCTAGTTTCAGAAACTTACTAGCTGTGTGACCCTTGGTAAGTCATTTCACCCTGTTTCCCTCAGTTCCTCATGTGTAAAATGAATCAGAGAAGGAAATGGCAAACTGCTCTAGTATCTCTGCCAAGAAAACCCCAAATGGGGTCACAAAGGTTGGACTTGACTAAAATGACTCAACAACAGGGCTAGGTATTTTGCTAAGTGCTTTACAAACATCTCATTTGATCCTTGCAACAACTCTGGGAGGTAAGTGTTATTATCACCCCCATTTAATAGATAAGGCAGACAGGAGTTAAGTGATTTGCACAGTCACACAGCTAGTAAATGTCTGAGGTTAGATTTGAACTCAGGTTTTCCTGAGTCTTTGTCCAGCACTCTATGCACTGAGCCACCAGCAATGCTAATTATCAGAAATTACATGAAAACTAAGAAAGCAGCAAGAATAGTTGCAGGGCAGCTAAAATTGGTGTCCCAGAGGACGTATAGTAAAGCTCATGTGCTTTATTCCCAGGAGTGCACTGATTTATTTGTTTTATTTTCTGCACAATTCTAACTCATTTCCTGGTGAGTGACATATGACATGAACAGATCGGAGTGGGAGAGAGAAGCTGCCAGAGGCAGGTAGTTCACTGAGAACAGTGATAAAGGATAGCCAATAGTCTCAAAGTAAGGGAGGAGATAGAAAAGCAGATAGGCGAAGAAAAACAAGAACAAAAGAAATACAGCAATATGGAACTATTTGGCACAGAGGCAAATAGTGAAACGTACCTCTGTAGACCTGGATGGCATTGCTGTATGATGGCATAATAATTAGGGTTTTCATAGTGCTGACCCTGAATTATCCAGAAAAGGTTAATACTATGCTGTGCTTTGGGAGGCAGTATATTGAAGAAATATTGCCATCCTAAATAATTTAAGGTGTTAAAAATGGTTCTTTATGAGTAAAGAATCTACTATTGGGGAAGTTTAGCTACCCAGAAGCGGTGAAGTGGATAGAGGACTGGGCTTCATTAGGATCAGGAAGATTCATCTTTATGAGTTCAAGTCTTGTCGCAGACACTTATTAACTGGGAACTCTGGGCAAGTACTTAACCCTGTTTACCTTAGTTTCCTTATCTTTAAAATGAGTTGGGGAAGGAAATGGCGAATCATTCCAGCATCTTTGTCCAAGAAAACCCAAAATAAGGTTACCAAGAGTCAGAAGTGAATGAAATGATTAAAGAAGAACAACAAATTAACCATCCAAACCAATTCATTGCTTGATATTAAAGTATTTATTAGGGGTGGCTATGTGGTACAGTAAATAGAGCAACGGCTCTGGAGACAGGAGGACTTGAGTTCAAATCTGACCTTAGACATTTGGAACACTTACTAGGTATGTGACCTTGGACAAGTCACTTAACCCCGATTGCCTTGCCTTCTCAAAAAAACAACTCAGAAACATTTATTAGGTGCTAAGTATGTGCCAGGTGCTGTGATAAGTGCTGATAAAGAAAGGTGAAAATAACCCCTGCTCTCAAGGGATGACTCTTCTTCTTACATATTCCTATGTACATGAATAGTTACAGGTAGAGGTGGAAGTACCAAACATCAGTAAGATTTTTGAGGTACCGAGTATATAGGCAGTTAGTTGTTGAACTGGATAAATTGGGAGCCTTGAAGTCAGGAAGACCTCACTGAATTAAAATCTTATACTTTTATCTGCCTCAGTTTCCTTATTTGTAACATGGGAAAACCCTGGAAAACAGGATTATTGTAAGGGTCAAATGAATAAGGGTAAAAACATATGTAAAGTACTCTGGAAACCTGAGATAAATATTAGTTATTAGTATTATAATAACTATTAGAAGCCACAGAGAGAATACACCATTGTAATTCCTAAAGGAGTGTCTAGGGGCAGCTAGGTGGCACAGTGAACAGAGCACTGGCCCTGAAGTCAGGAGGACTTGAGTTCCAATCCAGCCTCAGACTCTTGATACTTAACTACAGTAAATAGAGCAATGGCCCTGGAGTCAGGAGGACCTGAGTTTAAATCTGGCCTTAGACATTTGAAACACTTACTAGCTGTGTGACCTCGGGCAAGTCACTTAACCCAGATTGCCTTGCCTCCCCCCACTCCTCCCCAAAAGGTCTCTCTGTTGTTTTGGCCCATCTGAGCTCAATAGTTAAGATTCAGTTCCTATTTATAATCATTCATGAGAAGCTGTCCTGAACTATATAGCCTATATGAGATTGGGTCTCCTCACACAGTGGTCACATTATAAATTCTGATTAATTTAGGTGTTTGCAAGGTCAAATTCAGATCTTCAAGGCAAATAGCAATATGTGAGAAAATGTTCACAAATACTATCTTGCTTGTGAGGAAGGAGCAGCAGTGGCAAGAGTACAAAAAATCTTATTTGCCCAAATGGCAGCTTGGATCTAGTCATTCTTTATACTTTTTTGTAGAAATGTCTTAGTACTTACCTTCCATCCACCAGTAATTGACAGTCATCTCTCAAGCTGGACAGGGGATTATGACATATCAGTAACAGAGGTTATAAATGTTGGCAGGCTAGGACTGAGAGGGGTTGAAGTAGGGGAAAGTGGGAATGGAGATAGTGGGGGAAGAGAAGAAAGGAAAGGAAAACAGATCTTTGCTCCACGTCCTGTCCCTCCTCTCCAGTGCTCAGTGAAGAGATCTCATTTGCCAAATTTGGTTTATTTCAACCATAATTGTCCTCTCAGAGGCCAGAGCATCTGACATTGATAAATTGAAAACAGTCAAATAGAGCCATTAACAAGGGTCAGCTGAAAAGTCTCAGATTCAAATGCATGTCTTGAATGACAGGAACAATACAGATCTCAGGGGAAGAATGATACCCCTCATTAATGAAATGAGAAGTCTCAAGTGACATGTGTGAGAAATAAGGAGAGAGGATACCATAGGAACTCCAAAAATGCCAGATCGCATCATATTTTCAGGGAAGGCACAAAGACCTTTCATGATTCCACCTTGGCATGTTTAAATGATGGATGTACTACTACTGGCAAAGATGATCATGAAAATGCCCTAGTCCTCTACGGTAAAACATTAGGAAAGATGGAAAAGGATGCCAGATGAAGAGATGATTCAATAAAACCAAAAGGAGACACTAATAACTGAGATCCTTCAGGGATGCTTCAAGTCATGAGATCTTTGGTAAAGAGAGCTTGAAGTTAGTGGGATCTTGAACAGCTAGTAAGAGATGTATCTGGGGATGAAACAACTCCCAGGACTACCTAAGGAGACAGAGAAGTGCAGGGGAATGAACATTCTGGGGCTTTCTGGTAAGCTCGAGACAAATATGGTTTCTGATATTCAGATGGAAATAAAGGAAGGGAGTGGGACAAATGTGCTTCAGCAGTCCACAATGTAGGAATGTTCAGGAGGCCTGAAATTGGCACCATCTTTTATATTTAATTAAGGGATCCTACAGGGAATAAAATCACTCACTTGTGAATGATTATTCAAGGAAAGAGACAGGAAGAGACTCCTGGGCAGCTTTTGCCTCAGGGTCCTCTAGGAAGAAAGTCTAAAGCCTGCCAGAAATCTAATATCCTGTCATAGCAGAATCAGGGGACAAAAGGCAAATCTTGGTGGGTGATTGTGCAAGGATGAAACTGAGACAAGGCTGATACTAGATTGATCCTATGTTGGACTATTTACAAATGGAAGCAAATGCCAGGGAGGTTCTCAATTACCTGTCCTAGGCCATGGTTATGGGTGAAGACAGGGAGAGGTACCAGGACCTAGTTACATCAACCATCTAATACTGTTAGGAGAGTAGCTCAAAGTAGAGCCAATAAAATGCCAAAAGAACAAAAATGACAATACTATTCAAATTAATTCATCTGTTCAGTTCCATACAAATTAAGTTACCAGAAGGTAACCTTAAATAACTAGATCAAATAAAAACAAAATTCAGCTAGAGGAGCAAAAAGTCAAGAATCTCAAAGGAAACAAAGGGCAAAAATGCCTCACCAGTCAGACACAGTACATTCAAACTACTTTCATTTAAATTCTTCCTGTCAGATTTAACTTTTTGTCTATGTTAAATTATTACATCTGTTATATGAGATGATAAAACTGGGAACAACCTAACACTAATTTGCTTAGCCCTTTATTGTCAACTAATTAGCAGAGGAGAGGGTCTTAAAGTCATAGATTAAAAGGTAAGTACATTTTGATGGAAGAAGGAAGTTGAGAGAAGTCCAGTTCTTTGGGGCCACGGTGAAGCAACCAGAGAGGAGACAGCAAATTTCTGTAGCCAGAAATAGTGTGAGGAAAATCTCAAACTAGCAGTTCTTGTGCCTGAGATGAGGAATACAAAAGTCTAGAGAAAGGACCCTGAAAAGTGTTTTTATAGATGTAATTTTTTTTCTTTTGAACTTAAAACTTCAACAAACATGAATATTCCAATATACAAAGAAGTGAAAAGAAGTTTGTATATGGAACTCCTGGCTCAAAGGGTCATTTGCATAAAACTCTCCTCATTAGTGAAGCTTAATTACTTAATGTTGAGTAAATGCCTCCCTTCCTGAGAATCAGAGTTGGTGAGAGCTAGAAAGAAAATAGATTCTAGTCTTCTAGTTTTGAGAGAAAAGACTCAAGGTACCAGATTCTCTTCAGGTCCCTGGGGGAGAAAAAGACTCTAGGTAGAAACCAACCCATAAAGGAGCCAGCACATTGATCATATTGTCTTCTTCTCACACTTGACATGAAAAACTATAAAAGTCAAATAGAGGAATTTATATTTTATCCTAAACACAAAAGGTAGTCATTGAATCTTCTTAAGGAGGAGATTAACCTTCTGTAGTCGTATCAGTTTCAAAGCTGTGTGTAGGACTTTGGAAAGTTCAGTTTGGAGGTTGTTAAAGTATTCCAGGTAAGAAGTGTTAAGGGCATGAAGTAGGAATTTTAAAAGTCGAGGGATACCAAGGAAGTTGTGTGGATGTAGAATCAACCACATTTTTCAACTGATTGTATATAGAGGATGAGGGAAAGGCAAAAGTTCTGGATGACTCAGGGAATTGTGAGCTTATGTCATTTGAAGAAGTGTGATGTCCTCAACAGAGATAGGGAAGAGGAAATGTTTGGTGTAAGTAGGAAATGAATGAATTTTCTGTCCATTGATCCCCTCTCTTAGGAATTGGAATACTTTCCCATTTGGTAGCTATCATATTAATTTTTTAATCGACTCATTTATTTTTAGTTTTCAACATTCATTTCCACAATATTTTGACTTCCAAAGTTTCTCCCCATTTCTCCCCTCCACCTACTTCAAGATGGTTTGCATTCTGATTATTCCTTTCCCCAGTCTGTCCTCCCTTCTATCACATCCCCCCTCTTATTACCCTCCTCCTTATTTTTTTGTAGAGCAAGATGGATTTCTATACCCCATTTCCTGTATATCTTATTTCCCAGTTGCGTATAAAAGCAATTGTTAACATTTGTTTTTAAAACTTTAAGTTACAAATTCTCTTCTTTCTTCCCTGTCCACCCACCCTCATTGAGAAGGCAAGCAATTCAATATAGGTTATACATGTGTAATTATGCAAAATACTTCCATAATAGTCATGCTGTGAAAGACTAGCTATATTTCCCTCTGTCCTGTCTGGCCCCTCCCCACTTACTCTATTTTCTCTTTTGACCCCGCCCTTTTTCAAAAGTGTTTGCTTCTGACTGCCCTCTCCCCCAATCTGCCCTCCCCTCTACTGTTCCCCCTCCTTTTATCACCTTCTTTTTTTTACTTTCCTGGAGGATAAGATACCCAACTGAATGTGTATGTTATTCCTTTCTTAATCCAAATCCAACGAAAGTAAGTTTCTCTCATTCCCTCTCATCTCTCTTCCCCTCCATTGTGAAACCTTTTCTTGCCTCTTTTACGTGATATAATTTACCCTATTCCATCTCTCTCTTTCTCCTTCTTCCAACTTATTCCTCTCCCACCCTTTAATTTTATTTTTTAGATTATCATCCCTTCATATTCAACTCATTCTGTGCCATTTATCATCTCTCTCTCTCTCTCTCTCTCTCTCTCTCTCTCTCTCTCTCTCCATTTCCTCCAACTTCCCTAATACTAAGAAAGGTCGGTCTCATTAATTAAAAATATCATGTAAACAGTTCAACTTTAATAAGTCTCTTATGATTTCTCTTTCCTGTTTACCTTTTCATGCTTTTCTTGATTTTTACATTTGAAAGTTAAATTTTCTATTCAGCTCTGGTCTTTTCATTAAGAATGTTTGAAAGTTCTCTATTTCACTGAATATCCACTTTTCTCTCTGAAATATTATACTCAGTTTTGCTGGTTGGTGACTTTTGGTTTTAATCCTAGCTCTTCTAACCTCTGGATTATCACATTTCAAGCCCTTTGATCCCTCAGTGTAAAAGCTGTTAGGTCTTGTGTTATTCTGATTGTATTTCCACAATACTCAAATTGTTTCTTTCTGGCTGCTTGCAATGTTTTCTTCTTGACCTGGGAACTCTGGAATTTTGCTACAATATTCTTGGAAGTTTTTCTTTTGAAATCTCTTTCAAAAGACAATTGGTAGTTTCTTACAATTTCTATTTTGCCCTCTGGTTCTAGAATATCCAGGCAGTTTTCCTTGATAATCTCTTGAAAGATGATGTCAAGGTTGTTTTTTAATTATGGCTTTCAGATAGTCCAATTATTTTAAAATTCTCTCTCCTGGATCTATTTTCCAGGTCAGTGGTTTTTCAGTGAGATATTTCACATTATCTTCTACTTTTTTATTCTTTTTTTTTCTTTTTGGAGGGAAGGCAGGACAATTAGGGTTAAGTGACTTGCCCCAGGTCACCTGGCTAGTAAATGTTAAGTGTCTGAGGCTGGATTTGTACTCAAGTTCTCCTGACTCCAGGGCCAGTGCTCTATTTACTGTGCCACCTAGCTGCCCTCTATTTTTTCATTCTTATTCTTCTGTTTTTATAATTTCGTGATTTCTCATAAAGCCATTAGCTTCCATTTGCTCCATTCTAATATTGAAGGAATTATTTTCTTCAGTGAGCTTTTGGACCTCATTTTCCATTTGGCTAATTCTGTTTTATAAGGCATTCTTTTCTTCATTGTCTTTTTGGACCTCTTTTGGCATTTGGATAAGTCTGTTTTTAAAGTGTTATTTTCTTCAGTGTTTTTGGATCTCCTTTAGCAAGCTGTTCACTCATATTTCCTTATTTTCTTGCACCACTCTCATTTCTCTTCCAATTTTTCCTCTACTTCTCTTACTTGATTTTCAAAATCA
>CM053599.1:162884590-162906443 GCA_028646575.1 Pseudocheirus occidentalis | reverse complement strand
TTTTTTTTATCATCATTTTGTTTGTTATTCCCACACACTCTATTTATGTATATCCCTTTTAAATGTTGTTATAAGTATAGAATTCTCAATATTAGCAGAATATAAGAATGTAAACAGTTTGCTTTTATTAAATAAGAAGCTGTGTATGTGTGTTAGTCTCTATACTTTTTCCCTATTTACCTTTCTATTTCTCTCTTGAGTCTTGTAAATGGAGTTTGAATTTTCCATTGAGCTCTGGCTTTTTCATCAGGAAAGTTTGGAAGTCCTTTATATCTTTGAATGACCATCTCCTTGCCTGAAAGATTATGCTCAGTTTCACTGGATAGCTGATCCTTGGTTGTACCCCAAGTTCTTTTGCCTAGCAAAATATCATATTCCAGTCCCTCCAGTCTTTCAGTATAGAAGCTGCCAGATATTGTGTGATCCTCAGTGTAGTTCCATGATATTTGAATTGTTTCTTTCCAACTGCTTGTAGTATCTTCTCCTTTACCTAATAGTTCTGGAATTTGGCTACAGCATTTCATGGAGTTTTCAATTTGGGATCTCTTTCAAGAGGTTTCTGGTGGATTCTTTCAATATGTATTTTACCCTGTGGTTCTTGGACCTCAGGGCAGTTTTCCCTAATGAGCTCTTGGAAGATGCTGTCCGGGATCATTTTTTCATCATGATTTTCTGGTAGACCAATAATTCTCAAATTTCTCTCCTGGATCTGTTTTCCAGGTCAGTTATTTTTCCATTGAGATATTTTACCTCTTTTTAAAATTTTTCATTCTTGATGTTTTGTTTGACTGATTCTTGGTTCCTCATAGAGTAATTAGTTTCAATTTGATTGATTCTAATTTTTAGCAAATTATTTTCCTCAATTAGTTTTTGAAGCTTCTTTTCCATATGTTCTGATTTCATTTTTAGTTTACACATTTTTTCTTTTTAAGGAGCTGCTTTCTTCATTGAAATGTTTTGCTAGTTTTGCAATTTTGATTTTAAAAGAATTAGTCATTTTATCTTTTACCTTTATAATTTGGTTTTAAAGTCCTTCTTAAGCATTCCTAAGAAAGGTTTCTGGACTTGAGACCAGTTCATACTCCTCTGAATTTAGTTCCTCCAGCTCACAATAATAGGATTCTAGAGTCATTGTCTTTGCATTCTGTTTTCACCCACTTCGAGGTAGGGCCTTAGCCATGCCCTTCCTCTAGGACTACCAAGGCTATACTATTTAAAATTTTGCTCTGGGGAAATAATTTCTGTGTTTTCAGGGTGAGAGGGGAAGATTGGAACAGCTGGGGTTCACTCTGCCATCCTGGTCCCCAGCTGTGATAGATTCCAGCCCTGCAGTGATAGGTCTGGGAATAGTCTTCGTGGTTGGTGGATCAACTTGCCACTGGCATCATTTGGGCCTCTGTGTGCTGGTGTCACAGACATTTGTCTTCTTCACCTAAGGCCGTCCTTTTAGTCAAATTCTGATTTGAAATTCTGAACAAAAGGGACATTGTTAGTGGGCTCATTCAGTAGGCTAAAGTTGGTTACACAATTGTAAACAATGCACTCTCCATCTGGGGCCTTCTTAGAACAGCTGATCTCACCCAAAGAGCAAGCAGGTATGGCTTGTAGTTTACAATCTTTCTTGAAATCTGGTTGAATGAGCACCAATTCAATCACAACAAATACTTATTAAGTGCCTACTATAGGACAGACACGGCACTGAAGACTGAAATACAAAGAATGAAACAATTCCTACCCACAAACAGTTTAAATTCTATTTAGTGTCCGATATTCTTTCCTCTCATCTATGCCCAAGTACTTCAGTTTTCTGGAACAAATCCCAGAAGAACTTCTTTATTGGTAAAGACCTCCAAATTTTCCAGAATGGAAGATGAGACCTCCCTAAAGGAATCCATTTACAATCCTTAGGCTTGTTAGACCAGCTTCCTGAGGGCAAGGACTGTTTTTGCCTTTCTTTGTATTTCTATGTAATGCCAATGCAATATTTATATTACTGACCATGATTAGAAATAATTCTGCATGGTTCTTGATCAAAAAATATAGGAGACTCTCCATATAGGAGATAGAAGCAAAATATTTATTCAGACAGAAGAAAACCAACTCCTAAAACTAGTAAGCCAATTCCATTATAGTAACAGAGAAGTTAAGTCATAACAACTCAGAAAGCCACAGCATCCTTTAGCCTTCCCACAAACCAATATAAGATCAATATTTACTCACAAACCTGACTAACTCCTTGTCTCAACCTCCCCTCTCTCCTACCGTCTATCTGGCTCTGACTCCTAGCTTTCTGTGGGCTCTGCTCCAACCTTCAGCAATCTCTTCCCACCTCAAGCTCCATGTGATTACATGCAGCCTATTAAGGGGAAGGATTTATTTTCAATGTGAGCAGCATCTTCAAATTCCCTTAGGCCTATTAAGGGACAGAGAAGGTCTTCAAATTTCCATTACCATTACACCTCACTACTTAACCCAGTGCCTAGCATGTAGTAGGTGCTTAATAGATGCTTGTGAGTAGACCTTTTGGTCAGGATTGTGGGGGGAGGGAACTCTTCTAAATCTAAGGATTAGAGTAGGATTCCTCTAAATCCAAATTTACATTAAATGCTTCTCTTTCTACTCTAGGTTGCTTTCCCTCCCAGGACTGGAATTTTGAATGATGCAATTCTTTTAACCAGACCAAGAAACTCTGCAAGACCCATTCCCAGCCGTTCCTTCTCTAGACTCTTAGATCCACCCAAATTGTCATTTTAGAAGGAATAATGTGACACAACATCATATGTCAAGCGTAAAGTCTGTGGAAAGTTGGACCAGGAATATAGCCATATTGCTACTGGGAAATATCCTGGAAAGCTAAGAGGGCTGCCAAGTCATTACTTGTTAGTTGATGCTTTTTACATTGGACATATGCATCCAGAACCTGGTGTGACTCAGTGCTGCCAAGGAGAGACCTAAGAATGCACAAAATCATAGAATGTCAGAGTTGGAAGGCACTGTGGAGGTCAACTAGTCCAAACTGTCCCTGAGCAAGAATGCCTTCTACAATATATCTGACAAGTGCTCATCATTGGAATCACAAGCATGAATTGTTATGCCTGAGTAGCCACCATCAGGATAAACATCCCAGTATATGTCACAGTTAGGGGGAACAGTGCTGGACCTGGAGTCAGAAATGGCGTGATTGCAAATCCTGCCTCAGACACTTACTAACTGTGATCCTGGGCAAGTCACTTAACCTTTGTTTGACTCAGGTTCTTCATCTATTAAATGCAAATAATAGTATTTTAATAAACTTTCTCCTAAGGTTGTCGAAGATAAAACAAAATATTTGCAAACTTTTTGATGTTCTAAATAAAAATAAAACCTTAAAGTTCTAAATAAATGCTGTTATTATTATGAGGTATATTTAGTTGAGGGGACTATGAAGGAAAACACTACCTTATGGTGGGGAAGCAGAAACCAAGGACGAGTTGGATCATCTAGATTGTTTACCAAACCAGGATTGATATAGGTTTAAAGTATCCCTACAATTCCTGGGGAATGTTATAGCAGCCTGGGAAGCCTCACTTCTCACTTATTTTCAGCCAGGCGACTCCTGTATAGAGGTTTGTTGTTGTTCACCTGTTTTCAGTCATGTATCACTCTTCATGACCCCATTGGTGGTTTTCTTGACAAAGATATTGGAGTGGTTTCTCAGTCCCTTCTCCAGCTCATTGTACAGATGAGGAAACTAAGGCTAAACAGGGTTGTGTGACTTGCCTAGGGTCACACAGCTAGTAAATTATCTCCGGGCAGATTTGAACTCAGGAATATGAGTCTTCCTAACTTCAGGCCTGGCATTCTATCTGGCATTCTATCTATTGTGTCATCTAACTGAGGTGACCCAAACCAAGGAGATGGAAGAGGACAACCATGATTTGCATGGTTGCTTTAGAGCAGCAGTTCTCAATCTGTGGGTCACGACCTTTTTGGAGTCACCATTTCACAGGGGTCACCTAAGACCATCAGAAAACAAAATTACAGTTATTAAGTAGCAATGAAAATAATTTTATGGTTGAGGGTCACTACAACATAAGGAATTGTATTAAAGGGTCACACCATTTGGAAGGTTGAGAACCACTGTTTTAGAGGGTCATTGTACTCAAACTGGGAAGAGATCTCAGGGATTACTTAGTTCAAACCTCTTTCATTTCTGAGATTTACCTAAGTAAGGAGCCTTGCCAAAATCTCATAACTTATTAGCAACAGAGATAGGAGCAGAGTCCAGGTCATCTGACTCGAAATCCAATATTCCTTCCATTCTACCATGTTCCTTATATATGTATGAATATGTGATCACATTTTATGTATGTATATGTGTGTGTGTGGATGCATGTGTGTGTGAGTGTGTATATGTGTGTGTGTACCTGCAATCTCAATGGCATCTGGGTGGCACAGTGGATACAGTGCCAGGCCTGGAATCAGGAGGACTCATCTTCCTGAATTCAAATCGGCCCTAGACACTTCCTAACTGAGTGACCCTGGGCAAATCAATTAACCCTGTTTGCCTCAATTTCCTCATCCAAAAAATGAGCTGAAGAAGGAAATGGCAAATCACTCCAGTGTCTTTGCCAAGAAAACCCCAAATGGGGTCATGAAGAGACAGATGTGACTAAAACAACAACAAACAACAACAACAACAACAACAAAACGCACAATCTCATAGAGTGGTTATGGCAAGGGTTGCAGATGAAAAAAATGGCTGGATGAGATAGATGGTGAACTTGTAATGTCTACATACATAAATATTGTAAATCATCCTTGAGTTGGCTTTGAGACTTAGTTTTATTTTCACGAAGATATCCATTTATTGTTTAAACATATCTGGAGTATAAGATCACTTCCAGGGGACATGTCCTCCAGTGATGGCCTGGTCAGTACTATATTAACCACAGCCTACATAGAGAATCAACACATTCTTCCTGTTGGTTGTTGAAGATCTCTCCATCTGCACATTTGGAGTCAAGGGAGGGCTGATTCTTTGGAAATATCATTTACTTCTGTTTTCCCTTAAGTAGTGCCCTTCCAGATATGATAGTACTGATTGTCCAAGTATGTAACCTCCTTAATGGTAATGCATGTAGAATAGGAGCCTGGCATGTAGAAGGCATTTTAAATATCCCACACCATTAGCCAGCTCTCATTGCACAGCAGATTGACAGGAGCATATTATGGGAACCTACCAGCCCAGCAATGAGCTCTACCTTTTCTAGAGCTTCTTGACCCAAACTTCCCACTGAATGGTGGGAGTTCCAGGGTCACCATCCACTAAAAGAAAGGTGGGATAAGGAGAAATAAACCTTGCATGCCATCATGGGAACATTCAGGATGTCCATGGCTCTGCTGTGAACACAGGTCAGAGGTAAACTGTGAGACGAATGCCCATTTTAACTATTTTCCTTTGAGGTATTATTTTTATTATTTAAAAATTTTTATTAAACTTTTGGCTCTTTTAGTTTACATGATTTATTTCCATGAGATTTTGAGTTATACATTTTCTCCCCTTCTTTCCCCTACCCAACACCCCATCCCCCAATCTGTTCTCTCCTATGTCCTCCCCCATCACTCCTCTGGCTTTCCAGTAGGGCAAGATGGATCTCCCTACTCCAGTGCCTGTATATCTTAATTCCCAGTTGCATATAATCAATAATAATAATTAAATATATATGTATATGTATTTTAACATTTGATTATAAAACTTTAAATTCTAGATTCTTTGCCTTCCTCCCTTGTCACCCACCCCCACTGGAAAGACAAGCAATTTAATATAGGCTGTACATGTGTAGTTATGTAGAACATCTCCACAATGGACATTTTGTGAGAGACTGACTATATTTCCTCCTTCTATCCTGCCTCCCCACTTTGTTCTATACTCTACTTTGTCCCTGTCCCTTAACAGAAATGTGTGCTTCTAACAACCCTCCACCTACCTGCCCTTCCCCCCTCCATCATCTCCCCTCTCATATCTATTTCCCCTACTCTCCTGTGTGGCAAGATACCCAGTTTAGAGTGTATGTCATTTCTTCCCTAAGCCAAGTTCAATGAGAGAAAGGTTGACCCTTTCCCTTTTACCTTCCGGTTCTTCCCCTCCATCATAATAATTATCCCTTGCCTCTTCTATATGAGATGATTAACCCCATTCTGTCTCTCCCTGTCTCCTCTCATTCTATTCCTCTCCCACCTCTCAATTTCACCTTTTAGAATATCTTCCCTTCCTATTCAATTGATCCTGTGCCCTCTATGTACACATATAGACACACACTCAGATATGTATTCATATGCATATATGTATACATAGATGTGTATATATACCCTCCTATATAGACATATTTGCATGTCTATATACATGTGTGTGTGTATATATACATACAAACGTGTGTGTGTATATGTACGTATATACATTTATATTCCCTTCACCTATCCTCATACTGAGAAAAGTTTCATAGGTTACAATTATCATTTTTCCATGTTGGCATGTAAATAGTTCAACTTTGATAAGTTCCTTATGATTTCTTTTCCATGTTTACCTTCTCATGTTTTGTATATTTCAATGTTAAATTTTCTATTCAGTTCTGGTTTTTTCAGCAAGAACACTTGAAAGTCTTCCAGCTCATCCAGTGACCATATTTTCCTCTGAAACATTATATTCAATTTTGCTGGGTAGGTGATTCTTGGCTTTAATCCTAGCTCCCTTGCTCTCTGGAATATCATATTCCAGGCCCTTTGATCCCTTAATGTAGAAGCTGCTAGATCCTGGCTTATCCTGATTGTATTCAAATTGTTTCTTCTTGGAAACTTGTAATATTTTCTTCTTGATCTGGGAATTCTGGAACCTGGCTATGACATTCCTAGGAGTTTTCTTTTTGGCATCTTTTTCAAGAGGTGATTGGTGAATTCCTTCAAGTTCTGTTTTGCCCTCTGGTTCTAAAATATCAGGGCAATTTTCCTTGAGAATTTCTTGAAGGATGATTTCCAGGTTCTTTTTCTGATCATGGATTTCAGATAGTCTAATAATTTTTAAATTGTCTCTCCTGGATCTATTTTCTAGGTCAATGGTCTTTTCAATGAGATATTTCACATTGCCTTCTAGTTTTTCATTTGTTTGGATCTATTTAATAATATCTTGATTTTTCATAAATTCATTTGCTCCACTCTAATTCTGAAGGAATTATTCACTTCACTGAGCTTTTGAGGTTCTTTTTCCATTTGGCAAATTTGACTTTTTTATTCTTCTCCTCATTGGCTCTTTGGACCTCTTTTGCCATTTGAGTTAATCTATTTTTTAAGGTGTTATTTTCTTCAGTCAGGTTGTTGACTCTCTTTTCATGATTTTCTTGCATCATTCTCATTTCTCTTCCCAATTTTTCCTCCACTTCCCTTATTTGTTTTTCAAAATCCTTCTTAATCTCCTCTATGGCTTCTAACCAGCTTACACTTTTCTTGGAAGCTTTTGGTGCAGGAGTTCTGACTGTGTTGTCTTCCTTCTGTTTTGCTGAGTTTGGTTTGCTTCCTTTGCCTGCTCATGCTGCTAATCAGTTAGCTCGATTTTTGTGCCACAGTAGATCTCTGCTTCCTAGGGGGAGAGCTTTATCTCAAATTGCATGGATTTTCGCAGCTGCTGGAGCTATTAGGGTGCTGCCATCTCTGCAGCCCACAACTGCTTTGGCTCACTGGTCACACACTTCAGGACCATCACCCAAGACCACAATTCCAATCCCGGCAGGTTAATGCAAGAGAACTTAGCCTCTGAAAGATCCCTTAGCCCCATTGCAATCTGCAGCCAGTGAGGTCTAAACACAGCCTTGTGGAGGTGGCTGAATGACCACTGCTTCTGTTGCTTTCTTGCCCTGGGGGCAGATGGCTAGACCTGCTTCTTTCCCCCAAATTTAGCTGAGTTCCACTCACCTTTCACTTTGTCCTTGTTTCTTATGGGTTGATAATTCTGGAAACTGCCACAGCTTCTGGTGATCCACTCTCCCAAATGCTCCAGCTGTGGCTTGTTCTGGTACCCTGGGGCTGAAGCGCTACTAGTCAGCGGCTCCCAATGTGCTGTGAGGAGCCCTTCCCATCCTGCCTGCCGGGCTGCCTTCAGTGGTAGATGTGTTTTTCTGTAATTTTGTGGCTTCTGGAGCTCTAAAATTTGTTTAGCATCATATTTTATAGGTATTTGAGGTTGTTATAGGGGGAGCTGCTGAGTTCTCTTGCTTCTACACTTCCATCTTGACTCTGCCCCTATTTTTAGAAAAAGTGATAATAATTCTTTTCATTCCTGTATTTTTTTGCATTTCTTTATTATTTTTTCATGTCTGTCTTTTTTTCTTTTTTCTTTTTTAGTTTTCTGCCAAAAATTTCTACTGCTATGAATTTTGGGAGGCCTGTGCAAGCATTCTTACCTTTGTGAAATCTCCTCTGAATTTCCTTCTACTATATTCCTGTGACCTTTGAAGTTCTTAGCAAGACTATGAAGGATTGGTTGACTGGCTTCCTTCCCCATATGGCAGGGCAGACAAAGTGTTGCTTCAACTAACTCTAGCTAGGGGAGGACCTACCTTTGTTGAAATGTGCCTCGAATCCTACAGCACAAGATGGATGAACAGCAATGACAATTTATTAGCTTGTTCATCTATACTTTACTGTGTGCTGGGGAATGTGGCTACAAAACAGAAATAAAACAATTACTCTTCATTCTATATGAGGATACATGTATATGGATGAGGAAATAAAAGATATATACAAAATAAATGCACAGTGAGAAGAGGATATTAAATAAGAAAGTCCTCCTATAGTTTGGGTCACTTGAGTTGACCCTTGCAGGAAGCTAGGGGTTCTAAGAGGTTGAGGTGAGAAGAGGGATCATTCCAGTCATGAGGAGCAGTGCAGTCAAAGGTACTGATGTCAGATAAAATGGCGTGTACAGGGAACAGTAAATAAACCAGTTTGGCTGGAATGTAGAACATGTGGAGGGAAATAATGTGTAATCTACAGGGTAAAATAGGTTGGGGGTAAATAGGTAAAATAATATAGGCAAATAATAGGCAAAGGGTATTTAAATATACCACAGGAGATTTTGTAATGATGTCCTAGAAACTATTAGGAATCGCTGTGAAGCTTACTGAGTAGGAAGAGGGAAAAAAGGAGATGAATGAAGCCTTTATATAGAATCTACTATGTGCCTGGCACTGTGTTCAGTGGTTTTTACAGATAATGATCTCATTTAATCCTCAAAATAACTATGTGAAGTAGGTCCTTATATTGTGCACCTTTACTGTTAAGAAAACTAAAGCAGAAATTAAGTGACTTGCCCAAGGTTACACATCTAGGACTTAATAAGGTCAAATCCTGTGCTTTAGAATTATCAATTTGACAACTGTATGGAGGATAAATTTGAGAGAGAAGAGACTGGATGCAAAGAGACACTGAGAGGCTATTGCAGTAGTACAAGAGGGACTATTGAGGTAGAAGACTTGGCAACCATTTAGAAAAGGAGGGTGTGAATAAGAGTAGGGGATAATACTTAAACTATTAACCTAGATGGCTGAAAAACTAGTGGTGTTCTTGTCAGAGACATAAAAGCCAGGAAAAGGAGAGATAAGAATTTAGGGGTGAATATAATCAGTTCAGTTTTTGACATGAGTTTCAAATGCTTATGGGGTGTCTACGGGTCTGTGTGGCACAATGCATTGAGAGTCTGTCTCAGAATTAGGAATGTCTGGTATCAGATAGTACTTCTGACATTAAATAACATTGAGGGTAAAAGCAAGTCAATTGACCTTTCAGTAGCCCAGGCAACTCTCTAAGACTGTAGGTTGTGAGGGAGTAGCAGATTTTCATTAGCAGTGAGAGTTTCCACATCAGGAATTTCCTCCAACCAAGAAACCCTTATCCAACTTAAAATCAGGCAAATAGAGAAAGATGAGGGCTAGATATTTAGATTTGGAAGTCATGTACATAGAAATGGTAGTTGTACCCATGGGAGCTGATAAGTCAGATAGAAAGGAGAGGGAGAGAGAGACAGAGAGACAGAGATAGACAGACAGAAATAGACAGAGAGTCAGAAAGACAGTCAGAGACAGAGGGGAGGGAGGGACGTGAGGGAAGAGAGAGAGAGACAAAGACAGAGAGAGAGAGAGACACAGGCAGACAGACACAGAGACAGAGAGAAAAAAGTAGAAAGTTCAGGACAGATCCTTGGGGTACATCTAGGTATAGGGGTAGAAGATGAATGATAATGTGTAAACAAGACTCATAAGTACTAGTTTAAAAAGAGATTTCATTTAAAGTGAAATAGATAGAGGAAAATAGCATTTAGTATTCCAATGATGTTTACTCTTTTAGCAGCTGGCGTATCCAACTCCATTAACATGAATAATAAATGTATATGCATCCAGTTCAGATAAGAAATCCACAAGGTCGTTGCCATTCAAAATAATTTGTTTTTTGTCCCAGCTCCCAAATTGTACCTTTGTTGCTCCTGAGTAATGAAGTAAGGATATGATGACTCCAGGTGATAACTCAAGACAAGAAGTTGGATATGGTTGAAAGGAGAATCTAACTGAGGAGACAACATGTAAACAATTACATTATCCATTAAATTTTAAGCTCCTTGAGGGCAGAGGCTGTCTTTTTCCTCTTTTTGTATCCCCAGTGCTTAGTGCGATGCCTGATACATAGTAGGTACTTAATAAATGTTTATTGACTATGAAGAACCTATATAAAGCACAAGCATTAAGGGGGATGAGGGCTTCTTGTGGAAGACATGAATTTAGCAGGGACTTAAAGATCCACAAAGTCAGGAGATGAAGATGAGGAAGGAGCGTATTACAGGCATGAAGAACAGTTAGTGAATATGCCTGGAGTTTAGAAATCGAGTGTCTTGTGAAAAGAACAGCCAGGAAGCAGGTATCACTGGATTAAAGAGTTTATGGGGTGGGGGGAGGGGAAGGGAAAGGTGTAAGAGGCCTGGAAAGATAGGAGAGGACCATTGCAAACAAGGGCATTGTAGTTCGTTATGCAATAATGATGCCCCCACTTGAAAAGTACATCCGTAGTACTGGGACTGGCCTCTTCATTAACTAGCCATAGCCAGTAGGATTTATTGGAACAGTAGTAGTCAGAGAGCTGGGAAAGCACTTCCTCTTAATCCCAGGACTGAGTATGATTCATATACATTCATTTACATGTTGCTTCCCCCATAATATTGTAAACTCATCAAGGGCAGGGACTATCTCTTGACTCTTTTTCCATCCCCAGAGCTTAGCACAGGGCCTGGAACACAGTGTTTAATAAATTTTCATTTATTTATTGGTTCTAGTTCCATTGCTTTCATTACCTAACTATATGATCTTAAGTCACTTCCCATCCCTGGGACTCAGTTTCCTCATTTGCATAGAAATGTAGAGAGGTAGAAATGAAGTGGTTTCCATTGTCTTTTTCATCTCTGTATATTGTACCAGGAATGACCATAATAATCTAGTATATGATAAGCCCAAAGATCTAAACTTTTGGAACAAGACTCATCATATGACTGTAGTGCAGTATGACATTCACAGAAGCTATAGCAGCCATGAATATGCCAGTGTAATGCTAAACCACAAATTGTAACAGACCCTCCCCATGGAAGACAGAACCAAATCATTTATTCAAACACCAGAAATCTGAATCCAAACACCAGAAATCCCAATCCATCATAACAACAAATAAATCTATACACAACAAATAAATCTATAATTCAGGACGCACCACCATTCCCAAGCCTTCACTCTGCTGTGGGTCTTCTCACAAATGAACACTCACAGCTCACTTCATGCTTCCTCTCTTTCCCTCAGCTTTAATTGCTCTTATCAACTTCCTTTCAGCTCTGGTAGACCCTTCCTGCTCCACTCCTTTTTGTTTCATGTCACTTAGACTCATGTGACTCAGGCTTCCATGTGACTTAAGCATATCACATAGGCCTATTAATGGATGGAAAAGATATTTCCATTTGCATTACCATTACAATAACAAAAACTGGTGGGAAAACTGGAAAACAGTATGGCAGAAACGATAGACCAACATCTCACATTATATACCGAGATAAAGTCAAAATGGGTACATGATTTATACATAAAGGGTGATGTTATGAGCAAATTAGGAGAGCATAGGGTAGTTTATCTGTCAGATCTATGGATAAGGAAAGAATTTAGCACCAAACAAGAAGTAGAGAGCATTACAAAATGTAAAATAGATAATTTCAATCATATATAATTAAAAAGTTTTTGCGTAAAGAAAACCAATGCAACCAAAATTAAAAGGAAAACAAAAGTAGGGGGGAAATTTGTAACAAGTATTTCTGAGAAAGGCCTCATTTCTTAAATATATAGAGAGTTGAGTCAATTTTATGACTATAAGTCATTCCCCAATTGATAAATGGTCAAAAGATGTGAATTGATAGTTTTCAAACAAAAAATCAAGTTATCTATACTCACATGAAAAAAATGCTCTAAATCACTATTGACTAGAGAAATGCAAATTAAAAAAACTTTGGGGTGCCATTTCATACCTATCAGATTGGTTAATATGACAAAAAAGAAAAAATGATAAATGTTGGAGGGGATATGGGAAAACTAAGACACTAATGCATTGTTATTGGAGTTATGAACTGATCCAACCATTCTGAAGAACAATTTGGAACTGTGCCTAAAAGGCTATAAAATTGTTCATAATCTTTGATCCAGCAAACTAGGTCTGCATCCCAAAGAGTTCATAAAAAAGGGAAAAGGATCTATTTGTATAAAAATATTTATAGCTGCTTTTTTTTGTGGCTAAGAATTAGAAATCAAGGGGATGCCCATTAATTGGGGAATGGCTGTATAAGCTGTGGTATATGATTGTGATGGAATATTATTGTGCTATAAGAAATGACAAGCAGGACAATTTCAGAAAAACCTAGAAAAACTTACATGAACTGATACAAAGTGAAGTGAGCAGAACCAGGAGAACATTGTACAGCATAACAGCAATATTGTATGATGAAAAGCTGTGAATGACTAAGCTGTTCTCAGCAATACAATGATCCAAGACAATCCCAAAGAACTCATGATGAATCATTCTATCCACCTCCTGAGAAAGAACTGATATTGTCAGAATGCATACTGAAGTATGTTCTCTCTCTCTGTCTTTCTCTCTTTCTCTGTCTCTCTCCCTTCTTTCTTTTCTTTCTTTCATCTTCATGTTCAAAATGACTAATATGGAAATGTTTTGCATGATTACGCATGTATAACCTACGCTGGATTGTTTACTTTTTTTTAAATTTTGTTAAATTTTGTTAAAATTTTTTTTATTTTAATTTATTTTCTTGGTTACATCATTCATTTCCACAAGGTTTTGAGTTACAAATTTTCTCCCCTTTTTGCCCCTACCCCCCAGCCCAGAACATGGATCCCACTGTAAGGCCCCTCCCACAATCTGTTCCCTTTTATGCCCTCCTCTAACACCCCTCTAGCTTTCTAGCAGGGCAGGGAGGGGCTCCCTGTCCCCATCCCTGTATGTTGTTTACTGTCTTGGGGAAGGTGGAAGGGCAGAAGGATAGATTTTGGAATTCAAAATTTAAAAAAAAGTTAAAAAATTGTTTCAACATGTAATTGAGGAAAAACAAAATATTATTAAAAAATAAATACTCTACCAGGATGATCTCATTGTTTCTTCAGAGTGACTGAGAAGCACACATAGAGGAAAGAGAGCCTCCCTGAAGACGACAGCTATCCATAAATTAGCCTGTCTCCACATGCTAGGAATCCTTAAACACAAAAGATCACTCTTTTTCTTACCTGTTTGTGGGAAAACACTAGGTGAGATCCACCCAACAGGAAGGCTGTCTTCTTTAGGGTGATGCCAATAGCAAACCTGGCTTGTCATTTGCTCTTGGGGTGCCTTTTGGCTCATTAATCATAACTAGATTGCTCTTTGTTCTAGCCCTTGCTTTTGTTGGACATTTATTGTGCAAGGGGACAATGAAATAGGTGAGGAATAGGGAAGAAAAATACATAATTTCTTTCCCTTCTCTCCCACTCCTACAAATCTAGAACAAACAGCAGCAAGCAGTCTTTTAAGGTCAGGTTCCAGGAATTATGCATGAAAAACTCATGCCTGCCTAAAACCTGCAAAGCTACCAGGCTATGGGTTTTCCCTACAGATAGGAAGTGTCAATTTCAGTTCAGGGGTGGGTAGGGGACTTTTTTTTTTCTGTTTTCTCATGCATTGGAAATAATGTGTGCACTAAGATACGTGTACAGATGTTATTTCCCTTGGCATGTCACAACAGCATATGGAAACCTAAGCTACATCACCCAGCTCCTCCCTTCTACCCCATCCCCTTTTCTGCCCCTGGGGTATACAACAAGATCCAGATGCTTTCATCAGTGACACACCACTCAGAAACTTCAGAAGAATACTCTCTTCCCTTTTCTTGCCTTCCTGATGCCAAGTGCAACCTCTCCAGAGCACCTATTATAAGACAACAATTCCCAGGTACCTGGTGAGCAAGTCTCACTGAGGGGTGGCATAGGGAAATCCCCAAACTCAGCATGGTATTGTCATTGTGGGTAGGATAAATGAGCAAATGAGTGTATGAATGAAATAATGAAAAAACATTTATTAGTATACACATAGAAATGTAGGAGTCCCTGCTCTCAAGGTGTTAACACTCTGTCTTGTTTGTTTTAAAAATAATTTGCAGCCCTAAATTCCACTCTGCATTTCCCCTAACACATCTGAAAGAATTATTTTTAAAAGAAAAAAAGAAATGAAGGAAGAAAAAGGAAAAAAAACAACAAAACTGATCAAATACATCAAAAACAAAAATCTGACAATATATGCAGTGCTCCATATTCACGGAAAGTTATGTGGTACAGTTTCTGGAATACCAGGCCTGTTGTTAGGAAGACCTGAGTTCAAATCCAGCCTCAGATACTTACCGACTATGTGACCTTGGACAAATAATTTAATTTTTATTTGCCTCAGTATATTCATCTGCAAAATGGAGATAATAATAGAACCTACCTTGCAGGGCTGTTGTGAGGATCAGATTAGGTAATATTTGTAAAATGTTTAGCACTGTGCCTGACACATAGTAGGTGCTATCAACTTTTGTTACTCATAGACTCCCATCCTGCTACAATGTATGGAGAAGGGATCTTCTCATATCTTTGTTGTGGGGCCAGCTTTGCTTTTTGTAATTTTTCATACTCATTTTCAATTGCTTTGTGGTTGTTTGTATTGTTTTCATGGCACTGCTTCCATGACTCTGCATTAGTTCATGTCTTTCAATGCTTTTCTTGCCACTGTACTTCACTGACTCTGGAAAAGAAAGTAAAGCTGACAACTCTGTGCAATTCTGCCTTACTTCAATCCAATCCATGAACAAATCACCCTGTGATGTCATTTGTCTTCTTCAAAATGAAGGACTAAGAGCAAGTATGAATCCTGGGTGAATCCTCATCTCCACTGGGCTGAGGTCCTGAAAGTCACTCCCAAAGGCAGCTCTTTGAACCTCAGGGCATTGATGCTGTGCCGACTGTAAAACTCAGCCTAAATTCTAACTTCGAGATCCTGATGTCTCACTCTTTGACCTTCTAAACCTGCAAGGTCAAACATTCCACTCACCAGAGACCCTTCCCTTGAATAGGAAAGAACAAATGGAAAGGCCAAGGATGGGGACCCACTTCTCAGGGTCCCATGGTCTCAGAGGGGAGAAGGTCCTAAGTTAGAATATTGTCTTTCCCCAGATGCAGCGGCTGAGGGAGTAACTGAATAAAGCTAAAATGAATGGTGAAAGCTGACCCAGACCTTTTTGAAAGATGCTGACACTGTGGGCTCCATAATTCATCAAAAAAGTTTCCTTACAACCAAATGGCTGACCAACCAAAACTGGCTATGAAATACACACCACTCTGCTTCTCTTATATATCATCACAATTCTCCAGGAAACAAAATTCCACAGATTCTCCGTGTGGAAACATGTCATTCTAGGTTCTCCGTACATGGACCAGATCTCCATGACACTTGTATTAATGAAGATAAATATACTAGCAGCCAGGAGAGCAAGACTATTCCAGGAAGCTGAGACGGAAAGAATTTAGGTCCTATTGAAAATAAGTGGTTTTTGGTGGAATTAGAGCTGGACTAGACTTTGGAGGTCATCAAGTCAAACCCCTTCATTTTTTAGATGAGGACACAGAGGCTTTAGGTGCTTAAACAACTTGTCTAAAGTCACAGGTTTTGTTGTTGTTGTTGTTTAGTCAATTACTTGTGACCTCATTTGGGGTTTTCTTAGCAAAGATACTATAGTGGTTTACTATTTCCTTCTCCAGCTCATTTTATAGATGAGGAAACTGAGGCAAACAGGATTGAGTGGCTTGCCCAGGGTCAAACAGCTAGTAAGTGTCTGATGCTGAATTTGAACTCAGGTCCTCTTGATTCCATGTCTGGCACTCTATCCACTGCACAAGTGTAATGGTAAGGGAATTTGAAGATCTTCCCTGCACCTTTATGGTCCTCAAGTGGAACCTAACAGGAGGGACTTGATTGGGAGGAGGCTTGTTTTTCAGGAAGGACCATACCTTCTGTTACTTTGTAATTAGTCAGTGGGTCCTGAGGGTTATGATGTCTTCTGACCCTGAAGAAAGGGATCTATACTCTGAGGTAAGGTTTTGCTTTGGTGTTCACTTATGGGAAGAATTGTGTGATTCATTGAGTCCCCCAGCTTTGAAAACCTAGATGTTGATGCTTCTCTCTCTGATAACTAACTAGGTATGTATGTAATGTTCAGACAGCTAGAAGCCCTTTCTGTTGGTCTGTTAAATTGAGTCATTTTCTCTGTCTGTATTTTTTGTCTGCTTGTATTTTCTGAAGTTCAGGGCGCTAAATTTTCCCCCTGAAGTAAGTGAATGTATATATGTGTATATATGTATATGTGTATATGTATGCATGTATATATGTATATATGTGTATGTATATATATGTGTGTACACACACATACACACACACACATATATGGTTAATGAAAGATTGTTTATCATTTTTGAGTTGCTTTCCTTTAGTAAAGCAGATCAAAGACCCTGTGCTAGCAGCCATCCTGGGGATGCCAGGGTTCTTGGTCTTACAACAACCTAGTTGCTTAATGCCCTTAATGCTGGAAGTAGTATTTGACTTAGAAATCAATCTCCTTCTGCCCTTCCATCATTATAGATTGTGCTTTATAGTTTGAAGTGATTTTCTCCCTCTAGAAATGTGAAAGGGAAATATAGCAGAGGAGACAATTCTGTCTAGGAAAGTCTTATGGAAAACTTTACTAATCTCACCATTTTTTGAGCTTGTATTTTCTTTACCTGCCCACTAAAGAGTATCCATTGTCTTAACCCAAGTCAGACTTCTCCCAAACAATCCTGAAATAGATTAGCCTAGGGTTTTGACATGGTACTTATATAATGATAACAACAATGAAATAATAACACAATAGTAATAACCATAACAATAATAAGGATGTTAATGATGATAGCTTGCATTTAGACAGTGCTGTAAGGCTGGCAAAGTGCCTTACAAATGTTAGTTTGGCCTGTCTGACAAGATTATTTTTACTAGAGTGTTGCCACTGCACATTGCTACAGCTTCTTAGAGCCACAGGTGAGCATTGAGTGTCAGGTGGACATCAAAGGTGGATGAGTATCCCTGAAAAGGGCTCAGCAGGCTCTTACATCAGAGGTGCTAGAGTCAGGCTCCTCCCTGAACATCCCACACACTTAAATTCAATTCACGTGTAAGTAAAAATGTCACCCATGATGTCACCAGTCTTCACTGAAAATGAAGGATGAACAACAATATATGTTATGTCATTTGATTCTCACACCAAGTCAGTGTTAAGTGGGATTATAATTTCATTTTATTTTTAATTTATGGAGTAAAACAAGCATTTCCATAACACAGTATAGTAAAAAAAATGATTGCACATGAAACTGCAAATCAACAATGTAGAATTTGCTATTCCTTTTAAACATATAAGAAAATTATGTCAATTACTTTTTTCTTTTTTCTTCCTCTTCTCTTTTCTAGAGATGGCTACTATTACACTAAAATATATGCATATCTGGGTGTATGTGTATATATAGTATGTATATATGCATATGTATACATATATGTAAATTTATTCTATACTTATGTTTATCAGTTCTTTTTCTGAACACAGATAGCATCTTTCTTCATGTGAACTGATCCAGCAATTTTGAAGAGCAACCTGGAATTATGCCCAAAGAGTTATTAAAATGCCCATGTCCTCTGATCCAGCAATACCTCTTCTAGGTCTATTTCCAAAAATGATTAGGGAAAAGGAAAGGAACCTGTATGTTCTGAAATGTTTATTGAAGCTGTCTTTGTGTTAACAAATAGCTGGAAATTGCAGGGATGCCTGTCAGTTGTGGAATGGCTGAACAGGTTTTAGTATATGATTGTGATGGAATACTACTGTATTATAACAAATGATGAGTTCAAAGATCTTAGAAAAACATGGAAAGGTTTGCAGGACCAAAGGTAAGCAGCACCAAGAGAACACTGTATACATTATCCGCAATATTTTTTTTAAGAATGACTGAGAGGTATTTGATTGTGATTGAACGCTACTGTGCTACAAGAAATGGAGAGATTATTTTTCATAGATTTTACAGAATAAGAAACTGAGGCTGAAAAAGATTAAGTGGCTTGCCCAGATTTTCACCCTTTGTAAGTGCCCAAGTCAGGATTTATATTCAGGTCTGCTTCACTCAGGTAGCCAGCTGGTGCAGTGGATAGACCACCAGGCCATGAGTCAAGATAACCTTGAGTTTAAATTTGGCTTTACTTCCCATCAAGTCTCCATTTTCCTCAGTTTCCCCACCTCTAAAATGGAAATAATAATAGTACCTACCTTGCAAGTTTGTTGTGAGGATCAGATATAACAATTGTTAAGTCGCTTAGCATAGTTATCTGTGCATGGTAAGTGTTACATAAATGTCAGCTATTTCCATGATTTAGGTCCAACATTCTATTCATTGCATCACCATTGCCATTGTGATAATTTGCACCTCCTAAACAAGACCTGTTTCTTTCAAGAGTAGCAGTTAAGTATGACAGGCAAATCAGCAAATGGAATTAACTTACTCCAGTTTCTATTGCCTTTGTATACCCCTTCAAGTAGATACCATTTCTTTGGGAAACTACTGGTAGAATCAAGATAAAAATGCAGAGTACCTAATGACCACCTGTTATTTTTCTCTTTGCTGTTTTGTAGAGCTGCTATAGACCTTGCTGGACAGGAATGAAACTGGGTTTTTGGTTTTTGTCTTTAGAGTAGTAACAGATGGGGGAGTGGGCAGTGGGATCGTTAGCTGTAGGGTCGTTTGCAGCAGTGTAGACTTGGAACATGAGGCTGAGCCTGATGACTCCCTACATGACTGAGTACATTTGTGGTCAACATAAGCCAAACTTTAGTCTCTGAGTAAAAGGGTCATTAAAAAGGAAAATAAAAGAGAGAAAAATAAAAGAAAAGGGTTCCAAAGACATCTGAGACATCAAACAACTCTGGCAAAACTCAATAAGATGAGTTCAGTGTCAGAGAATCAGAAACATGTGGATTCAATTTCCTTTGAAATCCAGATGTATTTGAAAAGCAGGCAAAACAAGAATTAGGATGGAAGGGAATCAGAGTTTTGATTCTATTTTCAAACATAGCTTAAAGTATATTATTTTGTGTTGCTGGGTTTGCCTTGCCTTCTTAGAGTTAATGTGAAATGAGGATACAGAGAATTTTCAAGGCAGAAGGGAACTCATAGATCATTTAATCTAATAGATTCCAACCTTTTTGCAGCAGTGGGATTCCCTCTTCATTTTAAAGGAACTGTTGCAGAGAATTATTTTTAAATGATTTTTAAACATGACAACTATCAATGGTATGAAATGATAGGAGACTGGCTTTTTAAAAAATGTTGTTTTCAAGTCAATTTTATTTGGAATTTAATATAAACAACAAATCACTCCATGTAAAAGATGTGGTTGTTTCCTATCAATAAATGTTTCATAATTGGGAGCATTATTGGATGTGATAACCCATTTGCATGCTTCACAAAAATTTTATTTATTGAGGGCAGAGATAAGATGGTGGAAAGGAAGCAGTAACTTTTCTAAACTCCTCTAAGAATTTTGTCACTAAACTTTAAAAAGTGAATTTGAATGGATTTTAGAGTGATAGAACCCATTGGGAGACAGAACATGGTGGATTCCCAGCCCATGAAAGTGCCCACATAGGTCTGGAGAGGGGGAATGCTGAGCACACAGGGGCTGCACCAGTGTGGATCTGAGAGTAGACTACAGCAGAGTGAGAAGGAGCCCCAGCCAGAGGACTGACCCACCCCAAGGGCTATTTGTAGCCATCTCACCACAGGACAGAGGACTGTCAGAGCCGGGTAAGAGAAAATGCAGGACTGGCAGCAGGGACAGCAGCTTCTCCTGCAGCTATCAGCACAGTCTGGATGTTTAAAAATGTCATACCTGAACTTCCAGGAGTTAAGATGGTAGAATAAACCCTAGCTGCTCTGATTTCCTCTCCCCGACCCAGAATATGCAGAGAAAAATGTCCCACCCAGAGTAAAATACTGAATTAGCAGAAACAGCCTCAGGCTTGGGTGTCACTAAGGAAGGAGAAAGTGAGGCAGTATGGAGTCTAAGACCAGGGCAATGGAGCCAGCAAGCACTAACAACACAAGCCCAGGTGTGCCTTATTACCACCAGGGGAATCTGCAGACACCAGCCCTGCTGGGCTCCACCTGCTGAGCCTGCCCAAGCTGTAGCCCAGAGACACAGAGGTAGAAACCTGAAGTGGCCAGACCACCTCTCCCATCTGTGAACATCAGAGTAACTCATGGGAAACACTGAAAGTCCTGGTCTTGGCCTCAGTCTAGACACACAGAAGCTACAGCTCACAAAGTGAACAATCAAACCCCTACCTCCCAGGCATAAAAGTGCAATACATGTGCACCACAAAAGCAGATATGCACTCTAAAAATTCAGGACATAGGCAATCATAATGGGGAAAAAAGAATCTGTGAGATCTAGAACCATAAAATCTTTTTATAGTGAGCAAGAACAACCAAATTCAGAGGATGACATGGACTCTGTACTCACACTGGAGACCACAGAAGGAAATATGAATTGATCTCAAGACCAAAAATCATTCTTGGAGGAGCTCAAGAAAGATTTTAAAAACCAAATTAGAGAGATAGGAGATAAATTTAAAATCTACAGTGACCAAATTGGAAAAAAAATCTCACTGAAGAAAACAAATCCTTAAAAAGTTAAATTGGAGAACTAGAACGGGAGGTCTAAAATCTAACTGGAGAAAATACCGTCTTAAAAATGAAAACTGAACTTATGGAAAAGGAGCTTCAAAAACTAATTGAGGAAAATAATTCACTAAAAATTAGAATCAACCAAATTGAAGCTAAAGATTCTGTGATGCAGCAAGAGTCAGTCAAACAAAACATAAAGTTTGAAAAATTAAGAGAAAGTGCAAAATATCTCGCTGGAAATACAACTGACCTGGAAAACAGAGCCAGAAGAGATAATGTAAGAATTATTGGCCTACCAGAAAGCCATGATGAAAAAAAGCAGCCTGAACAGTATCCTCCAAGAGATGAAAGTCAAAGAAAACTGTCCTGAGTTTCTAGAATCAAAAGGTAAAATAGTTATTGAAAGAATTCACTGATTGCCTCCTGAAAGAGATCCCAAATTGAAAACTTCAAGAAATATAGTAGCC
>CM053599.1:162852891-162884090 GCA_028646575.1 Pseudocheirus occidentalis | reverse complement strand
CTAGAGCAATCAATATTTACAACACTGATGTTTACCCTCAGGAAATATGTCACTTTTCCCCAAATAGAGTCTATCCATATATTCTTTTGCCAATTTACAAAGGACACTCTTTGCAATTAGGGAAAGAGAGCCTTGTTTGAATTTGAGTTGTGTACCTTTGGAAGTTATCATATTAACAAAAAGAGCCAGGTAAAAGTTAAATTACGGCAGTTAGGGTGGTATAATACATAGAGTACCAGGTCTGGAAGACTCATCTACCTGAGTTCAAATCTGCCCTCAGACACTTACAGGCTGTGTAAGTGCAAGTCTAATATTCTAACATTTCTCTGGAAATTGTTAATTGCCATTGCTGGAGAGACTGTTAAATCCGAAGAGAAAGGACTAAAAGAACTTCTTTCCTGAGTGACTAAGTTAAACATCAAGGCTAATGAGTCTGAAGAGACTTTCTAGAAGAACTGAGTCAAGTCACTTCACTTTACTTTCTTCATCTTGCCTCCATGAAGGGGCTGGGATTCAATCTAGCACAAGTCACTTTATTCTATTTGCCTTGGTTTCCTTATCTGTAAAATAAGCTGGAGAAGGAAATGGCAAACTGCTCCAGTATCTTTGCCAAGAAAACCCCAAATGGGATCACAAATAGTTAGACATGACTGAACAACCACAAAAATGTAGTTTTCTACTTCTGAGGTTTCGGAATGGTAGGACCCCAAACTAGTGATATGTGGGTCCTGTCCAAATAAATTTAATTCAAGTCTTTTTCCAGCAAAAGAAAAACAAAGTTCATTAAAGATTTGCTATATTAGGTAGACTCTTAAAGAATCTGAACATTTGTAACACTTGTACTGGCAAGCAGGCCAAATTGAATCCAAGCACATTAATGGAAGCTGAGATGGATATTATATACAGAAAGACTGTGGGAGGGATCTAGGGCTGTCCAAGTAGTCTGGGGTGATGGAAGGAAGGGGGTGTAGGAAAGGTCTTGATGGGACTGGCCAGTAGGTTGGGGTCACTAGAAGTTAGAGGCAGAGAACTAAGAGAATGGGGTTTTGATAGGATCAAGGGTGGGAAGTAACTGAAGGCTATCTGCAGATAACAGACATTGGAGGACTAAGACTAGGTTAAAGGTAACAGAGAATTGGATGATAATGAAAGATGAAAATGAAGCTTCAGGCGAACTCCAGATCAAGTGGGAAGATCCAAGGAGAGTTCAAGGGGGTTCCCAGAGCCTGTATCCCATGACTACCAATACTACATTCCTTAAATAAGGTAGTAGAAATGTAAGATCTCTCTCATTAATTATTTTTGAGCACCCACTGCAGTTTATTAAATAAACTTAAGGGATTCATTTCTCCATCATCTGCTCATCTCTCAGTATCAGTCTCTGTAGTCATTCACTGTGACTAGCTCAGTTCATACATCTCATGCTAATGGTACTCTTTTATTCTCTTCCTGTCATTCTCCTATATAGCAGCTTCCATCTCTAACACAGTGCTTAGCACCCAGGCTTCTACTTGTGAGTATTCACCATACTAGCCTAGCCCAGTCCAAGTCCACAACTGGGCAGCTGCTCTCTGGACATACTCATGCCATCCACTCCTCCCCCAACTTCTGATTTTCACATTTGGCAATGGTAACCAAATCCATCTTATCATTCCTAGAAAGCACATGTCGCTCAATTGCCTTCTGACTACTCACCATCACTGACCACATTGCCCCTTCCTGGCTACCACTTTCCAGTTTTTGTGGTCTTCCCTTTTTGGAATATAAGCTTCTTGAAGGAGGAAACTACCTTGCCTTTTGAATTTGAATACTTAGCTCAGTACCTAACACATGGTAATAAATGTTTCTTCACATCTTCCTACATAAACTTAAATAAACATGAATGTTACTAATTTAGTAGCAGAGCAACAAATAACACAAAGACATTTAAATATTAGAATAAAGTATCACAGTGAGGAAAATTATGCCAGAGATACTTCTAGTCTTAAGCGCTTCAACTGTAACTGCTCACTTCTCAACTCCAGAAACACAACCCCATAATTCTGCACACTCTCATTTTCTCTGTTTCTGTGTCTATGTCTCTGTGTCTGTCTGTCTGTCTTTCCTTCTGGTTGTCAATATCTCTCAAGAATTCTCTTCATAATGTTTCTTCACAGGATAAGAAACTCAGTTCTTCTAGAAAGTCTCTTCAGACTCATTAGCCTTGATGTTTAACTTTATCACTCAGGAAAGAAGTTCTTTTAGTCCTTTCTCTTTGGATTTAGCAGTCTCTCCAGAAATGGCAATTAACAGTTTCCAGAGTGATAGCTCAATGCATTCACTCACAGAATTCTATCCCCTCTTAATGAAACTGTAACAATACTGATAGCGGCCAGGATTATTAGAACTGGAATTATGGTTGTAACAGCAATGTGTCTTTCTAACTAGACCTCCCACAATACCTGAACTCAGGAATGTAAGTAGGAAAATCTATCATTTTCTTAGGATGAGGACCTCATTTTCAAGAGGACTGTGTTCCTGAGGGATGCCTAAGAAGCACTACTCTGGTGGCAAAAGGCTTCTACAAAACAGGAGAACCAGGCTAAGGAAGCCTTCATGATTGGTGCTTAAAATAGCCTAGGGAGAAAAGTCAAACACCATCGCACATGTACTCCAAATCTGCTTTCACAGATTTATTTGCAATTAATTTATTCTAAGAATAAATTAAGGGAGTTAAGAGACAGAGATGAGTTACTGTTATGATTGTATGATGGATTGCTATTGGTCCGAAAATCAGAGATTGTGCGTAGTTGACTCTTCCCTTCTTCATCTGAAAATTTAAGAGACATTTTTTCCACCTAAACCAAGGGTCTTCCCTAGTGTATATTCTTACCCTCCTATTTAACTGAGGAGATCTGAATCCATTTAGTGTGTGTGCATTGTTTACTCTATTACTTTACTAATTGTTTTAATTGTGATTAAATGCTTTGCTTTAAAATATATGCTTTTCCTATGGTTTGTTAACTCAGTGCAGAGTTCAGGAAACTTAAATATTTCCAGATCTAAAATGGGGGCAGCTAGGCCAACTAGGTGGCTCAGTGGCCATCTAGCCTCAGACACTAACTGTGTGACCCTGCGCAAGTTACTTAACCCGGTTTGCCTCAGTTTCCTCATCAGTAAAATGAGCTGGAGAAGGAAAGGGTAAACCACTTCATTATCATTGCCAAGAAAATCCTCAAAAGGGGTCACAAAAAATCAGATATGACTGAAAACAATTGAACAACATCTAAAATAAGGGGTTGCAATTTATTTCCAAAATATTCCACACTGAACACAGTAATCTATAAAAACTCCAGAATGTAGGAGAAACACTGAAACTGTAAACCGAACTTAAAATTCTTACCTCTGTTAATTCACAAGTTTGCAGGTAGCTGTAAGACCTTAGGTAAATCATTTCTGCCTCTGTTCCTTCCCCTATAGAAAGAGGGGGTTAGACTAGATAATCATTATTATTCCCATAATTATAGTTCTAATGCTATATGAAGAACTCAAACTGCTTCTTACTGCTGTGAAATGCCATGATTTTCTAAATCACTTTTTGGTTATAATTGTAGCAGCCCAAACTTTCTACTCAAGGAAGATTCTCAGCTAGGGTGTTGTTCAAATTGAATGTGTGATCTAACCAGTCTTATAAATTAATGCAAACATATGTCTATGCTAATTGATAAAATGGTGCTTCCAAATTTCTAATAAGGATGGTGAAGAAAATATTCTCTATATTCAGATTACATAATAGCATACCTTTTGTTTGAGTCTCAAACAAAAACTGTTACTTTTTTTTGCTTGGCTGGTGTTCACTCATCTGCAAAAAGAAAAATGTCAGAAATGGAAAAAAAATTCCTTCTAGACCTCCATATTCACTATTTTCAGCTTGCTTTATTTTGAGCAACATCTTAGAGGGAGCAGAAAGTTAGGCATGATGGTGGTAAGAACACTGACTTTTAAGTGCATGGATTTGGGTTTAAATCTTGCTTCCAATATTTATTATCTGATTGTTCTAGGTCAAGTCACAACCTCCCTAAGCCTTAGTTTTCTCATTAATAAAATGAGAGAGTTGGACTAGATTTCTGAAATTCCTTCCAGTTCTTTATAATCCTACAAATTAGGAAGACTTAAGACCTGAATGGGACTCTCTCTTTACTTTCTAGCCATGTGACTTGGATAAGTCACTATTAGAATTGTAAAATATAAATCTGGAAAAGGTTTAAAAAACACAGGTCCATATAATAGAGATTTTTTTTAAGTGGGTGGATGTGGAAGGACATACTGTATAAAAATATTTATAGTAGCTCTTCTGGTTGTGGCTAAGCACTTGAAATCAAGGGAATTCCCTTAAATTGGGGAATGGTTGAATAAGCTGCGGCATATGATTGTGATGGAATATTATTGTGTTTTAAGAAATAGTAAGCAGGATGACTTTAGAAAAAGCCTGGAAAGATTTACATGAACTGATGCAAAGTGTAATGAGCAGAAACAGGAGAACATTGTACACAGTAATAGCAATATTGTATAATGAAGAATTGTAAATGAATTAGCTATTCTCAGCAATACAATGACCCAAGACAATCCCAAAAGACTCATGATAAAACATGCTATCCTCTTCCAAAGAAGGAAATGATATTGTTTAACTCAGACTGAAGGAAGCATACTACTTTCACTATTCCTTCCTTCCTTTCTTTTGTTCTTTTTTTAATGTCTCAGACTTGTAGTACAAAATGACTAATATGGAATATTTACATGATTAAATATGTATAACCTATATCAGATTGCTTATTGTCTAAGGGATGGGGAGGGGAGGGAGACAGAGATAGAATTTGGAACTCAAAATTGTATAAAAAAAGTTTGAAAATTGTTTTAATGTGAAGTTGGGAAAAAATGAAATATTGTTTTAACAAACTACAAAAAAAACCCTATATATAAAGGCAACAATTTGAAGAGAAGAAATAATTAAATAAAGGAACTGAAGTTTCCAGTTCAATCCCTTAATTTTGTTCTATTTTCAACCTCAAAGTATTTTTAAAACATCTAATTGATGTCTTTGTTTTTACATCATTTTTATTTCCCAATATGTTGTTCCCTTAAACAGAGCCTTCACTTCTTTCTTCCTTCCTTCCTTCCTTTCTTTCTTTTTCTTTCTTTCTTTCTCTCTTTCTCTCTTTCTTTCTTTTTTTCTTTCTTTCTTTCTTTCTGCCTTTCTTTCTTTTGTGGCTTTTTGGAGGGTGAAAGGCAGGGCTTTGGGTTTAAATGACTCATCCAAGGTCACACAGTTAGTAAATGTGAAGTGTCTGGGGCTGGACTTGAACTCAGGTCCTCCTGACTCCAGGACCAGTGCTCTATTCACTGTAACTAGTGCACCCCCCCCTTATTACAAAAAAAGAAAAACAAGGGGGGAAATAGTTTAATAAAACGAATCAAAACATCAATAGAGTCTGACATTGTATGCATTATTCCATGGCTTTTTCCTTACCTCTTGAATAAAAAAAGAGAAGGTGCATTCCCATATCTCTTCTTTAGAAGAGTTGGTCAGTGTTAGTCATTATAATTTTAGAGCATTCAGTTTCAATTTTAATTTGCATTTTTGGTTCTTTACATTATTGTAATGATTGTGTCTTTTTTGGCAAGTACACATTTTGCATTTGAACAATGTGGGCAATCCATAGGAATTGTGCTCTCTGAGGTAGAGTTTGAATTCTTGGTAGTTTAATTTGAGAAAGGACCTCATTGTCTGGTACCTCATCATGCCAGGTGATCTTCAGAATCTTCCTAAGAAAATTCAAATAGAAGCATTCAATTTCCTGGTATGGCATTGGTAGACTGTTCAGGTTTAACAGGCATGCAACAGTGAGGTCAGGACCACAGATCTGTAGACCTTCATTTGGGTAATCAGTGTAATACCTCTTCTTTCCCATACTTTTCTTTGGAGCCTCCCAAACACTGAATTAGTTCTGGCAGTGTGTGTGTCAACCTCATTGTCAATGTGTACATCCCTGGAAAGAACACTACCAAGGTAAGTGAACTTATCCACAGCATTCACAACTTCTCCATTTGCTGTAATTGATGGTTCCACATATGGATAGTGTGGCTGATGGAGCTCCTGTGTTTTCTGGGTGTCAATTGTTGGGCCAAAATTAGCACAAGCAGCAGAGAATTGATTCATACTTTGTTGCATTTCAGCTTTAGTGAGTGCATAATCAGCTGCAAACAGAAAATCAGGCACTAACACTCTCTCCACTTTGGTCTTGGCTTGTAGCCTTTTCAAATTGAAGACTTTGCCATCAATCTGGTAGCCGACCTTGATGTTCATCCTAGTTGAAAGCATTTGGCAATGTGGCAGAAAACATCATGCTAAAGAGACTATTTTATGGAGACCTCACATAGGGCAAGTGTTCACATGGTGGTCAGAAGAAACAATAGAAAGACACTCTCGAGGTCTCTTTCAAGAACTTTGGAATTGATTGTGTGACATGGGAAACACTGGTACAGGACCACTCAGCATAGCATGTCTGCATAAGAGAAGGTGCTGTGCTCTATGAGTAAAGCAGAATTGAATCAGCTCAAAAGAAATGTAGGGTACACAAATTTAGAGTATCCACCCCAAATGGTCACACATTTTTGTTTTCCCCTCCCCATAGCAGAGCATTCCAGGCTCATATTGCTCTGATCAACCTTAGTTGGATACATTGAAACTTGAGTTTAGCATAGTGATGTCATTTTGGTCCTCGTCAAGAACAAAGGACAACAACCAACCAATGAAAGAATTTCATTGAAATTAGGGACTGCTAGGTAGAGTGCCTGACCTGGAATCAGGAAGATTCATAAACAATGAAAGAATGATTGTTCATAATTTTTCCTGGTTGTGCTTACTTTACTTTGCCTTAATTCATATATTTCTCCATGTTTGTCTGTATTCTTCATATCTGTAGATTCTTGCAACACAGTATCATTCCCTTACATTCACATACTACAATTTGCCTGTCAACAGGCAGCTACTTTGTTCTTAGTTCTTTGCTACTACAAAAAAGTACCACAATAAATGTTTTGGTGTTAATATACACCAAAGTTGAGTTTTTCCTTCTCTCATTGACCCCCTTGCTGTTTCTACCTAGAATGAATCTCTTTGCCAAAGCGTGTTTTAGTAACTTTGTTAGCATAGTTCCAAATTACTTCCACAAATGCCTACATTTACAGTTCCCCCAATATTGAATGTGGGCCCATTTTCCCACAAACCCTGAAATATTAACTATATCCATCTTTAGTCATCTTTGACAATTTTCTGGGCATGAATAAAATTTCAGAGTTGTTTTGAATTACATTTCTCTAATTATCCATGATTTGGAGCATTGTCATACATACTTTTTAATAGTTGGCTATTCTTCTTTTGAGAATAATTGAATTATTTGCTCAGATTCTCTAAATAGTTATATAACTACATCTTTTCATCATACATGTCTTTGTTCATTCCCTATGTATGTTGGTTATCAAACAATTATTAGAGATATTTTATACAAAGATCATTTTTTCTCAATTGGTTCTTTCCCTTCTTATCCTAGTTGTGTTGATTTTCTTCATGTAAAAAATTTTCAATTTCACATAATTGAAATTATCCATCTTATTTTTTTATAATCACATCTCTCCTTTATTTGATCAATCCCCTTGTTTTATAGATGCAGAAATTTATCCTCTTGAGACCTTAGTTTCTTTACTTACAAAAGGAGGGAACTGAACTACATATGACCTTTAAGTTCCCAGAATTCTAACTAATATTATACGATCTGGACAAAATTGGTGCTTTTATATGGCCTATGGTTCCAATAGCATTGAATCCTCACAGACTCAAACTCATATTATAGATATTTTTGTTGGTTCAGAAAGACCAGTATTCAATTGTGGCTTCTCTCATTCTCTCTCTAAGTGATTTCAGTTGTATTACCCCTTGGCTCCAATTTCCCATCATAATAAACAACTGGAACTCTTAAGACCAACATATTACGAAGGAGAAGATGAGCGAATTGTTCAATATTTCTACATGGAAGGCAGATGCTGTTTCCTATTAGCAGCAATGCTTCTTCAGCTAACCCAATTGTCTGATGATTGTAGACATGAAAAACATGGGTAAATTAAGTTCCTGGATAACTGAAAAAAAAACCCAATTCAATCAATAGCATCAACCTCCTCCTCCAACTACTTTGGTCCAAATTACAAATATTTTGAAGCTGAGATTTTTGTCTTTTTGTCTCTTCTTGCCACCCAGTGGAGATGTTTGTTGTTTAATACTAAGGACCTATGACTTTGTAGAAACTCTAGGTGTGGGCACTCCCTCTATGAAGATAGATCATAAAATTATAGGGTCAGAATAAAATTAAAAATGGAAGGAATACTGAGACAACCTAATTATAGAACCATGGATTTAGGTGGGGGAAGTGACATTAAATGGTACAATCCAAAGTATCTGCCTAAAAAAAGCACACACTCACAAAACTCCCCACCCTTGAATGGTGTCACAAAGAGTTGGGACATAACTAAAGTGATTGAATAACAACAAGGAGTCCAAACTTCTCATTTTAGATATGACCAAACTGAGGCCCAGAGAGGTTAATGCAGTGGTTCTCACCCTTCCTAATGCCACAACCCTTTAATATTTGTATGTGGGTGTATCTGCATGTGGGAGGATCCGCCTGGAGATGGATAGAGAAGCAGTGTCTCAGTTTCTAAGACCATCAGAAATAGGTGTTTTCCGATTATCTTAGGCAACTCCTGTGACCCTTGTGAAAGGGTTGTTCGACCCCCAAAGGGGTCACAGCCCACAGGTTGAGAGCCACTGGTTTAATGGCTTCTCCATCTTCAAACAGCTAATAAGTTTGTTCAGTATTTTTCAATTATGTCTCACTCTTCGTGATCCCATTTGGAGTTTTCTTGACAAAGATTCCATTTCCTTCTCCAGCTCATTTTACAGATAAGGTAAACAGGGGTAAGTGACTTGCCCAGGGTCACATAGTTAGTAGGTGTGTGAGGCTAGATTTGAACTCAGGAAGATGAATCTTCCTGATTCCAGGTCAGGCACTCTACCTAGCAGTCCCTAAGTGTCATGGGCAGAATTTAAAGTCACATCCTGACTCAAAATCTAACATTCTATCCACAATGCACAAGGAATATGCTACTGAATTATTCAACAAAATTCAACAAATTTCTTAAACTGTTTGTCAGGCTCCATACTATGTTCTGAGGAAACAAAGCCAAAACTGAAAAAATCCATGCCCTCAGGGAGCTTGACTCCATTAGGGAAAGGAATAAGCATTTCTGTAGCATCTATTATGTGCCAGGTTTTGTGCTCAGTGGTTTGTACAGACATTATGTCATGTGATTCTCACAACAACCCTGTGAGTTAGGAGCTATAAGTACCCCATTTTACCATTGGGGAAACTGAGGCAAATAGAGGTTAAGTGACTTGCCCAGGGTCACACAGCCAGTGAGCATCTAGAGTCCAAATTAAACTCAGAAAGATGTCTTTCTGACTTATGCATTGTGCATAAACACATCATAAACATATAGGAAGGAAATGATGGAAACATATGTAAAATATGAAAACATAAGTAAAAAGTCATTTCAGGGGAGAAGTTATAGAAGAAAAGCCTTATATAGGAGGTAAACTGCTAAACTTCGAAAAATAGTGAGACGCATAGGTAAGGAGGGAGTGTTTCCCAGGACTGGAGGATAGTCTAGAAGGATCCAGTGGCCTCGAGGCCACATGTGGTCCCCTACATTCTCAAGTGCAACCCTTTGACTGAATCCAAACTTCACAGAACAAAGGGCATAGGGATGGGAGAGGGAAATGCTGTGTATAAATTGGTTTAACTAGACTGTGAAATGTATGAAGTGGAGCAACAACTATGAGAAGTTGCCCTGAAGCAAGACGGAGCAATAAGACGGATAAACACCAAACAAAAATATTTGTATTTCATCCTAGAGGTGAGAAGAAGCCAAAGATCTTTGTGAGTAGGGCGGAAACCTGTCAGACCTGTGTTCTGCAAAGATCACTTTGGTAGCTATATGAAATTTTATTTTATTTTTATAGAGGAGAAAGATTTATGGAGTAGTTTGGGATGTTGGATAGGGTGATGGGCTTGAGTTAAGAAGACCTGAGTTCAAATCCAGTATTAGAAATGTAAGAGGTCCCAGGGTTACACAGCTGGTAGTTGTCTGGGGCCGGATCTGAATTCATGTGGATGAGTCTTGCTGATTATAAACCCAGTGCTCTCTCCACTGTACCATCCAGCTACCTGGTGGTAATGATAAGAGCTGACATTTATTGATCAGATTGCTTAAACTCCCTATGACTCAATTTCTTTATCTGTAAAACCAGAAGGTTGGATTAGACAGCCCCTAAGGTCCCTTTTAACTTTCAATCTTTTATCCTATGATCACTTTAAAGACTTAAAAACACTCCACATACACCACTTCATTTGATCCTCACAATAGCCTTGTAGGGGAGGCTTTATTATTCCCATTTTCAACAAGACAAAAATGAGGTTGAGAGAGGGAAAGTGACTTCAATTCAGTTCAGCAAACATCAAGCCCAGGGTCACAGAGTCAGGAAGAATCTGAAGCAGAAATCAAATCCAGACCATTCTGACTCTTAAGTCTGGAACTCAATCCATTGAACCACACAGCAAGTCAAACTTGCTTCTGAGAACATGAAGGGACCTTTGGAAGTCACATAGCTCAAGGTCTCTCTATCATTGGATAGATAAGGAAACTAAAGTCCAGCTAAGTTAATTGTGACCCAGAGTCACGCAGTAAGTAGGAGAACTAAGATTCAAACTCAGATTCCATGACTCCAAAGTCAGTGTGCCTGAATGCTAACACACCTGGGTTCTGATGTCTCCTATGAAGAGTCTATCGTGCTACATGGGCAAGGAGAGTATAGATGGAGAAAGCAGAGAAGGCAGCCCCTTCTCCCATTGGAGAGGAGGACTAGGCACCCATTCACCCTATTAGAAAGGAAATGGGACTCTGTGCCAGAATAGAAAGAAATATTGAATGGGAGCCTGTATTTCCATCAAGGAGCTTGACAAACAGGTATTAGATCCTATCAATCAATCAATCTTTATTAAGCACCTATCATGTGTCAGGCACTATGCACAGTGCTAGGGGCACAGAAAGAAACAAAAGATAGTCCCCGCCCTCAAGAAGCTCACAGTCTAATGGGGGAAACAATTAGCAAGCTCAGTACAAAAAATAAAAAAAAAACCATAGGACATAATTAAAAGAGAAAAAGGCTCTGGAATTCAGAGGGTTTGGGAAAAGCTTCCAGTAAAAAATTGAATTTTAGTTGGGCCTTTTTTTAGGGGGGGGCAATTAGGGTTAAGTGACTTGCCTAGGGTCACACAGATACTAAGTGCCTGAAGCCATATTTGAACTCAAGTCCTCTTGACTCCAGGGCTGGTGCTCTGTCCATTGCATCAACTAGCTTTCCCTTAGGTCTTAAAGGCAGGTAGGGAGGTCAGTAGGTAGAGCAGAAGAGGGAGAGAGTTCCAGGCACAGAGGTTGCTGGTGGTGGTGGTGGTGGTCCTTTTTTCTTGAAGAGGACTGACAAGAGAAAATGTGCAGAGCTGAGATATGGAGTTCCAGGAAGGCAAGATGGAGTCTTGTCCATTGGACAGCCAGAAGGCCAGTGATGCTGTATCAAAGATTATATGGAGTATAATAAGATGCAAGAAGATTGGAAAGGAGGAGAAGGTTAGGTTATCAAGGGCTTTGAATGTCAAACTGAATGTTAGTATTTGAACATAGAGGCAATGGGGGAGTGAGGAGGGAGGGAAGAGACTGGAATCTATTGATGGCATGTGTGAAATGACTAGACCTGAGCTTTAGGAAATAAACAGCTTCAAATAGAAATCTAGAAGAATTTTAAGAAGAAAAGAAATGTAAGAGATGTGTGTTCTTTGGCAAGTTACCCTCTCTCTGCACTTCATCTCTAAAATGGGGGAGGGGGGAGGCATTAGGGTGCTCCATGAAAATAGAGTACTGGCCCTGGAGTCAGGAGGACCTGAGTTCAAATCCAGCCTCAGGCACTTGACACTCCCTAGCTGTGTGACCTTGGGCAAGTCACTTAATCTCAATTGCCCTGCCTTCCCCACTCCAAAAATAAATAATTAAAATAAAATGGGATTGATAATTATACCTATCACACAGTATTGTTGTGAGAATTGAATGATATAATATGTGCAAAGTGCTTTAGCTGTTTGTTGTTTTTGTTGGTCCTCATGCTCAAAGAGGACCATGAATTGGATTTAAGTGAAACTAGACTGTGCAAAGTCACCAACAGTCTATCCTCCAGAGCCATTTGGGGCCAGCGGCAAGATGAAGACAACTGGAGATTAGCTATTAGTACAGATAAGAGGTGATATAGGCCTGAATTAGAGTGGTAGACATGAGAGCAGAGAGATTGTGTAGGCAAAATCAACAAAACTTGAGAAAGTGAGGAACGGTGAAAAATTGAAGACGATTCCTAAGTTTCTAGAAGAATGGTTGTACCTTCAACTGGAATATGAACAGGAAACCATCAGCTAATGAACAGGAAGGACCTTGAGCAAATGAAGATAAGTCAATATCCTCAATATCTCACTTACTGAGAAATCAATCCCTTAATATTTGAAGATCAGTGACATTTTGGCTATGCATAACTTCGGGTATGATTGCAAGCTAAAGACAAAGCCTAGACTGTGTTTGAAAAGAGTCTTTCTGCTCAACATCTCTCTATTAAAAACTGTCCTTGCAATAATGTGCACACATACACACATGCGCACACACACACGCACACACACACACACACACACTTCTCCATGCTCAAGTACTTAGACATAATAATCAAATATCTATATTCCACTAAATCAGGTTAAATCAGAATAGAGGCAAAATACAATCTGACCTTGTTTCCCCAGCTCTGCATTTAAATGCAGCTTTTAAGCCTCTCCTTTAATGCTCTGTGTTCATCACCTAGGTTACCAGCCATAATCCTTTTCACCTTTACTTGGCAGAGCATTCTGCAGCTGTTTTACATTGCTCCCAGTTTTTCCCAGTTCTTATCTTTGATTACAAAGAATAATGCTTCTCAAAGACATAATATCTAGTTGGAAGGGTTGCTTCATTATTATTATTATTATTATTGTGTCATTATCATAGATTGAGTTGGAAGGGATGCTAATGTCTTCCCTGTCCTTCCTTAAGCCAATCAGCTCCTAACAGTTTTCTATAAGTAGCACTTGTGACAGATGATTAAGTGGACCCCTATTTTATTCCAATCAGTATTAATCAATATGATATATTTCCATAGGGGTAGTGACCATAAGTTCTGTATATTAAACCCCAGAGCCATGAATTGTGGGCTGTAAATCCCCTTGTTTAATCATAGGAAGCTGACTTGAGGACCACCACTTTTGTTTTTGTCTTACTATGGTGACCAAACCCAGTGTGGCAGAGGTGACTCAATCACATGGAAAGTCCCTCAGCTATTTTTGACACCCTTTTATCCCTCATCATTCCTCTGTTGCCCAATATGGGAAGATGGCCATGAGTACTGTACCAATTAAGTGACCCTGTTTGCTGGATTGTGACCCATCTACTTGCCCATTGGTCAGTGGAGATATCTTAACATCTCTTTACCAGCCCAGCCCATGGGTGTGCTCATCAGCTTCGTAGAACCTCCAGAAAGGTCAAGATAGGTCTGTCAAGGTCTGCTTGTTGCTCATTTATCAACCAATGGGATTCTGTATTTTGTGTGGAACTTCCTGGAGAATCAAGGTCAAGATTTATCAACCAATGAGACTCTGCATTTTTAGTTTATTTCATATGTATCATCTAGGTGTCAAGAACTATGAAATTAAGACACTGGAGGAAGGGGGCATCTCAGATGATGAGGAATATCTGAGGTCTACTTCATTAGAAGGCATCGTAGACCCTTTAATAAAGTGCTATCGACTCAAAGTTCTACCTCAGTTTCTTGTATTGTAGATTGATCAACATCTAATCAAAATCATAGCTCATAACAGCCTATCTATGTGGGACCAAAGACATATCAGTTCAAAGTGTTGTGCAGAGAATAAGAGCGAGCTGAGACCTGGGTTTAAGGTAAATTTAGGTGTGGATTTATTGATCAAGTACACGACTACCTGGAGTATAAACTCAAATCAGGCAGTCCCCAATGGATCTCCCATACTTGATCATATAGGCCAAAAATAGGAACTACAACCAGAAAGGAGGCTAACCAAAGCTATGATGTTACAGAAGCTAGAAGAAGAGATTGGTTAGCTATTTTGGAAATACGGCGCAGGGGTACAAAAGCATAAGGGTGCAACCCCCGATGACATAAGGGTCCTTCCCAGAACAGGGTGAGGTGCAGGGTCATGTTCTGGGCAGAGGATGTCTGGGCAGAGGATGTCTGGGGTCCGGGTGCAGGGTCAAATGGAAAGGGGAATTGGAAAATCCCAGAATAGACCAGGGTTATGTTCTGGGCAAAAGGTGTGGGGACCCTGCTTGGTTAGTGAAACAGGATGGGGTGATCTCTAATCTTGAACCCCAGGCTAATCCTTGTATAGTACAGGAAAAATACAGAATGCTAGTTTGAGGAAGTAGGGGGTAGGGACTATGCCCAGACTTTCCTTAAGCAGTTTCTAGCTGTGACAGAAAAATAGGGGCAGAAAGCAAAAGTAAAAAAGGGCTTGATGGTGGGACACAGGTGAGCCACACTCAGGTGATGGGTAAGTGACCTGGGATTTGAATTAGGGCATAACAAAAGCAAAAGTCATTTAACCAAACAATATAACAGAATAAGTGATAAAAAGATCACTTAGAAAGATAAAGATAAAGACATGCACACATATATTCAGGCTATTACACTACTGGTGAGGTAGAGGGTATATTCAGGGAATTCATGTGAAAGGGCATGCGCATATGAAGCACATTTAACTAAGGATTACATACAAAGGACCTTATATTTAGCCAACAGAAATGACTGATATTTCATGCCCTTAATCTTATAAACTGTCAATATTCTCCTAAAATGTCATTATACTGCTCTCTATAATGTAAATAAATGAATAAACAAACATCTATTAAGTATTTGCTATATGCCAGATCCTGTGCTAGGCACACTAGGAATATAGATAGATATAAAAGTGAGGCAGCCCTTAATTGCAAGGAACTTCACCCAACTCTCTCACCTGGCACTCCAAGAAGCTGTACTATACCCATTGATCACACTCCAGTAAACTGCCTCAGTAGATGGGTAAACGAGGTTAAGGGTAACCAACAAGCCTCAAACCCACAGGTAACACACCCCAAGCATGTGAAGACTTGCCCCAGGGGAAGGGTGGATGAGAAAAATTTGTTCCACCAGCCATAGAGGCTGCTGAAGCAGGCACTGTGGAGTGATTATAGCTTGATTAGCCATCAAAGATGTCGTGGTTGTCCACTGCATCCCAGGCCATGGTTAGTCATCTTGACTTTCGTCCTACCTCTGGATTTTCAGTGACTCGGGAAGAGAGAGTAAGGCTGATGACTTTAATTGAGCTGACCAGCTTTGAGACTTGGGGCCAGAGTGCTAACTGGACCCTGAAACTAGTGAAATCTCCTGTGTGGTCTCCTATACCTGCCCTTTTCCCCCTATCTCCCTAGAGGCATCTCAATTATGGTTGCTCTATCCTGTCCCTGTGTTCCGATAAGATAAGATCAAGATTCCTAAAGGAAAGGCAGTTTTCTTTTGGGCTCCTCTTTGTCTCGCATGTAATACCACCCTGCACCTGCATTCCGGTAAAAAGGGGAGGGGCACTTTCCAGAGTGCTCTTTCCCTCCAGCCAAATATACACAGTGGTTTTATTTTAACCGCTTTCAACTGCCATAATGTAAGAATTTGTTACTATATAAAATTTGCTTAAACCAAGGTTCCGAGCAGTTCCAGGGACTCGTACCTGGGCTGCCGCTGGCCAGCAATAAACTGATGCCTCCTGAGTTGACTATTGGTCTCGGTCTCTGATTAACTGCTCCGTGTCCAGAACATAATCACTCTTCATCACTTACATTTCACTCATGAGTCAAGATATCACACCAGAAGAAAGAAAAAAAAATTCTAATGGAATACACAATATAGGGAGAGTGGGGGGCAGGGAAAAGAATTTTAGCCTGGGAAGTCACAGGGATTGCGAATAGTCTCATAGGGCTATATAGTTCCATACTCTTTCCAGTACCAATGATAAAATTGTTTAAATAACTGTTAGCAAAACCATACCAAAAGGCAAAAGGGAAAGTAGGAGAAAGGGAGAGGGATAGAAGGGTGGTAGGGCACGTGTCAAGAGGCCAGTGATGGATAGGCTCTGGATTCCTGGAAGGTAGCTGAATAAAGTGTGAAGCACAGCTAGAAATTATAGGTTAGGTGAGTTTCCACTTACTTATCCATCAATCAGTTGGGTTAGTCCACTCCCTGTTGGATATTGCCACTGATAATCTGCTCTCTGTTGCCATCTACTGGTTGTCAGCTATGATGTGGTTTCCTCCCCACAGTGGGAGTGGTCAGCCGACTTTTTAGTTTATATTGCCAGAGGTTATTGTAGCTTTTTGTATATGTGGTATAAGTTTCTATGAGGTATACCTAATTTATTAGCTGTCTCCTAGACATTTAAAAATCCTTCTTTTGAACTCTCTCTCCCCTACTGCTATTCACACTTTCACAGTTCAAATTATCTTTGAGTTTGGGTCCAACAATTCTTTCACCTTCCATTATACCCCTGTATCACTAGTCTGCATACCTTTAAATCATCCTAAGGCAACATTTAGCAAATCTTTAAAGATAGGTGATGTAAACAGATTTTTTTTTTCAATGCTTCTGGTCAATGTGCAGATCAATTTGAGATCCAAACTGAAAGGGGATGGAGATTAATGGAGCTGAAAAAGCTTTTTTGCCCTCTTTCCTCCTAGAAAAAATCTCCTTCTACTCCTCACACACAATATACTATGATCCTTGAGCATATTTATTTATAATCATATCATCGAAAAAATAAATATTAACCTACTTTCTGTATATCATTGCAAAATTAAAATGTAAAGAATACTGGGTTTGGAGTTAGAGTAACTGAATTAGAATCACGGATCTGCAACATGCTGCCCATGTGATTTTGGGGAATTTGCTTAAACATAAAGTGCCTCACTTTCCTCATCTGTAAAATATGAGCATAACTCATTTTGTTTCTCTTGCTTGATGGTGCTTCACAGATACTGCACTTTTTACAAATTGAAGTCTTGTGGCGACCCTACATGCAACAAGCCTACAGGCACCATTTTTCCAGCAGCATGTGTTTATTATATCTTTTCTTTGTGTAACATTTTGGCCACTCTTGCAATATTTCAAATTTTCATGATTATATTTGTTATTGTTATCTGTGATCAAAGATTTTTTTTATGATTGTTTTGTGGTGCTATAAACAGAGCCCATATAAGATAGCAAACTTAATCAATAAATTTTATATGTGTTCTGACTGTTCTACCGATCTACAATTCCTGACTCTCCTCAGGGTTCCTCATTTCCTGAGACATAATATTAAAATGAGGCCAATTAATAACTTTACAATGGCCTCTTAAGTGTTCAAGTGAAAAGAAGAGTCCATTTATGTGGCAGACTTCATTGTTATCTTATTTTAAGAACTTGCCACAGCCCAACCTTCAGCAAGCACCACCCTGATCAATCAGCAGGCTGATCATCAAGCAGGACCTTTACATCAAACAGGACCTTTCACCAACAAAAAGATTATGACTCATTGAAGGCTCCGATAATGGTTAGCATTTTTTAGCAATAAAACATTTTTAATTAAGGTACATACATTTTTTGGACATAATACTATTGTATACTTATAGTGTTAATATTCAGTATAGCATAAATATAACTTTTATATGCACTGGGAAACCAAAAAAATTGTGTGACTTGCTTTATTGCTATATTTGCTTTATTGAAGTGATCCAGAACTGAGCCCACAGCCTCTCTGAGGTAGGCCTGGAAAGGCACTGTGCTAGATGGCCTTCTAGCTCTATAAGTAGGAGGTCCTGTAATTCTTACATCCTATACCTACCTAAAGAATTTCAATCTTCTTTGTTGTAGTAGCTTTGATTCATATGATGAAATACTGCGTCCATTTCCATCTTGCTGTGTCTGTTTCCCATATCGGAAGTTCAGTCTAAGAGTCTTGAGTAAGACTTGAATGTGAATCTGTGAATAGTTGGTTTCCCACACAGCAATATGGTAGTAGATTGTTATCCGCTCCCTTGAATGACTAATTAGCAGATTCTTTTCAGTGCCATAATGTGAATAGATTGTATCCTCAACTGGTGTTTTCTGTAGAGTTTCAAGAAATAGAAACTTCCCAGCTCTTCATACCTCTTTTTTCCTCTTCCTGCAGATTGATCTTCAGTTGGCCTTCTCAGATGGCTGATCTCCTTAGCTACAGTTTTGTAAGGACTGATTCCAACATTGTCTTTTGCTATGCTTCAAAACTTGAAAATCACTTAGAAAAGGAAATAATAATTACTAATAGAATGCTGTAACTCTTGTAGGCTATGACAATATAATAGAAAATTATTCTAAGACCAGCTTATAGGGTTTGGGTTTTTTGTTTGTTTGTTTGTTTACTATTCTAATCAAACTGGGGAAAGGTTATTATATGGAACTGAACAGAATAATTACAAAATTCAATTGGGGAAAAAAGGTCTAGAATACACACACACGCACACACGCATGCACACACACATATATATACATACATATATATATGTATGACAAAGCAGGAATTAAATGGATGCAGCAATACAAGATCTCAAAATATATTATGAAGCAGAAATACCCAAAACTCTTGACACTAGCTTAAAAATATAAAGAACTATAACAGAGTAAATAAGCAAAACCTAGAACTGAGCAAATACAGTATTCCAGTGTTAGGTGCACATAAGAGCACAAACTAGATGGACTGTGTTTATATGACAAGAGCTGATGGGAAAACCAAAAAGTAGTTTGGCAGAAATTAGGTTTAAAACTTGAAGGAAAATATAATCAAATTATTGGCAAGAATAAATAACAAATCTATATTAGTTGGGGACTTGAAGATAGACATTTTAAATCTAGACAAATATAAACATAAATTACCTAAGGACTTGAATAGAATTTTAGGGGAAATAGTAATGATAGATCTCTGGTATTTAATTAACAGGAATAGAAAAGAATAACTTTTTTTAGCTGTTCATGTTACCTTTACAAAAAAAAATTACCATGTACATATGTACATAAAACATATGTACCATGTACATAAAACCCCCCTGAACAAATGCAAAAAAGTAGAAATATTAAACATAGGATTTACTAACCATAACACAATAAAATTATAATGAATTCAGGATGTTAATAAAAAAATAATAAGATGATTGTATCAACACAGGAAGAAAAATATTTTGACAAAATGCAATAAATCTTTGTGTTAAAAAAAAGTAATAGAATGGGAATAAATGTACCATTCCTTTAATGTGGCCAATATTATCTATTCAAAACTAAGAGCTAGCATTATCTATAACAGAAAAACACTAGAGGTCTTCCCAATGAGATTGGGAGGTGAAACAAGAATGTCTTGTATTATCACCTTTCACATAGTTCTACAAATGTGAACTACAACAATAAGACAAGAAATGAAAATGAGGGAATAAGCATATCAAAGAAGAAGAAAAAAACATTTATTGTTACAGATGACATGATGATTAATTTAGAAAATCCTAGATATTCCATTAAAATATTAAATAAAATGAAGAGGTCAGTAAGTAGCAGTATATAAAATATCCCCCCAAAAAATTCAACACCCTTTCTGAAAACTACAAACAAAATCCAATAAGAGATAGAAAAAGAAATTCTATTCAAAATAACTCCTTTTCACACACACACACACAATATACTATGTAGAAATAGAAATAGAAATAATCTACCAGTTATCACCTGAAAGAAATCCTCAATTTAAAAACTAACTTAATTGAGCCCAAGTTTAAACCAATACCTCATTCCATATACCATGATATGTTTCAAATACATACATTATCTAGGTATAAAAGGCCACATAATAAAACCAAAAAGGGCAAATATGGAGATACTTTTTAATTACTATAGTTAGGGGAAAAGGAATTGACCAAATAAGAGATAGATATGATCATATTAGGTTATAAAATGGACCAATTTGATCATATAAAATTGTAAAGACTTTCCACAAATAAAAGAATTTGGATGAAAAGTTGATAGAGAAAAAAATTCTTTGCAGTGAAAAGTCTGGTATCCAAGATATAAAGGGAATTTTTCATAAGTATATAATAACAATAACAATTCCTCAACAGACAAATTGTCAAATCATATGAAAATAAAGTTTCCAAAAGATATATAAGCTCTCAATAATTATTTTGAAAAGAGTCAAACACTAATAAAAATCGAAATGCAAATTCAGAACAATTTGGGGTCTCTCTTTCACGCCTGCCAAATTGGCAAAGATGCCCCAAAAAGGAAAATCACAATATTTAGGAAGGTTGTAAAAGTAAAAGAACACTAATATCCTATTGAGGGAGCTGCAAATTGGTTCAACCATTCTGGAAAATAACTTGGAATTCTGTCTTAAAAGTCACTAAATTATTTATACCCCTTAATCCAATGATTCTATCATTATGCTTCTATCCCATATAGGTCAAAGGAAAAGAAAACATATATATTAGCACTTTTTGTTTGAACAAACTTCTGAAAATGAAGTAGGTCCCCATCAGTTGGTGAATGACTCAACAAATTATTGCATATGAGTGTCTTAGAATATTATTGATAATAAGGAGAGAAGAAATGGAAGAATTCAGAAAAATTTTGGAAAACATATATGGATTGATGCATGGTAGAGTAAATAGAGCCAGGAAAGCAATTTATATAATTAGAAATCTGTTTGAAAAAATAACCCCTACTCTAAAAGAACATACATTTTAATTGAACTATGCAAAAAATGGACCAATGAGAATGGACAGAATGAGAAATATGTTTTCAGACATGACTCATGTTTTATGTTGCTGAACTCTGCTTGTTATGAGAGAGTGGGTTTTTTTAATGGGGGGAGATGAATGAAAAAGAAGAAAGCTAGGGAAAATGATATCAAAAAAGAAGAAGAAAAAGAAGAGGAAGAAGAAGAGGAAGAAGAGGAAGAGGATAAAGAAGAAGAAGAAGAAGAAGATGATGATGATGATGATGATGATGACGAAGAAGAAAATATTATTGAAGTATTTTTTAATACACAAGAGAGAACAGGAGTAAGTCCAGATGGAAAAACAGAGAAGCAGAACAGTTTTGAAACTTGTGCTGAATTTATTATGTACTTTAAAAAAATACAAGCTATATATAATATTAAATTTGGCATTTCATATATAGTCATCTTTTTCTCCTATATAGAATGGAAATTTTTTAATGTTTGTCATATTCAGAATAACAAATTTTTTTCAAAATTAAAAATAAGTATGATTGATCAGTGACTAATTAGGACTCCAGAAGAATGATTTAATCATGCTTCTTTTTTTGCATAGAGGTGGTAGACTAGAGGTACAAGAAAACATTTTCTGATATGACCTATATGTTCATATCATTTAACCCAGAAATCCTACTATTGGGCATCTTCCCAAAGAATGTCTGCCTTCTGTACATGTAATGGAACTTTCTTTTCCTACCTCCCCATCCCAAGCATGCTCAGTGGCATATTCTAGGGGAGTAAATACCTATTAGATCCAAAACAAAATATTCATTGTAGTATACTTTTTTAGTAACAAACCACAAAAACAAAAACTAGTAATTGAAAGGATTTCCATCATTTGAGGAATAACTGAACTGACAGATGTGTAAATTTAATGGAATATTATCACAATCTAAAAACAATTAAGCATATGAGAAATTGAGGAGAATCCAGTGATGTGGAGTGAAGAAAGCAAAATGAAGAGAACAATGTACATGGTGATTAGAAACAATGTAAGTGATTTTATAAAGAACCACTAAAAAGCAGTGGAATCTGATGGTTTGTAATGAACAGTTTAGGTCATAGAGAACTTATAAGGGAACACATTTTCTACTCTCATAAAGAGGTACTGACAACGTATATGGCATGCAGAATAAACAGTCAGATGTGGTTGCTGTATTGGTTGACTTTGTTTCAGTGTTTTAAGTAAAGGTTCAACTGGGGGTATCAGAGGCACAAAGAACAAATAATAAAAACAAAGCAACAATTTTTTAAAAGAGTAAGAAGTAGGGGAAGCTATGTGGTGCAGTAGATAGAGCACCAACCCTGGGTCAGGTGGACCTGACCAAGTTCAAGTTCGGTCTCAGACACTTGACACACTTACTAGCTGAGTGACATTGGGCAAGTCACTTAACCCCAACTGCCTCACCAAAAAAAAAAGGATAAAAAATGAATCTCTCCCTCTCTTTCATTATTTTTTACACAATCAATAGACTACTTGATGAAGAAACACTGTAAATGGAGGGTACCTTGAGGGCAAGAAAAGACATTTGATAAAATAAGGGAAGGGGAACAGAATAAGCATTTATCATGCAATACGCCTTCCAATTCTACAGAACTCTTGTCTGTGTCTTCCCATAAACATCCCACTGGGGACCCATCATGGGGAAACCTGGAAACCTTCTTCTAGTTATCCTGATATTGTATGGATACAATTGTAGCCACAAACTATGCATCAGTTCATCCCTTACTTTTGCCAAACAATTAGTCCTACTTCCTATTCCAGTCATTCATCTCTTGGGAAGAATTTTTCATGATCTTTCTTTCAAACAATTCTTCACTGACATGTTCTGGAATACTTATACCCACCATGCATGTCTTTTTTTTTTTAATAAATGAGGAGAAGTACTATGAACTCAATGATGGATAGCATTTGTTACTAGGGTGACTCTCTAGTTAGATGAAACTAGCCCAATACTCAAGAACACAAATCACTTTACCATAATTTGTACTTGACCTGGATTTTACACACATTCAGGGTCAATGTTAGTATATCAAGCTTAGTTACCATTATTGTTATTGGCACACACATTGTGGGTGTTATTGATTTAGGTTTTGTTTTGTTTTGTTGTTTGGGGTTTTTTGAACTTGACCTATGATTTCACTGTGACAGGAAACACTCAGTAAGGAATTTTCTTTATCATTGCAGATAAGCACCTCGTTAGTATTAAATTAGAGAGAATTAGTATTAATTCTCAATCCTGGCCATTGAACAAAGTTGTATGACCTTAAACAAATTACTTCACCTCTTCGGCAAGCTGGAATAGCTAACTTTTCGGCTCCAAATCTATGATCTAATTTCTCTCTACCATTAGGCAGACATAACCTTGACCATGGACCCTATCATTTCCTTCATTACCTTGTTGCAAGAATAAAATGAGATATTTTATATTAAGTACCTTAAAACCTCAAAACCTTATATAAATGTCAGCAAATACATACCACATACTTTTATCCATTCAACAGCCAGGAATGGAAGATACTGCTTCCTCACTCTACAATAAATCATCAGTTTTCTCTCTGTCATTAGTTTGGTCTTTCAAAGATTTGTTTTCTTCAGTTTAATGAATTATTGAAATCACCTGGAAATTACTCAGAATTAACCTGCAGCTGATATTAATGGATCCACAACATGAGTGTCACGATCTTTCTAACCAGTTCAATACATCCTGTTGTGGGAAAAACCAATTTGTAGTTAAATGCCATTTATTTATTTTGACATTACATTTATAGGCAGCTGCTAACAGTATGCACACACACACACACACACACACACACACACACACACACACACGCACATACACAGAGTGGAGAAGGACATGAAAGGAATAATATAGCAGACTCTGCCATCAATGGCAGGGACTTTCAGCTCCACCTGTGCAGTATGGATGATAATGTCAGAGTGGATTCAAGTATTACAGACTCAAGTAAATCTGGACCTGACAACTTAATTTTCCTTGAAACCAAAAAGAAAAAAAATAATTTCATTCCTAGGACCTTTTTGCAGTCCTCTCCCACCCCCAGGCAGCTTTCTTTGATTGATTCTCCTCCACCAAATGGAACTACCCCAAGTGGTTCCTACTAAAAGTAAATTAGTTATGTGGAATGTTCTTATGCCATAGAGTTTGAGGGAAGCAAGTTTGGTATCAAGTACTCTGAGTTGCTAACTTTCCCCCCCGCCCCAAAAGCCTCAGGAGGTTATCCAAATATTTTGAAGGATCTAGATTCTCCTGAAAAAGAAGAGATAATGGCACAGCACATACTGTACAACACAAATACATATGGTATATGAATCATTATTCAGGTGACATGTTGGTTATGGCTACATTTTGCATTGATTTTCACATATTGTTACATATCTGGGTGTAGGATGAGCTCAGGGAGGACTGGTACCTCTGGTGTAATGGCTGCTGAACCCTTTTCAGGGACATTTTTTGGTGTTCCCCTGTTCCACTCAACTCTTACCTTTGGCTACGAGAAGCTGTAGCATGCCCTGTGGTCACATCCTGGTAAACAGTTTTAGCAGATAGGCTAAATTAGGTTGAGGGTAACTGAGAGGTCTCAAACGCTTTGGTGAGTTAGGGGACTGTCTGCACCAAGCGTGTGAAGACATCCACTGGTAGAATGGGTGGATGAGAACAGTCTGATCCAATGGCCATGAAGGCAGCTGAAGCCAACACTTTGGAGTACTTAGAGCTTGATTAGACATTGAAGATTCCAAGGGCATCCACTGTATCTTGAGCCATCACCAGTTGTCTTGATTCTGTCCTTCCACTGGACTGTGATGACTCTGGAAGAGAGAGAGTGAGACCAATGACTTCATGCAACTCTGCCTCACTTAAATCCAATTTACACACAAATCAAAAGACTTCACAGATACGATTTTACCATTTTACTTATCTCAAAGTCCTGTGGTGACAGGCAAGTAATAAAACAGTAGGTGTAAATATACTGGGAGCTATAGTCACAACCCCACACACAGGCAGCCCAGGCTATAGGGTCATTTCTCACTGGAAGCAGCAGTGGGATTTGGCAGCCCCCTGGGTGTTTGAGAAGCCTTCTAAAGATAGCACTGCTCACCTCTAGTGTGAGGACAGGACTAGCAAAGGTGTCCTAAAAATTATCTGTTTATCCAACCCTGGCCTGATTACTGCAAAAGGAAGGGAATCCGACTTTGTGGTTAAAACACATGCAAAAATGTACAAAAACATCTCCAAAAATTATTCCATTCACCATCAATACATGGAATGTGCTCACATTTATAAACACAAAATCCAGTAGACCTGAAAGATGAAGAGCACTTGTTGCAAGAGAACTCAGCAGGTATCACATCCAAATAGCAGCCCTGAGTGAAACAAGGATGGCAAATGGAACGCAGTTTACTGAAGTTGGAGTGGATACATGTTTTTCTGGGGTGACCGCAGTGAAGGGAGGGAAGTGTTATGAATCTGGCATAGATTTTTCAATCAAAAATAATCTAGTCAACAAGTTGGTATGCCTGCCAAAAGGAGTGAATGGCAGGCTCATGATAATGCGATTGCCACTTGCAGGAAAATATGCTGCCATCATCAGGACCTATGCTTCTACCATAATGAACCCTGATGAGGTCAAATAAAAATTATATAAAGACCTAGAGACCCTTATCATCAATGGTCCAAAAGAAGACAAACATAATTCTGGGTGACTTTAATGCTAGAATAGGCTCAAACAAACAGACTTGTCACGAAGTTCTAGGGAGGAATAGAGTTGGAAACAGCAACAGCCGCAGTCACCCACTACCGAAGACTTGTACATCTCATGACCTTCTCATCACCAACACCTCTTCCATTTATATAAACTCAATAAAACTTCATGGATGCACCCTCAGGGCAAGCATTGGCATCTAATAAACAGTATAATTGTAAGGAGAAGAGAGAGACAAGATGTGAGTGACAAAGCCAATGTGTGGTACAGAGGGCTGGATTTATCCTTTCTAAGCTAAATATTCATATTCATCATAAGTGGCACCCCCAAAGCAAAGTGACTACTAGAAGAATTAATGTCAACAAAATTAGAGCTCTTCTCTGAGCAGGAACAGTTTGTTGCTAACTTGGAGGGAAAGTTAGCACAGTTGACAACAGTGGGGCAGAAAAGGAATAAGTAGCTTTCAGAGATTTGGTTTACACTACTGCATTTGTTCATCTGCATCAGAACACTTACAAACACTGAGAACGGTTTGATGAAAATGATGGGGAAATTCAGAAGTTGCTAAATGAAAAAAATGAGAACTCCACAGGATTTACCAGCAGTTCATCCATCTCTAAAAAGGCAGCATTTAATTCCATCAAAAGAAAAGTACAACCAAAGCTTAGAGAAATGCTTGGTTCACTAGAAGGCAGATGAAATTCAGTTTTATTCTGATAGTAACAATCCAAATATGTCTGGCAACTTTTATGATGCCCTTAAGGCTATTTATGGGCCAAAGACCTATGGTGCATCTCAACTACTCAGTGCTGATGGAGCCAGCCACCAATGATTGATTGGTGATATGGACATGATCCTGGAGAGATGGACTGAACACTTCCATAGTGTTCTCAACAGAACATCATCAATCAATGCTGAGGCTACTGATCATTTACCTCAGGTTGAAGTCAATCCCTTCCCAGCTGAAATTCCAACTGAAGAAGAGGTTTTGAATGCCGTTAGCCTCCTTTTATGTGGCAAAGCACCTGGTACTGATTCTATTCCAGCTGAGATTTACAAGGTAGGGGGTCCACTGCTCATACAAAAGCTGACTGAAACTTTCCAGATTATATGACAAAAGGAAGTTATCCCCCAGGAGTTCAAGGATCCCTCCACTGTCCATCTCTACAAAGGTAAAGGAAATAATTGTCCTGCGACAATCACACAGAGGTCTCTCTCTTAGTCATTGCTGGCAAGATTTTTGTCAGAGTCCTCCTTAATAGGATGATTCTTTACCTGGAAGATGGTCATCTACCTGAGAGCCAATGTAGCTTCAGAATGGACCAGGGAACAGTCAATATGGTGTTTGCTGCCCAACAACTCCAAGAGAAATTCCAGGAGTGGAACAGAGATCTGTACACATTTGTAGATCTGACCAAGGCCTTTGATACTGTTAGTAGTGAGGGCTTGTGGAAAATTATGTCCATATTTGATTGACCAGGGGCAGCTAAGTGGTATGGTGAATAGAGCGCTGGCCCTGGAATCAGGAGGACCTGAATTCAAAGCCAGCCTCAGATACTTAACATTTACTAGCCATGTGACCTTAGGCAAGTCACTTAACCCCAATTGCCCTACCTTCCCCCTTCCAAAAAGCAAAAAAAAATCATTGACCAGAGGAATTGATCAACCGAGCACCTCAGTTTCATAACAGCCTCCTTGTCTGGGTTGTGGACAATGGACAATGTTCTGGTGCCTTCCCAGTCACCAATGGAGTGAAACAAGGCTTTGTACTTGTTCCCATGCTTGTTAGTGTGATGTTTTCAAGCATGTTATCAAATGCTTTCAATGAGGATGAACACAGCATCAAGGTCAGCTACCACACTGATGGTAAATTCTTCAATTTGAAAAGGCTACAAGCCAAGACCAAAGTGGAGGGAATGTTGATTCATGATTTTCTGTCTGCAGATGATTGTTCATGCAATGCAGCCTCTGAAGCTGAGATGCAACAAAGTATGAATCGATTCTCTGTTGCTTCTTCTAATTTTGGCCTAACAATTAACACCAAGAAAACACAGGAGATCCATCAGTCACTACCACACTATCCATACTTGGAACCATCAGTTACAGCAAATGGAGAAGTTTTGAATGCTGTGGATAAGTTCATTTACTTTCCAAGGATGTACACATTGGTAATGAGGTTGACACATGCATTGTCAGAGCTAGTTCAGTGTTTGAGAGTCTCCAAAGGAAAGTATGGAAGAGAAGACATTTTAGACTGATTACCAAGCTGAAGGTCTGCAGAACCATTGTGCTGACCTTATGTTTGTATGCCTGTTAAACCTGAACAGTCTACCAATGCCACACTAGGAAACTAAATGCTGCCATTTAATTTGTCAGGAAGATTCTGAAGATTACCTAGCAGGATAAGGTATCAGACAATGAGGTCCTTAATCAAATTAAACTGCCAAGAATTCAAGCTCAACTTCAGAGAGAGCAACTCCAATGGACTGACAACATTGTTTGAATGCAAAATGTACGCTTGCCAAAAGTACTGTTTTATGGATAACTCAGACTGGGAAAGCATTCACAGGTGTTCAGAAGAAACAATACAAAGACGCTCTCAAGGTTTCTCTCAAGAACTTTGGAATGGATTGCATGACATGGGAGACACTGCCACAGGACCACTCAGCATGGTGCACCAACATCAGAGAACATGCTGTGTTCTATGAGCAAAGCAGAATTGAGACAGCTCTAACGGATGCACAGATTTAGAGTATTCACCCCAAATGTTCACATGGACAATTTGTGCCTGACCTGTGGTAGAGCATTCCGAGCTCTTATTGGCCTGATCAGCCACAGTTAGACACATTGAACCTTGATATTAGCATAGTGATATCATTTTGGTCCTCTTCAAGAATGAAGGACAACAACCAATTGTCAACAATATAAGCTCTTTGAAGACAGGGACTGTTTCATCTTTGTATCCTCAGGGTCTCATACACTGGACCTGCCACAAAAAAACATTTGATAAATGCTTGTTGAATTGGCTGGTTGATTGACTAAAGTGACATTCAAGTATTTGGTGGTGATAGCAGGTCTGAGGGACCTTGGGTCTGAGATACAATGACTTTCCAGGAGTCCACTCTTGTTCCAGAATTATACCAGCTAATTGTCTCAAGACATAGACTGTTGGTAGAGGAATGTACCTAGAGAGACTCACTCAGACAAGATGGTTTCCTTTTTTAATAAATTATAGTAAAGGTTCCCTATAAGGTAGAAACTGGGTTACTGCTCAGTGGAGGACCTATGCCATCTTGGATCATTTTACTCCTACTACCTAGCGTAATATCTTGTGCTACTTGTTCTGGAATGAAGTATTTCTGTTATGTGTTTCATAATATGACTGCTTTTTCTAAAATGATCTAGAATGACATTCCCTTATTCATTTTAAGAGATTGGCATTTTTTGCTTTTTTTTTTTGAGGGCAATTGAGGTTAAGTGACTTGCCCAAGATCACATGGCTAGTTTTTGGTGTTAAGTGTCTGAGGCTGAATTTGAACTCAGGTCCTCCTGACTCCAAGGCCAGTGCTCTATTCACTGTGTCACCTAGCCACCCCCTCTTTTATTCCTTTTAAAAATAACTCTCTTAACATTTATTTTTAAAAGATGAGTTCCAAATTCTCTCCCTCTCAGCAGCTCCTTTCTTTGAAAAGACAAGCAATATAATATTAATTACATATGTGAAGACATGCAAAACATATTTCCATATTAGCCGGGTTACCAAAAAAAAGGAAAGAAAAACAAATGAAGCGAAAAGAGTATTCTTTGATCTGTACTCAGAATTAATCTGTTCTCCCTCTGGAGCTGGATCGCATTTTTCTTCATGAGTCCATCAGAATTGTTTTGGATCACCGTGTCTTTCACAGTTGATTATTGTTACCATATTGATGGTACTATGTACAATGTTCTCCTGGTTCTACTCACTTCAGTCTGTATCAGTTTATACAAATCTTCCAGGTTTTTCTGAAAACCATTTTGCTCATAATTTCTCATAGCACAATAGTATTCCATCACAACTATATACCACACTTTATTCAGCTATTACTCAATTGATGGGTATCCATCCCCTCAATTTCCCCCTATTTGCCACAATAAAAAATGCTGCTGTAATTATTTATGTACATAAAGGTATTTTTGTTTTGTGTTGTTTTTCAGAACAATATATAAAGTGATCTTTTACAGGAAAAGGCTTCTATATAGAAAATAAAAGGTACCATATAGGGGGGTGGAGCCAAGATGGTGGCATAGAAGCAGCAAGGTTTCACAGCTCCCATATAGCCACCTCAAATACCCATAAAATATGACTCTAAACAAATTTTAGGATCCCAAACTCACAAAAATACAGAAAACACATCTCTCACTGAAGGCAGCTCAGCAGGTGGGGCTCATTGCAGCAGGCTGGGAGCCAAAACCAGCCCAGCCTGAAACCATGGCCTGGCCCCAGGGTGGTCAGGAGGAGCCGCACCTGGAGTCTTCAGGAGAGTGCATAGGCAGCAGCTGGGGCAGTCTCCACATTTATCAAGCCAGGAGAAATAAGGACTAAGAGAAAGGTCAGTAGAATTCAGCTAAATTTGGGGGAGAAAAGCAGTCTGTCTGAACTGCCCCCAGGGCAAGAAAGCAACGAAAGTGGCAGTAGAGGCAGAAACAGCTGCAGCCACCTCCACCTAGCTACTTCAGAGCTCCCGGCCTGCAGACTACAGGGGGGTCAAGCAATTGTTCAGAGGTCAAATGCTTTTGCGTTGAGCAGCCTAGATACAGATCATGGTCTTGGGTAGTGGTCCTGAGGTGCATTTCCAGAGAGCCAAAGCTGATGGGGGCTGCAACACTCCCCCAATATCTCTGGCATTTGTGAAAACCCCAATAATTTGGGACAGAGCTTTCCCCTTTGGAAGCAGTTCCACAGAGTCAAAAACACAAATATTTTATTGGCATCATGAGTAGGAAAAGGAAGCAAAGTAAGAACAGTATCTGAATTCTGGAATCTTTTGGGGGGGACAAAAAGAATCAAATCATGGAACGGGAGGAAGACAACTCAGTCAGAACTCCCACACCAAATGCTTCCAAAAAACATGAAGATTGCCTACAAGCCATAGATCAGCTTAAAAAAAAGAACTTTGAAAACCAAATAAGAGAAGCAGAGGAAAAATTGGGAAGAGAAATGAGAATGATGCAATAAAGAGTCAACAACCTGACTGAAGAGAATAACACCTTAAAAAACAGATTAACTCAAATGGCAAAAGAGACCCAAAAAGCCAAAGAGGAGAAGAATGCCTCAAAAAGTCAAATTTTCCAGATGGAAAAAGAATCTCAAAAGCATTCTGAAGAGAATAATTCCTTCAG
>CM053599.1:162820213-162852391 GCA_028646575.1 Pseudocheirus occidentalis | reverse complement strand
GGGGTCTCAGACTGCTGCGAAGAGCCCCACCTGCTGCGTTGCCTGTAGTGCTTCCTGTCTTGAGGAGAGTTTTGGAGCTTGAAAATCTGTTTAGCGTCCCATTTTATGAGTTTTTTAGTGTGTTTGTGTGGGAGCTGTGGTCCTTTGCTGCTTCTATGCCGCCATCTTGGCTCCGCCCCCCAGACCACAGAATCTTATGATGGAGACAGGGAAGATCAAAATACAAATTCAGAAGAGGACAGCATTGGCATTATACCCACATCTGAAACCTCAAAAGGAAATGTGAACTGGTACCGAGCCCAAAAAACATTCTAGGAAGAGCCCAGAAAGAATTTTAAAAGCCAAATTAAAGAGGTAGAAGAAAAATGGACTAATTGTTTTAAAAATACAATTGGCAAAACAGAAAAAAAAATTCACTCACGACAACATCTTAGAGAGTAAAACTGGCCAAATGGATAGAGATGGAGAAAATAAAAGGAAAAGTTGGTCATCTGGAAAAGAAGATATGAAAACTAACTGAAGAAAACCATACATTAAAAATTAGAATTAGACAGATAGAAACTAATGACTCTTTGAGGCATCAGGAATCAGTCAAACAAAATCTAAAAACTGAAAAAAAAGAAGAAAATAAAAAAAATCTCATAGGAAAAACAACTGACATGGAAAATAGATCCAGGAAGATAATCTAAGAATTATTGGTCTACCAAAAAGTCATGATGAAAAAAGAGCCTTGACAGTATCTTCCAAGAACTCATCACAGAAAACTGTCCCGAAGCCCTAGAAACAGAGAGTAAAATAGTCATAGAAAGAATCCACCAATCACCTCCTGAAAGAGATCCCAAACTGAAAATACCAAGGAATATTGTAGCCTAATTCCAGAATTAACAGGTCAAAGAGGAAATACTGCAAGCAGCCAGGAAAAAAACCTTTAAATATCTCAGAACTACAATAAGGATCACACAGGACTTTGCAGCTTCTACATTAAAAGATCAGGGGGGATGGAATATGAAATTTTGTAAGGTAAAGCAGCTTGGACTACAAACAAGGATCAACTTCCCAACAAAACTGAGCATAATCTTTCAGGCAAGGAGATGGATATTCAATGAAATAAGGGACTTCCAGACCTTCCTAAAGAAAAGACCAGACCTCAGTGGAAAATGTGATCTTCAAATACTAGACTCAAAAGAGACATAAAAAGGTACACGGGGAAAAAGAGGAAAAAAATCTTTTTATTCAACAAGAGCAAACTATTTACATCCCTAAATGTGAGGATGATACTTGTGAATCTTGAGAATTTTGCATTTATTATGACATTCAAAGGGGATGTGCATAGATAGAGGGTATGGGTATAAATAAAATGATGTGATAATATAAAAAACTAATTAAGGGGTGCAAAAGGACTATAATGGGAGAAGAAGAAAAGAAGAGGCAGAAAAGGATACATTACAACACATGAAGAGGCACAAAAACATATAGTAGAGGGAAAGAAGGGATGGAGATCAGCATTGTTTGAGCTTTACTCTCATCCAATTTGATTCAAGGAGGGAATACAATACTCAGGGAAGTACAGGAATCTGACTTGCCCTATGGGCATTAGGAAAGGAAAGGGGAAAGAAAATGGAGGGGAAGGTTAGAAGGGAGGGAAGAAGTAGTAAGGAAAAAGGGAAAGAAAAGGGAGGGAGGCTGATAGAAAGGAGAGAAGACTGAGGGAAGTGGTGGTCAAAAGCAAAATGATTTTGAGGAGAGGAAGGGAAAAATAAAAGCATAAACAGGAGTGGGGAGTAATAGAATGGAGAGAAAGACACAGATAGTGATCATAACTGTGAATGTGAGTGGAATGAACTCTCTCACAAAACAAAGGTGGAGAGCAGAATGGATTAAGAATCACAATTCTATAATATGTTGTTTTCAAGAAACACAATTGAAACAGTGGGATACAAACAGTGTAAAGGTAAAAGGCTGGAGTGGAATATATTATGCTTCAGCTAAAGTAAAAAATGCTAGGGTAGCAATCCTAATCTCAGACAAAGAAAAAATAGATCTAATTAAAAGAGATGAGGAAAGAAACTTTATCCTGCTAAAAGGTACCATAAACAATGAAGTAGTATCATTACTAAACATATATGCACCAAGTGGTATAGCTTCTAAATTCTTAGAGGAGAAGTTAAGGGAGTTATAGGAAGAAATAGACAGCAAAACTATACTAGTAGAGGATCTCAACCTTTCCACCTCTGAACTTGATAAATCTAACCTCAAAATAAACAAGAAAGAAGGTGAATAGAATTTTAGAAAAGAGAGATATGATTGACCTATGGGAAAAAAATTGTATGGGGATAGAAAGGAATATATCTTTTTCTCAGAGGTACATGGCACATACACAAAAGCTGACCATGTACGAGGGCATTAAAACCTCACAATCCATTGCAGATAGGTAGAAATATTAAATACTTCCTTTTCAGATTATGATGCAATAGAAATTATATGTTATAAAGGGCCATGGAAAGATAGGCTAAAAATTAATGGGAAACTAGATAATCTAATACTAAAGAATGAGTGAATCAAACAACAAATCATAGAATCAATCGATAATTTCATTCAAGAGAATGACAACAATGAGACAATGTATGAAAACTTATGGGATGCAGCAAAAGCAGTTCCTAGGGGAAGTTTTATATCTCTGAATGCTTACATGAATAAAATAGAGAAAGAGGAAATCAATGAATTGGGCATGCAACTGAAAAGGCTAGAAAAAGAACAAATTGAAAACCCCCAATTAAATACCAAATTACAAATACTGAAAACCAAAGGAGAGATTGATAAAATTGAAATTAAGAAAACTATTGAATTAATAATAAAATGAAAAGCTGATTTTATGGAAAAAAGCAATAAAATTGATAAAACTCTGGTCAATTTGATTTTAAAAAAGAAAGAAATCCAAATGACCAGTATCAAACATGAAAAAGAGGAATTCACTTCCAATGAAGAAATTAAAACAATAATTATGAATTGTTTTGCCCAATTGACTGTCTTAGGGAAATGGATAAATATCTACAAAAATATAAACTGTCCAGATTAAGAGAAAAGGAAATAAAATACTTTAAAAACCCATCTCAGAAAAAGAAATGAACAAGTCATCAGTGAACTCCCTATGAAAAACTCCAGGACAAGATGAATTTACAAGTGAATTCTATTAAACATTTAAAGAACAATTAATTCCAATACTATATAGACTCTTTGGGAAAACTGATGAAGAAGGACTCCTATTAAATTATTTTGATGATACAGATATGGGTTTGATATCTAAATCTGGAAGAGTCAAAACAGAGAAAGAAAAACATAGACCAATTTCCCTAATGAATATGGATGCAAAAAATTAAATAAAATATTAGTAAAAAGATTACAACAACTTATCATGAGAATAATACACTTTGATCAGGTAGGACTTATACCAAGAATGCACAACTGGTTCAATATTAGAAAAAGCATCAGCATTATTGATCATATCAACAACAAAACTAACAAAAACCATATGATTATCTCAATAGATGCAGAAAAAGGTTTTGACTAAATATAACACCCATTTCTACTTAAAACACTGGAGAGCATGGGAATAAACGGAACCTTTCTTAAAATGATAAGTAGCATTTACCTAAAACTGTCAGTAAGTGCTATATATAATGGGGATAAGCTGGGTGTGTTTCCAATAAGATTGAGGATGAATTAAGGATGTCCATTATCATCACTATTATTCAATATGGTGCTAGAAATGTGAGCTTTAGCAATAAGAGAAGAAAAAAATTGAAGGAATTAGAATAGTCAAAGAAGAAACTAAGTCATCCCTCTTTGCAGAAGATTTGATGATATACTAAAGAAACAAGTAAAAAAACTACTTGAAATAATAAACAGTTCAGCAAAGTTGCAAGATATAAAATAAACCCACATAAATCATCTGCATTTTTATACATTACTAAGAAAGCCCAATAGCAAGAGATAGAAAGAGAAATTCCATTTAATTTACTCTATACATTATAAAACATTTGGGAGTCTCCCTGCCAAAACAAATCCAGGGACTATATGAACATAATTACAAAACACTTTTCACATAAATAAAGTCAGATCTAAAGAATTGGGAAAAGATCAGTTGCTTGTGGTTAGGCCAAGCTAATATAATAGAAATAACAATTCTACCTAAGTTAATTTACTTATTTAGTGACATACCAATGAAACCACCAAAAAAATATTTTAGCTAGAAAAAATAATATCAAAATTCATATGGAAGAATGAAAGGTCCTGAATATCAAGGAAATTAATGAAAAGAAATACTAGGAAAGGTGGCCTAGTCTACTAGATCTTAAATTGTATTTTAAAGCAGCAATCATCAAAACTACTTGGTACTGGCTATGAAAAAGGGGGTGGATCAGTGGAATAGGTTGGGTACACAAGACACTGTAGTCAATGATTATAGCACGGTACTATTTGATAAACCCAAAGATCCCAGAAGCTGGGATAAGAATTCACTGTTTCACCAAAAAGGCTGGAGAAACTAGAAAACAGTATGGCAGAATCTGGGCATAGACCAGCATCTGACACTATATACCAAAATAAAGTCCAAACGGGTACATGATCTAGGCATCAAGGCTGATAATATAAACAAATCAGGGTAGCAAGAAATAGTTTTTCTGTCAGATTTATGGAGAACAGATGAATTTGTAACCAAAGAGATAGAGAACATTATGAAATATAAAATTTTGATTATATTAAATTGAAAAGTTTTTGGATGAACAAAGCCAATGCAACCAAGATTAAGAGGAAAGCAGAAAACTGGTAAAGAATTTTTACAAGCACTGTCTCTGATAAAGGACTCATTTCTTTTTTAAAAAATTAATTTTTTTTTTAGTTTTCAACATTCATTTCCATAAGATTATGAGTTCTGAATTTTCTCTCCATCTCTCTCCTCCCACACCCCAAGATGGCATGTGTTCTGATTACCCCTTCTTCCAGTCTGCCCTCCCTTCTATCATGCCCTACCTTCTTATCCCGTTCCCCCTTATTTTCTCTAGGGAAAAATAGATTTCTCTGCGCCAGTGTCTGTATATCTTATTTCCCATTTGCATGTGAAAACATTTTTTACAGTTGTTTTTAAAACTTTGAATTACTAATTCTTTCCCTTCTTCTCTTCCCACCCACTCTCATTGAGAAGGTAAGCAATTCAATATAGGTTATATAAGTGTGGTTGTGCCAAACTCTTCAACAATACTCAGGTAGTGAATGAAAAACTATATTTCCATCCATCCTATCCTGCCCCTACTGACTTACTCTGTTTTCTCCTTTGACCCTGTTCCTTTTCAAAAAACTTTTTGCTTCTGACTGCCCTCTCCCCCAATCTGCCCTCACTTCTATCATCTCCTCCCCTTTATTTCCTTCCCCTCCCCTTACTTTCCTGTAGGGTAATATACCCAATCAAATGTCCATGTTATTCACTCCTTAAGCCAAATCCTATGAGAGTAAAGTTCAATCATTCCCTCTCACCTCTCCCCTCTTTCCCTTCATTGTGAAAACTTTTTCTTGCCTCTTTTATGTGAAATAATTTACCCATCCTATCTCTCCCTTTCTCCTCCCAGTACATTACTCTTTAACCCTTTAATTTTATTTTAGCTATCATCCCTTCATATTCGACCCACTCTGTGCCATCTATCTATCTGTCTGTCTGTCTATCTATCTCTCTATCTATCATCTGTCTATCTCTTGTCTGTCTGTCTGTCTGTCTGTCCATCTAGCTGTCTTTCTCCTATCTATTTATTTCCTTTAACTACCCTAATACTGAGGAAGGTCTCATGAGTTTCAAATATCATCTTTCCATGTAGGAATGCAAACAATTCAAATTTAATAAGTCTCTTATGAATTCTCTTTCCTGTTTACCTTTTAATTCTTCTCTTGAGTCTTCTATTTGAAAGTCAAACTTTCTATTCAGCTCTGGTCTTTTCATCAAGAATGTTTGAAAGTCCTCTATTTCATTTAACATCTGTTTTTTCTCTAAAATATTATACTCAGTTTTAATGGGTAGGTGATTCTTGGTTTTAATCCTAGTTCCTCTGACCTCTGGAATATCATAGTTCAGTCCTTTCAGTTCCTTAATGGAAAAAAGCTTCTGGGTCTTGTGTTAATCTAATTGTATTTCCACAGTACTCGAATTGTTTCTTTCTGGCTGCTTGCAACATCTTCTCCTTGCCCTGGGAACAATGGAATATGGCTATAATATTCCTAAGAGTTTTCTTTATGGGATCTCTTTAAAGAGATGATTGGTAGATTCTTACAATTTCTATTTTACCTTCTCGTTCTAGATTATCAGGGCAGTTCCCTTGATAATTTCTTGAAATATGATGTCTAGACTTTTTTATTTTTGTGACTTTTAGGTATTCCAATAATTTTATAATTACCTCTTCTGGATCTATTTTGCAGGTCAGTGGTTTTTCCAATGAGATATTTCACATTGTTTTCTATTTTTCATTCTTTTCATTCTGTTTTATAATCTCTTAATTTCTCATAAAGTCATTAGCTTCCATTTGCTCCATTCTAATTTTGAAGAAATTATTTTCTTCAGTGAACTTTTAGATTTTCTTTTCCATTTGACCAGTTCTGCTTTTTAAGGCATTCTTCTCCTCATTGGCTTTTTGGGCCTCTTTTGTCATTTGTGTTAGTCTGTTTTTAAGATGTTGTTTTCTTAAGCCTTTAGCAGGTTGTTGACTTTTTTCTCATGATCTTCTTTCATCACTCTCATTTCTCTCTCTAATTTTTCCTCTACTTCTCTTATTTGCTTTTCAAAATCATTTTTGAGCTCTTCCATGGCCTGTGACCAATTCATATTTTTCTTGGGAGCTTTTGATGTAGGAACTTTGACTTCGTTGTATTCTTCTGGCATTGTCTGTCTTGTTTTACACTGTTTATTCATCTTCCCAGTCAAATACTTGATTTTCTAACTGCCTGTCAGGGCAGGACTCTACATCCAGTGGGCATGGGGGTGGGGGTGGGTGTACTGTCCCAGGCTTTACAGTTTAGTATCAGTCACTGGATCCCCCACTCTCTGTGGACCAGAGCACCAGAAGCAGCTGCTGCTTCACCCTGGTCCCACAGAGTTCCCCCACTGATTTTCCATACAATTCTAGGCGTTTGTGGGTTGAGACATCTGGAAATTGCCACAGTGGCCAGGAATTTAGTCCCCTGAGATATGTTCTGACCTCATCAGGCCCAGAACAATCCTTGCTGGACTGCATTCCACTCCCAACACAGCATGATGCACTCTTCCTGTTTTCCAGGTTGTTGGTCTAGAGATAGGTTTCATTCTCACTTTGTGGCTTCTGTCACTCTAGAATTTGTTTAGAGTCATTTTTACAGGCAGTTAGATGGGTTTGGTGGCAAACTCAAGAAAGTCACTGCTTTTAGTCTGCCATCTTGCCTCTGCCCCTGGGATAACTCAAAAAGCCTTGTTTCTAAAATGTATAGAGAACTAAGTCAAACTTACATCAATACAAGTCATTCCCCAACCGATAAATGGTCAAAGGATATGAATACACATTTTTTAGAGGAAAAAAACTTAAGCTATCTACAGTAATATGAAAAAATGCTCTAAATCACTATTGAATAGAGAGATGCAAATCAAAACAACTCTGAGATATCACATCACACCTATCATATTGGCTAACATGGCAAAACAGGAAAATTATAAATGTTGGAGAAGATGGGGAAAGTTGGAACACTAATTCATTATTTGTGGAGCTGTGAGCTGATCCAACCATTCTGGAGAGCAATTTGGAACTATGCCCAAAGGGTTATAAAAATGTGCATACCTTTTACTCAGTAAATACCAACTTCTAGGGTTGTAACCCAAAGAGATCATAAAAATAGGAAAAGGACCCACATGTACAAAAATATTTATAGCAGCTCTTTCTGTGGTGGTCAAGAACTGGAAATCAAGGGGATGCTCATCAATTGGGGAATGGCTAAAAAAGTTGTGGTATATGAATGTAATAAAATACTATTGTGCTATAAGAAATAATGAACAGGCAGACTTCAGAGAAACCTGGACTTATATGAGCCTATGCTGAGTGAGGGGAGCACATTGTACACAGTAGCAGCCACAGTGTGAAAGGAATGACTTTGATAGACTTAGCACTTCTCAATAATGCAAGGATCTTACTCAATCCAAAGGACACATGACGGAAAATCCCAGCCATATCCAGAGAAAGAACTATGGAGTTGGAATGAAAAAGGAAGCAGACTATTTTCCTTTTTGTATTTTTTTCTTTCTCATCATTTTTCCCATTCATTAAAATTCTTCTATGCAACATGATAAAAGTAAAAATATGTTTAGTATGAATTATGCATAGAGCCCATATCAGATTGCAAGCTGTCTTGGGGAGGGAGGGGGAGAAAATTTAAAACTTTACGAAAATGAATGTTGAAAACTAAAAATAAATTAATTTTTGAATGAGGAGCAAACCAGCTCCAGTCTGAGATGGAATAGGTCAAAGTTTCTTTCACTACTTATTATACTTATGAGTAGTGGAGTCAGGTCCATGAGGAGGAAGAGTAAAGGAGGAAGAGGGGAGGAGAGAAGAAGAAAAGAAAGAGAAGAGAAGAAAGGAACAAGAGCAAGAAAAAGCTACAGAGTACTAGACTTGTTACAGAACATGTTATTAACATTATTGTTGTTGCTGTTTTTGTTGTTTGGACTAGACCTGAGTTTTCACTGATGCTGGGAAACTCCCTCTCCCAATACAGGTCAATAGCCGATCTTCAACTTATAATATTAGAGAGTTCTAGTCCTTAAATTAGAGTGACATACAGTTAATCTGGGACAGTTGAACTTGGCTTTAAAAAAAAACACCCATACATTTTGACTACTATATTTCAACGTAACTGGTTTCCTTTGTAATCCTATGTATTTTATTTTGTGCATTTTTTTAAAATTCGGACAAGAATTCTATAAGTTTCATCAGACTTCCAAAGGGTAAAAAGGTTGAGATGAAGAAAGGTAAAGAATATCTGCTCTAAGTCAAATGGTTTACTTATGAGTGTTAGGTAAGAGTCTCTCTTTCCTTGCCTTTTTTCTTAGGCACTGGGAAAAAGCAAAAAACTTGAATTTTGATTGGGGTACTGCTAGCTAGCCTTCGAAGGACGTATACTACTTTCATACATAGGAACATAAAGGTAGAGCTAGACAGAACCCCGGAGGTTCATCTATTCTAAACCCTCCATTTTATAGACCAGGAAATTAAGACTCAGAGAGATAATGTTGTTGTTGTTATCCTTCGTTTTTTCAAAAAGGGCCAATAACATAATGATATTAATGTAAAATAATTGTCTGTGAAATAATTGCCTGTGAATTGGATTTAAGAAGATTTAAGTGAAGCTGATGAGTTCCATAAGTCATCAGCCTCATTCTCTCTTCCAGTCGTCAAAGTCCAGTTGCAGGACACCAGTGAGGACAACCAATGATGGACCAAGATGCAGTGGATGACCTTGGTATCTTCAATATCTGACCAAGTTCTAAGTATACCAGACTTCAGATGCCTTCCTGGCCGTTGGAACAAATTGTTCTCATCTGCCTATTTCATGGGAGGTGGAGTAGAGGGGTAGAGGGATGGGGTGTGGGAGAGGGGAGGGGAGAAGTGGGGGAAGTCTTCATACATTTCAAGTTAACATCCCCCAACTCACCGAGCGGTTTGTCAATTACACTAAACCTGACTTCGTCCATCTACCAAGATATTTTTACCAGGGTGTGGCCACTGCACATGCTACAGCTTCCTGAAGTCAGATGTGAGATTTACCTACAAAGATAATACAGAACAAACCTAGGAATAAAACTCAGGTCCTTCGAATTGAATCCAAAGTTCTTTGCATTGAGTCACCAACTATGTGATAGTTGGTCTTGGCAGAATGAGTCCAATAACTTACATTCTCTCAGTTTCTTTCTTGAAAATGTAAGTTTAAATTTATTAGAATGTGAACTTCTTGAGAGCAGGAACAATTTCATTTTTATATTTGTATCTCTAGGATTTGGAACAGTAATTATTTGTTGATTGACACAAAGAGATTTCAACTATATATTGATTATTTTGGGAGGATTTCTGGCTGAATGAGTCTTGATCACAAGTTAATGCAATTTGATGAACACTTTGCATGAGGAAATTAGTTTGAATTGATTCTAACAGGTATTCAAGAGGCAGCTTAGCATAGGGTCTACTCGACAGAGTCAAACTTAGAGTCAGGGAAACAAGGGTTCAGATACTGCCTCTGATACATACTGGTACTCTGTGACCCTAGGGACTTTAACTCTCATTGCCCCCATGCAGCCCTTTAAGGCTACAAGTTGGAGCAGTTTCAGATCTGCATTAGTAAGAGAGCTTCCCTACTGAAAGTTTCCTATACCCAACAAATCAGAGGACTGGGAAAAACAAACAAACAAACAAACAACAAACTAATAATGATAACTCCAGTCCAGTAGCTTGCATACCATATAGTCAGGCAAAGAAGAGACATCTATAGACTTAACACTCAGTGAAAGGAAATGAATCTTGAAAGAAAAATTTTAAAAGGAGGTACCAAAGTGGAAGCTGTATCTTTCAAGTGAAAGACCTAAGTTCAAATTTGGCTTCAGATGCCTACTAGCTGTATGACACTGAACAAGTCACTGAACTTCAGTTTGCCTCAGTTTCTCCTGCTATAAAATGGGGAAAGTAAGAGCATTTGCCTCAAAGGATTGTTGTGAAAATCAAATAAATGAAATAGTATTTGCAAAAAGAGACTAGCATAGTGCCTGGCACACTGAAATGCTTGTTCTTTTCCCTTCCCTTTCTCCTTCAGGAAGATAGAAAAAGGCTGTAAAGATACCTTTCCCAAGGACCTATTAGGTTATTCTTATGGAATATGTTAAAAATTTGGTTACACTGGGGACAGAGAGGGAAGAGAAAACACCTAGTTCTCAGGAGCAAGGCTTCCCTAAAGCTGCTTTCAAACTAACCTTTAGGAAAGGAGTTGATGAGCAAGTGGTCGCTTGAGTCCACCAATCCTGTTTCTAAACTATAAGCCACACAGGTACTGACACCCTTGTTCTTCCATAGCAGGAATTACTGTTTTATTATTATGATGATGATGCTTTGGTTTGGTCATCTGGCCTTACAAGCAAACTAGTATTTCTGTTCATTGTAAAGCACTTTCTTCACAAAGGACTCTTGTATTTGGTGATTTGATGAATACCAGGGGCTCGGCTAAGTGATGTCTTGGTACATCTCTAGAAGCAAGTTATTGACTGTTCCAGATGGAAGCCATTGTGTGAGGGGGTGAGGCAGACACCTGCAGTGGCCTCTGCCAAAGAATTGCTTGTACAGTATAGGCTGACCTTGAATAGATTTTCTGAGCCTAGTTTCTCTTAATCCTTGTTGATCCTGGATATTATTTTGTCCCAGAATTTTCAATATTATAGTCTATCTTGTGGTCCCAGACTCTTTCATCTATGTTATTCTCCCTGCTAAAGCAGGGTTTAACAGTCACAGGATCAGAGGCTTATAACTGAAAGGGACATTTGAGGCCTTCTACTCCAACCCCCTCATTGTGCAGATGAAGAAAAGTAATGAAACAACTTTCCCAAAGTCATTCACATAGTAAGCATCATGGGTAAGGTTCAAACCCAGGTTCTCGGACTTCACATCCAGCACACATTCCTTTGTGCTCAGTGTTGAGATAGGGTAGGTGAGTGGTTCTCTCCCTAGACAATAAGAGTGGAGTCTTAACAGGGTTCTGCTACTATATTCCTTAGATCTCCAAACTTTCCCGTTGTTCCTACATGTTCTCCTGAGATGGAATCAATAGTCAAGTAAACCTCTTGTTATGATTTCAATGTGACCTGTATAAATATTCCAGGAAAGTAGCATGCTAAGAATACTGACAGAAAGGCATTTTGTTATATTCTTAATGGACTGATTGGAAGAATGGGTCTTAAGGAAGACTTCTCTGCCTTCCCTGCAAAGAGGTGGGTGAATAGATGGGACCATGGGTGGAGTGGTGGTGGCAGTGAATGGAACATTATGAACACTGTCAATCAAGAAACTTGTATGAGCACCTACTATGGCTAGAAACTGTGTTAGAAATGGGGATACAAAAATGAAGCAAACGTGATTGATGCATATGTTGTTTTTTCTGAATTGCCTTCTTTTTTCCTTTTATTCAGAAGTGAAGGTCATGTAAAAAAGGTACCATAGGGGCGGCTAGGTGGCGCAGTGAATAGAGCACCAGTCCTGGAGTCAGGAGTACCTGAGTTCAAATCCAACCTCAGACACTTAACACAAAAACTAGCCGTGTGACCTTGGGCAAGTCACTTTAACCCCAACTGCCCTCCAAAAAAAAAAAAGCAAAAAAAATAAAAAAGGTACCATAATAATAATATCTTAAAAAGAAGAAAATTCAGACAATGTATATAAATCAGAGACTGAAAAAAGACTCTTTTTTTCAACTAACAAAATTTTATTTAGGCCTTACTATGTACTAGACACTGTGCTAAGTTTAACTAGGAATATAAAGTCAGGCAAGAACAATCCTTGACCTCAAGAAACTTACATTTGAATGATAAAGACAATATGTGTAGAAGCAGATACATACAAGATACATAGGAAATAGATGGTTAATACAGAACTGTGCTTTAGGTCTCCTTCCTACTTTCCAATATGTGAATCATAGTGATCTCTTTGCAATCTCTAATGTGTCTGGAGGAGGGTTAGGTATTAGTTTTTACAATCAATGTTTCTGTAAAATTATGTCTAGTACCAAAACAGGGCAGCTAGATGACACAGAGTGTCAGGAGAGTGCCAGACCGGGAGTCAGGAAGACTCATCTTCCTGAGTTCAAATGTGGCCTCAAACACGTACTACCTAAGTGACCCTGAAAGACTTTTCTTTAAAAAAAGAGGAGAGGATTCTGGGAAGGTGGTGGAGCAGGTTAGAAAATTTCAAGCTCTCAAGATTTTCACCAAAAAGAGACAAAATAGGACCTTAAGATGAACAAAGCATGGATAAAAATAAATGAGAATAAGACAACAACAGAGGTCTTCCTGGGACAACATGAGAAGCTTCAAAGAAAAATAGTAGGAGGTTTGTTCTCTCCAAAAAGTATATACCTCTAGCCTAGGGTCTACTTTAACAACAAGTCCCCAGTTGCTTAAGCAGCAAGGAGTAAGCTCTGGGGTCTATTGGTTTAAGAAGCTGCTTCAGCCCCAGCCTCACACACTTTTAGCCCTGGGATAGTGAGGGGAGTTGGGCATCTGAACTGAGTAGTTAGAAGGAGTCTTTGCTGGCAAGTAAGGTTAGACCCGGCTGTACTGTGAAGACGAAGAAGAACCAGCATACACCAGGTGCATACAAAATGAGTGGGGGAGAAAGTCCCTGACTGGGGACACTTACAGGAGGTTGGAGGTTTGGCTTTGGTTTCAAGCTTGAGGAAAGAGCTAAAGATCTGGGGCAAGAGGCACCATTTCCCATACCCCAGGGCTAGAGGTGATTACAAAAATTAAGGTATTACCACAAAAAAAAATGCACAGGGAAAGGAGAAAGAATTCAACCATAGAAAGCTGTTAGGGGAATAGAAAAGACCAGGGTTCTCCTTTAGAGGAGATACTGAAGTAAAGAAACCCCCTATAATGGTAAGCAAAGAAGTAGTACACACCTTGTTTCAGCTATTGAATTAACACCTTGTTTCAGTTCAAGTTTCTTTCCAGTCTTGTATCAAGTCTGTTAAGAAACAGAAAGTTTCTTAACTTTGGAGATTTGGAGAATAGATCAAGAAGAGAAAACAAAAATAATCAGACTAACTGAAAATTATGATAAAAAAAAGAATCTTGATATAATAATACAAGAAATAATTAAAGAAAATTGTCTTGGGGCAGGTAGGTGGCACAGTGAATAGAGAGCATCAGTCCTGGAGTCGGGAGGACCTGAGTTCAAATCTTACCTCAGACCCTTAACACTTACTAACCCTGTGACATTGGCTAAGTCACTTAACCCCAATTGCCCTGCCTTCTGCCCTCCAAAAAGCAAAAAAAAATGAAAGAAAGAAAGAAAGAAAGAAAGAAAGAAAGAAAGAAAGAAAGAAAGAAAGAAAGAAAGAAAGAAAGAAAGAAAGAAAGAAAGACATTAGACAGGGGAAAGTAGAAATAGAAAAAATCCATTGATCACCACTTAAAAGAGATCCTATGAGGAAAACTCATAGGAATATCATAGTCAAATTCTGCAACTTCCAGCTCAAGAATAAAATATTAAAAGCAACAAGAATAAAATAATTCAAATATGATGATGTCACAATTAGAATCATACAAGACCTAACAGCAGAAACATTGAAGGACCACTGGTCTTGGAACATGACATATCAAAGAGCAAAAGAACTGAAGCTCCAGTTGAAAACATCACACCCTGCAAAGTTAGGCATAATCCTGAATGGACATTTGATCAACTCAGATTTTCAAGAATTTGTTAAAGAAACAAAACAAAACCCTGAACTTATAGAAGATTTGATATACAAGAACGAAGAAAAATATAAGATACATACCAAAGACTGATTATAAGGGAGTCGTAAGGACAGACTGTTTACTCTTTATATACGTAAAATGTAAAATGTGTGTCTAAGATTCTTATTAATAATTGGGTAGCTCATAAGAAAGATTGGGGTAAATCTGAGTATGAAATGGATTTATAAAGTAAAATCATTTGGGAATAGCTAAAAAGAATAATTATTTCATACAAATAAGGTGCAAGAGGAAAAATTGAAACAGAGGAATTAGATGGAGGAGGAAGACTGGTAGTTCTGGTAAACTGCTTTCATTGGGAATGGGTTTGAGTGAATATACATATATATTTAGAAGAGTTTAAAAGTCTTCTAAATTCAGAAGAAATAAAATGGCAGGGCCATAGAGAGGGGGAGAAGACAAGGGAGGGATGTTTAAAGGGAAGGGCAAGGTAATAGGTAAAAGGGGTTATAGAAGTATCTTTAGATTTGTGGGAATGGGAGGATAGGGAAAGGATCCTTGGAGGGGGGTAGGCAAGTCATAGGAGGGCAAAGTAGTGAATAAAAGTAAAGTAGAAGAGGCAGGAGGGATAGGAAATAAGAGATATGCATAAAAATAAAAACAAATATCAGGAGTAGAATTTGTTTAGGAAAGTATATATATATATATGTGTGTGTGTGTGTGTGTGTGTGTATGTGTATGTATATGTCTATATATATATATCTATAACTATAGAGAAATATATCTAAGATTAATTGTAGCCTCGGTGGGGTGGGGGGGAACAAAATAAAAATGTTCACAGAAGAGAATAAAGGAAAACTTACAGGGAAGCAAAAAAAGAAGTGAAGAGTTCTGAGCACAACATGTATTATTTATCATACAGGCTTTCTTGAAATGAAAATTTATTGTTACATATTTCAAATCCTCTCTTACATTCTACTACACACATAACATGCTTTTTTTCTTACTTTGTATTTAGGTTCCAATATTTAAGGTTATGATGTGTTTTTGTTTTTTTCTCTATTCTGTATTTGTGTTCTGGCATTTGAGTGCAAAATAAATGTTTTTAAAAATTAAAATAAAATAAAAATAAAAAATATATCCTGGGATATTTTCATTTGCTATCTCTTCTATAGTCTCAGTGCTGAACTTGGAGTCATGGTACCTGAGTTCAAATATAGCCTTTGGTCTTAATATCTGTGTGGTCTGAGCCAAATCATGTTACCTCTTTGGGTCTCAGTTTCCTCATGTGTAAAGTAAGGGAGTTCTATTACATGACCTCTAAGGTACTATACAATTCTAAATCTACAGTCCCTTTCGAGGACCATTTCCTCACATAAAGCCTCCTAGTCCAACACACCCACGTTAATTTTTTTGCATGTCCTCCCCACACCCCTTTTTTATTATTAAATGGGAAAGACAATTTAATGGCATATCTCTAAATGAAAAAAAATCCCTTTTTCAGGAAATCAACAACTTGCAGGTTCCAAAATGAAGATTTTCAACAAAAAAAAAATTCCCAGGGGATAATGAAAGTTTCAGTTTGTTTTTATTGTCTATTGGCCAGGGTAGATGTACCCTGAAGACATACTGTCCTCAGTCATTTAAATAAGGTACAGTTTATGGTTTTAAAAAAATTTGATTTGAAAGAAAACTGTATTTCTTACCATCCAGTTTCATAATGATCTTGTAATTCACAAAATATAAGAGGCATTAAAGTGTGCTGACATTGCCTCCCCATGCTGAAGATAGCAAGGAGAATTAATGAGATCAATAAACCCACTCCCACAGTAGGAATCGAAACACAGATGGGGAATGGTACAAGAATTGGCATGCCTGGTAGCCAGAGGAACAGTTTATGACCCCATCTGAATGTTAGCATCATTACACACATCTGAGGGTAAATACCAGCTACTAGAATTACTCTGACCATTTCCATTACAGTAACTTTAGAAATATCTAGAACCCCAGCAGTACATAAAATCTCCAAAATCTGCCAAGGTTGAGAAATCAATCAATTAGTTCATGAGGATTTATCAAAGGCCTATGTATGGGCAAAGTGGTGGAAGAAATAGTGAGCTGTATTAAATTTGTTTTCTGTCCCAGAGAATCTTATAATCCAGTTAGGCATAAGGCTTATTGGAAGGTCATGTCGTTGTCCCCTAATCCCTTCAAAGAATTTGCTGAGAAACTAGGTTTGTGTAATTCATATTTACAGTGAATACTAAATTAGCCAGAAGGATCGACTCACTAGAAATTTGAGCATGTTTAAGGAAACAGATTTTATTAATCAAAAAAGCCAGTCATAATTTTTCCCAAATTTAGGATGTATTCCAATCAATCCTTATACTTCGTGCATTTTTTAAAGACAATGAAAATCTATGTTCAGAAAATGACAATATCCTTTCAGTTAAGGTGTCAGAAAAGATACAATCAATTCCATTCAGATATTATGCTTACTAAGGCAGGAAAATGAGCTCTCTTTGAATTGATTGCTTCTTTGTCAGTTCAATGCACATGTCATCTTCTATGGGGCATCTTTTCTGATCCCTCTAGTTACTAGTACCTTTTTCCTCCTTAAATTATTTTGTGTATATTTATGTGGTATTTCTTCACTAGAATGTTAGCTCATTGAGAGAAGAGTTCGGATTTTGTTGTGGTTTTTGTTTGTTTTGTTTTGCTTTGCTTTTTATCCCCATGGCAAGAATAGGGTTTTTCATATGGTAGGTGTTTAATGACTACTTATTGGATTTAAATTATCTCATACATCTTAGAAAGATTTTTAACCAGAAATGAAAGTTTTCTGCTTAATTCTCAATTAACAGGGGATTACAAAATAGCATCAGCAAAAAAAATTTATTGATCAAATAAGTAGCATTCAAGACTTATCTGACATCATTATGTATTTCAATCATTTTCTTATATTTTTGTGCTTCTATACAGATAGGATCTGTGTAATTTGTAGACTCAGAAATTGTGATACAAGAATTCATAAGACACCAGCATCTCCAAGTTCTCCTGTCTCTTCGATCTCTTCTATATCTTTCACTTTATTGTCTTCTGGAACCCCATAAATGAGTGGTCCTTAAGGATTTATCTTTGAACATCTTCTGTTCTTTTTCTATAATCTCTCTTTTGGCAGCCTTTTAGTCCCACTTTATTAACAATGCAGCTGACTTCCAAATTTTAATTTCTAGTCCTAACACCCTTTATGGGTTCCAGAATCAAAATCTTCACCTGTCTACTAAACTTTATTGAAGTGTCCCACTGAGACCTATAAATAAAAATGTCCAAAACCAAATTTATTTTTCTCATAAGCCCGCCTGTAACACAGCTATTTGCCCTGTTTCCCATTTCTCTTATTCTTCATATCCAATCAATTACTTAGTACTATAGAATTCACTTCTATGATACACCTTACAATCATCACCTCCACTTCATTTCTGCTATCAGTGTACTTTCCAACTAATGACTGCTCTCTTTGGATGCACAATATTCCATCTCCTGTCTTTGTGCTTTGGTGTGGGCTGTCTCCCATGTATATAATGCTCCACACAGAAACTCTACCTTCCTTCAAACCTTAATTCAAGTGTCAGACCAGATCTTATTCTGTTAAACGTAAGTGATTGTTGAGTGTTATTGTTGAGAATTATTGATTGTGATCGAATTAGTGATGAGTGAGAATTATTTTTTTATGACTGGTGACAAAATCATCACAAGGAAAATGCAAAGTACAAAAGCACTTCAGACTGATGGTTTCTTTTTTTCAATTTTTTTCCTGAATTATTTGTTTCTTTTTAGTTTTTAACATTCATTTCCACAAGATTTTGAGTTATAAATTTTTCTCCCTGTCTTTCCCCTAACCACCACCCCAAAATAGCAAGCCTACTGAATACCCTTTCCCCCAATCTGTTCTCTCTTATATCCTCCCCCAGCCCCACCCTCAACTTTCTAGTAGGGCAAGGTGGATTACTATACCCCAGTGTCTGTATGTCTTATTTCCAAGTTGCATATAAAAAACAACAATTTTATAACATTTTGTGAAACTCTGAGGTCCAAAGTCTTTCCCTTTTTCCCTTCTCACACACCCCAACTGGGAAGACAAGCAATTCAATGTAGGTTGTACATGTGTAGTTATGTGAAACATTCCCATAGTAGTTATATTGAGAAAGACTATATTTCCCTCCATCCTATCCCTCCCTCCACTTATTCTATTTTCTGCTTTGACCCTGAACCTTTTCAAAAGTGTTTGCTTCTAACTACCCTCTCCCCCAATCTGCCCTCCCTTCTATCATCCCTTCTCTTATCCCCATCCCTCCTTGCTTTCCTGTAGGGTAAGATACCCAATTGAGTGTGTATGTTATTCCCTTTTTAAGTCAAATTCAGTGACAGTAAGGTTGACCCATTACCTTTTGCCTTCCTGCTCTTCCCCTCCATTGTAACAGTGTTCTCTTGCCTCTTTTATATGAGATAATTTACCCTATCTATCTCTCCCTTTCTCCTTCTCCAAATATATTCCTCTCTCACCTCGTAATGTTATTTTTAGATATCATCCCTTCATATTCAACTCATCCTATGCCTTCTGTCTATGTGTACATGTACACACATATGCACACACATATATATTTATACCCATATACATCTGCCTATACATATATATATAAGTATGTATACATACATACATACACATTTATATGTGTATATATTCACTTCAACTATCTTCATATTGAGAAAAGTCTCATGAGTTACAATTATCTTTTTTTCATATAGGAATATAAATAGTTCAACTTTAATAAGTTCCTTATGAGTTCTTTTTCCTCTTTACCTTCTCATGCTTCTCTTGCTTCTTGTAGGTGAAAGAATTTTCTGGGGTGGGGGGGTTCTGTTCAGATCTGGTTTTTTCATCAAGAATGCTTGAAAATCCTCTATTTCATTAAATAACCATATTATCCCCTGAAGCATTATACTCAGTTTTGCTGGGTAGGTGGTTCTTGGTTTTAATCCTAGCTCCTTTGACCTCCAGAATATCATATTCTAAGCCCTTTGATCACTTAATGTAGAAGCTGCTAGGTCTTGTGTTACCCTGATTGTGTTTCCAAAATACTCAAATTGTTTCTTCCTAACTGCTTACTGTATTTTTTCCTTGACCTGGGAACTCTGGAATTTGACTATAATATTCCTAGGAGTTTTCTTTTTGGGATCTTTTTCAAGAGGTAATTGGTGAATTCTTTCATTCTTCCAATTTCTATTTTGCCCTCTGGTTCTAGAATGTCTGGGCAATTTTGCTTGATAATTTCTTGAAAGATGGTGTCTAGGCTCTTTTTTTTTATCATGCTTTCAGGTAGTCCGATAATTTTTAAATGATCTCTCCTTGATCTACTTTCCAGGTCAGTGGTTTTTCCAATGAGATATTTCACATTGTCTTCTATTTTTTTCATTTGTTTGGCTCTGTTTTATAGTATCTTGATTTCTTGTAAAGTCATTACTTCCTATTGTTCCAATCTAATTTTGAAGTAATTATTCTCTTCAGTGAGTTTTTTTGAAATACCTTTTCCATCTGGCAAATATGACTTTTTAAGGTATTCTTCTCATTGGCTTTTTGGGCTCCTTTGCCATTTAGGTTACTCTATTTTTAAAGTTTTATTATCTTCAGCACTTGAGGTGGTCTTTCCTTTAGCAGGCTGTTGACTCACTTTTCATGATTTTCTTGCATCATTCTCATTTCTCTTCCCAATTTTTCCTCCACTTCTCTTACTTGATTTTCAAAACCCTTCTGTTACCAGGTCATATTTTTCTTGGAAGCTTTTGATGCAGGAGTTCTGACTTTGTTGCCCTCCTGTAATCCCATGCTTTGATCCTTTTGTCCCCCAAAAAAGATTGTGTGGTCTGATTTCACTTCCTCTGCTTGCTTATATTGCCGGCCAATTACTTGACTTTTGACTCTGCCATGGTAGAACTCTGCTTCTAGAATGGAGAGAGGGTTGTCCCAAATTGCTGGTGTTTTTGCAGCTGCCAGAGCTATTAGTTGGCTGCCATCTCTGCACCCCTACAAGCTATGGCACACTGGCCACACACTCCAGGAACAGCACGGAAGATGGCGATCCAGATCGAAGCAGGTTAAAGCAAGAGCAATTACCCTCTGAATGATTACTAGGTCCCCCCACAATCTACAGGCCAAGAGCTCTAGAAACTGTCTCATTGCAGGAGCTGCAGCCATCATGTCTCTGCTACTTCTTGCCCTGTGGGCAGGGACCAGACTGTGCTCTTCCATCCCCTGTTTCTGACAGAGTTCCCCACTGAGCTTTTACTTTGTCTTTGGTGTTTATGTGTTGAAAAGTCGGGAAACCACAAAAGGTTCTGGTGTTTCACCCTCCTGAAGTCTGTTCTGGCCACCACTGGTCAGGGCCTCCCTGGGGCCAGAGCCATGGCCCATGGGGGACTGTGCTTGGCTCTCAGTGCAATGCAATAGACTTTTCCTGTTGGTCTGCCAGGATGCATTCAGTGGGAGAGTTGTTTCTCTGTTCCTTTGTGGGTTCTATAACTTTAAAAATTAGTTTAGAGTAATTTTTAACAGAAATTTTAATTTTTTACATTTTTTTTCCAATAGGAAGTGGTTGGAAGCAGAGCCTACACCAAGTTTGTGCTTCTCCTCTGCCATCTTGGCTCCATCCCAGGTATGGGTGTTTCTAAACCTTGCCTGTTTAGAGTGCTGGTCTTAGAAAAAAAAAAAGAAAGAAAAAAATTATGGGAAGCCAGGTGGCACAGTGAATAGAACTCCAGTCCTGAAGTCAGGAGGACCTGAGTTCAAATCCAGCCTCAGATACTTGACACTTATCTAGCTGTGTGACCTTGGACAAGTCACTTAACCTTAATTGCCTTGCCTTGCCCCCCTCCAAAAAAAAAAGAGTGATGGTCTCCAGTAGGGGTCTAGTAGAGGTCTGATGTCTATGAAAGTTGATTTAAAACACCTACCTACTAAGGGCTAAGCTAGTGAGGCAGGACGGAGAGAGAAGGGTACATTTGTTCCTTCCAAAGGGCTTCTCTCCAACTGGTTTTGGGATCAATTTACAGCAAATACCCTTCATCAGAACATCCTGCATTGTTCTGTCAGGGTTCAACTTAGAGAATTTTCTTCTCCCTAGCTATACCAAGAATAGTTTTTCCAAAGCATTCCCTTCCTTTCCAGCCACTAATTTCCTTGATATTTTAATTTATTGTATTTTCATTTCAGTTTCTTTTCCTTTAAGGCATTGTAATTAATGGACTGTTCTAATTTCCTTTGAGACAACATTCTTAATTGCTGTGATTCTCTCTTATGTCTTTTAGGTTTCCCTGTTGGCTTTGATTCATTTTCATTTCCATTCCTGAATTCTTCAATTATAAATACATAGTCAATACAGAGAGACAGTTTCTGTTCCATCCCTCACCATCCTGCATGGTGTGATACAGCTCTAGGGGCTCTGCCGACATTTTAACATCTCATTTAAAATGGTACATTATCTTGGGCCCACTGCATGCTGGAATTTTTATGAACTTCTTTGCAGAAGCTGGATTTTAATTTTTATTCTTGAAAATAAATATGTATTCTAATCAGTTGCTAGAAAGCAGATTCAAATTTACTTTCAGATTCTTTTAAGAACTATTTATCAGGGGCCTATTGTGCGCCCAGAGCTATGCTAAAGACCAGCTAGGATATACACAGGACACCCTCAGAACCTTACAGTCAAGTTAGGCAGATGAGAGACAAGGAGGTAGTTTTTAAGGGAAGCTTTAACTATATATTTCTGAATTCACAGAACACATACTCTGGACACAAACCACTTTAGGAAATCTAGTATAAGTCCAGATGTCTCCTTAAGAAGGCCCTCAAGGAGTAATATCAATGGTGAAAGGAGGGATTTCTGCCGATATATAGGCCAATGGAGAAAATGTTTTTGGGGCAGCCTACTTTTGACCACCCTCAGGTCAGACTATATAGATGACTACCTCACTACCCGCGCTTTTCAATTATGTTTCTTGAAAAGCAAGCGCATGCTGGGAAGTGGGATCATAGTTCCCCAAGCTACCTGGTCATCTAAAGTCATCATATATTCCTTTTTAGCAATCCCAAGGCTTCCCAAAATGCAATTTCTCCCTTCTGGTACAATTTCTCTCCCCTTCCTGGTGTGATAGAAAGTTCATAGCCCTGGGAGTCATGATATGAGGGGTTTAGTTCTAGCTCTACTATTGGTCCTTTGACTTCCTGGACTTCTGTTTCCTTATCTGTAAAATATGTTTTGGGATCTGCAGGGTGGGAGAGTAGATGGAGATGATCATTAAGGTCCCTTCCAGATTGAACATCCTATAGTGTTATGATTTCTTTGTCTGTTCCATTTATTTACTTATTCATTCATTCATTCATTTGTTGGTTTGTTTATTTATCTATCTATCCATTTATTTATTTGTTTGTTTGTTTATTTTTACAAGTTTACAACATTCAGTTCCACAAGCTTTTGATTTCCTAGTTGTCTCTTCCTCTCCCCCCTCCCCACTCCCACTTCATGGAGGCACCCAGTTCTACATAGGTGCTACAAATACCTTCACACTGAACTTTAGTCAAGTTCTCTATTCTCTTTGATCCTCTTCTTTGGACCAGTTATAAGAACCTGGTTGGTGGAAAGGGGGAAGTAGAAAGAAAGAGTCAGTGAGAAGTAATGTATGGATAAGCTTGAATGAAGCATCAGAGGAGTTGAAGAGTGTATGCAGTGTGGTGAAATACAAAGGACAGTTCATCACGCTGCCTGCCTCCTGATAGAGAGAAAAAGGACTCAGAGTACAGAATGAGGCATATTTTTATAGACATGGACAATGTAGAAATTTGTTTTGCTTGTTGGTAACAGGTTTGGTTTTTGTTGTTGTCCTTGTTGTTCCCAATTACGGAAAGGTAGAAAATAGAGAGAAGGCAATTTTTATGTAGATTGAAAAAAATATAAACTGAAAAAACAAAGGACACTGTGGCACTTTGTTCCACCTCCTTGGAGCACTGAGACAAAAACAAACAAACAAACAAACAAACGAATGAATGAATGAATGGATAAACAAACAAAGAGATAGATAGATAGATATAAATAAGGTGCAGCATAGATCAGCGGTTTTCAACCTGTGGGTTGCAACCCTTTGTGGGTCAAAAAATTCTTTCACAGGGGTCACAAGGGCTGCCTAAGACCATCGGAAAACACATATTTCCAATCTCCTCTGTCTGTCTCCATGCGGGTCCACCCACATGCAGATACACCCATATACAAGTATTAAAGGGTCTCAACATTAGGAAAGTTGAGAACCACTGGCATAGACCCTTATCATTAGACATATCCTCAGAAAATTGTGCCTCCATAAAAACAGTGCAACAACTTTGAGTAAGTACTGAGCAAAGAAGAATGTGTGGCACAGTGGATAATGATATGGTGTTAAATGTAGAGAGACTTGAGTTCAAGTCTCACCTCTGCCACTACCATCTGTATTACTCAGGGCCTATCACCTAAGTTCTCAGTGCTCTAATTCTCTGAGAGTGTTAAGTTGCAGAGAAAGTTCCAATTTGCATTGTTAGAAGATCCTCACTAAAGACCTTCTTACACCATTGAAAGCAAAGGTCCAGTTTCCATTTCTAGGAACTGAGTTGTAGGTGTTTGATATCCAGATATGAGAAAATTGTGGATTTAAATGAAGTTGATAATCTCATTGATTGATGTTATTATTTTTGTTGTATTTCATATTATTTTGTTGTATTGTGCCCAACTTTTTGTAACATCCCTGGGGTTTTCTTGGCAAAAATACTGGAGTGGTTTGTTATTTCCTTCTCCAAATCATTTTACAGATGGGAATACTGAGGCAAACAGGGTTAAGTGACTTGCCCAGGGTCACACAGCTAGTAAGTGTCTGAGGACAAATTTTAAGTCAAATCTTCTTGACTCCAGGCCCACTACTCTGTTCACTGCACCGAGCTGCCCTAAAGGATAGATGACCTGAAATCATTGTAATTATAGCTGTTTTACCAGAGTAAGACATAATCATTCAGTTAGCCAATAAATAGTTATTTACTGCCTACTATTTTCAGTAACTATGATAAGAGCTAGGGGATGCATAGAAAGGCAAAAGACAGTCCTTTCTCTTAGGGAGCTCACAACCTAATGGGGAAGAGAACATGCAAACCACTATGCAAAACCAAACCATACACAGGATAAGCTAGAGATACCAAGGAAAGGCGCTATGGATTGAGAAAGGCTTCATGTAGAAGGTGGGAATTTAGAGGAAGTCAGAAAGGACTAGGCAGAAGCATAATTGGGAATTTTTGCACATTGAGTATGAGCCAATATAGAGAAGTCCCATGGAGAGAGAAATCTCATGAGGCAAGAAAAGGTATCTCACCTTTCCTTTTTTAGAGTGGGGAAAAATCACTCACGAAAGATATGATACAAGTCACCAAAATAGTCTATTCTAGGCAGCAACAATAATGTCAAGAGAAGGGGTGCCCTCCCCCCCCTCTAGAGAGTCTAGCTTGCATCTCACAGGAAGAATGTGTGGTCTACCAGATACTGATGCCCTGAGGCAAAGCCCCAGCCTCTTGTGTTAGTTTTGGCTCTGTGACCATACTGAACTCAAGCTATGATGACCTTAGAGGCAAAATTACAGGCCATATATTACTGCCAGTACATAAGGGAAGCCCTGAGAAACCAGGGTGCCTGGGACTCAAATTTGTGTCTGATGTGGATTCTGCACATAGAACAAACAAAAGGATAAATTAAAAAGACAAGAACGAGAGTTCCAAGCCTATTTCTTGGAGCTACTGGGTCTAAAATGGAAAGGGGGAAATAGTCCTTTACCTCATACAACCCAGTACTTATGCTGTGACTAAGAGGGCCTTTACTCCCTCTTGAGACAGCTAGGAAAGAAAGAGTGGGTCCCCATCTGGTAGTTTTAAAAACACAGCCTGTTCTACCTTTGCAGCCAATGGAAAGAGGCTTCACCATGTGGGAGAGGAATTTACAATATATTCTCCCAGAAAGAGGTCCCTGGTAGCTTTGATGGGGTATCTCCATGCCAGATGAGCTGCATATTGGCAAAGTAAAGTAAATTAATATTTTCTTCAATTAAAAAAACCCAACATTCTTTTGAAAAGAGGTCTATAAGCTCCCCTAGAGTGCCAGAGGTTTCTTCCAGTTCTAACATTCTGATTCTAGTGAGACACAGACACTTCCTTACTGTCAAAGAAACTATAGGGGATGCCAAATCTCAATTCCCAAATAAAACAAGCAACAGTGAAGAAAAGCCAAAGGAAGAGGAGAAGTTAACTATCAGCTTGTACCCCACCCCAACCTCATATATAGAGAAAGTAGATTTCAGGTGGTGGCAACAGCAAGGGAAAACATGAATACAGATTGTAGGGAGCTATAGTCTAGTCGGGGTGGGGAGCCTGCTACCTCAAGGCCACATGTGGCCCTCTAGGGTCTCAACTTTGACTGCAACTGCCCTTTGACTGAATACAAATTTCAGATGTGAATGTCTAGGGTATTTACAGAGGAAATATCCCAGCCTCTTCTTCCCTCCGGAGTGGCTTATGTGAGGAGGTCTTAGACGTATTGGGAGAAGAGCAGCAGTGACAATACCTAGAGGGAGATTAGCAAAATACATCATTTGAAGCAAAATCTTTCAAGGACGGTGTTAATTATTCCATTCAAGGCCTGCAGCAAGTCTTAATAACTGAAAAAAACAAGTGAGAAAACACAAGGTTAGCTACAAAACATTATCCAAACCAGAGATTCTTAACCTGGGGTCCACGAATTTGTTTGTTTGTTTCTTTGTTTTGAAAATAATTATTTGAATAATCTTTTGTAATACTATGCATTTTATTTTATACATTTAAAATATTGTTCTGAGAAGGGATAACCTTTAATTCCTTTATACTCTCATAGGAGCTTGATAGTTAATATGTTAAAAACAGAATCACTTAGAGAGCCTGTGGAATAGGCATTTCACCTTCATCTCAGTTCAATACTGGCTGGCCCACTCCCTTAAGCTCCATGTCTTCTGGCAAGCCAAGCCTGGACTTGGACTCCTCTTCCTGCCAGTGACCATCTTTTTTTTTTTCTGAGAAGCATTGTCACAGTTGTAGACAGCACCTCTCACAATGCAACTGACATCAATTGAAGGACCTAGACCTCTTCTCTTGAACCATTGAGGTTCCCTCCCAAGCTGAAAACAAGCGTCTCAGGATCTCTGTTTTTGTCACCTATTTGCAGGAAATTTAAAAGAGGTGTTAAGATGTTAACAACAACAAAAAGAAACAACAAGGACTTGAGATCCCGTCTCAGGCTGAACTCAACAACCGTGCTCTAGCCGACCAATCAACTGGCATAGATTCCAGGGAGGAAAAGATCTCTTCTCCTCACAGTTTAGGAAGTTCCCAAAAGAACCTCCAATGCCTTATGTCACAGAAAGAGGTAAAGAATCATGACAGTAAAAGTCACCTCTCCCTTTAAAGCAGAGTTTTTAACGGTTTTTTTTTTTTTTGTGTGCCCTGGCCCACTTTGGTAATCTGGTGAGGTTCATGGATCTCTTGTCAGAATGTTGTTAATTTCATAAAATGTGTAAGATTCCAAAGGAAATACATTATATGTGTAACATCCATTTGCTCTTAGGTTCACATATATAGGGAAAATTGATAAAACATGACTGACTTAGCACTTCTGTACTTGGAAATGTAGTTTGGAAATGACTCGTGCTCCAGGCCCCTACTTAGAGAGCACAATTCTCTAATAATAGACTGGAGCACTGAGCTCCCATTAACCCCTCAAACTGTAAAAAAAAAAAAGGGTCAACATGGATGTTTCTGAAAATAATATTAAATAAAGAAAATCCAGCTCTCTAACAGAATTGAAATAGAGAAAAAAAAAGTGAAAGTAGCTGCTGTCCTACTACTGAATGGAGTGACCAGAATAATCAAATACCTTTCCACTTATCCTTTGAGAAGATGTCTCTCATGCTCTCAAACAAGAGAATCATAGATTTTACAGACATTGATTGTTGCCATGGCCTTGTTGCAGCTGTGAGATTAGTGCCACCTCTCTTAGTTCTCCCTGAGAGAACCCAAATTACTTCTGCCCTTCTACCCAAAGACGGACCTTGAAGCAATTTCTTCTCTTCCTTGACCAAGAAGAACTACAAATCCCAAGGTTTTTGTGGTCAGCTAATCCCTTGCTAGAGGTTATGTCCTGATGTACATTTGTTTTTGAAAGTTTGTGGCCTCCAGGTTAATAACTCCTTCTATAAAGCCTATGAATGAGTGGATCTTCCTGACTCAGCAGACAATCCTCTTTCATTATAGCCCCTGCTGCCATCATGAGAATAAAGGAAAGGTTTCATTGTCTTAGAATGCCAGGGTCTTCATGGTTGAGCCCTTGTGACCCAAGAAGTGTCCACAGGCATATATACTCTATGATAGAAATACTTTATGATGTAAATGTCAATCCCACTTCCCACTACACACAAACACATGCAGACATACACACACACACACACACACACACACACACACACACACATCTTAAGCAAGGTCCTAGCATGTCAAAAAATAATCTAAATGAAGACAGGGAGGGATATGTGGCCAAATTATGGAGATGATTTCCCACTGATTCCTGGTGGCAGGCATACTAGTGAAGTAGCATTATAAATAAGACACAGGACTAATTGTCAAGAAGATATTAGGTCAAATCCTGCCTCAGACATGTTCTCGTTTTGTGATTCTGTACAAATTACTTAACTTCCCTGTGCCTCCATTTTCTCATCTGTAAAATGAGGCCAACTTCTCAGAGTAGTTATGAGGACCAAATTAATTATTACATAATGCTATATATTATTTAATATTATAAAGTCCTTTTCAAACCTTAAGGCCCTACATAAAAGTTGGTATTATTATTTTGCTTGCTCCACAGATGCTGGTTAAAATGAAGGCCCTCTGCTCAACTCTGACTTGTCTGTGTCTGGTAACTCATTGCTTACTTGAATGACGAGGCTTTCTTTCCACCGTTGAGATGATTGTCTCCATTCTAGCAACAACAGCTATATTGGATCATAGGAGAAATTTTAGTTTTTATTAGAAATTTAGCTTTCCTAGACATTGCAGTTTTGGCTCTTTTTTTCTAATAAGAAAATAAAATATTTAACAATTTTCTCCATTATCCTTCTTTTGGTTTGGATTGGGTTGCATTTTGCAATGTTTCTCCTCCTTAGAGATGATGAATGGTCTCTAAATCAACACAATGTTATTTGCAAATGAATTTAAAGAGTAACAAAATTGCACAGGGATGAAATGAGCTCCTGCACCATCTATGGAAAACACATTCTTCAAATCACTCAGTAAAAGGAATTTATTCAATTTAATTTTCAGGTAGGTCTATAAAATTAATAAGTATTCTGACTGAAAAGCATAATTAAGCCAATGGTGAATGTAAATGAGTAGAGGAAGCGTCGTGCTATGAGTAGAATATCATTTTGCACCTGAATGGGCCATATGAAAAAAACAAATTATTAAAGCAGAATTTTATTCTCTGGAACATTCTAATGGAGCCATAATTAACATGATGTGAATGGGGTGTTGTCCCCATGTGCCAACACATTAGACTATGGGGCACACTTTCTTCCTATGAGAGCACAATTCCTTGCAAGGGCAACTTCAAGCCCCTTGCCTCACCTTGTTATCTTTCAACAGTACCTACTATGTCTGCTTTTGATCTTTTCCAAAAGTGTTCCATTGCCGCAGCACCCCAGGTCACATTCTTCTCCTCAGACTTTCACAGATGCAAGGATGTTACTCTCTAGGTAATAGGTTGCTACTTTTTGGGTCCAAATACCACTACAGTAGGGCTGTCTACTTTGCCACTCTCCCCATTCACCCAACTGTATTTGCCCCGAGAGTGGTTATAGCTAGTTACAGCTCTGCATTCTAGTATATGTGAAAATTCTGATAACTGTGAGCTACAGTAACTTCCCTTTCTCTGGAAAAATCCCACAGAGCCAGCACGGAAGTAGATCAAGAAGAAACATGCTTCAAAAAGGGAAAGAATGTGTGCTCCTGGAAGGAGCAATGGGGATGGGATGGTTCTGAGTGAGAGAGCAGCTACACGTGAAAGTTCTTTACATAGGAACATCATCATCTTCTTAAAGAGAATGTGGGGGAAAACCCTAGCAGGTCTTTTCTATAGAATGGAAGTTTCTTCTAACCTAAAGTCAAAGATAAGCCTGTGTAACAACACATTTAAGAGGCAGGAAGTTTTAGTGCTTTCCTAATGAAATGGAGACTGGGTTATTGGCTCATGAAGGTCTATAAAGCAGAGGAGACTTCAAGCTAAGACTTTGCAACTGACCTGATATATAAAGACAACCCTGAGCAAACAAGAGTCAGAATCCTCCCCCAGGTCCACTGGAAAACTTTGAGCACACAACTACAGAGTTCTGTTTCCAGATAGACTTTGATTCTCATATAAATCATCTATACCACAATCCATGCTACAAAGGAAGTTCTAAGCGCAAAGATTCTTACCTTGGGGTCCACAAACTGGATTTTTCAAATATTTTGATAACTGTATTTCAATATCATCACTTTCCTTTGTAATCCTATATCTTAATTACATTTAAATTACATTTTATGCATTTAAATACATTTTTTCGGAGGAATCCATAGATTTCACCTGACTTCTAAGTGAATCCATGACACACACAAAAAAATTAAGAACCCCTGAACTTTGGGAACTTTTTTCCCCTGAGACTACAGGTCCAAAATCTCAAGTCAAGATTCTAATCCTCTTGCTATGCAACATTGGGTTGATAAAGGGAAAAAAAAGGATTGCATGTATTTCTTATGTATACATGGTATATAAAATAAGTGATCAGCAAACTAGGGCCCACAGGCAGCTTTACTGCCTACTTTTGTATGTCCCACAATTTAAACTTGGGCAATGTAGTGGGTCAGATTTGGTTGCCAGATCTTAGTTTACCAACCTTTAGAGTAGATGGAGTCCTAAAACTAACTTTGATAACTCAGAGGTATGCTGTAGAAAGGAATGACTACATAAGGAGAAAAATGACTTCAAGGGCCAGCAGTACAGTGTGTCACTGTCATTGGATTGTGTAATTTTTTTCCACCTTTCCCACAAATTTGTGTTTTTGTGGAAGGGCACCCTAAGGGGTTTTTTGGGGGGGAGGGGTATATTTTATAGCTACTATTCTATCTATGCCACATTAATAAAAATGGTTTTACTTGAGTTAGTTTTATCTATTGATTGTTAATGGGGAAATACATTCATAGATACAAACTATGTAATATTAAGAACCTGGACCCACAGGTTACCCTAGAACCTGAGAGTGGAAGTTGCCCTCAGAAGACTCAAACCATGAGTATGTGTGTATCCGTTGGAGAGTAACCCAGAGTAGATGCTAGACATGGTATATCTGGAGCTCAGTAACACATTTGCCTAAGAATATCATAGCTATTCTTCAAGACAGATGAAGAAATGTAAACTAGACTCACATAGTTAGGTCTCTATTAGTGAAAATAATGAAGACTATGAAATGGTTACATTATTTAAATTCATACTGCATATTTCTTTAGAACCAATTGCCGTATTTTATATAATTATAACTTTAAATAGTGCAAAGCTGAATGCATGTGACCACTTCAGGCAATTTATTATTCATAGTAATCAGTATCTAGCTGTAGTACTCTTAGATAAATTCAGAAATAGTCAAACAAAAGAGTGATCATTAACAGGTTGATTTCAAATTGAAGGGAACTCTTTCATTGAATCTGTTCTTAGCACAGAGTAGTTAATTCAGAGGAGCTCCAAAGTGAGTGCAGTTTTAAGCAATTAAAAGCTATAAAACCTCAAACCACACTAAGACTTTTAGGATGCCCTGTATTTTTTTTCCAATTGCCTAGATGAAAGCAAATATGGAATTCTAATTGAATTTGCCGATTTGGAAGGCATAGCTAACATATTGAATGACAGAGACAAGATCCAAAAAGATCAGTGGGCATCAATAACCATGATCTGAATCTAATTAGCCAACATGTAAGTAAAGTAAGTCTTCTGTACTAGATGCCCCTTGGGCTACCTCCCAACTTCATTTATCTCACAACTCCTTCTTAACACTACTTGTTAAAATTATTTTTTAAAAAATCAACATTACAGAAAAAATGAAAAACCCACAAAATGAAAGTAAGAAAACCATTGAATTAATAATTAAAACTAGAAGCTATTTTATTGGAAAACCAATAAAATAGATAACCCAATGGTTAATTTGATTTGTTAAAAAAAAAAAGAAAGAAGATAACTAATTTACAAGTATAAAAAATGAAAAGGGTAAATTCACTACCAGTGAAGATTGAAGAAGTTATTAGAAGTTATTTTGCCCAATTATAAGTCAATAAATCTAACAACCTAAATGAAATAGATATTTACAAAAATATAAACTACCCAGATTAACAGAAGAGGATATAGAATAGCTAAATATCCCTATTTTAGAAAAAGAAATTGAACAAGCCATCAATGAACTCCCTACGAAAAACATCCCCAGAATCAGATGGATTTATAAGTGAA
>CM053599.1:162797655-162819713 GCA_028646575.1 Pseudocheirus occidentalis | reverse complement strand
ATCTTTCTCTACCCCAGCCCAAAACCAATCACTCCTTAAGCTCTTTATCCTGGACCATGTGCAGAGGCCCAAACAAACAGGGTGTTACAATCAAGACTTGCAAATTAACTCAGTACATTCTTTAGATATTCATGAAACCAATGAGAGCATCCACCCAACAAGATTATACTTTCCTTGCATATCTGCCTAATGACCTTTGTAGAACTGGGGAGCTAATGTGGCCAAGGACCCTGAAAGTCTTGGCCTACAACATGGTGTATGCAATTTACTGGGGGCAGCTAGGTGGCACAGTGGATAGAGCACTGTGTTTGAAATCAGGAAGACACCTTCATGCATTTAAATTTGGTCTCAAACACTTACTATCTGTGTGACCCAGAGTAAGTCACTTACCCCTATTTAACTCAGTTTCTTCGTCTATAAAATGAGCTGGACAAGGAAATGGCAAACCACTCTAGTATCTGCCAATAAAACCCCAAATGGGGTCATGGGAAATAGAACATAACTGAAATAGCTAAACAACAGTGCAACTTACTCTATGTCATCTTTATCAGTGTCCTCAAGAAAATGTGCTTTCTGTAACCTAACAATGTTTCTATGACAGCTGTAGAAACCTGTTCTTTCATGCCTTTATCAGCCAAACACTGTTCAAAGGGCTTTCAAACAATGTTCTATGTGTGAACATTTGTTTTAGTAGGAAAAGTCTATATTGTTGCCTGAGATTTCTCAGCCATTTTGCTGGATTTGTACTGAAACAGATGAAGAGAAGACCTCTTTAAGTCAACATGACATCTTTGTAGCTAATTGAGACCTAGTCTGAAATAAGTCAAGATAGTGGAATGTGACAAATGACTTTGAACTAATAAACCTGAGTCTAAGTAATAGTTCGTAATAGTTACTGGTTGCATTGCCTTGAGTAAGTGCCTTAACCTCTATGAATTTCAATTTCCTTGTCACTTCATTTTCCTAGATTATTCTGGTTCTGTTAAGGGTACCAATGGTTCATCATGATTTGGGGGAAAGGATGTGGTTTTGTGGGGCTGGTTCAGACTCAGAACCATAACTAGAGTGAGGTAATAAGGTTTTGCCCTAAGGTACAAAAATAAAAAAAAATTAAGCAATGATTTTAAAGGTTGTATAAGTTTGAAATGTCTTGCATGTATTATATATATACATATATATTTGTATTTATTTAGTATTTAATTTTCCCCAGTTACATATAAAAACATTTTTTTCATATGACTATAGATAGCTTTAATTCCTTCATCTGAAAACTGATTATATCTTTTATCAGTTGGGGAATGACTATTACTTTTATAAATTAGAAACAATTCTCTATATGTTAGAGGAATAAGGCCTTTATCAGAGAAACTTGCTTCAAATTTCTTTTTCACTTACTATTGCTAACTGTACTTCTCTCTATCCTATTTGCTCTACCCCCAATTATTCTGTTCTCTCTTTCTCCTTTACCCTGTCACCTCCTCAAAATTTTTGCTTCTGATTCCTCCCTCCCCCAAACTTCCCTCCCTTTTATCACCCCCCCCATTATTCCCTTCCCTCTACTTTTCCGTAGAATGGGAGCGATTTCCATATCCAATTAAATGTATATATTATTCTCTCCTTAAGCCAATTTCAATGAGAATTCTCGTTCCCTTTCACCTCCCCCTCCACTGTAAAAGCTTTTTCTTGCTTCTTTTATCTAAACTGTTCAACTTTAATAACTCCCTTATGATTTCTCTTCCCTTTTACCTTTTCATGCTTCTCTTGAGTCTTGTATTTAAAAGTCAAATTTTCTATTTAGCTCTGGTCTTTTCTCAAGAATGCATTAAATTCTTCTACATCATTAAATATCATTTTTTTCTCCACATGATAAAAATTCTTAGTTTTAATCCTAGGTCCTTTGACTTCCAGAATATCATATTCCAAGCCCTCTGATGCCTTAATGTAGTTGCTGCTAAATCTTGTGTTAACCTGATTGCAGATTCACAAATCTTAATTGTTTCTTTCTGGCTGCTTGCAATATTTTCTCCTTGACCTTTGAACTCTGGAATTTGGCTACCATATTCCTAAGAGTCTATTTTTTTGGTATCTCTTTCAGGAGATGATTGGTGGATTCTTTCCATTTCTATTTTACTCTCTGGTTCTAGAATGTAAGAACAGTTTTCCTTGATAATTTCTTTATTATTATTAATAATTTATTTTTAGTTTTTAACATTCACTTCCACAAGATTTTGAGTTCCAAATTTTCTCCTCATCTCTCTCCTCCCTCCTTCCCAAGATGATATGCATTCTGATTACCCTTTTCCCCAATATGCCCTCCCTTCTAACAACCTCCTGCCCCCACTTCTCCAATCTCTTTCTCTTCTATTTTTCTGTAGGGCAAGATAGATTTCTACTCACCATAGCCTACATAGCTTATTTCTCAGTACAATATAAAAACAGGTTTTAACATTTGTTTTAAATAGTGAGTTCCATATTCTTTCCCTTCTTCCCTCCCCACCCACCCTCACTGAGAAGGCAAGTAATTTGATATAGATCATACATGTGCAGTCTTGCAAAACACTTGCATAATACTCATGCTGTGAAGGACTAACTATATTTCCCTCCATCCTATCCCACTCCCCATTTATTCTGTTCTCTCCTTTGATTCTGTCCCTCCTAAAAAGTGTTTGCTTCTGATTACCCCCTCCCCCATTTGCCTGTCCTTCCATCATTCCCTCCTTTCTTATACCCTTCTCCCACCTACTTTCCTATAGGGTAAGATAAATTTCCTTACCCAATTGAATGTACATATTATTCCCTCCTCAAGCCAAATCTGATGAGAGTAAGATTCACTCATTCCCTCTCACCTCCTCTCTTCTAGTCCACTGTAAAAGATTTTTTTTGCCTCTTTATGTGAGATAATTTACCCCATTCTACCTTTCCTTTTATCCTTCTTCTAGTATATTCCTCTCTCACCTCTCAATTTTATTTTTTAGATATCATTCCTTCATATTCAAATCATTTTGTGCTCTCTCTCTCTATATATACATATATATGCATATATGTGTATGTATGTGCATGTGTGTGTGTGTGTAGTGTATGTATATATGTATCTATTCCCTCCAATTCCCCTAATACTGCGAAAGGTCTCATGAGTTACAAATATGCTTCCATGTAGGAATATGAACAGTTCAACTTTAATAAGTCCCACATGATTTCTCTTTCCTGGTCACCTTTTCATGTTTCTCTTGTGTCTTGTATTTGAAAGCCAAATTTTTCTATGCAGCTCTGATCTTTTCATCGAGAATGCTTGAACGTCTTCTATTTCATTGAATATCCATTTTTTTCCACTAAAATATTTTACTCAGTTTTGCTGGGTAAGTGATTATTGGTTTTAATCCTAGCTCCTTTGTTGTCTGGAATATCATATTCCAAGCCCTCTGATCTCTTAATGTAGAAGCTGCTAAATCTTGTGTTATTATGATTGTGTTTCCACAATATTTGATTTTTTTCTTTCTGGCTGTTTGCAATATTTTCACCTTGACCTGCAAACTCTGGAATTTGGCTACAATATTCCTAGGAGTTTCCTTTTGAGGATCTCTTTCAGGAGGTCATAGCGGATTCTTTCAATTTCTATTTTAACCTGTGGTTATAGAATATCAGGCTAATTTTCCTTGATAATTTCTTGAAGGATGATATCTAGGCTCTTTTTTTGATGATGACTTTCATGTAGTCCAATAATTTTTAAATTCTCTCTCCTAAATCTATTTTCTAGGTCAGTTGTTTTTCCAATAAGGTATTTTGCACTTTTTTCTTTTTTTTCTTCTGGTTTTGTTTTATAATTTCTTGATTTTTCATAAATTCATTAGCTTCCATTTGCTCCATTCTAATTTTAAGGAATTATTTTCTTCAATAAGCTTTTGGATTCCTTTCCTGTTTGTTCAAATCTGCTTTTTAAAGCATTCTTCTCCTCATTGGCTTTTTGGACCTCTTTTGTCATTTGGGTTAGTCTATTTTTTTAAGGTGTTATTTTCTTCAGTATTTTTGGGGTCTCCTTTAGCAAGCTGTTGACTCCTTTTTCATTATTTGTTTGCATCACTCTCATTTCTCTTCCCAATTTTTCCTCTGCTTCTCTTATCTGATTTTCAAAATCCCTTTTGGGTTCCTCCATGGCCTGTGACCAATTAATATATTTCTTGGAGGCTGTGAATGTAGGGGCTTTGATTTTTCTGTCTTCTTTTGGTAGTATGTTTTGATCTTCTTTGTCACCAAAGTAAGATTGTATAGTCTGGTATTTTTAATGCTGTTTACTCATTTCCCCAGACAACTTTTAAAATCTTTATTAAGGTGGGACTTTGATTTCAGTATGTGTGTGTGGGGGTGGGGGTTGTACTGTCCTAAGCTTCAGGGGTTTTTTAGGGGTTTGGTGAAGTTGTTTTCAGAGATAAAGGTACCTGTAAATTTTCAGTTCTTCTAAGACAGTATGATCAAAGAAGTGGTGTTTACTCCTCTCCTGGCCTGGGCTCTGATCTGTGAGTAACCGCAAGCACTCTTTTCTGCTTTGGAGCTGTGAGGAGGAATCCCTTTCCACTGCTGCTACAAGCTCCACCACACTAGTCCTCCTCCTCACCCCAGGACTGCCACCCAGGACTGCAACCCAGATTGAAGCATGGGCAAATCAAGAGAATCCCACCTCAGCACCAGCAAAGAGATCCCTCCAATCCCCCTCTGGTCAGCCACTCCATCCCCACACAGTCTGTGGACTAAGAGTTCTAGAAGCAGCCTCTGTCACCTTCACCACCCTGGGGGTGGGACCTGACCAAGTTCTTCTCTCAGTCCTGGGACTGGAGCTAGATCATGCTCTTCTCTCACCCAGTTCCCACAGTCCTTCCCTACTGACCTTCCAAGTTGTCTTTGGTGTTTGTGGGTTAAGAAGGCTGGAAAACCACAACAGCTGCCAGTGATTTAGTCCCCTGAGGCCTCCTATGGCCCCATCTATACTGGTCCATTTTAGACTGTGTTCTTCTCTCAGATTGGTGCACCAGACCTTTTTTGTCAACCTTCCAGGTTGTCTTGTCCTGGAAATTTTTTTCACTCTGTCATGGGTTATGGGGTTTGTTACTCTGGAATTTGTTTAGAATAATTTTTTTAAGGTATTTGGACAGGTTTGGGAGAGAGCTCAAGCAAGTCCCTGCTTTTACTCCACCATCTTGGCTCTGCCCCTTCTTTGATAATTTCTTGAAAGATGATGTCTAGGTTCTTTTTTTGATAATGACCTTCAGGCAGTCCAATTATATTTAAATTATCTCTCTTGGATCTATTTTCTAGGTCATTTGTTTTTCCAATGAGATACTTCCTGTTGTCTCCTATTTTTTCATTCTTTTGGTTTTGTTTCATAATTTCTTGATTTCTCATAGAGTCATTACCTTTCATTGACCTCACTCTAATTCTGAAGGAATTACTTTCTTCAGTGAACTTTTGGAACTCCTTTTCCATTTGGGAAATTCTGCTTTTTAAGGCATCCTTCTTCTTATTGCTTTTTCTTTTTAAAAACCTTTTAACATTTGGTCTAGTCTGTTTTTTAAGGTGTTATTTTCTTCAGTATTTGGGGGGGGGTCTCCTTGATCAAGCTATTGGCCCATTTTTCATGATTTTCTTGTATCACTCTCATTTCTCCTTCCAATTTTTCCTCTACTTCTCTTATCTGATTTTCAGAATCTCTTTTGAGCTCTTCCGTGGCCTGAGATTAATTCATATTTTTCTTGGAGGCTTTTGATGCAGGGGTTTTGCCTTTTTTGTCTTCTTCTGAGTGTATGTTTTGATCTTCCTTGTCACCATAGTGACTTTCAATAATCTTGAGGGGTTTTTTCCCCCATTGTTTGGTCATTTTCCCAGTCTATTACTTGGCTTTTTAAACACTTTGTTAAGGTAGGGCTCTGCTTCCAGTGTGGGTGGCATACAGGTCCAAGCTTCAGGGGTTTTGTGCAGCTGTTTACAGAGATATTTCTAGGGACTTGCAAGTTTTTGATTCTTCCAAGATGTGTGATCTAAGAAGAGGTGTTTACTCCTCTCCTAGCCTGTGCTCTGGTCTGTGAATGACAACAAGCACTCTTTTCTGCCCTGGAACTGTGAGGAAGGTTCCCTCTCCACTGCTGGCACAAACTCTGCTATGGTAGTGCTCTTCCTTGCCCCAGGACTGATGCTTAGGACTGTGACCCAGATCCAAGTATAAGCAAAGCAACAGAGTCCTGCTTCAGTGCCAGCATAGAGACCCTTGTAATCCCCTTCTGATCAGTTGTTTGATCCTCTTAATGCACTGGTTCTCAACCTTCCTAATGCCCTGACCATTTAATCCTAGTGTGTGTGCATATCTGCATGTGGATGGACTCGTCTGGAGACAGATAGAGGAGCAGTGTCTCAGTTCCTAAGACCATGGGAAATATGTGTTTTCTGATGGTCTTAGGAGACCCCTGTGAAAGGGTCTTTCAACTCCCAAAGGGGTCGCGACCCACAAGTTGAGAACCACTGCTCTTATTGTCTTTGGGCTGAAAACTCCAGAACGACCACCACTGCAGGTGCTGCTGATTAAGTCACTCACTGGCTGGGCTTGCTCCTGGTTTCCTGGGGTTGGGCCTATGTAGGGGCTGGGGCTGGACTGCCCTCCTCTCTCACCCAGGCAGGACAGCCCTTTCCTACTGATCTTCTAAGCTGTCTTTGGCAATTGTGCATTGAGAAGTCTGGAAACTGCCAGAACTGCCAGTGATTAAATCCTCTGAGGATTGCCCCAGGTTTCTGGTGCCAATCAGTGTCGACCTGGCTTGTGGTGGACTGTGCTCCTCTCTCAACCTGGTGCAGCAAACCTTTCCTATCAATCTTTCAGATTGTCTTGGGCTGGAAATTTGTTTTACTCTCTCTTTTTATGGGTTCTGCTGCTTTAGAATTTATTTAATGTCAGTTTTTACAGGTATTTGGGGGATAACTCATGTGATCCCTGCCTTCTCTCCACCATCTTGACTCCTCTCTCCTTTTCCATTTATATTTTGACAGCATTTGAAATAGTTTAGCATCATAGAAACATCTGAGTTTAGTTTTGAAATAGCAAGTATAGTCAAAATAGAAGTTAGGATATTACCTACTTCTTTCCCCAGCAAGTCATGTCCCTGTAAGCTACTCTCAGAAGGCCATGCCTTGCTCAAAGCCTCCTGTCCCCCCCTCTTCCTTCATCAAGGTGATAGTGCCCAAAGGCCTTTGTTGTCCACCCTTTCCCCACTTCTCAGAGGTGATCTCCCAGGTTCTCCCCTCTTGTGCTTTAATTACTCTTTATATTTTTAACTTTGCCTTAATTACTCCTTGGTTTCATTTCCACATGACTAATTACAAAGCTGATTGAGAATGCATTTCAAGTGTATTGCCCTGGGCACCAATATTGCTGGTTACAGTTCTGCTCAGGCTTCATTTTTTATGCTGGGCTCAGGGAGGCAACATACTGCATGTCATACCTGTGGGAACTAGGCTGCAAGAAATAATTGTACTCCTAAAAATTCTTGCAGGAGAATTACTTCTTGAAATTTTTCCTTTAATATTTGCACTATTTAATTTACCCAGATGTCATAAGAATTAAGAAATATATGTCTTTATAAATAAAGTGCTTTCTATCTGTAATGTATGATTATTGGTTAGCTTAATAATTGTTATTAGTGATGAACAATCCCTCAGATTTATTTTAGATAATTAAAAAAAGAATTGGGATTTCAATCATTTTACTACTAGAAAAATCCTCCAGGAGAAGAGGAAGCTGCTAAGAAAACATGACAGAGACCATTTTTAGATGTAGTTATCTTCAAGGCTAGCTTAAAATTTCTTTAGCAAATAAATTTTGTAGATCAGCTTTGGATGTTATTCTTCTGTATGTATTTTTTGGGGGCGGTATCTGTTTTAATTATGATCTTGATTCTTTTTGTTTATTTGTTTTGGAGGGGAAAGGCAAGGCAGTTGGGTTGTGTGACTTGCCCAAGGTCACACAGCTAGTAAGTGTCAAGTGTCTGAGGCTGGATTTGAATTCAGGTCCTCCTGACTCCAGGGCTGGTGTTCTATAAACTGCACCCCCTAGCTGCTTCATGATCTTGATTCTAACATCTTAGGGTGGTTGATTTATAGTTGCTCTTTCTCATGTCTCTATTCCATATCCAATACCTGGCCCTGATTTCCCCTTCACTTTTCTAAGCTTCATTTTGTTGTAATCAAGGGTTAATTAGTTAGATGCAGTACACTTTTGCCACTACACACTGGTCATCAAACCTAAAAAAGTGTCACTAATGGTAGTGGCACAAGAATGAGACTTTCTGTGACTAACACATTTGCAGTATATTATCTTAAATTTCTTATTACCTTTCCGAAGCACCAAAAGCAGGCATGGGAGATGATATAGCCATCCCAGAAAGCAGTCTCTCTTTGATGAAATAAATTGTTTCACATTGCTTATCTACCCTAGAGATTATTTCAAATTATCTATTATTGGAACAGAGTATCAAAATATTTCTTTTTTTCCAACATGCTAGAGGTTGTTAAACTCATTTTCATTGAAAATACCTGGCCATGAATTCTCAACAAAGAAAATAACCATCTATAAGTTATCTATGGAAGTGAGTGAGCCAATAATGTTTGGATACAGTAATGCCTATTGAGCCTAATGTGTCCTTTCCGGGGAATTTAATGCCCTTTCCTCATTATGCCAGAATAACAGAATTGAAATGGACACGTTTCTACTGACAAGTTCTCTTTTTAGTTTGTCTGGAAACAACAAGAACAATAAAACAAGTTGTAGTCCCTTGCAGAGTGCTTTCTTGTTCAAAGAACTTTGGATTTGTAGTCAGAGGGCCTGGGTTGAAAACCTGTTTCTGCCCCTTAAGATCTGATCTGTATGCCCATAGGTCAGTCACAGCCTTTCTATGTCTCCGTTTTCTCACCTGTAAAATGAGGAAGTTAGAATTACTTCTTTTGAAAGTCCCTCCCAGCTCTAAATCTGTGATCCTGTCATCTTTGATTAGCAAACTTTCAGTACGTGTGCACTAAGTGCATGCTATGTGCCTGCCTGTCTAGCACTGTAATAGTCAACAGTAAAAAAAAAATCAGTGACTTAGGTATCAAAACACCTAGGGAGCACGGTTCAGGCTCTGTCACTAAGTAGCTTATCTTCCATATTCATCCTCACCTGTAAATAAAGGGACTTTGGTTGGACAATTGAAGAGTTCCTTCCAGCTCTGTTATGCTGTGGGTCCATAATAAAATGAAATCTTGGCTTTAAAGGAATTTAATTTAAGGAATAAAATTTCTCAACTGGGAGGAAATGAGAATTTATTAAGTACCTACTATATGCTAGGTTTTTGGTAAACACTTGACAAATATCTCACTGGATCCTCACAATACCCCTAGGAGGTAAGAACCACTGTTATTCCCATTTCATGATAGAAGAAATTGGGGTTAGGTGACTTGACCATAGTCTCATAGCTAGTAAGTTTTTGAGACCGTATTTGCACTTTGGTTTTCCTAACTCCAGACCTAGTTCTGTACCTACCGCACCACCAAACTGCCTGTGAGGTCATCAACTATAGTATAAAGTGCTCAATTGCAAAAATTTAACAGACTCTTTATATAGAAGACAGAAGCAAACATTTATTAAGACACCAGGAAACCAAATCCCAACACCAGGAAACCAAATCCATCATAACAACATAGAAACTAATGCACTACAATGTAGCAGAGAGCCACAGCATCCTTTAGCCTTCCCACAAACCAATACAAGACCAATGTTTACTCACAAGCCTATTTGTCTCCCTTGGAAGAGTTCTGTCCTTCCAACTTATTAAGCTTGGTCCCACCCTTCAGCAAACTCCTCTCACTACAGGCTCCCTGTGATTACATTCAGCCTATTAGGGGGCAGAGTTTATTTTCAAAGTAGAAAAGGTCTTCAAATTCTCTGAGGCTTATTAAGGGGCAGGGAAAGTTTTTCAAATTACCATTACCATTACACACCCTACATGCAATGTATTATATTAGAGATGCTAGTGGCCTTTGTGCTTCCAAATATCTTGCAAGTGGCTTATTATGAGGTCTGAAATTCCACCATTAGAGTCATTCATTTGGGTAAAGGAAAAATATACTTCTGAAGGGGAAGAGGGTAGGTAACACTTGACATGCATCATCCAATAGTACATTAACAGAGATGATTAGCAGAACGAAGTCTTGAAATAATGGAACACAGGACAGTTAAGTTTTGACGGGAGTAGCGGGAAGGCCAGAAGAGTATACTATCCAGGCTGACTCTTTTTTTTTTTTTTGGAGGGCAGTTGGGGTTAAGTGACTTGCCCAAAGTCACACGGCTAGTTTTTGTGTTAAGTGTCTGAGGCCGGATTTGAACTCAGGTCCTCCTGACTCCAGGGCCGGTGCTCTATTCACTGCGCCACCTAGCCGCCCCCAGGCTGACTCTTGTGATGGATCTAGGCTCTAAGCAGTCAGCAAGTAGGCATGAAAGGCTTGTGCAGTACTGACTGGGAAGAAATCCTTAATTTAGCTCAATGTCCAACCCTCTTCTTCTTGTTCCATTCAATCCTAATTGCTTGTATAATTCTTGGAATTAATAGCAGGGTAAATATCAACTATTACTCAAATCCTCCCCTGCAGACCCACCAGCCCCAGACTTCTGAAATTTGTATTGGACTTTCCACATTCATCCTGCATCTCTGTCTTTAGCTTTAGCCATCTCTCTGAAATCTTTTCTGTTTGTGCCCACACAGCAGAACATTGCTTGCTTCTCTCTGACATGGCCATATTTGTCCAGGCGGCCTCTGGTATTTGCTCAGCGAATGTTGCATCTATCCTTGTCACTCAGTCTTTGTCTAGTTTACCTTTGAAAACTTTAGTTCAGCATTTCCATTGTGTAGAATTCAAGCGTCTGGAGTGGTCTGAAGTTAATAAGAGCAAAATCTCATTTGGCAAAGGAGTAGGGAAACTCTCAGTCATGGTACAGAAGTGTGTATGGGGGGGGAAGTATTTTTTCCTCCTTATCAGATAGAAAATGACATTTTCTGCCCTAAAACTGGTAATTTGGGTAGGAACAACTGGGAAGATCCACCGCAGGGCTCCTTATCATTGTCACACCTTCATTTCTTTTGAGCTGCCCTGTTATTCCTTCAGATGTCAATGGCTCCCCATTTGTATGATTGCAAAAAGCTTCGTTGGACTATCTCAAGTTTCTTATTCATGTTTTACTCTTTAACAGGCCTGGCATTATCTAGGAAACTACATGTAACAGCTTTGGGAATAGTGCTGATGGTTCCATGGAGCACGTAGGTGACTGCGTTGAGTTCTCCTGCAGCTGATTGGACACGTGGATTGAAGGAAATTTAGGGTTTGAATTTCCCTGTGACCGATTAGACATGTGAATTGAGGAAAATTTAGAAGTTGAGAATAATAGCAAAGTTATGAATCTGGAAGAACAGAAAAATGGTGAAGCCTTTGACAAAAATAGGAACTGTGAAAGTATGTATTTTAGAGAAAAGAAAATGACTTCTCTTTTGATTATGTTGATTTTGAGATGTCTCTGAGATTTGGTGTCTGATAGGTAACTGGCAAGGTGGAACTGAAGCTTAGGGAGGAGATTGAGCTAGATATGGAGATCTGTGAATCATATGAATGGAAATGATGACTGAGCCCCTGGGAACTAATGAACTAATGAAGCCAAAAAAGGGAAGAGGACCCAGGACAGAGTCTTGGGAAACTAACACTTGATGTTAGGATAATGAGCCAGAACGAATAGCTACCCAGATTTGAGAAATTAGCTGGCCTGTTTGCACATATTTGAAGTTAAGACTATTATTAATTTGAGTTCTGTATTTCCTATTGATTTTTGCAATCAGTGATGGAAACAGAGGTCAGTGCTTTGTAATCTGGAATGCTCCAACATTTCAAAGGCTTTATCACTCTAGACAGCTACTGCTTAAATTTTTAGAATTTCCAACAGATGAGGAGAGAACAGTGAGCAGTGGCTTTTTGTTTTCACCCTTCACTCCTACTCTCTTCTTGGAATTCCAGAAAATTCCCAAGTTTTACTCAGTTTCTTTCATGAATTACATTTGAAATTCTATAGAATCTTAGAGGTAAAGCTGCCAAGAGATCATCAGTCTAAACTCTCCCAGACGGGGGGGGTTATCATCTCCTTTCTTGCAAGTTTCCAAGGATTCATTCATACATTCACTCATTCATGCATTCATTCATTCCACTATTTTACAACTAGAATGGAATGAAATCACCTTAAAAGGTCAATGATTTAATCTTCCTTTTATTTCTTTCTAAAGATAGGGCAAAGACATATCACCTAAATCTAAAATAGTCCCTGATTGATGAGAATGTAATATGTTCTTAAAAACTCTGAGGAAATTTTAAATGACAACTCAAGCATCTATATGAGAATTTCAATGAAAGCAAGATCTTGTTTGTCAAACCTAAAACCTTTTTGCTGCAGACAAATCCATATTCTGTACTTCTAATTTCATGAAAGATGAAGAGATAGAGGAAAGTGAGGGCTGGGATCCTTGGATGAAGGTTTGCATGGGGACTGTGATAGTTTGCTTAATTGCACTGATCTACAATCTGTTGCCAGTGAAGCAGAGTAATTAATTATTTTTAAATGGTATTTGAGATTTTAGAAAACTGACCTTAAGGTTAATGGTTCATAAACTTCATTTATATAACCATTAGAAACATGAAAAGGGGAACAGATTCGTAGCTATGCATGAGAGAAGAATGAGAATTTTCTTTCTTTTTTTTTGTTGCAGTCTCTAAAAAATGTTAGCTATGGTGGGGGGGGGGATGATTGTTGACTAAATGAGATAATCAGATGAGATAGGTAATGTACTTAGCCCAGTGCCTGGTATATAATAGGAGTTTAATAAATGCTCATTCATTACCTCATTCCCCTCCAGTTTAGGTTTCCTGAAAAAAAAAACTATTGTAAAATATACCTTATGTCCTTGTAGACTTTAGGATGTTAGTACACACACTCTTGGTGCTGAGATATGAGAGAAAATGCACATTCACCTAATCCTGTTTCAGATCTGAAAGCTTCACCTATCATGAATTACACTGGAGTTCAGAAGACCTGTTTTTTGACCTGCTGATGAAGCCATGTGAAACTCTGAATGAATCTTCCTCTGCAGAGTGGCAGAGCCAACTCCTTCTATAGACATATCACAAGGGTCTGAGTTTCACATAATAATGATAACAATCATGACTAATATTTATATAATAATAGCATTTTAAAATTTGCAAAACACTACAGATATTATATTATCCTCACAGCAAGGCTAATGGGGGAGGGGTCTGTGCTATTGTTATTCTCATTTCACAGATGAGAAAACTGAGTCAGACAAGTTAAATGACTTGCTCAGGGAGACACAGCCCAGTTAGTTTTAGGGAGTCAGTTTTAAACTCAGATCTTCATGACTCCAAGTCTAGCACCTACCCACTGTGTCACCTAGCAGCTTCCTATAGCTCTTTAAAGTTTACTAAGTGGATCAGCTAGGGAGTGCAGTGGATAGGAAACCAGCCCTGGAGTCAGGAGGACCTTAGTTAAAATTCAAATTTAGATTCTAGCTGTGTGACCCTGGGCAAGTCACTTAATCCCAATTACCTCAAAGAAAAGCAAAAAAAGTCTACAAAGTACTTTAAATACATTGCCTCATTTGGTCTTCATTGGTTGTTATCCTTTGTTCTCAAAGAGGACCAAAGTGGCATCACTATGCTAGAGTCAAGTTTTAGTGTGTCCAACTGTGGCTGATCAGATCAATATGAGATTGGAATGATCCGCCACAATTCAGGCACAAGTAGTTCAGGTGAACATTTGGGATCAAATTTTCTCTATATTTGTGCATCATACATTTCCTTTGAGCCGTTTCAATTCTGCTTTGCTCATAGAGCACAGCACTTTCTCTGATGTGGACATACCATTCTGAGTAGTCCTGTGTTAATGTCTCCCATATCGCACAATCAATGCTAAAGTTCTTAGGAGAGACCTTGCCAGTGTCCTTGGATCATTTTTATGTCAGCCTTATGAAATACTACAAAATCTTGCAATTCAAACAGATGTTAGAGATCATTTTTTCCATCCACACTGTGCCAAATTGTCCTCATTTACAATCTAACTGGGGCTACAGATACTTAGATATTTCACTGATAAATGATTTATATATATATATATATATATATGTTGTGTGTATATATACACATACATATCTATATCTTTATCTCTATATATGATAAATTATTCCATCAATTATTCCATTAATGAGTGCTTTCTGCACTAATGAAGGCTGCAAAGCTTCTGTGACTTAGGTCCAAGGATTGCAAACCCTTTAGCCAACTTGGTACTGAGTCCCTTTGTGCTTGGAGAGCAATTGATTAGGATTTAAATGGGAGGTAGACACAAAGGGGGCACAATGCAGAGGATAGAGTGCCAGACCTGGAATCAGGGAGACTTCAGTTCAAATCTGGCCTCAGGCATTTACTAGTTGTGTAACTTTGGGCAAGTCACCTAACCATGTTTGCCTCAGTTTCCTCATCTGTAAAATGAACTGGATAAGGAAATGGCAAGCCATCCCAGTCTCTTTGCCAAGAAAACCCCAAATGGAGTCATGACTGAAACACTGAATGACAAGGCATAAAGAGTGAAATAATAATGAAAGTTCCCACTTAATTATAGGAGGCAGTAAGATGTGGTGGTTATATAGCCAGCTTCAGAACTAGGAAAACCTGAGTTAAAGTCACCCTCGGTTACACACTTAACTTTTCAGTGCTCTGGACAATTCTCTGAACTGCATGGAAAGTATTGATCTGCATTGGTAGAGGCCTCTTTAAAGAGGTCCATTCCTTGTCTTATGCCATCTGTATTTATTTACAAAAGGGACCAGTCATCTAGGGAATTAGAACAAGGCTAAGGTCAGGCAGGGGTTCCTGTTGCCTGTGGGTCAGCCAGTTTTGCTGGGAAATGAGCACAGATTGTTCCAAGCCCACAGTCACACAAAAGCTTGACCTTTCCTCACAAATGAGACACAGGTTTGAAACTGCAAATAATGCGGTGCAAACCCACTCCCACTGCTAGATCAGCATATTAAAATGAATGATTTCCTTGGGTCAAATGCTGTTTAGTTGCCTCTTAAATTGTATTTCCAGAACTGCATGATCCAGTCATCCCTTTCCAAGGTAAGATACAATTAACCAATCGATCAACAAGTATTTATTAAGCACCTGTAAGTGTACCTGGTACTCTCTTAGATGCTGGAGATAGAACTACCAAATTAAAACAATTGGCAACAAAACCCCAAATGGGGTCGTGAAGAGTTGGACATAACCAAGAAAACAACTGAACAACAACAGTCATAGTTGTATTAAGAAACCTAAAATGGCATGGCAATTTTGTGGTCTTAACATAGTATTGACTCATATGTAAAAAAAAATTACTGATTTTTTTTTGTTTTTATATCACCTAAATGTCCCATTATACTTCTTTCCTCCTCCCCTCCCACAGAGCCATCCCATATAACAAAGAATAACTCATATGTTGAGTCAGTTGAAGCCCACATGTTTTTCACATAAACTATTACTAAATCAACCCCTGCACCATCCTGTTCTTATGTAGTTGATTTTTTGAACCTAAATGGAACACTTTACATTTATACTTGTTAATTTCCACCCTGTTAGCTTTTGTGATGGGCATTACTTTTGACAATTGGAAGTGTATTATGCCCAAGAGAACTTCCCTTACTGCAGGCAATGAGTTGTTAATGTGAAGTAGTGTACCTTTGGCCAAATTCCATACTCAGAGACTATCTCAGCCCAGATGTTGGGTCTATGCCTAGCTGAGGAGTTAGTTCTGTCTCTTTTAATGATGCTAGGCTCAAGGGGGAAAAAGGCACAGCAACAGAAAATAAAGCAAAGGTGAAATAGCTAATATGTGAAGCAATCAGCTCAACTCATCTCAGTGCATAGATACCATAGAGCACATAGGAAGTGTTGAATGTTAACAACCAACACAATAACTCCACCCCATGCCAAAAACATGATTACTATATCCTAGAGAAATCAAAGTAGAATCAGAATATGAGTCAATAACTATATCTCTCAAAGCTAATACCTAATGATAGAGTGCCAGGTCTGGAGTAAGGAAGACTCATCTTTGTGAGTTCAAATCTGGCCTCAGACACTTCCTAGTCATGTGACCCTGGGAAAATCACTTAACCCTGTTTCCCTCAGTTTCCTCATCTGTAAAATGAGCTGAAGAAGCAAACAGCAAACCACTCCAATATCTTTGCCACGAAAACCCCATTAGGGTTAAGAATATTTGAAGGTGATCAAAATGACTGAACAAAAAGAGTTTGCTTTGTTGAGAGCAAATCTCTCCCTTAATCTATACTCCCTCTCATCTCCCTTCTTCCTTTCCCCTTGTACTTCCCTGTTGAGTGAAATGTATTTCTGTACCCAGATTTGTGTACATATTCTTTCCTCCTTTGACCATTTCAAGTGAGAATGAGATTCAGTCTTTTAACTTTGTTGGCAAGCTAGCTTTTAAAGTTTGCCTAAGGCATGGCCAATCTTTCATCAGTCAGAAGCAAGGCACCCTTATAATCCCATCAAGAAGACAAAAGGACCAAAAACCCCAAAAAACTCCTTTATTCTTCTTTTAAGACATTAACACTTTGCTGTCTTTATTACCTCACCTTTAGTTTCTGTGATTTCATCAGTCAAAAATGAGGCCAAGAGGAATCAACTGATCAGAGGTGTCCTGATTAATGTCCCACAAAACACATTCTGTCAGACTCAGTTGATGTGTTAGATAACTTTGCTAACCTAATTTTTTCCTCTTTATTTTTTATTCTTTGCTTCAAGATAAGGACCACTATGTATGAGATGTAGGAAAAGTATTTTGGAAATCAAGGTGATGTAAAAGCAAAACACACTAATATGCTCTAAACTGAGGCTTCTAATATTCCATGAGCAAATAAAGAACAATGGTATTAAGGATTGCTGTGTTTAGATCCTGCCTTTGATAGGTACCAAATGTGTAACCATGTAAATCACTTCACTGTTCAGCATCCCAGGGTATTCTTTCTAAGACCATAAGTACTACACATTGTTCATTGGCATTTGTGGAGAATTTCCACAACTGGGAGATCTCTATACAAAGTACAGGCAGACCTGGACCATTTTTAGAAATATTCCTGGAAGTGTAATAACTTTCCTTATGTGAGTTACTTTGGTCACATTTCTCAGAATCTCAGAAATGATCATACTCTGTGTTCCACAGTTATCTACAACTGTCCTACTTAATAACAATGACTAGCGTTTATGTAGCGCTTTAAGACTGGCAAAGTACCTCACAACTCTTCTATCATTTGCTCCTCAACAACCCCGGGAGATGATGGAATCCTAATACAGCTTCTCCCAGCCCCAGTATCCTAATTTCATTATAGGCCTGGCCCCACTGAACAGCAGGACCGTTGTCCCTACCCAATTCCCCCTGCCAATGTCCTAACTCCTAATATCCCTCACTGATCTCTGGAACAACAACAAGATTTCAGGTATGTACCTGAACTCTTAGTTCCCACAGAAACAGCAAGTGTACCCATGTGATGGGAACCTAGCTATTACCTCTACCTGGTCACTGTTCCTTCCTCCCCACCCCAGACCCACTCCCACAGAAACAGGTGTGTTCTTGTATTCAACCACAATCACATCATTCATCTAACCCAAGACAAGACCACCTTACCTAACTACCTATCTTGACCAGACAGGACCACAATAGCTAAGCAATTGGAGGGCAGCATACCCAGAGTGTTTAACCACCAAACCGTAGATGGGACCCTCTCCTCCATTACCTAATGTCTTAACAAACTCCTCCTGTCTTTTTAATATTAATCATATTCCTATATTCTATCTCAATTTTGATTGTGTAATAAGCATCTTTACCCTATAAAAATCCATCTTGCTTTCTCTGAAGTTGCTGGTTCCGCTTGGGACTTAGCCTACTCCATGACAGATGTCAGTCTCAATAAATGTCCATACTTGGATTAGAGGTGGTCAGATTTTGAATTCTTTGAGATGATTCCATCACAACATATCACAAAACCCCAACAGTTTTGAAGTGGTCAGAGCCCCCACTGCAGCAGAAGTAGTTGCTACTATTATTCACATTTTACCAATGAGCAAACTGAAGCAAACAGAGGTTAAGTAACTTGCCCAGAGTCATAAAACTAATAAATACCTAAACTAGGATTTGAACTCAGGTCTTTTGGACTCCATGTGTAATACTCTATCCACTGTGCTTCCTAACTGCCTCTATCAGGCTTCCATGATCAAGACCTATGACATCCCTCTACCTCATCCTAACCTATCATTCCATCTCTCCCTGTATTTTCTATCTCCTAAATCTAATCTTCACCCTTATTGTGGCCTCAGGTTGCTCCGTTCCTCAGTACTCTTCCAAATCAGCACCCTTGCTTCAATCTCCCTTACCTTCCACAACAATTTCAGCCCTATAGTTAACCAGTTTCATCCTGCTACTTTGGATGCTACCCAGTAATCTCTTGCCACCCTGTCTTATTGACATGCACATCATATCTTATTTAAGCTTTTTACCTTCTCTAGCTTCTAGTATAGCACTATGCACACTTTGATGGTACTTTTGATCATTGTGGCTGCCTGGCATGATGCTGTTCACACTTGAACAGGAAATCAGTATGCCTGTGATCTCATCAGTGTGAGACCTCCTTCTAGTTACAAGGATCACAACCTACCCATACCTTCTTATCATCCTAAATGAAGAATCATAGATTCTCCATATATCCATGCATCTTTCCATATTTTTGAATGACTCAGACCCAGGATTTACACAAATATGAGCTGCCTTTCTCTGATTAAAACAAACAAACAATTAAAACTTATTTTAGTTGTTAGCTAGGTACATGGCATGGTACATAGAACTCTGACCGAGAGTTATGAAGTTCTGTTATGTAGTTTCAGTTGTGTCTGACTTTCCATGACTTGATTTGAGGTTTTCTTGGCAAAGATACTGGAGTGATTTGCCCATTTCCTTCTCCAGCTCATTTTCCAGATGAGGAAAGTGAGGCAAACAGGGTTAAATGACTTGCCCAGAATCACACAGCTAGTAAGCATCTGAGTCTGAATTTGAACTCAGGTCTTCTTGACTCCACACCCAGTGCTCTAGCCACCTAGTTTCCTTATAATAAAATAAAATTTTATTTTATTATATGTATTTAAGAATATATTCAGAAAAAAAAGATCCATAAGCTTCATCAGACTGCCAAAGGGAGCCATGATACACACAAAATGGATCAAATTCCCTGGCCTTGACCCTCACTGATTTTTTACCCCCTGACCAAGCTGGGGTTCCCATTTCCCAACTTTCTTCCCTCTCCATCTCTCTCCATTCTAAGCCTCCATCATTCTGCATTATTATCCTCATTTAGCACATGATGAAACTGAGTTTCCCGCAGGCTCTGTCCTCTTTATTATATAGAAAATAGGAAATGAATAAGGTCTCAAACCTAGGTCTTCTGACTATAAATATAACGCTTATTTTTTGTTTTAGAAATTCCCTTTTTTCCAACTATTAAATATTCATTTTCTCCCTCTCATCTCTTCACATCCATTTGTGTGGGGGAGAGGCAGGGAATCAGAAAGAAAGAAAAAAATATAGTACCCCTATATAATACATAGTCAAGTAAAACACACTTCCACACTGGTCCCTTTCAAAACTGCACCGATTATTCTGAATGTTAATTCCTAATATCTAGGTCCTTGAGTGCGGCCTTTGATTGAGTCCAAATTTTACAAAACAAATCCTTTTATTAAGGGGATTTGTTTTGTGAAGTTTGGCTTCAGTCAAAAGGCCACACTGGAGGAACTAGAGGACCACGTGTGGCCACAAGGTCATAGGTTCCCCACCCCTGATTGAATTGACCAGAGTTCTTAATCACTCTTTCCATTCAACGACTCTAGGTGCATTGAATCTATACTTGGTAGTTAACAAGATCTGGCTTCAAAGGCAGCCTGACCCAAGGAGGCAAGAAGAGTAGGGAGATGGATTTATTTAAGAAGAACAACAAAAACTGAGGTTCACTGCTGAAACTACTGAAGAATAGCAACATTCCTAGATTAATAAGAGAAATCGGAAAATGCAAGTGAATGGTTCAGTTGAACACAAAGTGAACGAAGAACAAGGGGTATACAGAGGATAGAAATGCCTGACTCCTGTCCATCAATATTCTGTTTTTCCTCTGAAAAGGCTTGTAGTGAGAAAGACAAATGAATGGAAATGAGAACAATGCAAAGACATACTTTCACCTTCAGAGAGAATTCCACCTCCTTCTGGGGAAAAGGTTCAGGCCAATTCCCACTTCAGCCAAGTGCCATTCTCCACCTCTGGATGTAAGAAATGAAAGGTAGCATTGAGTCTCCTTGGTCATGATTCAGTCTCCAAAGAGCAGAACTGCCCCCTGGCATTGATATGTAGAAGCTCTCCACCTGTTTTGTCTCCAAGCCATTCATCATCCTGAGCAAATCTGCTGCTCAGGGTCACTCACTCATGTTATTTTGGCATTTTCCATAGGCAAAGTTAATGAGGAGGGCGACATGTAAGGAGGTCCACAGGTTTCAAAAGGTTAATACCTTTCTTTTCATATAGCTACCACTGTTGCTATGGAGATCTCCTTTGGGGTGTTTTCAAGGTTTCCCATGACAGACTTGAAATTAATAAACTGCTTTGCATCAAGATGAAATAAACTGCTTCCTCTACAGATTTAAAATCCAGATACTTTCCCGCTTTGTTTGCATAGTGTATGTATACATAGATTTATGTACTGTATACACAGTTTCTTTGGGTATACCTCTCTGGTGTAGCCAGTTGAGCATCTGGGCAAATTTGTGGGCACAACTGCATGCTAAAGTATTACATTTGTGTCCATTTGTACCCATACTTCCTTTACTTAGGACTATAGATCTAAAGCTGCAAAGGTGTTTAGAGGTCATCTAATACAACCCTTGATTTTACAGTTGAGAAAAGAGCCAAATCACCAAAAGTTATTTGCCCAAAGTCATATAGATAATAAGCAGAAGAATCAGGATTTGAACACATGTCCTCTGACTCTCAAGCCAATATTCTTTCCATGCTACCACAAAGAAAATAAAAGGTCTAGTCATTTCACATTCTCCCCTCTTGCTTCAAACTGACTCTAAATTCCTCGAGGGCAGAGACTATATCTTATTCCCTTTTGTAGCTCCCAAACACATATCCTGGGAATATTGTAGGAAGATGAATGATTGAATGAATTGAATGAAAAAAAACCATTTCCATTGGGGAAAGATGGAGGGTCTTTCAATGACCTCTACTCAAGATGAAGGGGATTAGATATTTTAGGTTGCCTTCTGTGAGGAAGAAGAGGTATATTTAAGAGGAAGGAATGGTCAGGGAGCTTGGAAGGCACAGCTAAGAGAGAGTAGGATGGGAGTTCATAAGGTCAAAGAAGGTCTAGCATGACATCAATAGGGATAAGTCACAAGAAAAAAGAATAGAACTGGGCTCCTGAATTAGGAATGTGTTGTAGGCCAAGACTTTCAGGGTCCTTGGCCACATTAGCTCCCCAGTTTTACAAAGGTCATTAGGCAGATATGCAAGGAGAGTATAATCTTGTTGAGTGGATGTTCTCATTGGTTTCATGAATATCTAAAGAAAGTATTGAGTTAATTTGCAAGTCTTGATTGTAACACCCTGTTTGTGCCTCTGGACATGGTCCTAGGATAAAGAGCTTAGGGAGTGTAATGGTAATTAATTTGTTAATTAGTAGATCCTAGTAACCTAGTGTTAAGTATAGAACTCTGTCCATTGGTGAAAAGGTGTGAATTCCAGAACTCTGTCAATTGGTGAAAAGGTGTGAATTCCCCTGTGACTTCAGAAGAATGCTATTGACTGAGACACTCCCCTGAACCATGTTGACTTGGGAGAAGGCCAG
>CM053599.1:162769213-162797155 GCA_028646575.1 Pseudocheirus occidentalis | reverse complement strand
GGATCATGGATCTAAAGCATTAGTGAATCTCAGAGGCCATTTATTCCAGTCCCTGGTTTTGCAGATGAGTAACCTAAGCCCCAGGGATATTGTTATTTGCCCAAAGTCACACATTAAGTCAAGGGTGGAGTTTGAACCCAAGTCTTCTGAATCTAGAACCCATGTTTTTTCTTCCCTTGAATTTTAAATTTCACAATTTTGATTTATTTCCCATTTCTCTGACCATTTCTCTTCTCTGCATCCCTGGAGGGCATGTTTTATTATTCCCGGTAACACTCCCCAACCTTTTTAAAAAATTTTTAATTGTTTTTCTGTCATGTTCCACTTTTCATGACTCCATTTGGGGTTTTCTTGACAGATCTTGGAATGGTTTGCCATTTCTTTCTCCAGCTCATTTTACAGATGAGGAAACTGAGGCAAGCATTGTTAAGTGACTTGTGCAGGGTCACACAGCTAGTAAGTGTCTGAGGCCAGATTTGAGCTCATGTCTTCCTGACTACAAGCCCAGTGCTGTCTTCACTGTACCCCCTAGCCCACCTCTCTTAGCTCTTTTTAATGTAACTCTAGCTCCACCTGCCTCCAGTCGACTTCTACTTCTAGGTCTGCCATGTGTTCTCAACATTACCCTAGGCAAGCCACTTCTCCTCTCTGAGACTCAGTTTTCCTATTTATAAAAAGAGGAATCCCTTTCAACTCTGATATGCTATTAATCATCTGAATAGTCACTTGACCAGTATCCCAATGCTTACTTTGCCTCTTTCAAATATTTCCTCTAACCTCCTTCAAAAAAACTCTTCTTCCTCCTAAAAAATTAACCATGATAAACACTAAAAGAATAAATATATCCTTGGCTGAACTTGAACTTGGGCTCTCATTCCAACAGAGACCCCTAGTCTAGATCCAAGGAGAAAGAGCCACCAAAAGTGGACATTTATTTATGCTTTTTGGAGGGGGGAGGGAAGGCAAGGCAATTTGGTGTTAAGTGACTTGCCCAAAGTCACATGGCTAGTGTTAAGTGTCTAAGGTCATATTTGAACTCAGGTCCTCCTAACTCAAGGATGGGTGCTTTATTCACTGCACCACCTATCCATGCCAAAAGTGGATAAGAGAGTAGTTTTAAGAGAGTAGTTGGATGGGGAGGTATCAGGAAGTCTTCCTCTTCTCATGTGAGACAGAAGACTGCACTCTCCTCTCTTGGGCAGCATCTGTTTTATAAGAACAATTTCTCACTTTTACTCATTTGAGAATTGAATTAGCTTTCATATGTGCTTCACTAGCTTTACAGAACATTTTCCTGCAATCATTTAAGATGCTATTAAATCCTAGAGCGTGTTGTCTGTACATCTGATAATTTGATTCTGAGTGATGTTTGTGGCATTACTAAGCATTTTAGTCAGCAACAATAATGTTAGGAATATGTAGCCAGTTCTTTTAACTACCAACTCAAAGGAGATTTAGGAAACAGGATGTAGCACTAGTAATGAAGAGAATAGATTACGTTCCAAGTTGCTACATTCCAATGGGGGTGGAGGGGACTGAATTCAATTTAAAAATACTCCCAGCACTAACCCAAGGAATGTCTTTAGTTTCTCCCATGAAACAATGAAAATTTGATTCTGTCAAGAGATGTTTGTGAAGTCAGAAATGCCCCAGACCTCCTCACAGTAAATGCTTTATGAATTATCTTTGAAAACCTCACTCTAAGGCAGCCTTGTAGATAAGAACAAAACTCCAAATAGCCCAAATCATTTTTACTGCTCTGGATTCCTTTACAGGAGTAGCAATGGTAGGACTACAAAGGCTTTTTTTTTCTACTCACCCATCTGGCTTAAATTCTTACTCATCCTGGGCACAGAGGTAAGTCTCTCCAAATGTGTTCTAAATTATGTTCTTTTTGACATCCTTTCCCAATTCCACTATCCTACTCACCTCCTCAAATGACAAAACCTACCATTATTCCTCTTGCTCACATATCCCTCCCCTTAGATTGCTTATAGACTGTAATAGCTAGAAAGGTCTTTATAATTCATCCAATCATTCAATCATAAAAAAGGAAAGATCCTAAGAAATTTAGTCTGCATCCTCCATTTGTGAGGGAAGAAAACTGAGTTCCATATCACATATATATATATATATATATATATATATATATATATATATATATATATATGTGATCTGAACCCAGGTTGTCTGACTTCAAATTCAGCCCTCCTTCTATTATTTCATGCTGCCTGAGTCAACAAAGAGAGATTTGATTATTTAATTAAGATCATGAAAAAGAGCAGTAACATGACTGGCATTAGAGCCTGGGTTATAACCTTATAAGAAATTCTGATGACTCACAGTACACAGTGTCGGCGTCCTTGTAATGCTAGTGCTTGAGCTGGGGAGCTTAGATGCTAGAAGCATCGTGCTAATCTCGGGTTCAGTTGATGTGTGAATGAATTAGCTTTACTCCTTCCCATAACCACCACATGGGGAAGGAGAGAAAGGAATAAGAATTAATCTAGGACCTACTATGTGCCAGGAATTTTGCATTTTACAAATATCTCATCTGAGCCTTATAACCACCTTGGGAGGTAGGTGATATTGTTGTTGACATTTTGCAGTTGTAGAAGTAAACTGAGGTTAAGTGACTTGCCCAGGGTTACACACTCATTAAGTGTCTTAGGTGAGATTTGAACTCGTCTTCCTCATTCCAGCACTCTATCCATTAAGCTACCAAATACACCCCTGATTCCAGTTAGCTGTCTTGAAAGTATATGCCACTGATCACAAGCAAGACAGTAAAGAAATCTTACTACAAACTCATCACTAATTATAAAAAAAAAAAACCTCTGAGTCTAGACCATGCTGAATGATAGGTATATATGATTAACTTTGTGCATCTCAAAGGCAGCACACATTTTTTCATAGCTTTATAATATAACATATGGCCCAAAGAGGGTCCCTTTCCCCAACAAAAAGACACTAGCCAAGTATGTACTGATAAATGCTTCACAACTAGGTTTCTGAGGGGGGAAAAGTATATCCATGACATACTTTTATATGTTTAATCTGCATTATTCTTTTCTCCATCTCTTTCTTAAATCTAGACAATAAATGAAACAACAAATCAAGTCCTGATTTGTAATATTTGCCCATTTCTGAGATATAAATGTACAGAATGAACATTTAACATTTGGTTTTTGTGAGAGTGATTCAAATTTTCTCCAGAACTCCCACAATGTCTTTAGGCTCAGGCAAATCTGACTCAGTCCTGAGAAAACCTGACCCCAAGGAAAAAGAGAGCAGCAGGCTTTTTTTAAAGCATTCTACCTCATTAAATCCCAATAGATGGAGTTATTTCATCCTTAACAGAAGCTTAGATATATAGTTAGAATGAATGGAGTCCCTTCTATAAAGGTTATTCAATGTACAAAGCAGCAGCTATCAGCTATAGGACAGATATTTACTTATTTCACAACCAAATAAATGTTTCAAACATACACACACACACACACACACACACACACAACTCCTAAGAGTACATTAACAAGTACTTAAATTGTGAAAATGTAACTTATCACAAAGGACTCATAAGATCCCTTAAACAGATATAGGGAAAACACACGAAACACTCAAAGAACTCATAGAAACCCATAGACAGCTAGAGAAACTCATGCCATCTATCATTCTCCTAGGAGTTAAAGAAAGACTCCTGAGAGATTTGTGAGACTGCTGAACAGATTTCATTTTCATCCCAGTATGCATTATCCAAGCAGCAACTCAATGTCCAGTTCTTCTGGTCAGCCAGGTCATGGCTTGGAATTTGGAGTTCCAGAACAAGTCACCAAATGTAATCCCCTCTATCAAGAGGCAGCACAGTTTCATTAAACAACACACTTCAGGTCAGTGCTCAGGGACCCTGGACATCAACTGAGGAGGCAGATATCAAGGTTAGAAGCACTCATCTCTGGATCGCTGTTTGGTCACTAGTGTTGAGGAGAAGGGAGCAGAAGAGATATCTGGGCACTTGAAATCTAGCCTTGTAAAGCCAAGCTTGAGCACCTTTCCTGAGGACTGCTACTATGAATAGCTTTAAGGTTCTGATTACACAGTATAGTGAACTCTCTAATTATTCAGCAGTAAATTAAAGCAAAACATTCACAGAAACCAAAGTAAAGCATTCACAATGTTATAATATAACAAGTTATCACTAAAGTGGCCACATAGTTTTCAACAAAGTGGCCACATTATTTTAAACCAGTGGTTCTCAACCTTCCTAATGCTGCGACCCTTTAATACAGTTCCTCATGTTGTGGTGACCCCCAACCATAAAATTATTTTTGTTGCTACTTCATAATTGTAATTTTGCTACTGTTATGAATTAATATGATATGCGGGATGTTTTTTCATTGTTACAAATTGAACATAACCTACAGGTTGAGAACCACTGTTTTAAACAAAAGATATCATTCAGTAAGCTCTTAACTCAATAATCTTGAAGAAGCAAGCTTCCTTAAAGGATACAAAGTAGAAAGGTCAAAGTTCTCCACCCCTAGGTCACAGTAAATCACAATCTTCTCAGCCAGCATTAAGTACCCAAGAAGAAGTCTTTTCATCTTGACTGGAGACTGGCTCTCAGATTCTATGATTCCTCTTCCACGGTCCCAGCTCCTGCCTATCACCTGGACTGTACAACTGTCACCTGGATTCAAAGGTGAGTAGCTCTCAGCTCCTTGTCCTGCTCCTCATCCAGTTCCTTGTCCACTTCCTCATTCAGTTCCAGTTCCATATGGAAGCTTACAGTGTCCAGTCAACCTCAAGTTCTTTGCAGTTTCTGTTTCTGGGAAGACAAATTTTAACAGAGCCAAAACAACATTCATACACATTGCCAGCACCATTATCAATTCACTTTCTGCCTGGGAAATCAACACAGACCCACATATAAGGTCTGAGAAATCAACACAAATCATCAGTATAGCCTCAGGACCTCTGAAAACATCAGTAAAACCCTCCTCCAGGACTTTTGTAAACAGATAATAAGAAAATCATCTTTCAAGGCTTCCAGTAAGGTGCCAGGGCTTCTATACAAAGTATTATAAACACAAATCAACACAGATAGAACAGACAAACAGAGTGCCAGGATACCACAAGTTTTATCCTTCTCAACTCTGCCACCACAAGTGTTCTTTTCTCAATTCTGTTCTTTCCCATCTTGGGCTTCTCCTTATATATGCTCATTACCTTCTCCCTCTTCCACCCCTTCCTGTTGCATCAGCAAGTTTCATCCACTGTGGGGTTCACAAGTTCTTTTTCTTGACAAAGACTTGATATAATCATGGACAAGGCTTAAAAGAAACTTGAACTGAAACAAGGTGCTAAATAATTCAATAGCTGAAACAAGGTGCTAAGTACTTCTTTGCTTGCCATTACAAGCCTCCAGTAAATCCAGGGTGGAACATGTACTCACTACTCACTTCTAGCATGTGGCAGCCATAAATGTTTCTGAGGAGGAAGAAAAGAGAGAAATCCACTCTCTCTAATGGAAAACCCAACTGTAGAGATTATTTTTCCAAGTCTTTTCTACCCTAAAATGTACTACTACAAATACATTTGTATGTATTGAACCCTCTAGATTTTTATAGATGAGGCCAAGAAAAGTTATGTGACTATGAGTTAGCCAGCATTTGTTAAATGCCTGCTGTGTGCCAGGTATGTGTTCAAAAGAAGGGGAAAGAGAAAGGACCAGAATCTTTGACCTCACCTTGTCAGACTTCTGACAACAGTTCTTCCTGCCTTGTTCTACAGGCATCTTTGGTGCAACACCCAGTCAAACCCAGGATCTAATCAGGAACCTCTGCTTGAACGTGTACCTTACAAAGGTCCAGATTATATGAGTCGCCTGAACATGAGGCCTACTGAAAGAGGCCAGGGCATAGTTTCATTTGCACAGGAAGTACCTTAATCAGAGATATGGAGAGGGAGCAGGGATCTGCTCTACTAATCCTCTTTCATTACAAAAGAATCAAATGATTATACATTTGGAACCAGACGAGACCTTAGAAGCTATTTATGCCATTATATTATGCCAGAAACTATTTATTTCCTAATTTTACAAATTTTACAAATTCCCCAATTTTACAAATTTCCTAATTTTACAAATTAGGAAACTGAGGCCCAGAGAGATGAAATGTTTTGTTGATTATCACACAGCTATTAAGTAGCAGAAGAAGGATTTTATACTGATGTGTACAACTCTATAGGTAAATGTTGATCAAAATAAAACTAAGGGAGCTTGATCCCTGCTATTCCTTGGAATGTTAAATGTCCATAAGCAACAGCATAAGCATTTGGTAGTGCACATGTTCACCATTACTGACTGTTATTCAGAAAAGTCTGGAAATCACAGCAGACCTAGTACGTCTAGATTGACTCAGACAGTTGGAAAAATAGAATGTTAATAAAAATTATAATGCCTTTCATTTGTAGGAAATGTCTAACTCTTTCCAAGTGGTTTTACATCTCTGATTCTATTTCATTTCGCAACCACACACTTGAAGAAAGTAATACAGAGATTATGATCTCGATTTTGCAGATGGGGAACTGAGACAGAGAGATGAATGACACAGAAGTAACATAGAATCACAGACTTTTAAACCAAAAGGAGCAATTCTCAGTGGCCTTCTTGTCTGTGCTATACTTGAAAAAAGAATTTTTTCTTCAATGTGCCTAATAAGGAGTCATGTAGCCATTACATTGAGATCTCCACTGAAGGAGAGATCTGTATTTTGCAAGGTAGCCCATTTTGCTTTGGGATGGTTCAAATGGTGAGAAACGATATCTTCTATCAAGAAAAATTGTGCACTATTATAACTTCCAAACATTGCTTCTAGTTCATCCAGGAAAAAGTCCTTTATATATAATAAAAACAACTGAACACTATATTAAGCTCTTTGAAAATATTATCTCATTTGATCCCCACAAAATCCTGGAGGGGTAGATGCTATTATTATCCCTACTTTACTAATGAGGAAATGGAGACAGAGGTTAAATACCTTCCCTAAGGTTGTGCAGCTAGTCTCTGGGGTTAGATTTGAACTCAAGTCTTCTTGACTTGAGGCCCAGAATTCTAACCACAGCACCATCTGGCCTTCTACTACTTATCCTGTAGGGTGTATGGGATATTTAAGGAAGACTAGTACCTCTGGAGTAAGGGCTGGTGAGCCCTTTTCATGGCTGCCCACCCACCTGTGGTGTCTATCTGGCACTCACTTCTCACCTGTGTCTCCAAGAAGCTGAAGTATACACAGCAGCCACACCTGAATAAGCCATCTCAGCAGATGGTTAAACCAGGCTGAGGATAACCAATGGGCCTCATGCCTATTGGTAAGTTGAAGGGCTTTCTACCCCAAGCATGTGAAGACTTCCCCCAGCAGAATGGGGGACAATTTGTTCCAATGGCCATGAAGGCAGATGAAGCAGGTGCTGCAGCACTCTTAGAGCTTGGCTAGACATCAAAGATGCCAAGGTCATCCACTGCATCCTAGACTATTACCAGTTATCCTGACTTTTGCCTTGCAAAAACTTAGATGACTTAGATTTAGATGACTTTAGACTTAGATGACTTAGATTTAGATGACTTTAGACTTAGAGGACTTAGACTTAGATGACTTTGGAAGGGAGAGTGAGTCTGACAATTTTGTGAAACTCTTCCTCACTTAAATCCAATTCATGCTTGCGATTCATACACCAATTCACACACCCTGTGATATCACTGGTTTTCTTCAAAAACAACAACTTGTTCCATCCACCTCCCTTGCCCTTGTCTTCTCTTCGCCAGGTTAAACTTTCCTAGTTCCTTTAACCAATTGTCATTTGGCTAGAACAGTGGTGGACAACTTGAAGCTGAAGGCCACAATAGTCCTGTAAGTCCTAAAGTATGGCCCTTTGACTGAATCCAAACTTCAGAGAACAAATCCCCTTAATAAAAGGATTTATTTTGTAAAACTTGGACTCAGAATTAAGTCCTGGATGGAGCCAAGATGGCTGAGTAGAAGCACAAACTTGGCATGGGCTCTGGCTCAAAACAATTCTAATACCTGTAAAAAAATGACTCTAAACAAATTCTAAAGCTACAGAACCCACGAAGTGACAGAGAGAAACAAGTCTCCCACTGAAGACATCCTGGCAGTCCAACAGGAAAGGTCTATCACAGAATGCTGGGAACTGAGCACAGTCCCACAGGAGCCATGCAGTTCCAGCCACAGGGTGGCCCCAACCAGTAGCTGCCAGAGCAGACTTCAGGAAAGTGAATCACCAGCAGCTGTGGCGGCTTCCAGACTTCTCAACCCATAAACTATAAGGTAAAAGGTCAATTTGGAACTCTGTTGGAATGTGGTGGACAGAAGAATGGGATCTGGCTCCTGCCCCCAGGGCAAGAAGCAGCAGAGGCATGGTGGCTGTACCACATTGCTGCCTCAAGGAGCTCCTAGCCTGCAGATTGTAGGGGTGACCATTCAGAGGTCAATCATTCTTGCTTTAAATTGCATGGATGTAGATCACAGTCTTGAGTGGTGGTCCCTGGGTGTGTGACCAGTGAGCCAGAGTTTGTGGGGGCTATAGAGATGGTGCCCTCCTAATAGCTCTGGCAGCTGTGAAAACCCCAGTGATTTGGGACAAAGCTCTCTCCATTCTGGAAGCAGAGTTCTACCATGGCAAAGAACTCAAATGTCAAGTAATTGGCTGGCAATATGAGCAAGCACAAGAAGCACAAACAGATGATAAAATCCTTTTGGGGGGACAAAGAAGATCAAGGCATGGAGTGGGAGGAAGACAGTGAAGTCAGAACTCCTACATCAAAAGCCTCCAAGAAAAATATGAATTAGTTACAGGCCATAGAGGAGCTCAAGAAAGATTTTGAAAATCAAGTAAGAGAAGTGGAGGAAAAATTGGGAAGAGAAATAAGAATGATGCAAGAAAATCATGAAAAGCAATTCAATAGTCTCCTAAAGGAGACCCAAAAATATACTGAAGAAAATAACAACTTAAAAACAGACTAACTCAAATGGCAAAAGAGGCCCAAAAAGCCAATGAGGAGAAGAATGCCTTAAAAAGCTAAATTTGCCCGATGGGAAAGGAATTTCAAAAATTCACTGATGACAATAACTCCTTCAAAATTAAACTGGAGCACCTGGAAGCTAATGACTTTATGAGAAATAAAGATACTGTAAAACAGATCCAAACAAATAAAAAAAAATAGAAGGCAATGTGAAATATTTCATTTGAAAAACCACTGACCTGGAAAATAGATCCAGGAAAGATAATGTAAAAATTAGTGGACTCCCTAAAAGCCATGATCAAAAAAAGAGTCTAGACACCATCTTTCAAGAAATTATCAAGCAAAGTTGCCCTGATATTCGAGAACCAGAAGGCAAAATAGAAATTGAAAGAATTCACTGATCACCCTTTGAAAAGATCCCCAAAAGAAAACTCCTAGGAATATTATAGCCAAATTCCAGAGTTCCCAGGTCAAGGAGAAAATACTGCAAGCAGTCAGGAAGAAACAATTTGAATATTGTGGAAACACAATCAGGATAACACAAGATCTAGAAGCTTCTACATTAAGGGATCGAGGGGCATGGAATATGATATTCCTGAGGTCAAAGGAGCTAGGACTAAAACCAAGAATCACCTACCTAGTGAAAGGGAGTATAATGCTTCAGGGGAAAATATGGTCATTTAAGGGAATAGAGGATTTTCAAGCACTCTTGATGCAAACAACAGAGCTGAACAGAAAACTTGACTTTCAAATAAAAGAAGCAAGAGAAGCATGAGAAGGTTAACAGGAAAAAGAAATAATAAGGAACTTATTAAAGTTGAACTTTTTACATTCCTACATGTAAAAACAATAATTGTGACTCATAAGACTTTTCTCAGTATGAGGATAGTTGAAGGGAATATATACATATACATATACACACACACATATGTATATGTAAAGGGTTGGATGTGTATATAAATATATATGTGAGTATAGGCTTATGTATGTTCATGTATACATAGACAGAGGGCACAGGATGAGTTGAATGTGAAGGGATAATATCTAAAAATAAAATTTAAGAGATGAGAGAGGAATTTATTGGGAGAAGGAGAAAGGGAGAGATATATTAGGGTAAATTATCTCATATAAAAGAGGCAAGAGAAAACTGTTACAATGGAGGGGAAGAGCAGGAAGGTGAAGGGAAATGGGACAAACTTACTCTCCCTGAATTTGGCTTAAGGAGGGCATAATATACACACTGAATTGGGTATCTTACCCTACAGGAAAATAGGGGAGTAGGAGATAAGAAAGGGGATGACATAAGGGAGGGCAGATTGGGGGAGAGAGTAGTTAGAAGTAAGTATTTTTTAAAAGGGATAGGGTCAAAGGAGAAAATAGAATAAGTGGGAGGGGTGGGATAGAATGGAGGGAAGTATAGCTGGTCTTTCATAATACAACAATTATGGAAATGATTTGGGTAACTACACATGTACAACCTATATTGAATTGCTTATCTTCCCAGTGGAGGCAGGTGAGGAGGGAAGAAAAGAAAAAATCAGGAACTCAAAGTTTTAAAAACAGATGTTTAAAAATATTTGCTTTCTACACGCAAATGGGTAATAAAATGTACAGGCACATGGCTATTGAAAGCCCTCTTGCCCTACTAGAACATCGGGGGTGGGTGTTGGGGGAGGCTATAAGAAAGAATAGATTGGGGAAGGGATATTCAGTAGGCTTGCTACTTCGGGGTGGGGGTAGGGGAAAGATGGGGAGAAAAATTGTAACTAAATATTTTGTGGCAATGACTGTTGCAAACTAAAAATAAATTAATTAATTTTTTTAAAAACTTGGACTCAGTCCAAAGGTCACACCTAAGGTCACATGTGACCTGGAAGCCATAGATTCCCCATCCCCTGAACATACCTAAATCTGACTATCTGTCTCAGGACTCTTCCTTTACTTATGAGATGGGGATGAAGAACACAAGAGATGTACCAATGTGTAAGCTGACATTCTAGAATAGGAAGACAATTCTAAATGACTGAAGCACCTATCTGTGTGGAATACATAGAAAAATATTTTCTGATCTAAACCATTCCATTCCATTCAGTTATTCATTTATGCATCAATTCATTTATTTAAGTGCGTTTTATTGATGTTTTCTGTTTTTACATCATAGTCATTTCTGAATATAAGCCCTCCAAAACCTCAACCCTGGAATTATGTTGTAAGAATTAATGAAACACAGCTAACAACGTATATTTCATTCTGACCCCTTTTCCCCCCACTTCTCTTCTGAGAGAAGAGGAAATATGTTTCCTAATCTATTTTCTATGACCAAGAATGGTTATTACAATTCCTCCAAACTTGGCTTCCTTTTTTTAGTTGTATGTTACTCTTCTGGTTCTATTCATTCATCAGTTCATACAGATCTTTCTATATTTCTCTCAAATACTCATATTCATTATTTTTTAAAGAGTAAGAGGAGTCAAAATGGTGGCATGAGAACTAGCTCCTTCTTATCCTCCCCACAGCAACCAGTAAGAGCACCAGACCAAATTCTGATCGGGAAACCCAAGAAAAAAACCACCGTGAGTTATTTTTCCACCTTACTGAACAATAATATTTCATTATAGTCATTTGCTGGTGCTCTTCACCATTATTTAGCCAAATCATAAGCATTTATCTTTTTCTAATTCTTCGCTACCATAACAAAAGATGTTACTATGAATATTTCATATATATTGGATCCTCTAGATTTTTAAAGATGAGGAAAGATTATAAGACTTCAAGTCAACAAGAATTTATTAAGTGCCTATTGTGTGCCAGGAACTGTGCTAAGCCTCAGAGAAACAAACAAACAAACAAAAAAGACAAAATGAAAGAAATGCAAACAAACAAACAAAAAAACCCAAACCTAACCAGTCCCTGCTTTCCAGAAAATCACGTTTTAATGGGATAGACAACATGCAAACAGCTATGTATGAATAAGATATATCCAAGATAAATCGGGGGTACTCTCAGAGGGAAGGCATCAAAATTAAGGAGGACCAAGACAGGTTTCTTGAAGAAAGTGGATATAAGTTGAGATTTGAAGGAAATCGGGAGACTTAGATAGGGAGAGAAAGAATACCAGGGATGGGGGACAGTCAATTGATGGAGTATCTTGCTTGAACAAGGATGCCAGTGTGACTGGATTATTCGAGTTATGTGGTGAGGAGTTTGGTATAAGAATACCAAAAAGGGCCCCGTGGTGGGGGATTTTCAAAGTCGAAGGATCTGATTCCTAAGGTAATAGGGAGACATTACAGTTGATGGGATGGAGAGGGAGAATATGATCAGACGTGCATTTTAGGAACATCAGTTTGAATGCTGAGTGAAGGATGCACTAGCGTAGTGAGACATCTGGGGCAAGGAGACCAACCTGCTAGGCTATTGTGATAGTCTAGATGTGAGGTACAAAAGGCCTGCACCAGGGTGGCGGCAATGTGAGAAAAGAGAAGGAGGTCAAGAGTTCTACAATAAATTCTTAGTAGAGCTAAGATTAGAATCTAAGTCACACTTTTAGGTTAGATAGCTATCCAAAATGACCAGCCAAGTATTGTAATAAAACAAAGCAAAACAGGAGAAAATAAAGGAAAAAAAAAAGAAAGGTGATGTTGGAAACACTTGTGCAGGTTACCAAAACTACACAAATGGATTGGAGTATCTTTTAGATTTAGAGTTCCAACAAAAACTATTCTCCCTTTTCCTGCAGATCTGTGTTGAATTAGCAAAATCCAATCAGAGTTACTTCATTTGGATGAATTGCAAATTAAATAATTGTAAGTAGATTTCCTGAGAACTAGAAGGGCTCAGGATCATAGATTTAGAGTTAGAAAGGACCTGAGAGGTTATTTAGACCAGTGGTTCTCAACCTTCCTAATGCCTTGATCCTGTAATGCTTGTATGTGGGCGTGTCTGCATGTGGGTGGACCCACCTGGAGATTGGTAGAGGAGCCATGTCTCAGTTCCTAAGACCATCAGAAATATGTGTTTTAGGATGGTCTTAGACCACCCCATTCAACCCCCAAAGGGGTCATGACCCACAGGTTGAGAACCACTGATTTAGGCCAACTTGCTCATTCCACAAATGAAGAAGTTGAGGCCCAGAGAAATATAATAATAACATTTGTAAAGAGCCTAATACATGCCAGGTGCTGTGCTAAATATCTTATAAATGTTATCTCATCTGATCCTCACAACAGCACTAGGAAATGGGTACTCTAATTATGCCCATTTTACATGTTTACCTGTAGTCACACAGCTAGCAAGGGTCTTAGTCAGATTTGAATTCTGGTCTTCCTGACTCCAGACCTACCCCTCTTTCCAAGGATGAAGAATGACCTATCCCTGAACATTATGACCAGAAGCCTGCTCTTCTGCGATATTTGCTTGGCCTGCTTTGAGCTAAACTCTCACATTTGTGACATTTGTCCAAGGCCTGTCTTGGAGTCTTTCAAGGCTAGCTCTAGCTTGGGATGAGGAAAATTCTGCAAGTTAGGGCTATGAAAAGAAATTTGTTCCAATATATCCCCATTAAGTTGAGACAGGAGAGGTCTCTCTGGGGTGGGGATAGAGGATAGAGCTGAAATCCTAACAGTATTTGTCATTCCTTTGGCAGAAACCAGGCAGGCACATTACCCCCAAAATGTGCATCATAAATACAAGGCTCTCTATCTGTAATAAGGCAACATTTTCTTCCAAAAGCATTCAATACACCTCCATAAGAGTAATATAGCAGAAGCAGCTTGATAACAAAGATGCCAATATTACCGAAAGGCAAGACAGAGAATTTACAGGGGGAAGAAGAGTTGCCTATTGACTTGTTACAAATGACCCAACTTTGCTCTTATTCAGAATGTTCCTTCCTCTTCCGAAGGCCACACGTACTAAATCAAAATCTACGCACAGACATTTATCTGGGGATGAGAAAGGCTTTCTATTCACCTCTTTTCTCCCTGCACCGTTTTGCAGATCTTAAATTAAGGTTACAAGTTGAGGAGAAATAGTTGCCCATAGTAGAGAAGTTCAGGGCAGTACATCACCAAAACGGATGGCTAAATGCCCCTACCTGGCTGACACCATTTACTGCAACAAAGACTTTTTCACTGGGTACTGTCTGCAGAAAGAGGTGTGGCTACCTGATCTTCCAGGGCCCTGGGAATCCTCAATCACCTAACAATTTTTACTCTAGGGAATGAAAAGGAGAGGAATTAGTAGGTCTCAAGTTCTTCTACAACAGAATGAGACAGAATCAATTGATCAACAATTTCTTATTCAACTCTACTCTCCCTATATTATTTCACATAAGGAAGAGGTTAATGGAAGCTGGAGTCATTTGGAGAATCTTCATGCAGAAGGCAGAACTTAAAAGATGGGTAGGATTTGAGTGGACAAAGAACATACAAGAGGACATTGTAGGAAAAGGAAATCAGGAACCACATGGGCAAAGGCATGAAGGTGGAAAAAGCATGATGTGTGGGAGGAGAAGACAAGGAGAATGACCCAGCTGAAGCAAAGCATTTGAACTTCATTAAGGTACATATGATAAATTGGAGGAATATTGCAGGGGACCTTGAATCCTATAGAATGAGCTCTCTAGGTTTGCCCTCCTAGGCAAAGCAGTTTGTAAATGCATGCGTACATACAAACACACACATATACACATGATATATGTACAGATATATGTACATATGTGTACATATATACATATACAGGCAGACCTTAAATTCTATAACATGAGTTTTCTAGGTTTGCCCTCCTAAACAAAGCATCTTGCACATACATACATGCACACACATACACATAAATGTATATATACAAACCCCACACGCATATATGTACCTGTGCATATGTGTACACACACATATATAACTTGAATTCTATAGAATGGTTCTCTAGATTTGCTCACCTAAATAATGTGGTTGGTGCATGCATGCATGCATATACACACATGTATGCACACATATACATATGTATGTATACATACATAGCTTGAATTCTATAGCATGAGCTCTCTAGGTTTCCCCTCCTAAGCAATGCAGCTTGTATGCACATACATGCATGCATGCATACATATATTCACATATATGCATATGTATGTGTATGTACAGATATGTACACACATATACTTATGGGTGCATGTGTGTATGTGTATGTATGTTTATTTATTTTCCTTTTCTTGTGTGAAATAGAAAATTTTTTGAAAACTACCTTCTTTTTGGAGAACCTCTTAGCATGCTTCTGAGGCTACCCTGAGACTCTTTTGATGAAGGTACATTGAGCCTGGGATGAATAACCAGTCCCCAAAGTCAATACCTGTTCTGGGGCTACGCTGAAATTGAAAGATTGCTGGAGGGAATATCTTACTGCAATGGGCTGATGAATTGGGGCGCATACAGCCACAATAAAGATTGCAATGCTGTTAGGAGACAGGATTAGATTTTTCTGGCCTGCAATAGTCTGCAATCATCTTGTTATGTCATCCTGTTTATTGTTTTCTGTCCTGACTTATTTCTGCAGTGAAAGGTGCATACAAAATAATTCTCCCAAGAAGACTAAAATAATTTTGGTAGCAGACATTTAATCTAGCTTATTTCCCCCATTAATTAGCAGTACACAGAACTGTTGGTAGACAGTTACCTTGCACTGTTCATGAATGCTTCATCATGGTAGAAATTTCATACTCAGTAAATTGCTAATGAAGATGTCATTTTCCTGGTGACTTTACCTGACATACTATTTATCTTGTTTTTACTATTAGAGACAGCATTATTGTCAGATTTACAACCCCCCCCAAATGGAATTGCTTTTTAATTAGGATCTCTAGAACTAAAAGTTAAAGATGCTTTTTTAAATGGAACTACACCTTACTCTTCAACTACCCTAATCCACCTCAGTGCCCAGGGAGATAATCAAAAGTACTGCTATACTAGGATGGGGTATCCAGGATTGTGTCTCAGGGTGCCAACATTTGCAGGAGGAGAGGGGCTATTTTCTTCCAAAAAGTTCCTGCTTCCTCCCAGCATGTTCTGAAAATGAAAGTCCCCACACCTCACAGTCCTACTATGGAAATAGTCATGAGACATAAGGCAACCTTACTCCATCACCTGATGCCCCAAACCAGGGACCCATTACTGCAGCATTAATCTGCTGGACTCATGTTCCTTTTTGACTCCCAACCCTATGGAGAAACAGAAAGAACTCTCATGTGGAAGGCTCTTCTAGCTCTTCCAATGAAAATACATCCGTGGATATACTGTGCTCTGAACCATTATGTCATACTCCTTCGCCTAAATGTTTTTGCTCCATGTGAAAATTAGCTACGGGTAGCAGTGATTGGAACCCTGGAATAGAAGTTAGGAAGACCTTAGTTCACATCCTGCATGAGACATTTACCAGCTATGTGACCCTGGGGAAGGCATTTCCTCATCTATGAGATGAGGAAAATAATAGCACCTTCCTGGGTAGTTGCAAGGATAAGATTAGATAATATTTGTAATGTACTTCACAAACCTCAACGACTGGACACAAGTTAGTTATTATTATCTGACTGATGAAATCCCAGAAAAATAAATCCAAATGCAAGTCCTTAGAGTTACCCTTTTAAATCTTGTCCTGAGGATCAAGAAAGAAGAGGAACATCAGTTTAACTATGTCTCCCTCTGGTTAAGACAAGCCCATATTTAAGAAGAAATGTCAGAGTACTGAAGTAATATGAATTAGATCAATTTTGTGAAACAAAGTTTGTTAATATTGCAACAGCTCCCCTCCCTCTAAACACCCAGAAACAAGTCTGCTAATGCCATTCGGACTTTTCACATACAATCAATTACAAGGAGAGAGATTGTGGTGTCCAGAAGAATCATAACTTCCCTTTACCTGATTCATGATCTGTATCCTTATTTTTTATAACAAATATAAAGTCCCTACCATCCATACAGCTGTCCATGGAAGAGAATTCTCTAAGGTTCAGGATACCAGAGGGAGAAAGTATGATCCAGTCCCTGGAGTCAGAGGACCTTGGTCCAAAGTCCATCTCTGATATTGACCACCATGTGATCCTAGGTAAGTAATTTTCCCTCCCAGAAGTCTTTTTCATTTCCTTCTCCAGTTCATTTTCCAGATAAATAACTGAGGCAAAGAGGATTAAGTGACTTTCCCAGGGTAACACAGCTAGTAAGTATCTTAGGCTGGCTTTGAAATCATGAACATGAGTCTTCCTGATTCTAAGCCCAATGCTCTCTCCACTGTACCATCCAGCGACCCTATGTAGCTAGAGTTACAAAGACAAAAACGAAACAGTTTCCACTTTTAAGCTGTATAGTTGGTTTCCTAGCGTTGGTTGGAAGACTAGTACTCAACCCAAAATTATAGTTTCAAACTTAGACTTTAAATTAAATCACTCATAACCTGGAAAAACCTGTTATCCTCTCCCCTCCCCCTTCCCAGTCTTTCCTTCAATCCCTTATATTCTACACTATGGATAGAATGAAGCTCTTGTCTATTTGCCACCTATCCTTCTCCTGCTCACGTCCCCCACTGTGGTCTGGTCAATATTCCATAAACAATCTCAGCATCTCATCCCATATTTTATCTATCCTATCCCCCCATCCCCTGCCCATAGGACTGAAAGCAGGCCTCCAGGGGAGGAGAAAGAGAAATATAGGCTTTTTCAGAGTTGCAGGCTTGAATGTATTTTATAAGCTTAATTATCATAAATAATAAAAGCATCATCTCCAGCCATCTTTTGGCTTACTTCCTGTAGAAAGTTACAACTAGTTTCTATCATATTTTTCTTTATTCTCTAAACAAAGGAAATTATTGGAAGGAAAGATGTTAATGTCAGAACATGGTATTTTGTTATCACAGGATGTCTTAAAATACACCCCCACACATATGTCCCTTATCTGAGGCATAAAAGTAGCTGAAGTAAGAGGTTTCTACTCCAGCTGAGGCGATTGCCTGACACCGTGATCTCCCAATGAGTAAGGGGAATCTCCAGGTCAAGCAGCAATACACTTAGGTTGATTGCAGCCTGAGAGAAGAGTTCATTTTCCACATTAAGCAAGTGTGGGATACTCTCTTGGAGGACATGTCCAACAAAGCCAGACAAGCAGGAGCCAGTGAGAGGAGGAGGGAAGTTAGTAAAAGCTAACCAGGATACACTACACATGCCGTGTCTTCCAGGGCTGCTTTGGGAGACCAAGGAAGATATATGACAGAGTCAAAGGGAAGGACTGGGACAGTGGATCCTAGAAAAGATACTGAAATTCAAGGGCTCTTGCTCTATAGGCACCCATAACTCAAGAGAACGAAACTATATTTCACTGCTAAGTGGATGTCTATAGGTTTATGCTGAGGAAAATGGCACAGTGATCTTTGAAATGTGGAAAGCAGAGCTAAGTTAGCTATTGCCATTCATGAGACTGATCTAAGCCAGTGTGATAGAATGGAGAAAGGATCAGCCTCAGAGTCACGAAACCCTGGTTTCACTTCTGATAGATATGTGACTCCAGACAATTCACTTAGTGTACAAGTTGAATCTCTAAGAATATAAGTTGCAGAGTAGTTGTGGGCATAGATTGGTAGAGGACATTTCTTAAGTGGGAACTCCTTACTCCAACAAAATTATAGGTCTGTACCCCCTGACAAAAAAAATAGTATGTCATAAGTCCATTCAGCCTATAAGGCGGATAAATTTATTGAAGGATATAAGGCTACTTGTTAATGAAAATCTTTTCAATGACTATAAAGTCGGACTTCTACAGCTTGTAGCGCGGCTATATTTGCATTTTCAAAAAGTAAGGAAGGAGGTGGAGATCAGGATAGGCAGATAAAGTAAAATACAATAGAGTCAACCCTGGCAGTGGATTGCTATAGCACCAATGTAATATTCCCAGTGCCAATGGTGACTGTAAATATGTCAACATAGTGCAAAATCACAAAATGTAACAGACTCACCATAGAGAAGACAGAAGAAAAACATTTATTCTGACACCATAAAACCAAATCCCAACACCAGAAAGTCAAATCCATCATGGTAGTGAAGAAATTAATACACCATAGCACAGCATGAAGCCACAGCATCCTTTAGCCTTCTTACAAACAAACACTTGCAAGCTAAACAGGGAGAAAACACTCACAAGCCTAGCTGCCTCCCTGGATGTGTCCTCTCCCATTGTCTAGCTGCTCTGATTTCCAGTTTCTTGTGGGCTCTGTTGCACTCTTTGTCAGACTCCTCCCACCACAGGCTCCATGTGATTACATTTATCCTACTAGGGGCAGGGAAGATCTTCAAATTCTCATTACCATTACAATTGCCATTTCTACATTAACTCCTGTGAGCAAATAAGAGGGACTGATCATTTAAAATGGGGGAACTCATCCTTGCAGAAGTATTCAAAGAGAGATTGGTTCCTGGAATTAGAATCCTGTTATTCTCAGGGTGGGTGGTCTTAGATCCAAGATCCTGCAGGATCAGAACAAGTGAGACTCCCTATGGAGCCAGGATATTGTTTCTTGCTCTTTGTGAAACAGGCTAGTAGTTCCCTAGCCAAGGATTTCAGTCTATCCAGAATCTGGAAGCACTAAAGACCGTGGCCAAACAGCAGATCAACATGCCCAGCAAAGAATAGGCCCAGTGCAGCAACATGTAATGAAGGATGGTGGTCTGGTGAGCCCAGCAGAGCAGAGTGGCAAACCAAGACATTTCACCTATAGATTAGTGGCTGAGGGGACATCCTAAAAGGATATCCAGGGCCCTATGGTGTTGGAAGTAGGAGTTGCCTGTCCATATTCTTTTAGTCACTCTCTTCCTTGGAGGTGTGCATATTTGCAGGAGAATGGCCTTTAAAGTTTCTAAGGGGAAGGAAAAACGCTTTCTTGCAAATTGCTTTACTATGCTATTCTTGTAATTTAAACTAATTGTATTCTCTGATTAACTTTTTTTTGTTTTTGTTTTGTTTGGGGGGGGGAGAAGGCAAGGTAATTGGGGTTAAGTGACTTGCCCAAGGTCACATAGCCTCAAGTGTCTAAGGCCAGATTGAACTCAGACCCTCCTGACTCCAGGGCCAGTACTCTATTCACTGTGCCATCTAGCTTCCCCCACTCCCAACTCTCGAAAGACAAACATAGTAGTGGTGTCTTGTGTCTTTTAGGAAGGTGACCCCACGGCATGCCTTGAACTTAGGATAGCCATTCTTCAGAGGACTTGCCTTAAAATTTAGAAAGTAGTCCAAGGACCATTATATAAGAAATAGTAAAAGGCAGATGTAATAACCTAGTTACCAAAACAAAGAGCAATTTCAGATTTCTCTAAATATGCAACTAACAGGCTTCCATGTATCATCACCATTATTGTCATTAGCATTATGGATACTTATACAACCATTGACTGTAACAATAATTAAAGGAATAATAATATTTAAAAAATAAAAATTCATTCTTACAAAGTACCACATGGCCTCTCTCTTATTTATCTTAAAGCAATCCTGGGAGAAAAGGAGGGTATTATTATTCCATCTATAGATGATAGAATTGAGGATCAGAGAAATTAAAAGAGATTTCTAAGGTCACATAACTAGTAATCACCAGGGCTGGGACTCAAAGCAACATCTTCAGACTCCAAATTCATGGTTCTTTTCACAAACTAGGCCTCCAGATAATATATATGATGATATATGGGTTGGTTGGTTGTATATCATTTTTTTGGAGGCAATTAGGATTAGGTGACTCACCCAGGGTCACATAGCTAGTGTTTGAGGCAAGATTTTAACTCAGATCCTCTTGACTCTGGGGCCTCAGGAAGATAAACAGTGTTATAACCACTTGAACATGGAAGAGTATCACTAAATTAAATAAAGAAGGTGGTTGGATGGATGATTTTCAGCTACTGTTTTCATATGAGAAGCCAATGAAACATTGCTCTGTCCTGTGGGTCACTGACTTGGGTGAGGCTCTATTCCTTCCTTCACAAGCACAAGGAAGCTATAAACTTCAGCTGGACTCTTTCATTGCTCTGACAATGTTGCTTGGCGTCTTGAAACATGACTCTTCAGAAATCTATTATGTGACAAGCAGGGTGGTTTATGACACAAATATTGTATTTTGCACACTTCATTTGCAGTTAAATTATTGAATAGCTGACAAGGCCAGCTATATCCTGTTCTTTAGTACAAATCCATTAGAATATGTTTTTCTTTAAATTAGAGCTTTAATACTTCTCGATGTGAAGAGTGAATTTATTTTGCAATGATTAAAAGTCATTTTGTAATTAGATTTTAATGAAGAGGGGGTTATTGGAAAAGCAAAGTCTGATGTTTGACTTCAGAGGGAAAAATTATAATTTTGCCATTCCAGCAGTATCTATCACTGTGTCAGGTGGTGATTGAGCAAAAGAAGAGCTTAAGGCCAAAGGAGGAAAAAAACATATATGAATAAAGACCACTGAACTAACTCCCAGAATGTTCAAGCTGGGATACACTTCAGAAATCATCTCATCTAAATAAACAGTATTGATAATTTTTATATCACTTTCATTTCTCAATATATATATTCCCATTCTCTACCTGGAAAAGCACCCCTTATTTTTTTGGTTTATCTGTTCACCCCCTTAATAGAATTATTAGTGAATAATAATAATAATAATAATAATAATAATATCTCACATTTATAAAACCCTTTTAACTTTTTTCTTTTTAAATAGCATTTACTTTTTCTAAGTACATGTAAAGAAAGTATTTAACATTCATTTTTTAATGTTGAGTTCCAGATTTTTCTTCCTCTCTACCTCTGCTCCTCCCCCTCCAAAATGGTTAGCAATTTAATTTCACTTCATGCCTTCCCTTCCTACGAATTCTCCACATCACACTCTTCATTTTGAAGATGAGAAATCCTGAGGTTCTTAGATGTTTAGTGTCTTGCCTAAATTTATGTAGAAACAATACTGCCAACAAGTGACAGAGGAAGGTTTAGAACCCAGATCTTCTATCTCCAAGCCCAATGTGCTTCTGCTATAACTCACTGCCTCCCCAAAAAGAAATTTTTTCTTTCTCTTTCCTTCCTTCCTTGCTTCTCTTTCCTCCTTCCCTCCGTCCCTCCCACCCTTCCTTCCTTTCTTCCTTCCTTTCTTCCTTTCTTCCCTCTTTCCTCCCTTCCTTCCCTCCCTCCCTCACTTCTTTCCTTCCTTTCTTCCTTCTCTTTCCTCCCTCCCTCCCTCGCTTCTTTCCTTCCTTCCTTCTCTTTCCTCCCTCCCTCCCTTGCTTCTTTCCTTCCTTCCTTCCTTCTTTCCTTCCTTCCTTTCCTTCCTTCCTTCTTTCCTTCCTTCTTTTCTTTTTCTCTTTTTTGTAAATTCTTTCCTTTATTCAATAGAAGCTGGAAAGATTGTTGGGTCTGGAGTCATAGGAATATAGAAATACAGACTTAGACCTAGAGTCTAAGAGACCAGGGAGTCCCCCAAATCACCCTTTCACGAATTAGGGAACTGAGGTTCAGGGAGGCTGGGTGATTTGCTTAATGTCCCCTTGGTAGTAAGTGGTATAACTGGACTTAGAACCCAAGTCCCAGGACCCTACCTCAGTATTCTTTTGACTGCACCAGATTTGCTCCTAGTCAGAAGCATAAGGCCAGTGTTCAGTTTACAGCTCCCATAAGAGTTTGGGCAAGGGAAAAAAGGGCAAAGAGGAGGAATTTATTAAACATTTGCTATCTGGTAGATAAACATATCTACCAGAAACTATGCTGAGCATTTTTTTGTTTGTTTTGCTTTTTTTTTTGAAGGGCAGTTTGGGTTAAGTGACTTGCCCAAGGTCACATGGCTAGGTTTTGTGTTAAATGGCTCAGACCAAATTTGAACTCATGTCCTCCTGACTCCAGGGCCAGTGCTCTATTCACTGTTCCACCTAGCCAACCCTATGTTAAGCATTTTACAAATACTATTTAATTAGTTGCTCACAAACAATATTGTGAGGTAGGTGCTATTATTATCCCCATTTTAAAGTCAAGGAAACTTAGGCAGATGGTTGTCACATGACTTGCCCAGAGTCACACAACTGTTGTCTGAGATCACATTTCAACTCAGGTCTTCCTAATTTCAGGTCCAGCTTTCTATTTCCTGGATATCACTTGATCTCTTCTCTGAATCTCAGTTTCTTTTTCTTTGGAATGGGAACATAGTATCTGCACTTTCTACCCCAGAAGGTTTTCATGAGCATTAAAGAGGTTTTCTTGGCAAAGATACTGGAATGGTTTGCCATGGTTTTCACCAGCTCATTTTATAGAGGAGGATACTAAGGGAAACAAGGTGAAGTGACTTGCCCAGGGTCCCACAGCTAGCAAGTGTCTGACACTATATTTGAACTCAGATCTTCCTGACTCCAGGTCAGGCTCTCTATCGACCATGCCATATGCCCCATGCCCCCAATACATGTTTTAACCCAAACATTGGATTCAATGTCCTCATTCCAACATCATCAGAGAAGGTCTTCCCAGTGAAACGCCAAGATTCTCTTGCCAATTCTTTTCTTGCCAATTTTCATTTCAACCCACTGCCTCAATTACCCTGACATATTTACAAAGTGCTTTCATGTAGATTAGCTCCTTTTATCCATCAGAATGGAGAATGCAGCCCATGGAACAGAGAGCGCAGCCCATGGAACAGAGAGCACAGCCCAGTGTTGGTTTTGGCTTCCATGTTCCCTTCCCCTTCCTGGGCACCATTATGGTGATATTGAATACTGAAATGGTCCAAAGGCAGGCAGAGGAAGGAGTGGAAAAACCCAAAGCCTCAATAATGATGAACTAAATAATTCAGTCACAAATTAATTGAGATTTAGTTGTAGATGAAAAGCCAATTTGTAAAATCACAACATAAGGGAAATTATTTATTTCAGGTCAAGGAACTGAGACAGATAAACCAGATTACACATTATCTCCAAGACCCCTCTCCTCCTGCCATCATGGATGTATATTTAATAAAAAAGTTCCACTGCTTTTTTCATCCCCAGCCCCAATGCTCCATCTGTAAAAGAACTCAGCTTAAAGGGCATTGATTTGCCCTTTCTGGCTTAATACCCAATCTCTTGGCTCACTTCTCTCCTTCTGGTTCTCTGGGGCATTTTGCTAAGCCACAGTCATCAGTAATGCAGTACATTAAAATAAGCTATTGGCACTCCTGCTTATTTACAGGTAGGGACATTTTATTCTTCTGCAACTCGTATAAACCTAGTCTTGGCTTCCATCCACAGAGATCTAGAAATTATAACACATTAGCAAGTAGGGATGCATTTCCCTGTATTATTCTGAACAACTTCTCAGGCTCAAGGGATCCTAAGCCATGTGCAAAAGGAAGAAACCCTGCAGGTTACCATAAAAGCATGTAGGTAATATTTAAGGGATTTTTAAAAAGAAGTCTTTTAATATTTTCAGGTGTTCAATTATTCACCATTCCAACTGCAGGTGGTGAGTAATTTGGATATCACTGTCGGAGAGAGACAGGTGGAGGAAAAGGCAGCAGTTTGGAAAATCACAGGGGTCCACCTCAATGTCAATATGTGACCACAGGTTAGAATTGTAGGATGGTAGAGCTGGAAAAGGCCAGAGAATGGAAGAGTCAGAACCAAATCCTAGGTCTCTGCACTCTCAATTTAGTGCTTTCCCCCAGATCACATTGTTTAAGATGATGCCTGAGCTGAATGAAAGTCACACGGTCACAGTCGCACCTGGTCTTTCCAAGAGAATCAATGAAAGGCTCTGGATTACCAAGGCTCCCCCAATCACGATGTCCCTAGTGCCAAGGGTTAGGTTTTTAAACAGCAACATCTGGTGGATCTTTTTTTGTTATGGAAGCGTTAACTTTCTTCAAACCCAGTCTTCATTCTAGATGGCATGAATGCCTTTGCATGGAGATAAAACACTGGAATTCTAGTCAGGAAGATCTGAGTTCAAGCCCTGCCTCAGTTACGCTGGTTGTGTTACCCTGAGCAAAAGACTTAAGCTCTTTCAACTTGAATTTCCTACTCTGTAAAATGGGTGCATTAACAGCATCTGCCTCACAGGGTTGTATTGCTGTTCAGTTCTATCTGACTCTCTGTGACCTCATGAACTATCCTACACAATTGTAGTAAGGATCAAATGAGAAGGTTACATAAAGCACTTTGCAAAGCACCATATGCGTCTTAGCCAACCAATGTTATTCTCAAGTCTCCCCTCATCAGTAACACCATCCTTTCTTGAAAACACATGCTGTCCAACCTGGAGGACAGGGGCCTATCACAGCTTCCAGGTAAGCTTCATCACATGGCTGTTGAGAGACAAGTATTGATTGTTTTCTTTTTTTTTTTTTAATTTTGCTTTTTGGAGAGGGGTAGGCAGGGCAGTTGTGGTTAACTGACTTGCCCAAGGTGACATGGCTAGTAAGTGTTAAGTGTCTGAGGTCAAACTCAGATAGTCCTGACTCCAGGGCCAGTGCTCTATTTACCGTGCTACCTAGCCACCCACTATTTGTTTTTTTTATTCGATGGTTTTCTTTACTTGAGAGGCTTCTTGGGTTCTGAAAAAATATGTACCATCAAAAACCTATAGGAAGCCAAGAAGTTAGTGTGATCCACTGCTGGATGTGGAGTTAGAAGAACTAGGTTCTCATCGGTCCTACAGCATCTTTGGCTGCTTGTTTAGCCTCCCCAAACCTCATTCTTCTAATCTATAAGGTGAAGGGGTTGAACTGGGTGGTCTCCAATGTCTGTTTCAACTCTAAAGACCCAAAGAGGGGTGAACAGTCCATGCTGTCTGCCATAGGGGATAGAAAGCTGAACCTGGAGTCAGGAAGACCTAAATTTGAATCCTGCTTCTGACAGTTTCTACTTGGTGTGTGACCATGGACAAGTCACCCAATCCCTTTCAAAATCAATTAAATTATAAATAGGGGGTAATCAAATAATCATCATAATATCTACTATATATCTAGTACTGTGCTAATTGCTTTACAAACATTATCTCATCTGATCCTCACACAATTCTGGGAGGAGTTATTGTTTTTAATATTTAATATTATTAATTTTAATCAATATAATTTATTATATAAAATATGTTCATTTATCATCTTTAAATAAATATAATTTATTACTAATTTAATTTAATAAATTTAATCAAATCTAATTAATATTGAATATTATTATTATCTGCCTTTTTATCTAGTCATGATATAGTCACAAAATTTAGTCATTTCAGTTGTGTCCTCTTTGTGATCCCATCTGGGATTTTTCTGGCAAAGATACTGGAGTGATTTGCCATTTCTTTCTCCAGTTCACTTTACAGATGAGGAAACTGAGGAAAACAGAAGGAAGTCTCACTTGCCCACAGCCACACAACTAATAAGCATCTGAGTCCAGAATTAAACTTAGGTCTTTCTCATTCCAGGCTGAGTGAGCACTCTATCTATTTCACCATACATAGTTATGGTATTGATTCTTAATGTAGACTTCAGAACCGTGGTTCTCAACCTGTGGGTCGTGACCCCTTTGGGGGTCAAATGGGGTCACCTAAAACCATCAGCAAACACATATTTCTGATGGTATTAGGAACTGAGACACTGCTCCTCTATCCGTCTCCAGGTGGGTCCATCCATATGCAGATTCACCCACATATGAGTATTAAAGGGTCATGTAATTAGGAAGGTTGAGAACCACTGCTTCAGAGGGTTATTGAGAGGTCAAATGAGTCAATATGTGTAAAGCTCTGATTGTCACCTATTGTTGTTATTCAGGCAAAGCCACAAGAAGTCATGACAGATAAGAACCTATCTTGTTTTTGAAAAATCTTCAACCATTTCAATGTTTGCTGCATATAAAAACAAACTCAACAATGACACTTATTTTTTTAACAATGGGCCTGCTTAAGGTTGTTACTGGAGCTGGAAAATGGGCCCAGTATCTTCCTATGAGACTGGTTTAAAGAGCTAGTCACTTCCTGCTGGCATAAGGACATAGTGCCAGCACTAGGATACATGCCACAACCCATCTGGCTTTGTCTCTCTGCTTTGCAGGAAAATCTTGGAATCTTACATGTTCACTGGGCATCTCACTCTCAAACTGGTCCTCAGCTTGTAGCTCTGTAAAATTTTAGTAAGAGGCTAAAATCATTTGATCATTCCCAATGTGAAAAGAAAGATGGTGCTTCCATCTTTTTCCTATTCTTCCATCTTTCATCTTCTTTTTCCTCTTTTTATCTTGTGTGTTTTCTTTTCCTGTGATCTTAGGTAATCCTGACTAATGTTGGAGATAAACTCAGTAGACTGTGGGGTGGTATGAACAATGTAGCTGAAAATATACCCTTTTCTCCTTTAAATACATATTGATCTCCCTAATGGGAAGTTGGGAATCAAAATAAATTATATAGAGTTAATCAGGACAGAGTTGGTCTTCACGAGAAACTTGGGGCTGATAACAACTGATTTTGCTGATGAAGAAAAGCTGCTGGAATAAATATGTGTGCTTTGGAGAAAAGAAAATAAACAAAAGCAAGGCCATGCCAAGTCATCCTCAAAGATAAGTGAAGTATAGCCTTCTATACCTTGATGGCTCTGGACAAGGCATGACCTGTAGATATGAAAAACTGGTAAATCCAGAGAGTTCTCTCATGGACTTCTGATTGAACTGGGGAAGAAATGGAGAAGTAAATAAAAACACTGTACAAGAAGGCAGGAGACCTGGATTCTAGGCCTCCTTCCCAAATTAATTTTGGGAAAGGGGGGGGCGGAGCCAAGATGGCGGCATAGAAGCAGCAAAGCACCACAACTCCCACACAAACATGCTAAAAAACTCATAAAATGGGGCGCTAAACAGATTTTCAAGCTCCAAAACTCTCCAAAAGACAGAAAG
>CM053599.1:162756944-162768713 GCA_028646575.1 Pseudocheirus occidentalis | reverse complement strand
CTCTCTCTCTCTCTCTCACTCTCTCCTTTTATTTCACTCAGCTGGTAGCTAGGCCCAGACTTGCTAGCTGCAGCACTTGAAAGTAGGAAGTGGACAGGCTAAAAATATGTTTAAATGCCAGGCAGAGGAGTTTATACATGATCCTGGAGGTAACAGGAAAACACTGTAGTTTATTAAGTTGGGGAGTACCCTGGTCAGACCTGCGCTTTAGAAAAATAATTTCAGCAGTTCTGTGAATAATGGATGGGAAAGGAGAGAGATTTGAACCAGGGAGACCAATTAGGAAGTTATTGCAATTGCCTAGGGTGATAAGTACTAAACTAGACTGATAGGTATAGGAGTGGAGAGAAGGGGAAGGATGCAAGAGGTATTGTGAAGGTAAAAACTACAAAATATGGCAACTGATTGGGTATATAGTTAATGAAAATGAAAAATCAAGGATATCAAGGTTGCAAAGCTGAATGACTGGGAGGATGGTAGTGCCTCCATAAGAAATAAGGAAGTCTGGGACATGTTGAGTTGAGAAGTCTATTAAATAACCAGTTCAAAATGTATAACAGGCCATTGATGTAAGGCTGGAGCTCAGTAGAGGAGCTAGATATATAGACCTGAGGGTCATCTATATAGAGATGCCAGGTCAACAAATGAGAGAGGAGAGACAGAAAGAGAGAAACAGAGACAAAGAGACAGGGACAGAGAAAGAGACAGAAAGACAGAGACAGAGAGACACAGAGAGAGACACAGAAAGAAAGAGACAGAGACAGAGAAAGAGACAGAAAGACAGAGAGAGACAGAGACAGAGACAGAGACAGAGAGACAGAGACAGAGAGACAGAGAGAGAGTTTCCAGATTGAAAGAAGCAGAAAAATCAGTCTGGTTTAGAGGACTTGTCTGAAAACTTGCAGGTGGTTAACTCTTCTCTGGCCTTGACTTTCTTTTACAGCCTAATACACCAGCCCTAACTTTTCTGGAAACTTCTGTTCTCCATAATGAAAACTCATCTGCCAATCAGATGCACTTGAATGAGGACCTATCTCTCATCTATAAAATTTGTAAATTAGTCAGTCAATGATTATTTAGTAAGCACCTACTTTGTGCCAGACTCCACCATCAAATTTCTTTTATATGGATGAGCCAAACAACCCATTGACTGACCAGAAGTTGTGTCAAGAGCTTAATAAAACCTAATTAATAAACCATATTTGATGTCAGTTTTTTTCCAGGAAAACTGCTTCTTCTTCAGTGGTCTAGAGACCATAATTCCTAGAAGTCTAGTGGTTTCCATGGTTGTTTCCTTGTTTGTCTTTGCCCTTCCTGCTCCCATCCCAAGTATATTGTTAGGCTTTCAGATAGCTAGATGGTACAGTAGATACAGCACTGGGCCCAGAGTCAAAAAGGCCCACGTTCAAATTTGGTCACACATTCTACTAGTCTGGTAACCTTGGACAAGCGATTTAACTTCTGACTATCTATAATGTTAAGGGAATTTGAAGATCTTCCCTGCCCCTTATTAGGCTCATGTGACCTGCTCTGAGCTTTGGCCCAGCCCATAATTGTGTTACACAGAATTCAGTGTAGAAGCAGTTTAACCAACAGAGCGTAAGCAGAGAACATCGAGAAGTGGGGCAGAAAGTGAGAGAGGGAGGTGGAGCTGAGAGACAGAGGAGGCAGAGAAAGGCAGAGCAGCTGGCATGGGTGAGAGCATCATTTTGCTGAGGGAGCTTGTTTGTGGGGAGGCCTAATAGAGGGAAGGCTTGGGAATGGAGGAAGTTTCCTGAACTGGTAATTTGTACCAACTTCTTTATTACCATGGTGACTTTGGCTTTCTTGTATATGAATAAATATCCTTGTTTTGTCTTTGAAGAAGAGAGTCTGTTATAACTCGATATTCAACCCTGGAAATATGCCCGTGTATTCATAGTAGCAGCTGTGGGTATCGTATTGCAATATACTATCTTAATTTCCTCATCTGTAAACCAAGGATAATAATAGCACCTACTTCACAGGGTTATTGTGAGTCTCAAATGAGATAATATTTTTAAAGTATCTGGCATATTGTAGATATAGTAGGCACTTAATAAATGCTAATTCCCTTCCTTTTTTTCCTTTATGGGAGTTAAGACTTCTGTGATAAAGTTCTACGTGCTTTACAATTGTTGATCTGCCTAAATTGTGAAATCTGAAACCCTGAGTCCCAAAGTAGTTGCTTTAGATGGGAACAAATATATCATCATTCAATTCAAAAAGCATTTATTAAGTATCTCTTACATGATAAACATAGTTCTAGGAGTTAGGGACAAAAATAAGATAGTCCCTGTCCTGAAGGGTCTTACATAGGGGTGAGGGGGATGGACATTTAAACTGATAACTAAAGATGAAATCTATCAAAGCAAATATAAAATACTTTTGGGGAGAAGTAGAACACAAATAGTCATGGGGATGAGGACAGACCTCATTTAAAGTGTTTAATGAGTTAGTTACAGTATCAGTCAAATGGCAGTGCCTCAGGCTATCAGCATTATCACATTTCAAGGGAAGGACTAAAATATTCTTACAAGACTCTGGCTACATTAGCGGAATAAAGTCTTATTTCTATTAATTCTGAAGTTGACATTAGGCATGACCTTTTCAGCCAGACCCTGTGAAGGAAAAATTTAAAATGTTTCAATCTCTTTAGGCCAGTGGTTCTTAACCTGTGGGTTGCAACCCCCTTGGGGGTCAAACAACCCTTTCATAGGGGTTGCCTAAGACCATTGGAAAACACATATTTCCGATGGTCTTAGGAACTGAGATATGGCTCCTCTATCCATCTCCAGGTGGGTTCACCCACATGCAGATACGCCCATACATGAGTATTAAAGGGAGGTGCCATTAGGAAGATTGAGAACCACTGCTTTAGGCACTGGTTTCATAGCTGACAGTAGGGACAGTGTTGGCATGACTCCCAGAACACTATGTGACAGGCAATACAAAGAAGCCCCAGCTACACTTTGTGTTCATCAATAAGAGCTGTCTTTACCCTCTTCAAGGGAGGGAGGGTGAAAGGGTGACACAAAAGCATTAAATCCATGAGCCAGGTGACAAAGTCATTCAACTGAGAGGAAAGTGACGCAAGTAGTATCACAATGAATGTTGGGAGTGATAAGATCTATGCTACTTTATCCTTATTTTACCCCAGTACTTTAATTATTAGATATCATCAGGGTTTGCTAGAAGCAGCTCATCCTGTCCCTTTCAAATGATCCATCAACACGAACAAATATGATCTTATCAGTGAAAATGACATTAAAGAAGAAGAATTAAAATCCACTTTGCTGCTGTACCCTAAGGCATATAGAATCTTTCCCTTTGATTTGCAGCTGAAAATTTCCATGTGTGGCATCTCACCTATTGTAAGAGTAACTGGAATTTTAAGATCTTCCCTGCCCCTTAACAGACCTAAGGGAATTTGAAGCCCTTCCCTGCTTTGAAGATCTCCCCTGCCCGCTAATAGGCTGAATGTAATCACATGAATCTTGTGGTGGGAAGAGTTTAATGAAGGGTGGAATAGAACCCACAAGAAGCTAGGAGTCAGAGCAAGGTAGACTAGAGGGAGGAGAAGATGTATGCAAGGGAGACAGGCTTGTGAATAAATGTTTGTTTATGGGAAGGCAAAAGGATGCTGTGGCTCTCTGTGCTGCTGTGACTTCTTTGCTACTATGATGGAACTGGCTTACTGATTTGGCGATTCTGTTTTCTGGTGTCTGAATAATTGTTTTGCTTCTGGTTCTATATGGAGAGTATGTTGTATTTTATGATTGAGCACAATATAGGCATATTTATAGTCACAGTCTATGCTGTAAATATTGTGTTGATGCTACATTTGGTGGCAAGGATGGGATCTCAAGGTATCATATCTCTGTTTGGAGGCAGAAAAGATTTAGAAGAAATGGCTATCTCAGGATGGGAAGATTTACCTTATCTCATCCTACCAAGAGAGTGGACTAAAAGTACAGGGCTCTATGAAAACTGGGAACTGAAGTTACAGAAGGGAGAACCTAGAGATTTAGAAACATGTTTGCAAAGAATGCCAATAAAACCAAGGAGAGAACTGGAAGCAGTGTGTAGAAGGGGCTATGTTTTACTAACAGGTCACCATATGTAATGGGAATGGGAATTTGAAGATCTTCCCTGCTTTGAAACTAAACTCTGCTCCCTAATAGGCTGAATGTAATCACATGGAGCCTGTGGTGGGAGGAGTTTTGCTGAAGGGAAGCAGAGCCCACAGGAAGCTGATTCAGAGCTAACCAGCCATTGGGGGGGGTGGGGTAGAGTATGTTCATTAAGGAGATAGAAGTTTATGAGTAAATACTGATCTCTTGTTGGTTTATGGGAAGGCATATTGGTTTGTGGAAAGGCTGAAGGACTCTAGCTCTCAGCGGTATTATGGCTTTTGAATATCTTTGGTACTATGATGGAAGCAGCTTACTGGTTTGGGGATTCAGTTTTATGGTGTCTAAATCCTTCATTTCTATCCTCTATCAGGAGAGTTTGGCATATTTTGTGATCTCATGTCATACAATACTTACAGTCACCATCCTTGTTGTGATCATGCATGCTGTAAATATTGCATTTGTGCTACATTTGGCAACAAGGACAGGATCATAAAATATCAGACCGCTAGTTGGAGGCAGAAGGAATTTGAAAGAAATGGCTGTTCCAGGATGGGAGGATTTGCTTTATGCCTCTGTAGCTAGGGAGTGGGCTAAAAGTGCAGGGCTCTGTGAAAACAGGAAACAGAGACTGCAGCAAGGAGAACCTAGAGATTTAGAAACATGTTTGCAAAGAATACCAATAAAACCTGGGAGAAAGCTGGAGGCAGTGAGTAGAAGAGGCTGGGTTTTGCTGACAGGATACCATATTGTGTGTAAAAGTAGAGACAAGCTATTACAAGAGTTAGCTAAGTGCCAGAATTCAAGACCTCTCTTAGAAGTGCAACCTGGAGAATCTCAGGTAGGAGAGAGCACTGGAGAGACTCTGGAAGCAGAGAGCGCTACTGTGAATTTGGCCTAGAAAAAGAAGCAAAAAAAGTAATAGGAGGAAAGTTCCTAACAGCTTTGGTAGAGTCTGAGACTAGTTGCTATGACAACAACTCCCTAGTTGCTATGACAACAACTCCCTAGAAAGTCCATGTGTTAGACAGAATGGTGATACAATGTTGCTACATGTTACATTATTTCATGGTGAAGCTTTAACAGAGGGAGAAGCTTGCCCCATACTGAGAAGAAGGCAGTAGAATCAGTGAAGGCAAGCTGTGTTTAAGGAGATTGGATGTCATTCAACAGAAGATTACTGATATTTCCAGCAAATTCACCCAAAGGATGGGAGAATCCTTAGCATCTTGGATGGTAAGAATCAATGGCAAAGGCCTCCTCGGATAGTGATAGAGTGGACTGCTTGAAACTGATAAGTATTTGGCAGAATCCTTTTCTCCTGCAAGCTTTTAGAAATTTTAATTTGGCAGGAGGTACCAATCTTTCGCATTAGCTGCTGCTGGATGCAATAGAATGTATCCTGCTGATTCTAGGTGGCCTAATGGAGACAGACCCAGGGACTCACTTAGAGGCTGCATGAGAAAGTTGAAAGAAGTAATGAAAATTGCTATCATGGTTGGAGATGCAGATACATATCATTAAATACCCTTAGCAGTTCCTCATAGAAATATGGGGAAGACAGCTCCTCCTGCTTATAAGCAACTACTTCTGACTCTAGTAATTGGTAAGATAGGATACCCTCTGTCACAGGTGCTGAATAAAATTTCAGAGCTAAATGACTTAGGAGAATGGGAAAAAATGTTAATTTCCTTATGAGAGGAAAGTAAATGGCCAGCAGATTCAAAGTCAGAAGAGATTGCCAAGAAAAGAATTGTTTACTGCTCTATTGAGAGCAGGGGTTGATTTTAGAAAAATTGATGGAATTCCAACTAATGGACTATATAAAATATACCATGATGAGCATCTTAATGTCAGAAGGAAGAAAGAAGTAAGGGCTGCCCCTACAGATACTCCTGAACCATTGTATCTGAGTTCATCACACCTTTAGGGAGAATAGGAAATTAGCCAAGCCCCAGCTCAGATTAAAGAAATACACAGACAAGATTACAGACTATATCTGTCTATATTATTACCTGACTATATATTAGAAAAATGGATCATATACTATAACCAGGGCACTGATAGATACTGGGGTGGAGACCTTCCTCATTTGTGGGAACCCTGATAATTTCAAGCATGGAACTCCTATTACCATCACAGGACAAGGAAGGGTTGAAATATCAGCCAGACAACTCAAACAAATGATGAAAATTGGACAATTACCTAAGAAAGAATATATTGTGGTCATTGTACACATTCCTGAATACATCATTGGAATAGATACATTGAGAGGTATGAATCTAAATTTACCTGAAGGAAGATAGCAATTTACATTAAGGAAGATAGGAATGAATACAGTTTTAGTGGGAAAAATAAAAAGAGACTTTACCTGAAACTTCTGAAGTAATTATTTTAAAGCAGCATCATGTGCCAGAAGGACAAGATAAAATTACCAATACTATAAAGCGGTGGTTCTCAACCTGTGGGTTGCAACCCCTTTTGGGGTCAAATGACCCTTTCACAGGGGTCACCTAAGACCATTGGAAAACACATATTTCCGATGGTCTTAGGAACCGAGACACGGCTACTCTATCTGTCTCCAGGCGGGTGATCCCACATGCAGATACACCCACATACAAATATTAAAGGGTCGCGGCACTAGGAAGGTTGAGAACCACTGCTAAAGGAACATGCTGAAGCACGAGTGTTAGTCCCTATAACCACATGATAGAATGATCATGTTTGGTCAGTATGAAAATCAGATGGGATGTGGAGAATGACAGTGGATTATAGACAATTTAATAAGTTGACTCCTGCCTTGTATGCAGATGTTCCAGATACTGTCACCTTAATAGAAAGAATTCAGAAATATAATGGGACTTGGCATGCAGTGATTAATTTGGCCAGTGCCTTCTTCACCTTCCCGATAGTCTATAAACAGTGAACCAGTTTGCTTTCATTTGGCAGAGCAGACTGTATACTTTCACCTGCTTGCCCCAAGGATATCTGCTTAGTCCCACTATGGATTGTGGTTGAACATTTGGATGAATTAAAGCTACCTGGTATACAGCTTACCCCACTACATTGATGATATTATCATACAGGAAAAAAACGTAAAAGAAGTAGAGAAGAGTTTGACACTTTTGGTTGGACATATGAAAAACAAAGGGTGGGAAATTAACCCTGCAAAGATTCAAGGACTGGCTAAAAATGTAACATTTTGGGGAATAAAGTGAAATAAGGGACTGAGAGAAATTCTGCTGCAAGTCAAACAAAAGGTTCAGGATTTTCCTATCCCTACAAATAAGAAAGAAACCCCAAAGTTTATAGGATAATTTGGAAACTGGCGACATCACATTCCATACCTGGGACAGATTTTGAAACCTTTATATAAAGTTATGTAGGAAGAAATATGAATTTGATTAGGAACTTGAGCAGAGTAAAGCTTGTGAGGAAGCCAAAGCTATTATACAATTGGCTCTAGGTTTATGGCCTATCTAGAATGGTCCAGTGGAATTACTAGTGATTGTACAGAATGGTTATGCAAACTTTGAGTTTATGGCAGAAACAACAAAGCTGAAATGTAACTTTAGGATTTTGTACCAGGAAATTTCCTTCATCTGTAGTACAATATACACCTTTTGAAAAGCAGTTGGGAGCTGTATATTGAGCTTTGGTAGAGACTGAACAACTGACTCTGGGCCATGAAGGGACATTAAGGCCTGGAATCCCAATTACGAGCTGTGTAACAGGTGCCTCGGCCTCTCAAAGAACTGGACATTCCCAAGAAGCCAGCATAATTAAATATAAGTGGTATATTCAAAATAAAGACAAAACTCCCAAAAGTGGAGTTTCCACTCTACATGAATCTATACCTAACATTGATACCGAGGGACATGATATGTCCCCTGAGCCAAGGCAACAGTTGGTCCAGTCCCTGGTAAGACAGAATGATGGAGAGGATGGGCTAACTGAAGAAGAGAAGAAGTGTGCATGGTTTACTGATGGGACAGCAAAATATTTGGGCTAAAAAAAAAAATTGGAAAGCAGTAGCCAATTACCCATGTACTAGAAGAACTTTGGAAAGTACTGGCATAGGTGGAAGTAGTCAATATGCTGAACTTATGTCAGTACATCAAGCCATCAAAACAGAATGAGGGAGGGCAGTGTCATATATTCACTGATTCATGGGCAGTAGCTAATGGGTTAGCTACATGGATGCCCGTGTGGAAAAATCAAAATTGGGAAATTCATGGTAAACGTGTCTGGAGCAAAGAATTATGGGAAGATATATGGGGCATGCCTTGGGTTACTGGTTTGTCAGTTTTTCATGTAGATGCTCATGTTCTGGCCCTCACCACGCCAGAACACGAGTACAATGCTCATGCAGATCCACTAGTGCAGATTGCAACTGAACATATTGTCCCTACTTTGACAACAACTGATGATCTGGTATTAGCAAAATGGGTCCACCAAATGGATGACCATTTAGATGTCCAGGCCACAAACTGGTGGGCAAAAGATTGAGGTATTAGTATCTCTCAATCATTGTTAATACAGATAGCCGAAGAATGTTGAATATGTCAACTGGAAAAGGAGTGAATTGTTCCTCAAGTAGTAACTGGGGAGATAGCAAGGGGAAAAGTTCCCAGCCCAAATGAAACAAATAGATTATATTGGTCTCCTACCCTAAGAAAAAGGATGCAAATTTATATGTACTAGTATTGATACCCATTCAGGTGTACTGGTTGCTTCTCCTTATAAGAACATAACCCAGAAAAACACCTGTAAAACTCTAGATCTCATAAGTCTATATTATGTAACCCCAATGCATTCAAAGTGATAATGGGTTATATATCAAAGGTAATGAGATAAAGATATATTGTTTATTAAATTATATAGAATGGATATATCATATTCCATATTATCCACAAACATTTGGGTTAATTGAAAGAATGAATGGATTATTGAAAGAACAGTTAAGGAAGTTAAGTTCTAATAATTTATATCAACATTGGAAAGATAATTTGCTCACTGATTTACATAGTTTGAATAATAGACCATTGGGAGAAAGTACGCCTCTATCCAGAATGATGACCCCAAATCTGCAAATTAGAAAACAGCAGACACGAAAACGCCAAATATTGAGTATTGGACATTGAGGCAAGATGTCCTAGCATCAAATACAGGAATACCTGGTTCAGCAGGATATGATTCACATTGTTCAGAGGACTTTTGGTTGTACAGAAAAGAAATAAGAAACATCTCTACTGGGATATATATGAGAATCCCTAAAAATCACTTTGGACGGATATTACTGAAATGAGGTTTAGCAGCTCAAGGTGTACCTGTATTGGCTGGAGTAATAGATTCTAATTATCAAGGAGAAATCATTGTAACATTGTAAAATTTGGGTGAAGCACACATATGGTTTTGTAAAAATGATAGAATAGTCCAAGTGATCATTATTCCTTGTGAAACAATACCATTTGTAAAAACTGACCCTCCTTCTGAAATAACTATCAGAGAAACTAAAGAATTTGGTTCTACTAATAGAATAAAATTAGGATCTAATGTATGGGTAAAATGGAAACCAGATGATGTTCCAAAGGCTGCAGAGATTATAGCACATGGGAAAGACAATACTGTAGTTATTGTTTATTCAGGAGAAGATGATTGTCAAATTGAACCTTAACTCATGTATTCTACCATGAATGAGGTTCATGAAAATGAAATGAATGAGGTTATGAAAATGAGTCCACAGACACCAGAAGCATGGCTGACCCTATATTTGTCTCTTTTTGTCTTTTTTTCACAATTCCAGACTTTATTAAATATACAAAACTCCCACCATGTACCCATTGCTGTGGCAAGTCAGCTAGGGGCTGCAGATGGAGCACCTCTACCCCTGTTTCATGCAGGCTATTTACTCTCCCTTCAGCAGATCATTGTAGGCCATGGCCAAGGCTCCCTGGAAGGAAACAAACTCCTGGAAGTTTACTTCCTTATCTTTGTCCTGGTCCAGACCATCTGTCAGTGCTATGATGTCAGCATCCATTTTAGATCCAAGGCAGAGTTCATTCTGGATCAAACCCTTCATCTCCCTCTTGCTCAAAGTGTTCTTATCACCCTCCTTGCTCAAATATTCATGGAAGATGCCAATAATGGAACAAATGGCTTCATCCAGACTGCAGGTCATAGTGAAGTGAGAGAAAAGCAGAGAAAACAGTGGGCACCTAGTGTAATGGTAAAGGAATTTGGAGATGCCCCTGAATTGACTTGGCTTTTGAGTTGAATGTTAAGACCCAGAGCTTGTGAATCCCACTTGTGGGATGGACTTGTTGATGTGAAGAGAGAGGGCTGTACTGGGAGGAGCCATGAATGGAAAGAAAGGCGCAAGCCCGGAGAAGGCCAGAAGAAGGACTTTTGGGAAGAGGAGTATCCAGTGTCATGGAGCCTGAGTTGCTGAGAGTCCATTGGAGCTACCCAAGACTTTTGAGGACTGCCACCTGGAGCTGCTGAGAACTGAGGAGGCATGTTGTTTTTCCAGATTCACCTGATGGCAGACAGTGCTGCTGTTGGTCCTAGAACCTGGCTGTTGGTTCAGAAGCCCTGAAGAAGGATTTTCTTGTTGTATGTTCACAGAAATCCTGGAAGGGGGCCTTGCTGGTACTTTCAGGGATTCTGGGACTGTTCTACAGGCAGAGAATGACTTGATGAGGACACTGGCTATAGCTTTGTTGAGCCTTGTGTAAAGCCAAGCACCAGCAGATTCCCAAAATAATGCTACTGTGAACAGTTTTTAAGATTCGGATTACATAGGAATAGCGAATATTCTGTTTATTCCATTACAGATCAAGGTTCAGTACAATCTTCACGATATAATATTCTCAATATTACATCTTATCACAGAAAGTCACAATATATGTTCATAACAGCTTAACATTAGAATAGCCACACAGTTTTCACTACAGTGGCCACAATATTTAGAACAAGGAACAAAAGAAGAATCACCTGGTTTCCCTAAGGGGGAAACCCTTCTCACTTAAAGATTCAATCAATCAATTCACAATATACCAATCTTCCACTCATGGATCAACCATTAACTTAATCAGTCACTCATCTAGCAGTCAGTCACAAACCTAGATTCCCATTTACTAAATGTCATTAGTCCCTAGTACAATCATTAGAAAATCACACAAACTTTCCACCCCTTGGTGTCCGGCAAACTTCAGTCTCATCCAAGGGGAGGCCTTTTCTTCATCTTGACTCTGGGAGGTCTCTCTGATTCCCTGGATCCCCTTCCACCATTCCAGCTCTCTCCTGAATCTGCCAGACAATCACCTGGATTCAGAAGCAGACAGCTGCCAGATTCTCATCCAGTCCTCAGAGGTAGATAGCTCCTAGGTCTTCATCTTCAGCAAACCTCAGTTTCATCCAAGGGGAGGTCTTTTCTTCATCTTGACTCTGGGTGGTCTTTCTCATTACCTGGATCCCCTTCCATAGTTACAGCTCTCTCCTGAACCTGCCAAACAATCACCTGGATTCAGAAACAGACAGCTCCCAGGTCCTTGTCCAGTCCTCAGGGCAATATCTGGCACACATTGACATTCACAGGGTTCAGCACATCTCAAAC
>CM053599.1:162746162-162756844 GCA_028646575.1 Pseudocheirus occidentalis | reverse complement strand
CTCTCTCTCTCTCTCTCTCTCTCTCTCTCTCTCTCTCTCTCTCTCTCTCTCTCTCTCTCTCAGCTGGCTTCAATCTCCATGAATCTTCCTTCATGAGGAGCAATTCCCAATTCTCTCTCTCTGTCTCTAGAATTCTTTTTTATATATAGTACTGGCCTACTGTCTCAACCAATAGCCTTCTTCCATGTCAACAGGGGAGTTCATCCCTTCTCAACAATGGACAGGGTTCACACCTTTCATACTTAGCCCTAAGTTACTAAGTGCTAAGTATCTGATAAACTGATTACTATTAAACCTTGTCTCCCCAGGAACTGAGATTGCTGAGGGCTTGCCTCCAGTGAAGATGAAAGAAGGGCCTTTCCTTAGGTTTTCAATGCTGAGATGTTATCTTAAACTTGTTATGGCTTAAGGGTGGATGGCCTTTTGTGTTCTCTTGCTCACTTTTGAGAAAGTGCTTGGTGGTAATGGATGGTATTGTAATTTCTTTGAGTCCAGGGGTGGGAAACCTTTGGCCTTTTTGTACTCTGTGATTGTGACTGTACTTTGTTTATGATTGGAAACTGATCTCCATTTGAAAAGAGATTTTGGCTGACTAAATGAATGTACTGTCTAGGGGTAGAGTAGTACCTGCATTGAATTGAGAACTTACTTGCTAAATGAATGAATTATACTGTATTTTGACTTTCTCTGTTCTGTGAATGTTTGCTGAATAAATGGGGTTTGCTATGCTGGTAATCTAAACCTTGGAAGTTGCCTTTGCTTGGCATTACATCTAGGGATGGGACAGGTCACTGTCCAACTACTCTTATAATCTCTCTTTTTGGTTTTTTGTCTTTTAACTTATTTGGGAGATTTGTTTTCTGAAGGCTTAGTACCATCCACCTGCAAATGCCTGATTGCTAAAGCCAAATGTTGCTCCTCTGTCCATGACTGTGATGTGACACTTCTGGACCTGGTGTTGACTGAGTTCCAGATGACAGCTAAAGAACTGAACTCTCAAATGCAACCTCTTGGGGTTGGGACAGCTCTATGTCAAATTTAGGCTTGAAGTAGATTTGGAGAAGAGCTCTTCACCCCAAGATTTTGAGCCCCATTCATTTGAGGGGGGAAAGATAGGGTTCTCATGCACAAGACCCACCTTAAGCTATTGTTTTATAAGCAAAGTTTTTCTATTATCCCTGTTATATTGTTGCAAAGTTCTTTTGACACTTGTTTTTCAACGAGTTATCCCTAAACTCTCATTTATTGTTAATGTACTTTTGCTATGTAAGGGACATGAGAGATCTTGGGACCAAATGTAATGGGAATGGGAATTTGGAGATCTTCCTTGCCTGTTAATAGACCTAGGGGGTAGTTTGAAGACCTCCCTTGCTTTGAATGTAAACTCTGCCCCCTAAAAAGCTGAATATTATCACATGGCTCCCTTGATGGCAAGAGTTTGCAGAAATGTGAAGCAGAGACCACAGAAAGCTTCCCTGCTGGGAAGAGAAACTATACCACCTGGTAGGCTGAAAAGTCACATGTAGCCTGTGGTGGGAGGAGTTTGCTGAAGGGAAACTGAGCCCACAGGAAGCTGGTTCAGAGCTAGCCAAGATATTGGGGGAGGGGGGAAGAGGATGCTCATTAAGGAGATAGGTTTGTGAGTAAATATTGATCTTTTATTGTTTTGTGGGAAGGTGTATTGGTTTGTGGCAAGGCTGAAGGCTGCTGTGGCTCTCAGCATTATTATGGCTTCTGAATAGCTTTGGTACTGTGATGGAATTGGCTTACCTTTTTTGGGATTCAGTTTTCTGGTGTCTAAATAAAGCCTTCAGCTTCTGAAGGCCTCTATCTGGAGATATTGGCATATTTTGCAATCACACATCATGTGATAATTACAGTCACGGTCTTTATTGTGATCATGAGTACTGTAAACATTGCATTGGCGCTACACCATATTGTATGTAAGAACAGAGACAAGATGTTACAAGAAAAAACTTAAATGGAAATGGAAAGAGAGGTAGATGTGTTGTAGTGCTTGGATCCTTTAAATAAGCGAGTTGGGGAATCTCTGGTGTTAGAAGAGAGAACTGCTGTGAATTTGACTCAGAAAAAGAAGCAGAAAAGTAACAGGAGTAAAATTCATACAGTTTTGGTAGAGACTGAGCTTAGTTGCCATAATGACAACTGCCAGGAAAGTACATGAGTAGAAAATGATACAATGCTAACTGCCAAAGTGTTTATGAGGGCAGATGTTTGACAAATACTAAAAAGAAAACAGGAGAATCAGGGGGAAGATGGGGAGAAAATTTATAAGTCAAAATCTTGTGGAAATTAATGTTAAAAAACTAAAAGTAAACAAATAATAAAAAGGAATACCGCAAATGGAGTCATAGAGGGGGGGAAAGAAAGCTTCTCCAGAAAATAAAACATAAAAACAAAACAAAAAGAAGGAGAATCAAAGGGTTCAAACAGAATTTGGGGAGATAATTGAGGATTTCACTCAGCAGGAAATTATTATTATATTAAGCAGATTCACCCAAAGAATGGGAGAATTGTTGGTGTCTTGGATAGTGAGAATCAGAGATGAAGGGGCTGGAGGAGAATTGGTAGATAGTATGAAGTGCTTGAAATCTGTAGGTATTTGTCAGAATCCTTTGTGCCAGCAAGCTTTTAGAGATTAGTGTATTCAAAGGGGTAACAATATTGTTAATCTGTTAGCTTTAGCTATTGAATAGCTGGATTTGTGGGGGGAAAAGCAATAAAATTGATAGACCTTGCGTCAGTTTGATAAAAAAAAAACAAAAAAAAGAAAGAAGAAATCCAAATTACCAGCATCAAAAACTAAAAAGATGAATTAACCTCCAATGAAGAGGAAATTCAAACAATAATTAGGAATTATTTTTGCCCAATTGTATGCCCATAAATTTGATAATCTTAGTGAAATGGATGAACATTTACAACAATATGAATTGCCCAGATTACCTGAAGAGGAAGTAGACTACTTAAATAACCCCATATCAGAAAAAGAAACTGAACAAACCATCAATGAATTCCCTAGGAAAATATCTCCAAGGCCAGATGGTTTTACAAACAAATTCCACCAAACATTTAAAGAACAATTGATTCCAGTATTTTATTAACTATTTGGGAAAATTGGAGAAGGAGTCCTACCAAATTTTTATGACACAAATATGGTACTGATACCTAATTGAGAAGAGCCAAAACAGAGAAAGAAAATTATAAACCAATTTCCCTCATGAATAGATGCAAATGCTTTAAATAAAATAGTTGCAAAAAGACTACAGTAACTTATGTCAAGAATAATGCACTTTGATCCAGTAGGATTTATTCCAGGGATGCAGGGATGGTTCAGTATCAGAAAAACTATTATTATAATTGATCATATCAACAATGAAACTAGTAGAACCATATGATTATCTCAATAGATTCAGAAAAAAATCTTTGACAAAAAACAACACCCATTCCTACTACAAACACAAGAAAGTATAGGAATAAATGGAGTCTTCCTCAAAATAATAAGTAGCATATATCTAAAACCATCAGCAAGAATTATATGTAATGGGGATAAGTGAGAAGTATTTCCAATAAGATCATGGGTGAAACAAGAATGTCGAATACCACACCTCTTATTTAATTTGGTACAAGAAATGTTAACTGTAGCAATAAGAGAAGAAAAAGCAATAAAAGGAATTACATTAGACGAAGAAGAGACTAAGTTATCACTCTTTGAAGATGATACAATGATATACTTAGAGAATCCTAGAGAAACCAGTAAAAAAAAAAAACTACTTGAAACAATAAAAAAAATTTAGCATACTTGGAGGATATAAAATAAACCCACATAGATCCTTGGCATTCCTATACATTTCTAAAGATCCAACATCAAGAAATAGAAAGAGACATTCCATTTAAAGTTATTGTAGACACTATAAAATATTGGGGAATCTACCTACCAAAACAAATCCAGGAGCTATATGAACATAATTATGAAACACTTTTCACACATCTAATTTCAGAACTGAATAATTTGAAAATCATCAGTTGCTTGTGGCTAGGTTGATCTAATATAATAAAAATGACAATTTTACCTAAATTAATTTATCAATTTAGTGCCATACAAATAAACTACCAGAAAATTTCTTTATAGAGCTAGGAAAAAATAGTAACAAAACTCAGCTGGAAGAACAAAAGGGTTCAGAATATCAAGGATTTAATGAAAAGTAATGCTAGGGAAGGTGACCTAAAAATACCAGATTTTAATCTGTATTTTAAGCAGCAGTCATCAAAACTATTTGTTACTGACTGAGGAATAGACTGGTGGATCAGTGGAATAGATTAGGTACAAGTGAAACAACAGTCAATGACTATAGTAATCTATTGTTTGACAAACCCCAAAACCCCAGCTTCTGGGATAAAAATTCACTATTTGACAAAAACTTCTGGGAAAACTGGAAAATATTACAACAGAAACTAGGCATAGACTAATATCTTACACCATATACCAAAATAAAATCTAAATAGGTACATGACTTAGATATAAAGGCTGAGACTATAAGCAATATGGGAGAGCAAGGAATGATTTACTTGTCAGATCTATGGAGAAGGGAGGAATTTATGACCAAACAAGAGATAGAGAACATTATTATATGCAAAATGAATCATTTTGATTACATTAAATTGAAAACTTTTGTACAAATAAAGCTAATGTAACCAAGATTAGGAGGAAAGTGGAAAATTGGAAAAGAATTTTTAGAAGTATCTCTGATAAAGGCTTCATTTAAAAAATAGAGAGAGAATTGAGTCAAATTTATAAGATACAAGTCAGTTCCCAATTGAAAAATGGTCACAGCATATGACCAAGTAGTTTTCAGAGGAAGAAATTAAAGATATCTCTAAGCATGTGAAAAAATGCCTATAACTTGAATGTCTCTCTTTTTAAATGTATTGACTTGTTTATTTAATTTTAGTTTATGAGATTCAGTTACAGAATCACTTGAGTTTCAGATTTTCTCCCCTTCCCTCCATGGTGGTGTACAATCACGTATGAGATCTGCACACACTTTCACATTGTACAATAGTCTGGTTGTATAGAAGTGTTGTAACCAATAGAGCGAATAATGGGGAAAAAAAAGAAACAAAACCAAAGAGGGAAAAGGTCAATAGCATGTGTTGCTTCAGTCTCCATTTAAACTCTGGTCTTTCTAGATCTTTCTCTGAGTATAGATATCTCCTTCCATTCTGAGACTTGTGGAGCTGACTTTTAACTGCATTAACAAGACAGGTACCACTTGTCACCAGTCAGACTGGCTAAGATGACAAAACAGGAAAATGACAAGTGCTAGAGAAGATGTGAAAAAATTGGAACCCTAATGCATTGTTGGTGGAGCTGTGAACTGATACAACCATTCTGGAGGGCAATCTGGAAATATGCCCAAAGGGCTTTAAATAACTGCATACCTTTTGAATCAGTAATACCACTTTTGGGGTTGTATCCCAAAGAGATCATAGAAGTGGGAAAAGGACCTATATGTATAAAAATATTTATTGCAGCTCTCTTTATGGTGGCAAAAAACTGGAAACTTAGGGGATGCCCATCAATTGGGGACTGGCTAAACAAGTTGTGGTATATGAATGTAATGGAATACTATTGTGCCATAAGAAATGGGGAGGAGATGGACTTCATAATTACCTGAAGAGGCTTATATGAATTGATGGTAAGTGAGAAGAGCAGATCAAGGAAAAATTTGTACACAGTCGCAGATACATCATATGTGTGACGATCAACCTTGATAAACTGGACTCTTCTCAGCAACACACAGTTGAATGTCTCTTTTAAGCCTTTCGAATATTCACTCATCTTCCCAATACTCACTGACTTCCTGGCTGCTCTAAATGACCCAAAGTACCCCACCTCCTCTGTAATCCTCAGAGGGCACCTAGGACTACTTTGTTTCTAATCCAAGTAATATTTTTAGTGGACTAAATGGCTTCCTGCAACTTGGTGCTTTTTAGGGGCATAAATTTTATTTGTGCCATCTACTGCCATACAGTCATTGCTACTAAAAGGACATACTAGACTACATCATCCTGAACAGGTAAACTTGCCTTATAACACATTATAGTTTTTAAAAATATAAATATACTACCCTAATTATTTTAATTAGACTAATATTCAAGTTAATAGTGATTCCCTGAGCACCAACAAGTTAACAAGGGAAATACATGGCTAGAGTATATTGAAGTCACTTAGAGATGCAATTTTGTTGATGTAATCTAGTTGTAGATTACCTGATTTGGGTCATTGGAAAAAAGAGTTTATTCCTAAAAAGAGGGTTTGACATAACCAGAAGACAATTGGTCCTATAAAGTAATAAGCATTGAAGCATTTTGTTTCCCTATGGAAGGATGGAACAACCTGGAAACTGCCTATACTTATCAGAATTTTCTGGAGACAAGCCCCATCCTGATCCCTGTACTTTCTTCCTCTTTCACTCACCTGTCAAATCTTTTCTTTAAGCACTTATCATATCTTATTTATTTTATATTTGTATTTTACTGGACATTCAAAGAACACGTTAACAGAAATAATGATTCCTAAAGAATATCCCGTAGTTATAATTTTTGTACAAAAAAGGTACCTATAGATGACTTGTAGCTCCATACATGATTAGAAACTCCATGAGGGCACAAAACTTGTCTTATTTCACCTTTGTATCTTCCCCAATTCCTAACTCAATGAAATGCTAATAATAGATGCTCAACAAATGTCTAAATAGCTAATTGAATCAGAGGCAGATCAGTATTCCTAAACAACTTTTTTCATGTGGAGCAAGAAGACTAGTCATGGCACAATGCTTTATCCCTAAGAAGTAGATTTGATACACACCCACGTATATATGTGTGTATATATGTTTGTATAAACAAATATACATGTTATGTGCATATGTATGTGTGTGATGTTACACTCAGTGACATCTGAGTGATAAGGTCACAAGCTCAATTGAGTGTCTTTGACCTGAGTAATGGGGTTTCCATTCTCTTCCATTCTCTTCTCAGAAGAGCCTGAATACACGATAGTATAGGGAAGTGGATCCTGGAACCCTTGGAAACTGATAATAAGAAGCACTAAATTAAATAGATTGAATCATAGAAGAAATGCATCAGCAGTCATTGTCAAGAGAAAGGAAGAAAGAGAAGTCTTTCAGGGCATTTGTGCACCATGAACTAGAGTTCAGAGAAGAACTAATGAGTTGTGATGATGCTCAATGATTTATTTGCATCAATTTCTACTCTTTATTGTGTGGCATCGAGAAAAGTTTCTTTCAGGTGGAATGACCTTGCATTTGACTTCCCAATTCCATGAGGCATTTGCAGAATGCTATAAGGAAGTAATGATTCCCTGGGAGAGCAAAGAATAGTTTACTCGTTAGATTTATGGGGTAGGGAAGACTTTATGACCAAAGATGAGTCAGAGAGCATTATAAAATACAAAATGGATAATCTTGATTACATTAAATTGAAAAGTTTCTGTACAAACAAAGCCAATGTAACCAGGATTAAGAAGGAAGTGGGAAATTGGGAAAGAATATTTACAACCAGTGTCTTTGATGAATGCCTCATTTCTAAAATATACAGGGAATTAAGTAAAATCTATAAGAATACAAGCCATTCCCCAATTGATAAGTGGTCAAAGGATATGAACAGGCAATTTTCAGTGGTAGAAATTAAAGATATCTATAAGCAAATGAAAAAATGCTCTAAATCACTATTGATTCGAGAAATGCAAATCAAAACAACTTTGAGGTACCAAATCTCACCAGTCATATTGGCTAAGATGACAAAACAGGAAAATGACAAATGCTGTACAGGATGTGGAAAAATCGGAACACTAATGCATAGTTGGTAGAGCTGTGAACTGATACAACTGTTCTGGAGAACAATCTGGAGCTATGCCTAAAGGGCTATAAATATTTGCATACTCTTTGACGCAGTAATACCATTTCTGGGACTGTATCCCAAAGATATCATAGAAGTGGGAAGAAGACCCATATGTACAAAAATATTTATTGTGCCTCTCTTTGTGGTGGCAAAAAACTGGAAATTAAAGGATGCCCATCAACTGGGGGATGACTTAACAAGTTGTGGTATATGAATGTAAAGGAATACTATTGTGCTATAAGAAATGGGGAGGAGACGGTCTTTATATTCACCTGGAAAGGCCTATACAAATTGATGCTAAGTGAGAAGAGGAGAACTAGAAAAAATTTGTAAATAATCAAAGACACATCATACATGTGATGACCAACTTTGATAAACTGGACTCTTATTAGCAACTCACAGGTACTAAACATCTCTAAAAGACTTAGGATGGAAGGAGATATCTACATTCAGAGAAAGATCTAGAAAGAACAGAGTTTAAATGGAGACTGAAGCAATCTACATACTGTTGTTCTTTCTCATGTTTGGTTTTCTTTCTTTTTTTCCCATTGTTCACTCCATTGGTTACAACCCTTCTATACAACCAGACTATTGTACAATGTGAAAATATTTGCAGATCCTATACTTGATTGCATGCAACCATGGGGTGGGAGAAGGGGAGGGGGAGAAAATTTGAAACTCAAGGGATTGTGGAAATGAACCTTGTAAACTAAAAGTAAATAAATGTCAATGAAAATTTTTTAAAATCAATTTAAATTTTAAAAAGGAAGTAATGATTCCCTAAGAACTCATCTATCATGAAAATTTTTATCAGCTTTCAAAGAGAGAATTTATCTTTTTGTCCATCTCCACCCCCCTCCTCATTTTCCCTGTTGTATTAGTAGTTGAGAGACAAAGAGATGGGAGAAGGGAGGAGAGGAAGAGAGAGAGAGAGAGGAGAGAGAAAGAGAGAGAGAGAGAGACAGAGATACAGAGAAAGAGAAGAAGAGAGAGAGAGAGAAAGAGAGAGGGAGGGAGGGAGAAAGAGAACTTTCTGTGATGTTCTTGCAATAAAGCTAAAGTTCTGATGATAAAAGTAATTTTTCAGTCATCTTTGCCAGCTGAATGAAAGAAAAAGGTGGCAAATTTTCATCTACTTATGCTTCTTGGATTGCTCTCCTATAGCCTCTTGTAGAGATGAACTAATGTGATTTTGGACCTAAAGACCATGTGAACAAAGTTATTAAGACAAAATAACATGAATTCAACCAGACAGAGCCTGTTTCATATGAATTATAATTCAGCTTTTTATCAGGTTGTGAAGGTACAAACTATAGGTGGCTTAGAAAAATATATCGCCCATACTTGTTTACAAACCTTGTTTGATGTGGGTGAAATCTATAATCCAACTTTCATCCCAAAACATCTTTTGCTTCTGATACTGAAACCACTAAAAACAAAGCATCCATAATAAGAAAACTGTTCATCAAAACCATGTATTAAACACTTATTAGATGCCAAACATTGTATTAAGTTTTAGGAGTACAAAGAAAGACAAAAACACAGCCCCACCCCTAGTGAGCTCACATTCTGGGTTCAAATCCTACCTCTTATACTTAACACACATGTAAGTTTCAAGGCACTTAAAGTCCTTGGGACTCAGTTTCCTTATCTATAGACTTAGAGGGTTGGATATGAAGCTCTCTAAGGTCCCTCCCATGTCTAAACCTATGCTCCTTTGATCTTCTGTGATGCTATAACATTTACATTGTCCTCTGCACACAGTTGTAATAAATTGAGTCCTTTAGGACTTAGGAACAACATTCCATCCAACTTCCAACAGTATTTGTGAAATGTCCTACTTTCATAAAGCACTGAATGATGTGGGGCAAGTGTCAGGCTACAAGGAAAAAGGCACCACTAGAAAGGCAACAGAAAAGAAAATGAAGATCCTCAGTAAGCACTACTGTATGAAGGAACAATATAAATAAATTAAGTGAAGCAAGAAAGTGTGTGAAGACAGAGAAAAACTCACTTGAAAAAGCTTTTATTTCATCCTGAAATCAAGCATTAGATTTGGAAGGGACCTCAGAGACCATCTAATTCAAACCTCTCAGTTTACAGATAAGGAGACCCAAGAAAGTGAAACGAGCAAAACACTTGCACAAAGTCATAATCCTGAGAAGTGTCAAGAGTCGTATTTGAATCCAGCTACCCTGCCTCTCACCCCACTAATCTTCACACTGTACTATCTGGCCTCATTCCCCCTGGGATCTAACACAAACCTCACCTTCCTCTTTTCAGCTCTTCTTGATTGAGGTAAATGAAGCCAAGACCAAATGGCAAGGGGAACAGTGACTGGATGAGTCTAGACTTTGAAAAACAAAATTTGGAATGACTGGGGCCAATCACAGATACTCTATCTCCTAAAGAGGGCTTGAATTCCAGAGAAGAATAGTGATTTGCCCAAGGTCATACAGCTGGTTAGAGGTAGACCTGAGATTAGGAGACTAGGTTTAGAAACTGTAGAGCTCTTTCTATGAAACCATTGATGAGATGGCAGGTGTAGATAAAGGAGAAAGCTAGAAAACAAGAATCTAAGAAATAATAACAAAAGTATTAAGCAAAACCTACCGTGATTGTCAGAATGAAAGCAGCACAAACCAAACAGATTGGCAAAGCAATGGCTACCCAGACATCTGTAGTAAGTGGGCATTCCCCACAATCCACTGGGCATATGGAACATCCCTCAGCCTCCTCAC
>CM053599.1:162730904-162745662 GCA_028646575.1 Pseudocheirus occidentalis | reverse complement strand
TTAACTCAGTACTTTCTTTAGATATTCATGAAACCAATGAGAGCATCCACCCAACAAGATTATACTTTCCTTGCATATCTGCCTAATGACCTTTGTAGAACTGGGGAGCTATGTGGCCAAGGATCCTGAAAGTCTTGGCCTACAACATTCAAGTTTTATAACAATTTAATCCCTTGAACACATTCTATGGTCTCACCAAGCTGCCTTTTTCACTGTTCTGTATGGACAACATTCTGTCTCTCATATCTCTGCTTTTGTATTGCCTATCCACCATGCCTGGATAGGCACTTCTCTCTCAACTCAGTCTCTTAGAATTCCTAGAGTCCTATAAGACTCAGCTGAAGTACCACTTTCTATATGAAGCCTTTTTTGGTCCCTCCAGTTCCTAGTGCCTCTCCCCTACAACTACCTCGTATTTATTTGGTTTATGTTCTACTTATGATTTTAAATACGCATTTTGCCCAATAGATATAAGGTACTTGAGGGCAAGGGCCTTTAGATTGTTTTTCTTTGTTTTTATATCACCTAGCACAGTACTTGGCGTACATACCCCTCTCCTCCATTTGTTTTAATCAGCCAACATCTTCTTCTTCCTCCCTCTCCCCTTGTCCCTAATCTTTGATTTTGAAAAAAAACAAGAAAGATAAAACTCATTAAAAAACTTTCATAGTCAAAACAAATTTCCACATTAGCCACATTTAAAAAATGTTTTTTCATTTTGCATTCTGAGTCATTTGCCCTTCTATCAGGAGGTACACACAATCTTTCATCATTATTTCATCTAGAGTCCTAGATTACACTGATAAGAATTCAGCACAATAGGATTCCTTCACATTTATATACCAATATGTGTCAGTCTTTGCTAAACTTACAGATACTGTCTAATGGTAGCCATACCTAGGGCAGGATAGTGGGGTTGGGAAGGAAAAAAAAAACAAATTTACATGATAATTTTATTGTATATTTGAAAGGAATAGCAAGTTGAGTGTAGTAGATTTGCAGTTTCATATACAATTTTCTTTTTTATTGTACTATGTTATGGAAATTCTTGTTTTATTCTATAAATTAAAAGTAAAATAAGTAAAAATATAAAAGCTAAAGATATTTTTATATATTTTTAGAATTTGTTTTGCTTAGGACTGATTGCACCTTTAATCTATACTTCCTTTAATTTTTCTTCCCCTTTCTACCTTTTGTCTCCTTTTTTTCCTCATAAGAGAAATACATTTTTATATCCAATTCTCACTCTCTCTCTCTCTCTCTCTCTCTCCTCCCTCTCTCTCTCTCTGCAATCTTTCTTATTTTGACTTCTTCAGATGAGAGTGAATATGTGTTAAGTGCTGTCCCTGCCTCCTCCTTGTTTGTATAGCTATTTGCTGGTGCACCCTGATTATGTGAGGTAACTTCCCTTAACCTTCCTTTCCCTTCTGTCTCCCTGCTTGTAAAGTCCAGCATGAGCAGCTTTCCAGAGGACTGCTGCTGTGAACAGCTTTGAGATGCTGATTACATAGTATAGTGAACTCTCCATTTCTTCAGTAATAAACTAAGAACATTGATAGAAATCAAAGTATAACCAGCCATCTTGGCAGCATGTCTCTGGCTGAGGGTCCTCCCGTGCCACAGGCAGGAAGCTGGTGGCCGCAAAGAAGATGAAAAAGTCGCTGGAGTCCATCAATTCGAGGCTCCAGCTGGTCATGAAAAGCAGCAAATATGGGCTAGGCTACAAACAGACCCTGAAAATGATCAGACAAGGCAAAGCCAAATTGGTCATCTTAGCAAACAACTGTCCAGCCTTGAGGAAATCAGAGATTGAATACTATGCTATGTTGGCCAAAACTGGCGTACGTCATTATAGTGGCAATAACATTGAATTGGGTACAGCATGTGGGAAATACTACAGAGTATGTACACTGGCTATCATTGATCCAGGTGATTGTGATATCATTAGAAGCATGCCAGAATGGACCAGTGAAAAATAAACTGTATAAAAGTATACTTTAATAAACCAGACCAAAACTTGTTTTAAAAAAAAATCAAAGTATAGCATTTACAATGTTATGACATAACAAGTTATAACTAAAATGGCCACATAGTTTTAAACAAAGTGCAATCATTCAGTAAGTCCTTAACTCAATCATCCTTAGGGAGCAAGCCTTCTTAAGGGACACAAAATACAAAGGTCAAAGTTCTCCACCCTTAGATCACATTGTCTTAATCTCTCAGTCAAAAAGTCTTCTTTCTTCTCAACTGGAGATTAGTTTCTAATCATTCTTAATTCAATCATCCTGAAGAGGTACAGGATACAAAGTACAAAGACCTCCCATCCCTAGGCCATAATAAATCATGATCTTCTCAGTCTGCATTAAATACCCAAAGAGAAGTCTTTTCATCTTGACTTGAGGCTGGCTCTCAGATTCCATGGTTCCTCTTCCATGGTCCCAGCTCATGCCTGAATCTACCTGTTACCTGGATTAAAGGACAAGCAGCTCTCAGTTCCTTGTCCAGCTCCATGTCCAGTTCCTCATCCAGTTCCTTGTTCAGTTCCCATTCCTTACTGAAGCTCACAGTGTCCAGTCCACCTCAAGTCCTTCACAGTTCCTGTTTCTGGGAAGACAAAGCTTAACAGAACCAAAACAACATACATGCACATTGCCAGAGCCATCATCAATTCACTATCTGCCTGTGGAATCAACACAGATCCACCAACAAGGTCTGAGAACTCAACACAAGCCCACAAACAAGGTCTGAGAACTTAACACAAATCTCAGTACAGTCCCAGAACCACCAAAACCCTCCTCCAGGACTTCTGTAAACAGACAACGAGAAAATCCTTTTTCAGGGCTTCCAGTAATATCCCAGAGCTTCTGTACAAAGTATTATGAGCAAAAAATCAACATAGACAGAAAAGACAGAGTGTCTGGCCACCACAAAGTTCCCCTTCTAAATTCTGCTTTCTCCCAGCCTGTGCTTCTCCTTATATATGTTCATTAGACTCCTCCCTGTCCCACCCTCTACCTGTTGCATCAGCAACAAGGGTTCACAAGTTCTGTTTCTTAACAAAAGACTTGATATAATCAAGAGCAAGTCTCAACTTGAAACAAAGTGCTAAATTATTAAATAGCTGAAACAAGCCGTTAACGACTTCTTTGCTTGCCTTACAATGCTCTCTGCTGGTGTATTCCTTTTCTCCTCTTTTTTCATTCCTTTCTTTATATCATCAAGACATAACAGAATCATGCCCATGTCTTGTCTAATTGGATTCCCTCTTTGAAACTTGATGATAACAGAATTTAGAGAACACATGTTTTCATCTCCACATATTTGGATGTAAGCAGTTTATTCTTGTTTAGTCCTTTATCATTGTTCATTTATATTTTATTTTTTAATGTTTCATTTTGTTTTTTAATGTTTCCCTTCAATCTGATATCTAAATTTAAGAGTTTTTACACAGCTCTGATCTTTTCATCAGGAATGCTGAGAAATCCTCTAATTCAGTAGCACTATACTTAGTTTTTCTGAGTAATTTATTTTTTGGCAGTAATCTCACATCCTTTGCTTTCTGGAATATCATATTCCAAGTTCTCTGATCCTTTATAGAGGTGGTTGATAAATTGTTTGTGATACTGACCATGACTCCTCAGTACTTGAATTCTTTCTTTCTGAATTCTTAAAGTATTTTTCTTTGACTTAGAAGTCCTGGGCTTTATCTGTCATGTTGCAAGGAGTTTCCATTTTGAGGTTTCTTTCAGAAGGTGAACAATGTATTCTTTTTATTTCCATTTTGTCTTCTTGTTCTGGGTAGTTTTCTTTCAAGGTTTCTTGAAATATGATATCTAGGCTCTCCTTTTCGGGAGTGGAGTTGAGATAGTCCAGTGATTCTTAAATTTTCTCCTCAATGTTTTCTCATGCACTTGGTTTTGCTATGAGATACCTTACATTTTCTTACATTTCTTCAGTCTTTGACTTTGTTTTTATATTTTTGTTGGTTCATAAAGTCACTGACTGCTATTTAGTCCACCTTACTTTTCAGGGAATTTATTACTTGGGCAAGTTTTTGTATCAAGCTGTTAATTCCCATTCTAATTCTTTCTTTCATAGCTGTTATTCTTTTGTATTTTTTTCCCTAAGCACTTCTGTTATATTTATAAAAATATTTTTACCTCTGAAAAAACCCTTACTTTATTTCTTCCAGGAATTTTAGTTGAGTTTGTGTGCAATCTGTGATTTTATATTAGACATTGCTTATGGATGTTTGGGAATAAGTTCTTCTTTTGCATTTGTCTTGAGTGTCTCTGCTGTCATAATAGATGATTATGGTGGAATTCTTTTTTTTCACATTGTTTCAGTTTACTTCCTGACTTCCAACTTGATCTTAGGACTGTACTCTGCAGTTTATCTAGAGAGAAGGTCTGGGCTAGTCCTATTGCTGCTTCATTGGGGTATTGAATTTGTGTTATTCCAAGATCTCAGGTATAGTCTCTGGACCTTCAAGCTTTCGGTATTCTCAAAGTAGTCTAATCTGGGCAACATCTGATATTTTCCAAAGTAAAACTCTTACTATTTGATGATTAGTAAATAGTAGTATATTGGTGTATGTGGGTGTGGGTGTGTGTTTCAATGAAGGCCTTAGGCAATAGATGAGTCAGCTGTGTGGTATAATTGATAAAGTCCTGGACCTTGAGTTGGGAAGACCTAAATTCAAACCCTACATCAGATGTGTAACCCTGGGCAAGTTCTTTAGCTTCTCTAAGCCTCATTTTCCTTATCTGCAAAATAGAACTAATAATAATAATAGTGCTTATTTTGCAAGTTTATTGTGAGGAACTGATTAGATAATGTATAAAGTGTTCTGCAAACCTCAGCAACCTGCATAAATATTAGTTGTTATTGTCTTTTCTTTGCAAATTATACATTGCATAGTTTGCTATGAGCACACTCTTTAGATACCTTAAGCATCCCAGATGGGCTTGTAAGTTGCACAAGGCCAAATTAAAAAAAACCAAACTTGTCTTCTCCCCTAGTAAACTGAGATTTCTCTACTTCTTGGTTTGTACCTCCCCTGTGCACCGTGTTCTAATTCTCTTCTAGTTTTTCCAAATTCATTTTGTGTATGGTCTTCCTCTATTAGATTGTAAGCCCTTTAAGGGCAGAAATTGCATTTCTTTTTCTTTTTTTTATCCTCAATACTTAGCAAAGTGCTTAAGAAATTTGTTACTGACTTAAGGCACTTAAGAAATTGATTATTGACTATTGAATATATCTATGTTGCCTCTGCTCAAGAGAAGAGTTTGGGATATTCCCTTATCTTCCCATTTCTGGTCAGTTCTTAACCTCATGTCCTGTATGACTAATAATGTTTTTTTTCTTTCACTTAGATCCACAGAAGCAGATGGGAAGTGACAGCAGTGTGCCACCTGTGCCCAGCAACTCCAACAGTGGCTCCATTACTGTCATCAGTTCTTGCACCACTTCTCTCAATGCTTCCAAAAAGCAGCACTTCACCCAGACTGGGATATAGTAGGATTTCTCTATTTGTTGTTGTCTTTTCTGTTCAGAGTGAGGATATTTCCAATTTAAGTTTTTTAACACAGGCTCACTTAACCTTTTAAGCAGGAGACAGAGCTAATGTTCCCTAGATAGAAGGTTCTATTTTTCTCACCAGGGAAGAGCCTTGGTGTCCTCCTTAGAGCATTTTATTGTCTTTTACCCTTTTCTATATAAATGGATTATTAAGATTAGACACAATAATGGAACATGGATGATTATTTTAAGTTATGCAAATATTACATTTTAACATGTATTCATTTCAACTTCCAAATAAACAATTCCTAAATGACTGCTTATGCTAGACTCTTCAGATACAGTGATGAATAGGAAATAGTCCCTGCCCTCAAGGAGTTTATAATCTAATAATAGAGATTAAGAAAAAAAAGACCACAGGCAAACAGTGTTGTATGGGTGCTTTTCCGGTCAGTATGAGGCATTGTGGTAGAACACATAAAGAGGTCACCTTAGAATCAGAATTTGAGTTCAAATCCTGCCTCTGACCACACTATGTGATCCTGGACAGATCACTTAGTACCTGTTAGTCGCAATTCTCTAAGACTAACGTGGATTGTATAGAGAATATAGAGGAATTCACTGCTTGTGTATGGCCAAAAGGAGTCAAGGAGTTCCTTATCCCCCAAAGACCCAGTACAAAGACATACATGTTGTTTGCTGGAAATAGGCAGATAATGGCTAGTAATTCTCTGTGCTACTCATATTAAAACTATAATTTTTGGAGGGAGGAGAGAGAGAGAGAGACACAGAGAGAGAGACAGAGAGACAGAGACAGAGAGACAGAGAGACAGACAGAGACAGAGAGACAGACAGAGAGAACTTGGCAAAAGGGAGATTTTTTTCCTCCTTACACCAAAGAAATCACAAGTAGGGATAAAAAACCAGAAGCAATAAAGGTACCAAAAACAATTGATTATCATTGACAAATTTTTCAGACACATATCTTCAAGTTCACTTTGAGTTTGAGGCTAAAATTGAGAATGATGTAAACATAAATGGCCATTTCAACAGCTTCAGACATGCCTTTGCCTTTCCTTGACATGCTTGCAAAATGGTTATCTCAAGTCCTCCTCTCTAACCTTTGTTCTTTTGATTAGTAAGCAGGTACAAATAAATAATTTGAGTTTAGTCATGCTACCTAGTTTGTGTACCTTATTGCTGAAGTTCATTTGAGTTTTGCTTTTTCCTTAACATAATGTGTTTAACCTTTCTGAACCTGTAAATTAGCCTCTGATTCCTCCTTCCCATCCCTACCCCTCCTTAGTATAACAGTGTAGCTATAGCATAGGATAGGGATTGGATGTGCTGATTTCATTAGTGTGCTGAGCAATTTATAGTTTTGAACAATTGCTAGAACAAAGAGATTAAAGGGTCACACAGTGAGTATTCCTCAGCAGCTGGACTTGAGTACAAATCTTCCTAACTCTGTATCCATGATATTGAATGCCTTGTCTCATCTCTTCTCCCCCTCCCTTTGCCCCTTCCTCCCTCTCTCTCTCTCTTTCTCTCTCTCTCTTTCTCTCTGTCATCTATCTACACATCTATTGATCCATCTATCACCTATGTATATATCTTTGTACGTAATGTATGTTTCTCTCATCCATATACACACATTACATATACCCTCAACTTCTTCAGTTTTTAAAGTGCTTTAAAATAATTTACTTAAAAGTTTTCAAAAATGGCTATTATTTTCTAAAATTTTCCTTCCTCATTTTACAACTTCCTAAAAAAAACTTTAACAAAAGCCAGAATATAATGTGCAGGAGAGGTACCAACAAAGTGCTGTCTGTTGGGAGGAGGGTAGAGACCAGGGAGGATGCAGAAGGATAAGCAGAAATTTAATAGAGAGATGCTAGTATGAGTATTCCAGGAGAACAATGCGAACAAGAGCATGGAAAGGGTAAGGAGTGAATGAGTTCAAGGCAAAGTGTGCAGTAGAGGGATAATTATCATGGGGTTAATTCTGATAAAGGCCTCTTAGAATGATGCAAGGAGCCCATAAGACTAAAGTGCTTAGAACAAGCACTTTGCAGGGGACCTGAAATGATTTGCCAGTGTTGTGAACATAGATACACCACAGTAAGTGGAATCTAGCACAAGGAACCCAGGAAAATGAGGTCATGACAAAACAAGACTTAAACATTCCATTCAATAGTATAGGAGAGGGAAGAACCTTCCCCTGGCACAAGGTTCCAAACCAGAAATTGAGATTGCAGTTATGGTTAAATAGAAGAATATGTAGAACATAATGAGGAAATACCAAGGGTCAAGAGACACACAAAAAATAAGTCCAGAAGAATGGAATAATACTACCAGCATAATGAAAACTTTGTAGGAAAAACAATTACTTGGTCATAAGGACTGCAAAGTTTCTGTGAGAAATGAAAGAAATGGTAACAAGCTAAATGAGAACTACAGAGGAAAGAAATTAAGAGAAGTAATGGCTTGGAATAGAAGATGAAAACTTTATGAATTCTTTAAAACTTATAATGGAACAAATAAAGCTCAGTGCATCCAGTGGATAGCAAGAAATAGAACAAAAACAAAATATTTTTAAAATGGAAGAAAATGCAAGGTATCTCCATTCAAAAACAAGTGATTTGGAAAACAGGATAAAGGGAATTTAAGAATCATTCAGATTCTTATATAACCATGACAAAGCAAAACAAAACAAAACCAAAACACCCTGCCTACCATATTTCAACAAATCATAAATGAAAAGTGACCAGATCTTTTAGAAACAGATGGTTAAGTGAAAATAGAAAATTATCTACCAGTCACTCCCTAAAAGGAACCCCAAAATGAAAACTCCCAAGCATATGAGAGTCAAAAATCAGAGTATCCTGATTAAAGAAAAAACAATACTGCAAGCAGCCAGAAAGTGAGAGTAGAAGTATCAAGGAACCACACCAGGTATCCTAAAGTTTTCATAGTAAACTTTCATGGTTGTTCATTAGGAGGTTTAATTAATTCCCTATTTCACTCAAGGAATAATTTCTCATTATTCAACAATGCAACTTCCTTAAGAACAGGTATTATTTCATTTTTGCCTTTGCATCATTGGCACCTAGCAATTGATTGGCACATAGTAGGTGATAGATAAAATGTTGTTGATTAATTGAATATACTTTGATAGAGCTGTAATTTCATTATTGTGGCATCTCTTCCACCAGTGCAGATTATAAACTATTTATATTTTCTCATTCTCTATCATTCTTTCCTATATCCTTGCATAAATTCTCCTTAGAAGACACATCCAACACTCTAGAGGTCTTCTTATGGGTCTTTTAATACTTCATGACTACTACTGCAATGTTAATGCCATACATCTTTTACCTCTTACTCTCATTAAATGACAGACCCACTTCTTTTTCTGATCATACATGCCCTTCATTATATATTCTATACTACTTCTTGCCTACAAACCATCATTGGTAATGTGCCATAGCCCACTTGAATCCACCACACCCCTTTCCATTGCCTTTTGAATAACCTGCAGTTAGTATTCTTCTGAGACTATGGTGTTCCATGGTTTATAGCTATATAGTCTCCCTTGAAGACTAGTACTCTTAAAAGAATGAGTTTTTGTTGTATAGATGATCCTAGGTTAGAATCATTGAAAGTGTGACTCAGGTCCTCAAATAAAATTCAACTGACTCTCTTCTGCCTATTTGATTCTGTACCCAAAATATGATCTATCTTTAATGTCTATTCCAGATACAATACTCCATTAATATATTCTAGATTCTTCCATTTCCAGAAGAATACTTTAGTTACACTGGTAAGCCAGATCCAATATTCTACAATTAAATCCCTTACTTTTGATCAGTAGAAGAACTCTTATATTATTATTATTCACCTGATCCCATCGCTATTCATGTCTATTCAAACTCAATGTGGATAATTGGCTTAGAGCTGTGTACTTTTCTTCTACTTTCAGTATACTTTCTGAAGCTTTTCCCAAGGGCTTGGATGTATTCTATTTAGAAGCCCTATTCACTTCAAGTAAGATTTCCTTCATTCTCTCATTCTTCATCATGGTCTCTTATACACAAGGTCCATAGGATAGAATGTTTCTACCTATCCTATACTTTATACTGAACTCAGAGTTGACTTAACATAGTTATTTTTCCACTGGTAGCATTCAGCATGATACTTGTTAGAATATAGTTCAATGGGCCATTGTCCATCTATACTTGAAAATATGTCCCACATACATAGTCTTGACTTTTTTCAGCAACAGCTCACTTCATCTCCCAAAATTCTAACTCCTGAAAAAGAATAATGGTGTTCATTATCAGTGAGTTAGTGCTAAATGCAATAAGTTCTCAACAACCAATACTTTCTTGATATAAGACTACTTCCAGGCCAAGATTTGGCATATATGTGGAACACAAAAGACTTGCTTAGATCAGCAAAAGAATGAGGCAGTTAATTAGGTCTTTTATGATATGTACATAGTTCTGATTCTAGTATCTCCGGTGATACCAAATAATTAAGACTTACACCTCCTTTTGTCTATAATGCCATTTCTGAATTTTCCTTGTTGAGTAATCCTGTTCTGATTGGTGTGATTATTTTCTTTTAAAAATTATTTTTTATTATCAGCTTAAGAAATATGAATATTTTGATATACATCATGGAAAAGGTTATATATGACAGTTAATTTCTCTCATGAATATTGTTTTTTACAAGTATATATCAAATTTAACACACTAGTAATAAAAATACCTTTTTTTGTCTATATACCTTTTGGAACTTCCTTCTTATTTCTTCTATGTCTTTTAAAAATGCTTCATTAATTCTGTTTTCTTTCTTTTGTTCCTTTTTCACATCTGTCACTACTTAACAACTCTCACTTCCCTCACCCTGAAATAGAAACTCTCTCTTTTAATCAAAATGTATAACCAAGAGAAACAATTCAAAATATTGGCTCACCTGTATGTTTTGTTCTTCACGTCTAGTCCATTACCTCTCTGCTAGGAAGTGGAAAACATTTCATCATCAACCTTCTAAAGTCATGTTTGGCAGAGCCAAGATGGTGGAGTAAAAGCAAGAACTTACTTAAGCTCCTACTCCAACCACTTCCAATACCTGTAAAACATGACTCTAAACAAAATTTAATGCTACAGCCCACAAAGTGACAGAGAGAAACAAATTTCCTCCTGAAGGCAGCCTGGCAGACCAACTGGAAGGGTCTATTGCAATGAATTGGGAATAGAGTGCAGGTGCATGAGCCACACCAGCCCATACCCATGGAATAGACCAACCTAAGTAGACTTCAGGGGACTGATTCACTGGCAGCTGTGGCAGTTTCCAGACTTCTAAACCCATAAACACCAAAGAAAAAGTAAAAGGTCCGTGGGGAACTCTGTTGGAACCGTATGACAGAAGAACATGGTCTGGCCCCTGCCCCCAGGACAGCATAGTTGGCTGCAGCTGCTGCCATATGGTTGCCTCCTGAGCTCCAGGCTTACAGATCATAGAGGGACCAAGGAACCATTCAGAGGGTATTTCCTCTTGCTTTGACTTTCTTGGCTTGGATATGGGTTGCAGTCTTAGGTGGCAGTCCTGGGGTTTGGAGCACTGGTGTGGCAGAGCTTGTGGTGGCTGTAGGGAGGGTGCCCTCCTCATAGCTCTGATAGCAGCTTCATGAAACCCCAGAAATTTGGGACGCAGCCCTCTCCACTCTGGAAGCAGAGTTCTACTGTGGCAAACAGCTCAAAACTCAAGTAAATGGAGGGCAAGATGAGCAAACAGAGGAAGTGCAATCAAACTATAGAATCGTTTTTTATTACAAATATGATCAAAATATAGAACCAGAAGAAGACAGCAAAATCATAACTCCTGCATCAAAAGCCTACAAGAAAAATATGGACTAGTTGTAAGTCATGGAGGAAGTCAAGAAGGATCTTGAAAATTGAGCAAGAGAAGTAGAGGAAAAATTGGGAAGAGAAATGAGAATGATGCAAAAAAAAAACTCATGAAAAGTGAGCCAACAGTCTGCTAAAGGAGACACCCCAAAATACTGAAGAAAATAATATTTAAAAAATAAACTAACTCAAATGGCAAAAGAAGCCCAAAAAGTTAATGAGGAGAAGAATGCCTTAAAAAATAGAATTGACCGGATGGAAAAGAAATTTCAAAAACTCACTGAAGAAAATAATTCCTTCAAAATAAGATTGGAAATGGTGGCAGCTGGGTGGTGCAATAAATAGAGTACTAGCTTTGGAGCCAGGAGGACCTGAGTTCAAACCTGGCCTCAGACACTTAAAACTAACTAGACTGTGAACTTGGGCAAGTCACTTAGTTCCAATTGCCTTCCCCAGAAAAAAAAAAAGGAAAAAAATTAGATTTGAGCAAATGGAAACTAATGACTTTATGAGAAATATGAGAAATCAAGATACTATAAAACAGATCCAAAGGAATGAAAAAAATAGAAGGCAATGTGAAATATCTCATTGGAAAAATCACTGACCTGGAAAATACATCCAGGAGAAATAATTTAAAGTCATGATTAGTCACTGAAATATTAGGGTCTTTCAAAATTGTTTTTCTTCATATTATGGTAGACATTGTATACATTGGTTTCTTATTTTAGCTCACTTCAGTATGTATCAGTTTATACAAGTCTTCCTAATTTACTCTGATTCATATTTCTTTTTTTTTTCTTTTTGGAGGGCAGTTGGGGTTAAGTGACTTGCCCAAGGTCACAGGGCTAGTTTTTTGTGTTAAGTGTCTGAGGCCGGATTTGAACTCAGGTACTCCTGATTCCAGGGCCAGTGCTCTATTCACTGCGCTACCTAGCCGCCCCTCTGATTCATGTTTCTAGTCAGAATTTTTATGTTCAAAATTTTATACAGTGTAGTAATATTCCATTCCATTCCTATATGATAATTTGTTTAGCCATTCACCAACTTTGTTCTACAATTACTTTATCTGAGATAACTGATTATCTGAGATATCTGAGGTTTCATATTTCAAAATATGAAATTTTGTTGGGCTTTGCAATGATGGCATAATTTCTCATAGATATCAACTGGTAACAACTAATGGTTCCAGTCTAAGTTTGAAAGAATTCATAAAGTTTTCCATCTTTCTTATCTGGCGTATGTGTGTATGTGTGTATGTGTGTCTGTGTGTGTGTCTGTGTGTGTGTGTGTGACTAGACTTAAAGACCATTAATGTTCCTTCCCAACTCAAAATCTATGATCTTTGGAGAATTAGTAAGTGCAACATGGAACCAGGGGGAGGAGTAGTAATACAGACATCTCATATGTCACAGTGCCTGGACATATAAAGATTATGATCCATGGAAAATATTTTGTTAGTTATATTTCCTTCTTGACTCCTCTCTCTCTCTTCTTGCCCTATTCTTTCCCCATTGCTGAAGCTTTACTCAGTACAGTTCCTGCCTTTAGTCTCTCTCTCATTGCCTGTCTTCTTTCACTCTGTTTTTATAGAAGACCTAAAGGAAGAATTAGGCCTTAGTATATATGCTGGATAATATTGCTTTCTACTACAAGTACAAAGATATGGTAGTATAAAGCCTTATCTTTCAGATCTCTCCAGACAACTGAAGAGTGTCTTCCACAGAATACTTACTCAAAATACTTGGTTTCTTTTTTAGGACTGCACCTCTATGTATTATCCACCTAGCTTGGTCCTCCTGAAAAAGTGAGAACAATATTATTCTAATTAGGATCTAAATAACTTTTTTACCCTCATTGCAGTGATGGAAAAATTGTGGCCATCAAGAAAATGACAAAGAAGACATTTGTACTCTCCAAGATAATACGTAAAGAAGTGAAGCAAGTAAGGTAAATAGAAAATGTTGGATAATAGAAATGAATGATTTCAAATTGGGAGGACTTTTAGAGATCAAACTACTCACTTTTTACAGATGGAGGGAGCTGAGTTAACTTCTTTTGGTCAAACTAAATAATAAGGATTCAAACTAAATACTATTCACACACACATATACATATATATGTATATACACACATATACATATATATGTATATATATGTATATGGAGAAAAAAGACAGAAGAAGGAAGAAGAGGGAAAGAAGGAGAGAAAGAATGAAAAGGGGAGAGGGTGAGGGAAAAGAAAGAAATTGAGGGAGAGAGGAAAATAGAGGAGAAAAGAAACTGGGGAGAAGAAAGGAAGGGATGGAGAGGGAAAGAGAGAGGAGTGAGACAAGGAGAAGAGAAAAAATAGAAGAGGAAAGGGAGAGGGGGAGGAGAAGGTAGAGAGAAGTGTGGAAGCAGAAGAGAAGTGGGAAGGGAGAGGGAGAGAAAGAAGAGAGAGAGAAAGGGAGAATGGAGGAGGGTGAGGGACAAGAGTGGTGGTAAAAGCAAGACATAGTAGATAGGGAGCTTGAGGCCAGGAATATTTGGGCTCAAGTCTTTACTTTGACACAAACAAGCTGTAAGATTTTTGATCAAGTCACTTAACCCTTTCAGTGGCCTAGGTAACTCTCTAAGACCAGAAGTTGCAGAGGTGTCCACATTGATAGAGGGGTTTTTCTTACCTGGTAGTTCCCTATACCAATAAAATAATAGATTGGTTCGCTATCTCTTAGTGTGTGTGTGTGTGTGTGTGTGTGTGTGTGTGTGTGTGTGTGTGTGTGTGCGTGTGCCCGCGTGCTTGGTGGTGGTGGTTGGTGTGTATGGGATAACTTCCCTTGAAAAGCCCACAGTATGGAAGGATTTTATTTCCCACTTTTCATGTTGATTGGTTGTATTTGGGATGCCTGACTTGAAATAGTCCTCAAAATTTGGGGAATACAATGACAGCATAATATAGTGGAGAGAGCACTGAACTCACCAGAGCACAATGAACTTGGAGATACAGGCACAGTTTCTGAGTTTTAATCTGGTTTTGCTGCTTGCTAGTGTTGCCTCAGGCAAGTGACATAACCCATCTGGAACTCAGTTTCCTAATCTAGAAAGTGAGCAGGGGTTTCATTGGCGTTCACTATTCATATTCCTGTAGTATCTTCATATTCCTCAACAACATCCCTCTCCAATACCACATCATGGAGTAGAGACCACCCTTGTCTCTTGAAAGTTTTGCCAGAAAAGCACAGTTTCTGTAAGGTTCTGCTAAGACGGAAAGGCTCTGAATATCTATCCCTACAGCAATACATTTCTTACTCTCTGTTTGAGGAACAGACAAGCTAGGGACAA
>CM053599.1:162709549-162725404 GCA_028646575.1 Pseudocheirus occidentalis | reverse complement strand
TCTTCCTTCATGAGGAGCCACATTCCAATTCTGTCTCTCTGTCTCTAGAATTCTTCTTTTTATACAGCACTGGTCTCCTGTCTCAGCTAATAGCCTTCTTCCAAGTCAACAGGGGAGTTCATGCCTTCTCAACAATGGACAAGACTCATACCTTCAATACTTAGTCTTAAGTTACTAAGTGCTAAGTATCTGATAAACTGATTATTATTACATCAGGGAAGTAGGTAAATCAAATTGGAATCTCTTTCAGTAAGGACTAAGAGATCTCTAAACCAGATTGAAAGGGTCGTGACAAAAAAAAATAGAAGAAACCAGTAAGTTCATGAATAAATGGGTGAATGAAGGAATGCTTGGGTGAAGAAAAGAACATATTAAGTGCTTAATGTATGCTAAATATTTGGGATTAAAATAGAAAATGGAGACAATCTCTTATTCTTAAGGAACTCACATTTGTAATGGAGGACACCTAACATATGGAAAGTTTCAGCTGCATGGGCTTGCTAATGGAAAAAACACCCCAGGAAACTATGTAAATGGAAGAAGTGTGGGGGAGGAGTGTGTGTGTGTGGTGGGGGTGTGTAGGGTGAGCATAGGATGAGGATAAGGTAGATAGTTAAGGCGATTTGAGGCATCACTTAGGTAAATGTTTTGTATTCATATTCTCCTTTTGTTTTTCAATATAATTTGGTCTCACAGAAAAGTTCTTTATACAGATAACACACACAGAACTTCTAAATTCATTGGATCAAAGTTGACAGAATTTAAAGTTGTAAGGGACTTCAGAGATCATCTAGTCCATTTTACAAATGAAGAAACTGAGACCCAAAGAGATGATGTTGCTTTCTCAAAAGTTACTGACATTGTCCACTTTTCCTCATCAACAACTGTTAACAAGATTAGCTCACCTCAAATTTGTTAAGAATCAATGAGTGACAGTTTATTTGGGGATATTTTTAAACTTGGACAGTAGGATGCTTGGTGTGCTGAATTGCACCAAATTAACACCTAATTTTACAGAGGTGCAGAAGAAAGAAGTATTTTAATTAAAGCTAGTAAATATATAGACTAGCCTGGAAATATAAAAATTCATCAAAATGACTGCCATAAATTGAAAATAAGAGACCTGGTACAAAAGGTAAAGAAGCAGTCTGGATTCAAAAAGACCCGACTGCATTCAAGACTTGCCTTTTACACATGCTATGTGTGTGACCACAAGAAAACAACTGAACCTTTCAGGGCCGTCAGCAATTCTCTAAAATCAAATTAGAGATGAAATACCAATCTACATTAAGGGTGTTTGCACACTGGGCTTACCCTATATTGATCTTGATCCCTAGTTGGGAACAAAAGAAAAGTTGAGACTATAACCTTCAAAAGTAGCTCTGAAGATGTGGGACAAATGAGTATTCCTGAACAGCAGAAAAAAATTAATTGCTAATCAACACCTAGATCCAGCAGGATCTCATAGGGAGCTATCAGAGAAGAGTGTGAGAACCAAGCAGGGTTTCTTTTCATGCCAAGAAGAAGAAAAAGAAGAAATAAGGAATATTTGTTTTTGTATAGGAATGTGAGGGAGAGCTTCCAACTCCTTAGGAAAACCATTTGAGTTTTTCCTACTACTTCCATTCTGGTCAGGTTCTAGACCTAGTCTTCCTTGCTATGACTGCTCTTTAGTTCCAATCCTGTTGTGGGAAGACCGCAGAAACATTAGTTCTTTAACAATTGGTATAGTGGAATTGCTTTTCAGTTATTGGGTTTGGGAGTAGGTTGGAGGGGAACAACATCTTCTAACTAAAACACACACACACACACACACACACACGGAATTGGTGATTACTTATCTCCTGTGGTAGAATATTTTAGGAGGCCTAATTGTATTATATTTTATTCCTTATTTATACACACACACACACATACACACATAGCATAATAATATATTAGAATAACATATTATATAACATATATAATATGTTTTACATGTATTATATATTCTTTACATAATTGAATACTGCAGGCTATTTAGAATTTGAACCCCCTACACAAAGATAGCATATATTTCTATGTCTAGTCAGTATCTGGCACATTGTTGATGCATAGAAAGCATTCATGATTAATAACAAGAATAGCAGTAATAAAAAAGTCATCATGAATTATAGTGAGATTGAAATCTTGAGAGTAGACTAAGATTTGCAAATGAATGAAATTTAGATCTGTTATTACTGAAATACATTGTTTTAACTTAAAGAAACATTACTGTCTAACCATAAGAACTGCTGTATGGACAAAGAAACTGGGACTAGGGAACCATATGCTATTCCTCTCTAAGGGGTTCTAGACCCACACAAGTGGTCTGAACTGAGTTCAGTCATAGAACAGCCTAGAATAGGAAGGTCAGACTACTTTTTTTGAATTTATTTTTAGTTTTCAACACTAATTTCCACAAGATTTTGGGTTACAAATTTTCTCCCCATCTTTCCCCCACCCCCATCCCAAGAGAGCAAGTCTACTAAATACCACTTTCCCCAATCTGCTCTCTCTTATATCATCCCCCCATTCCCCCAACTTTCTTGTAGGGCAAGATGGATTTCTATAGCCTGTATATCTTATTTCCCAGTTTCATGCACAAAACAATTTTTTGTAACATTTCCTTTTAAAACTTTGATTTCCAGATTTTTTCCCTTCTTCCCTCCTCACCCACCCCCACTTGGAAGACAAGCAATACAATATATGTGTAGTTATGCAAAATGTTTCCATAGAAGTTATATTGTGAAAGACTAACTGTATTTCCCTCCATCCTATCTTGCCACCCACTTATTCTATTTTCTATTTTGACCCTGTCATTTTTCAAACATATGTGCTTCTAGCTAAACTATCCCCAGATTTGCCCTCCTTTCTATCATTTCGCTTCTTATCCCCTTTCCACCTACTTCCCTGTAGGGTAAGATACCCAAATGAGTGTGTGTTATTCCCTCTTTAAGCCAAATTCAATGAGAGTAAAGTTGATCCATTTCCCTTCACCTTCCTGCTCTTCCCCTACATTATAACAGTTTTCTCTTGCCTCTTTTATATTAGATAATTTACCCTATTCTATCCTTCCCTATCTCCTTCTTTCATTATATGCCTCTCTCACCTCTTAATTTTATTTTTTAGATATTATTCCTTCCTATTCAACTGATCCTGTGCCCTCTATGTATACATGTACACACATATACACACATATGCATTTATACACACATACACCCTCCTAATACATACATATATACATATGTACACACACATACACACACAGACCCTTCAACTATCCTCATACTGAGAAAAGTCTTATGAGTTACAATTATTTTTTTTTCCAAGTAGGAATGTAAATAGTTCAACTTTAATAAGTTCCTTATGATTTCTTTTTCCTGTTTACCTTCTTATGCTTCTCTTGCTTCTTGTATTTGAAAGCCAAATTTTCTGTTCAGCTCTGGTTTTTTCATCAAGAATGCTGGAAAGTCCTCTATTTCATTGAGTGACCATTTTTCCCCCCAAAAATTATACTCAGTTTTGCTGGGTAGGTGATTCTTGGTATTAATCCTAGCTCCTTGGACCTCTGGAATATTATATTCCAAGCCCTTTGATCCCTTAATGTAGAAGCTGCTAGATCTTGTGTTATCCTGATTGTGCTTCCACAGTACTCAAATTGTTTCTTCCTGGCAGCTTGTAATATTTTTTCCTTGACCTGGGAACTCTGAAATTTGACTATACTATTCCTAAAAGTGTTCTTTTGGGGATCTTTTTCAAGAGGCAATTAGTGAGTTCTTTCAATTTCTATTTTGCTCTCTGGTTCTAGAATATGAGGACAATTTTCCTTGAGAATTTCTTTAAGGATGATGTCTAGGCTCTTTTTTTGACCGTGGCTTTCAGGTAGTCCAATAATTTTTAAATTATCTCTCCTGGATCTATTTTCCAGGTCAGTGTTTTTTCTGATGAGGTATTTCATATTGCCTTCTATTTTTTCATTTGTTTGGATCCATTTTATAGTATCTTGATTTCTCATAAAGTCATTAGCTTCCACTTGCTCTAATCTAATTTTGAAGGAATCATTCTCTTTAATAAGTTTTTGAAATTCCTTTTCCATGTGGGTAATTTGACTTTTTAAGACATTCTTCCCCTCATTGGCTTTTTGGGCCTCTTTTGCCATTTGAGTTAATCTATTTTTAAGGTGTTATTTTCTTTAGTTTTTTGGGGGGGGGTCTCCTTTAGCAGGCTATTGACTCACTTTTCCTGATTTTCTTGCATCATTCTCATTTCTCTTCCCATTTTTTCTTCCACTTCTCTTACTTCATTTTTAAAATCCTTCTTGAGCCCCTCCATGGCCTGTAATCAGTTCATATTTTTCTTGGAAGCTTTTGATGCATGAGTTTTGCCTTTGTTGACATCTTCTGGTTCCATGTTTTCATCCTTTTTGTCCCCCAAAAAGGATTCTATGATCTGATTTTGCTTCCTCTGCTTGCTCATCTTGCCAGATGGTTACTTTACTTTTGAACTCTTTGCCACAGTAGAACTCTGCTTCCAGAATGGAGAGAGCTATGTCCCAAACCCCTGGAGTTTTTGCAAATGTCATCTGAGATCTGAGGATGGTACCCTCTTTACAGACACCCCAAGCTCTGGCACCTACACTTTTTTCTCATGCTTTTTGATTATTTATATAGTTACCTCACCACCCAGGAAAAAATACCTAAAGTTGAGGTTTAAGGTCTACCCAAAGGGAAAAGTAGAACGGTACTCAATGCACAGTGTAAATCAGGTAGGGGACAGTTATTTATTTCCTACTCATAAAAGAAATGTTTCACAGAAAGGACTCTGATAAGTACAGTTTGACCAAAAAGCTCATGTTCTAGTACTGATAAACAATCTACTAGTTCCCAGGCTCAGGTCTTGTAAACAGTCTCACCACATTTACACAATATATCATTATCTTAAGATAATGTATATGATTGAGTTAAGTTGTTAAGTCCACTACTTATGCAGGTCACCATGCTATGCTAAGTCACCATGATATTGCTAAAGTTAACATAAATTTGTGAGACTATTGCTGACAAATTGCTAAGTGAACACTGGTCAGTCAGTGGGAAACACACAAGCTAGAAAGCTGTGAGTGCCTCAACCGGCCCCCATTGAGGCTTAGGGGATGTTGTAGGCACTGAGGCTCTTATTCTCACCAGCCCCTGCAAGACCAGCAATTAGGGGATGCTGTAGGAGTTGATGCTCCCATCATTAGTAACTCCATGGAAAAGAATGAATCAAACAACCTCTTATCATGTCTCCATTGCTGTCCCTCTGACCCTTCAGATCAAGAGTGAACCTGTAAGAGACCAGCGTGTCTGACAGAGTTCTTAATCTGGAATCCATGGAATCCTTGGAGAGATTTCAGGCAGTTCCTGAACTTGAGTAGGAAAAAGATTACATCTTTATTTTCATTAACTTCTAACTGAAATTTAACATTTTCTTTAATTATTTAAAAGCATTATTCTGAGAAGGAGGTACGTAGGCTTCACCAAACTGCCAGAGGCTCAGGACAGAAAAAAGACTGAGAAACATTAAACTACCATTATACTAGGATGTTTGCGAATTAAACACTATAACAGAAACCAATTTGCAGGCCTACTAAGAAAGCACCGTTACATTTTGCCCCAACAATGCACTGTCCAGATAACTCTCTATAGGTCCATTCAAGACTTTGAGCAAGCCAGGATAGAGATCAAGACTGTTCTGATCAGTTATTGTCTTCTCCAAGAAATGTATTCCTCCGCTGGTGGTGACTCCTCTCCAAGTATAGCCAGGATTGCCTGAGGCCAAAGATTTCCAGACCTCTCAAATTCCCAAGGCTGCCTCCTAGTCTGGTTATATCCATCTGGATACTGAATTTTAATCATCTACAATCAGGGAAAAGAACATAATGCAGAAAAGGGCCCAGGCTCAAGCTTATGTAATGGAATCCTGTTTTAGCGGCCACATGGGAGTGTTTGCATGCAATCCAGGTTGGGGAAGGATAGCCCCTCACCTCCCCTGTCATGAGGTAGACTCAAATAGTTCAGAAATGATCCAAAGTTAAGAAATGTGAGAAGAGGGAATTGCGAGGTGGGGAGTGAATCCTCCTTTTTAAAACTGCAGAATCATTGATTTTTCTTGTTCACTGGAAGTAAGGAGTTTGCTTCATTATCCCCAAATAACCCAAGCTGGGTTAGTAGGCAAGATATTTCTGCACATATCCTGTTATACTTAAAATGACCAAAATAAAGCAAAAAAATTGTTATCAGTAGTAACTCCCTGCAGGTTATGGAAAAGTCATTAAAAGACAATTCTCCTAAAATATCTCAGAAGTTGGTATTTTTTTTTTAAATGAAGCTGAGGAAAAGGTGTGGTGAAGATAACCTTGTCCTCTTTCCCATAGGTGACCCTGATGAGCCCATAGGAAGCAGTTAGGTTGCCCAGTGGAACACCAGACCTGAAGTTAAGAAGAAAGATCTGAGTTCAAATCAGTCACTTGCTGTGTGATTCTGGGCAAATCATTTAACCTCCCCCTGCATCAGTTTTTTTATCTGTAAAATGGTGGTAATAAAAAGCACCTACCCTCTCAGGGTTATTGTGAGATCAAAATGGGATGTTTGTAAAGCACTTTGAAAAAAAAAGCTCAATAGGAATGCCAACTACTAATTATTAAGGAAGAAGTGAAGGTAGTTTGAAATCTGAAGGGGGCAGCAGTGATCCAAGATCTTGACTGTTTGTTGGACAAAATAATCTTCCAAGGTATACCCTCTGGCACTGCACTGCCACAAGATAAAGTATACAAATGTATGCCATAAAGTGCTATACAAATGGAAGATCTTCCCATAAACATCACTTTCCCTTGTACCTCTTCACAAACTCCCAACTGCAAACTGGTGACAGGCAATATACACCTCAGGAAAGTTAAGACCAATATGAGGAGGAGGGGGATGACACATTTTATATTTGTTTATTAATCATGCATTGAGGATCTACAGGTAGAACACCACGCTCAGTGCTGGGAAGAGGCACAAAGTTAATGAATACATAATCCCTTCTCTCATGGAACTTGTCATGAGAAGATGGGGGGAAGGGGAAAAAGTGAAGCACCTGCATAAATAAGGAGCAATTAGATTGAGGGAGTATAATGGTACAGATGCAGGGACTGGACCTGTATTTCACTAATACAAGAAATTCCTGGGTGAGGAAATTTTCTCTATTAATAATGTAAGTCAGCACTTTCTCTGCAATTTATGTCAGCACTTTCTTTGCAATTTATAAACTCAGAGGGGTTGACTAGACCATTGTATCAAACTCATAGAAACAAGATCCACTAAATTGTACTTAGGGATCTCTGTGCGCTGTATATTGATGTAGGAACCACATGTGTTTAGGTATATCTTTTTTTATTAATGTATTAACACATTAAAATCAATTAGGAGCTACATTTTAGACTGTTTCAGCTGCATTTGGGAGTGTTATGGATCGCATGAGGCCCTTGGGCACCAGGTTTGACACCTCTGTACTAGACCATTGAGAGATTAAGTGACTTACCTAGGGTCACACAGCTGGCTTATCTTAATGGTAGGGACCTGAACGCAGGTCTTCCTGGTCAGTTCTCTATCTACTGCACCACCCTGCTTCTCATACTATATTGTATACTATAAATAATAAGAATAAAATTATGTATTATAATTACATTATTTATAATCACTGTGCCTCACCTAGACCCCTCTTCCCCTGGAAGACCAGCCTGTCTGTCAGAAGAAGCTGATGGAACCAAGCACTTGAACAGTACAGGAGGGTTCTCAGCACTAGAGCCACTAGGCCACTGCCTTATTGCACTAGGGTTCAGTGTTGATAGAGATCCAGAGCTCCTTTGATGCACTGTGTTTGCCCTTCCTCATTCCTACTCCATTGCATCTCATTGGCATAGTACTGGCCACAGGAAGTGGCAACAAGGGGAGACCTCTACCTTAAGGGAGTCTCTTCTCCCCCCATCTCCTCCTGGTCCTCCAAGCCTACCATACATAAAACACATATACACATACACACACACCTACACACATATGTGTATATATGTATACACACATATATTTATAATAAGATCGTATGAATGGTGTAAAGTATTACTATTAGATTGGTCATTTTTTGAGACTAGGGGTTTTCATTTGACTTTCTTTGCATCCCCAGTACTTAGTTAAGTACTCCTGCAACATAGTAGGCAAGAAATAAATGTTTATTGACTAAGGGAGGAAATTTCTTCTTAGTTTTGGAGACTCAATGTTTGGGAGGAAAGATATTTCTGCCTAGGAGAATAAGTGAAGAATTCATTTGAGTCTTGGAGGATGTTACTACATCTTGTTACTTGTTCACTACTTGTTACTACAAGTCAATTAAATTCAGCTAGCATTTATTAGACACCTAAAAGGAGCAAGGTACTGTACTGGGTGTTGGGGATACAAAGATAAAAATGAAACAGTTCCTGTGCTCAAGGAGCTTCCATTGTACCAGGACAGTATAATATGTACAAATGTACTAAAATAGAAAGTACATAAAAAGAAAATGAGAATTAATTTCATTGAGAACACTATTAATAAGAAGATGAGGGTGGGAGGTGGAGGAAGGACAAAGAAAGGGCTCATATTAGAGGTAACACTTGAGATAAGCTTTGAGATCAGCTGGGGATTCTAAGACGTGGAGATGAGATGGAAATTCAGTTGGTTCTGCCATAAATCAGGGATTCTTCCTTACCTCTCCCTTCTATTTTTCTTACTTTGTTTTGTCTGAGATTTTTTGATGTGGAGGAGAAAATGAATGTGCCTATGTCCTAATGTCACAAGGAAGAGGAGAGCCAAAGAGGATGAGCTGGCTATGATAGTAAATGTAATTAGAACTGAAGGAGGAGGTGGAGCCACAATGGCAGAGAAAGGCAGGGACTTGCCTGAGCTGTCCCCCAAACCCTTTGAGATACTTTTAAGTAAAGCCTCAAAACCAATTCTAGAGCAACAGAATGCACAAAAAGATGGAGTGAAATAATTTTCTAGCTCAGAATCTTCTAATTTTCTTAGAAGGTTGACAGGAAAGGTTTGTTAGACTTGGGTGAGAGTGCAGCAGTCCAGTAGAGGCCCTGCCAGTGCAGACTGGTGCTCTGGCAAACAGGGAGCAGGTCTGGGGGGTTACTGAATCAGCAATGGGAGTGGTACTTTCCAGACCTTTCAGCCCACAGACAGTAAGGGAGTTGGACAACTGGCTAAAAGCAGATTATAGGGGTCTCTGCTGATACCAGGGGCACTATTCTGTTGCATTGCTAACACTCGGATCTGGGTCTCAGCCCCAGAGTGAGGAGGAGCAATAGAACACCAGAATTTGTAGCCACAGGGTTTTGAGGACTCTGGACACAGTTCCAGGCTGGAAAAGGGTCCTTGTGGTCACTCACAGACCAGTGTACAGGATTCTAAGGAGAGTAATAAACACAGCTCTCCCTAGATCATACCACCTTGGAAGAACTAAAATCTTACAGGTACCTTGAATTACCTCTGTAAACATCTGCACAAAAAAACCACTGAATCTTGGGATGCTGCCCCTCCACTAGGGAAGCAGAGCCAACTTTAGCATAGAATTAAAAGTCAAGAAGTAGGTTGGAAAATGAACAAACAGTAGAAAAAGATCCTGACTATAGAAAGTTATTATGGTCATAGGAAGATCAAAATACAAATGCAGAAGAAGAAAATAAAGTCAGAACTCCTACATCCAAAACCTAGAATTGTCCCCCAGACCATGGAAGAGCTCAAAACAGTTTTTAAAATCAAATAAGAGAGGTAGAGGAAGAAATAGGAAGAGAAATGAGAGTGATAAGAAAATCATGAAGACTCACAGATTCAGGTCTGTGAGTGACCACAAGGACCCTTTTCCAGCCTGGAACTGTGTCCAGAGTCCTCAAAACCCTGTGGCTACAAATTCTGGTGTTCTATTGCTCCTCCTCACCCTGGGGCTGAGACCCAGATCCAAGTGTTAGCAATGCAACAGCTTGGTAAAAGAAGGACCAATTATACTGAAGAAAATAATACCTTAAAAACAGAATAAAAAACAGAATAGGTCAAATGATGTAAGAGGCACAAAAATCCAAAGAAAAGAATAATGTCTTGAAAAGTAGAATTGACCAAACGTAAAAACAGGTACAAAAATTCACTGATGAAAAGAATGTTTTAAAAAGAACAATTGGTCAAATGGAAAAGAAACTCCCTGAAGGGAATAATTCTTTAAAAGTTAGAATTGAGAAAGTGGAAGCTAATGACTATGAGACATCAAGAATGAATAAAAAAATAAAAAGAATAAAAAAATACAAGACAATGTGATATCATTGGAAAAACAACTGATCTGGAAAATAGGATTCGGAGAGATAATTTAAGAATTACTGGACTCCATGAAAGCCACAATCAAGAAAAGAGCCTAGACATTAACTTTCAAGAACTTATCTAGGAAAACTACACTGATATTCTAGAATGAGGAGATGAAATAGAAATGGAAAGAATTCATTGATCACACCTCCTAATAAAAACTCCCATGAATATTATAGTCAGATTCCAGAGCTCCCAAGTGAAGGAGAAAATACTTCAAGCAGCAAAAAAGAAGCAGCTCAAACATTGTGGAGCCACAGTCAAGATAACTAAAAAAACTAAGCAGTTTCAATATTAAAGTACTGGAAGACTTAGAATATGATATTCCAGAAGGCAAAAGAGATAGGATTACAATCAGGAATAACCTACCCAGTGAAACTGAGTATAATCCTTCATGGGGGAAATAGATATTCAATGAAATAGAGGACTTTCAAAAGCATTTTTGATGAAAAGATCAGAGCTGAACAGAAAATTTGACTTTCAAATACAAGACTCAAAAGAAGCATAAAAAACAAATTCCTTTGATAAAGATCTCCTTTCTCAAATATATGGAAAATTGAGTCTAATTTATAGAAAGAACTATTCCTCAACTGCTAAATGGCTTAAGGATATGGACAGGTAGTTTTCAGACAAAGTAACCAAAGCTGTCCATAATAATATGAAAAAATGCTCTAAATCACTATTGTTTAGAAAAATGCAGAATAAAACACCTGAGGTACCACATCACATCTATCAAATTGGCTCATATAACAGAAAAGGAAAATGATAGATGTTGGAGGGAATGCGGGAAAATTAAAACAGTAAAATACTGTTGGTGAAGTTGTATACTTATTCAACCATTCTGGAGAGCAATTTGGATCTAGGCCCAAAGGGCTATAACACTACGTACATGACTAAGACATGCCACTAGTAGGTCTGTATCCCCAAAGGATAAAAAACAAAAAGGAAAAAGACCTATATGTTCAAAAATATTTACAGCAGCTCTTTTAGTGGTGGCAAAAGAATTGGAAATTGAGTGAATATCAACCAATTGGGGAATGACTGAACAAGTTGTTTTGTATGATTGTGATGGAATACTATTATGCCATATGAAATAATGAGCTGGATACTCTCAGAACATGGACTGATGCATAGTGAAATGAGCAGAATTAGGAGAACATTTTACATAGTAATAGCAATATTGCATGATGATTTACTGTGAATAGTTTAGCTATCCTCAGCAATTCAATGACCCAAGACAATTCTAAAGGACTTGTGATGAAGGATACTGTCCATCTCCAGAGAACAAACTGGTAGAGCCTGAATGCAAATTGAAGATACTTTTTCTTTACTTTATTCTTATTTTATTTTTTTGGTCTATGTTTTCTTTCACAAAGCAACTTAAATGGAAATGTGTTTTGCATGAAATGGTAAAGGAATAAAACAACCAATCATAAGGAGATTACAGAGATCTCTTTACTGTTACACTTATATAACATATGTCAAATTGCTTACCTTCTCAATGGGGGGTAAGGAGAGAATTTGAGACTCAAAATTTGAAAAAAGAATGTTAAAAGTGTTTTTACATGAAATTGGGAAAAAATTAAAATGCGAAACAAGCTTAAAAAAAGGAGGCAAAGGGAAATTTTCCAGCCAGTTTTCATTTTTGTATATATCACCTAGGACCTTCCAAAACTCTGAGATTATAAGTCTTAGGTCATATCTTAGGGAGATCTAAGCCCATGCTAGTTTGTCTCTTTGGCTTCTTGTCCCCATTTTGTAGTTTAACTTCACAGAAATCTCCAAATAAAGCTTTAAGTTTAATTCCTATATAGGTTCTCTCAAATATTGATAATGGCAGAAAAGAGGGACTGCCATATCATTATACCTCATAGGTATAAAGAAGTAGGGGGTCAATGAATTCCAGTAATTAGGTGCAATTAAAAGACTTGGAGAGAGACATCATACCAGGGAGCATGGGTGGGGGTGAGGTAGGGGGGAGTGGTGGTGGAAAGGAAAGGACACTGTCTAAATGAAGAACTGATATAATAAAGAGAATAGAGAATGAGAGTCTGTGCAGATGGACTTTCTTGAGGCCTAGGTAGATGGTGAACTGTGTCTAGGAGAAGAGGGTGAAAATTAGGTGCATTCCACACAGGGCAAGGGAAATGTCCTAGAGGAAGATGCCTAAGGTATTGACAACTGAGACCTTGTCTCATGTAGATCTTGAGGAAAAAGAGTAAGAGTAGCACTGAGTAAGAGTAACATTGAGATTTTGAGAATGAGTGAATGGTACTAGCATTGGTAGAAAACTGATAATCAGGGGCAGCAATAAGATGGCAAAGTAAAAATAGGGACTCAGTCTAGCTTTCCCCCAAATCCCTACCTGTAAAAAATTACTGTAAACAAATTCTAGAGTAGCAGAAACTACAAAAAGACAGAGTGTAACACATTTCCAGCCCAAGACAACATCGATGGTCAATGGGAAAGGTATTTGTGCCCTGCTGGGAGAGGAACATAGTCCAGCTTTGGCTGTGCCAGCATAGACTGAACCCTAGAAAACTGGGAGCAGGCTTCAGGGGACTGAGTCACTGATAGCTGAAGCAATTTACAGACTTCTCAACCTACAAATGTTGAAGACAACTTAGAAGGTCAGTGGGAAAGGTCTATTGGACCTATGTAAGAGAAGAGAACAGTCCAAATCCAGCCTCAGCATAGCCCCTGGGTGGTGGCAGCAGCAGGTAGTGGCAGTGGTGGGGGATGCTTCCAGAGCTCTCAGCCCATAAATGATAAAGGAATAAAATAACCAATCATAAGGAGATTACAGAGATCTCTTTACTGAAACTAAGACAGGACTCTGTTGCTTTGCCCATACTTGGATCTGGGTTGCAGTCCTGGGTGACGGTCTTGGGGTTTGGGGGAGCACTGGCGTAGCAGAGTGTGGCAGCAGTGGAGAGCGTTCGTTCATAGTTCTAGAGCAGAAAAGAGTATTTGTGCTCACTCACAGACATATACACATATACACAGGCCAGGAGAGGAGTAAACACCTCTCCTCAGATCATACCACCTTGGAAGATCTGAAAACTTACATACCCCTAAGAGTATCTCTGAAAACAGTTGTACAAGACCCTTGAAGTTTGGAACAATATTCCCTCCACACTAAAAGCAGGACCCTACCTTAACAAAGAGTTAAAATGTCGAGTAACTTGCTGAGAAAATGAGCAAATAGTGTGTGTGTGGGGAACCCAGACTATAGAATCTTACTTTGGTGACAAGGAAGATCAAAACACAACACTCAGAAGAAGATGACAAAGTCAAAGCTCCTATATCCAAAGCCTTCAAGGAAAAAAATATGAATTGGTCTCAGGCCATGGAAGAGCTCAAAAAGGATTTTAAAAATCAAGTAAGAGAAGTAGAGGAAAAATCAGGAAGAGAAATGAGAATGATGCAAGAAAATCATGAAAATGGGTTGACAGATTGTTAGACACAAAAGATGTTAGACACATCTCCCTCACTGTGTTGTGAGGGAGGGTTTGAGTCCTGCACACAGGTAGCCACTGTGTTTTCTGTTTGATATTCAGTATAGTGAGTGTACCTTGTGGACACTTAATAGATGTTGGAGAAACAAAAAGTAAAATGTAATTAGATGGTACTTAATGTTGGGATTGGTTGAGTCTCTCCCTGACAAACTTTTTTTTTCTTTCATTTTTTTCAATTTAATAAAGCCTTTAAAAGGAGACCACCTTTCTAGGGCAATAGGAAGAATTGTTGGGAAAGGAGGGAAACTGAGAAAACAGATTGTTAGACACAAAAAATAACACCTTAAAAAATAGACAAGACCAAATCCCAAAAGGGATCAAAAAAGCCAATAAGGAGAAGAATGCCTTAAAAAACAGAAACAAACAAATGGAAAAGGAGGTACAAAAGCTCACTTTAGAAAATAATTGCTTAAAAGTTAAAATGGAGCAAATGGAAGCTAACGATTTCATGAGAAATCCAGAAATTATCAAACAAAACCAAAAGGATGAAAAAAAAGGTAGACAAAGTGAAATATCTCATTGGAAAAACAATTGACGTGGAAAGTAGATCCAGGAGAGAAAATAAAAAATTTTGGGCTCCCTGAAACCCACGATCAAAAAAAGAGCCTGGAGATTATCTTTCAAGAAATTATTAAGGAAGACTGCCCTGATATTCTAGAACTATAGGGTAAAATAGAAACTGAGAGACACCACAGATTATCTCCTGAGAGAGATTCCAAAATGAAAACATCCTGGAATATTAAAGTCAAATTCCAGAGTTCCCAAGTCAAGAAGCAAATATTGTAAGCAGCCAGAAAGAAGTAATTCAAGTATTGTGGAATCACAATCAGGATTTAGCAGCTTCTACATTAAAGGATCAGAGAGTGCTGGGAGTGGGATATTCTAGAGGTCAAAGGAGCTACGATTACAGTCAAGAATCACCTACCCAGCAAAACTGAGTATAGTTTTTCAGGGGAAAATATGGTCATTCAATGAAATGGAGGACTTCCAAGCATTCTTGATAAAAAAAAACCCAGAGCTGAACAGAAAATTTGACTTTCAAATACAAGAATCAAGAGAAGCATGAGAAGGTAAACAGGAAAGAGAAATTATAAGGGACTTATTAAAGTTAAACTCTTTATATTCTTACATGGAAAGATGATATTTGTAACTCATTCTCAGCATGAGCATAGTTGAAGGGAATGTGTATGTATCTATGTATGTATATATGTAGATATATACACACATACATACATATATAGTGTGTATATATGTATATACACACATATGTGTGTATACATGCATATATATGTATGTATAGGAACATGTAGGTGTGTATAAATTTGCCAGTTGGAAAAAGAATCTCAAAAGCTCACTGAAGAGAATAATTCCTTCAGAATTAAAGTGGAGCAAATGGAAGCAATTGACTTTATGAGAAATCAAGATACTATTAAACAGATCCAAACAAATGAAAAATAGAAGGCAATGTGAAATATCTCCTTGAAAAACCACTGACCTGGAAAATAGATCCGGGAGAGACAATTTTAAAATTGTTGGACTACCTGAAAGCCATGATCTAAAAAAGAACCTAGAAAGCATTCTTCAAGAAATTCTCAAGGAAAATTGCCCTGATATTTTAGAACCAGAGGACAAAATAGAACTTGAAAGAATTCACCAATCACCTCTTGAAAAAGATCCCCAAAAGCAAACTCCTAGGAATGTTATAGTCAGGTTCTGGAGTCCCCAGATCAAGGAGAAAATATTACAGGCTTCCATGAAGAAACAATTTGAATACTGTGGAAACACAATTAGGATAACCCAGGATCTAGCAGCTTCTACATTAAGGGATCGAAGGGCATGGAATATGATATTCTGGAGATCAAGGAAGCTAGGATTAAAACCAAGAATTACCTACCCAACAAAATTGAGTA
>CM053599.1:162687939-162709049 GCA_028646575.1 Pseudocheirus occidentalis | reverse complement strand
TTACTCTCATTGAATTTGGCTTAAGGAGGGAATAACATACATACTATATTAGGCTTGTTACCCTTCCGGAAAGTAGGGGGGAAAGGGATAAGAAGGAGGATGATAGAAGGGAGGGCAGATTGGGGGGGAGGCTAGTTAGAAACACTCACTTTTGAAAAATGACAAGGTCAAAGTAGAAAATAGAACATGGGGAAGGGGCAGGATAGGATGGAGGGAAAAATAGTCTTTCACAATATATCCACTATGGAAATGTTTTGCATAACTATATACATACAACCTGTATTGAATTGCTTATCTTCCCAGTAAGGGTGGGTGAGGATGGAAGAAGGGAAAGAATCTGGAATTTAAAGTTTTAAAATCAAATGTCTAAAAAATTATTAATAGTATTATTTGTTACATGCAACTGGGAAATAAGATATACACGCATTGGGGTATGGAGTTTCATCTTGCCCTCCTGGAAAGTCAGAGGATGTAGGAGAGAATAGATTTGGGAAGGGGTATTCAGTGGGATCACTGTTTTGGGGTGGTGGGTAGGGGAAAGACAGGGAGAAGTTTTGTAACTCAAAATCTTGTAGAAATGAATATTGTAAACTAAAAGTAAACATGAAATTTAATTTTGAAAAAGGCAGCTAGATGGCACAGTGAATAGAGTACCGGCCCTGGAGTCAGGAGGACCTGAGTTCAAATTCAGCCTCACACACTTGACATACTTACTAGCTGTGTGACCTTCAGCAAGTCACTTAACCCCAATCGCCCTCCAAAAAAAACATAAGTGTCTGCTTGTATGATAGTTTCATGTATAGTCTTCCTTTTTCTTTTCTGCTGTTTAATAGAAAGACTTATTTTATTTGGTATTTATTAAGTTCAGAATAATAAAAGAAATCTGAATAGATCATCATAGCATCATAATAAATTACAAGCATAACTTTTAAAATGTTAATATATAACTTTCTTTTTTCATAAATTTTATTTATTTTATTCTGTACTTAAGAAATAAAACATGGTAGAAAAGGGGGAAAATATGATTATATATGAACCTGCAACTTATTAGGTACAATTTGCTATTTCTTTTAAATATATAATAAAGTTATCATTTAACTTTCCTTTTTCTTCACCCCCCAGATGTCTACCATTAGACACAAATATGCATACATATGTATATAAAACCATTCTATACAAACTTCTATTTTTCAATTATTTCTGTCATGTGAGTTCATGAATAGTGATAGAAATACAAAAAAAAGAAGAAAAGAGCATACATAGAACTTGAAAAACTTGGAAGAAATAAGTTCAGAAGATGAATTAATACACTCCCCAAACCCTGCATATAACAGAAGTTCACAGCTTTGAAAGCAATTCTGTTTTTTGTTCTTTGCATAGTTAAATGTTTGTGTTTGTTGATTATTGCTGTTCAAGATAAGAAAAACCAAATTATAAAAAAAATCTAATTGAGCCAGCTGATGGCAATAGCCGAGCAGTCATTAATGAAGAGCCTTGTAGCAGATTCAGTTTCCTGTGGAGAGTTACTTGGTTCCAGTTTTGTCATGTTTATATACATGATCTGACTTGAATGTTTTTCTCTGCATCTCTCCCAATATTGGCGACCTTCAGAAACATAGTCAAAGGAATTATGTTTAGAGTTTATTTCCTTTTCTTTTGGATGTGACATCCTATGGCAGTATTTGGGACTTCCCTATTGGCTCTAGATCAGTCTTTCAGTATTAATCAAGTCTATAATAATAAAGCCTTCCTGAAGCAAGGCAAGTCAGCCATCATTTATTAACTTCCTATTATGTGCTAGGCATTGCATTAAGCACTAGGAATACAAAGAAAAGGAGGGCATCTTTGTTCTCAAGGAGCTTATGGTCTAACGGGGAAAACAACATACAAATGACTATGTATAAACAAGTTATATACAAGATAAATTGGAGATAATTAATAGAGGAAAGCTCCAGTATCAAGGGGAACTGGGAAAGACTTTGTTTGGAAAGTGGGACTTTGAGAATTAAAGGAAGCCAGAAGGCAGAGATGAAGAGGGAGAAAGCTCCTGACATGGGTAAGAGCAAGTGAAAATGCCTGGAGTGGAGAGATGGAGTACCTAGCTTGCATCTCTCATTCATCATCTATCTGAGCTTCTCTAACCTTGGGGGAATTGGAAAACCTCAGACATAATACAACATCCTCATAACAGTCAACATACTAGAATGGAAAGAGCACTAAACGGGGAGGCAAAAGGCTTGGAGTTCTACTCTGGGTTCTGCCAGTTGTGTGATGTTGGGCAAACCTATTGATTTCATCTGTAGAATAAGCTTCAGTTTCCTCATCTGTAGATTGAGAAGGTTGGACTAGATGCTTTCAAACTTTAAACCTTTTATGAGTCAATGAATAATACCAATCTGGCCCCATAAAGTCAGCTGGCAGGATGGAATCAATCAATCAATCAATCAATCAGCATCTATTAATAGCCTACTATGTACCAGGTTCTGTGTTAAGAACTAGGGATGCAAAAAGAGGCAAAAGACAGTCCCTGCCTTCAAAGGAGTTTAAAATCTAATGGGAGAGACAAAATGCAAACAATATATACAAACAAACTATATATAGGATAAATAGGAAATAATAGATAAATAACTGGAGTTAAGTGGGAAGCCTTCTTGAATAAGGCAAGATTTTATCTGAGACCTAAAGGAAGCCAGGGAAATTAGTAGTCAGAGTGAAGGAGATAGTGTTCCAAGCATGGGGGATAGTCAGAGAATGCCCAGAGCTGAAAAATGGAGATGCTGGTTTGTGAAACAGCCAGGAGGCCATTGTCACTGGATCAAAAAGTACCTTTGGTGAAGTAAGGTTTAAGAAGACTGGAAATGTAGGAGGGGACTGTTTTATGAAAGACTCTGAATGTCAAACATAGTACTCATTCTTGCAGGCAACAGAAAGCCACTAGAGTTTATTGAGTAGGGGAGTGACATATTCAGACCTGTGTTTTAGGAAAATCGTTTTAGTGGCTACATGAAGCATAGATTGGAATGGGTAGAGGCTTGAGGCAGTCAGACCCACCAGTAGGCTACTGCAGTAGTTGAGGCATGAGGTGGTGAGGGCCATAACAGGAGTGATGGCTGTGTCAAAGGAAAGAAGAGAGCATATTGGGGAAATGTTGCAATGGTGAAATTGACAACCCTTGGCAATAGACTGGGTATGTGGAACAAAAGATAGTGAGGAATCCAGGGTGACTCTTAATTTGTGAAGGACTGGGAGAACAAGGTGGCGAGCAAGCATCCACTTTTCTAGAATGAGAATTCTTGCTTTGATGTTTTCTGATTTCAACAGCCAATCTTGCTAACTCTTCCTAAGTCCTCCTGGAGTCTGGGCCTTGGCCTACCTTGAGTCACATTATCTACCTTCTCTTTTTTATCTTCGTCTTACCATATTACTGCCAGCTCCTGTCATGTTGCTTCCCTCCTTAAAAGCCCACTTTTCTCCCTTGTCTAATGAATTAGATCCTAACTTCTTAGGATGGCATTCTTAGAGAAGGCCACAATCTACCTTTCCCAGTACTATAATACATAAAAATGCATATTCCAACCAAATTATTCAAACATTATTCTTGCTTTTCCAGTATTCCCTGCAACTTCTTGCCTTCCAACTTAACTAATTCTATTATTTTTACTCAAATTAGGTCAAATGTGGCCTGAACTCCAATAGCCAAGTCAGCCTGAACCAAACTGAAAGGTAATTGGGAAATATTTGATGAAAATAAATGAAAATACAATAGAACATAGATATCATTAATATATGGTTTTCTAAGGTGATATGCAGTCCTACATTTCTATTTTAGCTTAATACCCTGCTTTACTCAGAATGTCTACCTCCCAATTTCTGTTTATTGAAATCCTGTACATCTTTCAAGGTTTGTCTCAAATGTCATCTCCTTTATTAAATCTTTCTTGATTATCCTCAGATGGATATGATCTCTACTTTTTACTGAATCCCTATTGCACTTTTTTGCCTGTGGTTTATTAAAACCCTGAAATCTTTTTCATGAGAACTGATAGTAGCTGTCACTTATCATGCTAAGCTGATTGATGAATTCTTGTGCCTTTTTAAGATAAGCAGCCCTTACATATGTGATCTCATCAATCCTCACAACTACCAGGCAAGGTAAGTAGTGTATATTATAATCTTCATTTTGCAGGTAGGGACAATTATTCATCAAAGTTAAATAATTTGAGTCACACAGCAAATATGAGTCCATACTTGGACTCTGTATCACCAGTATTGAAGGCAGGGGTAGGGAAAGTCAGGAGAAGTGATTACAAAGATTCAGAGATAGGAATAAAAAATGTCATATATAAGGAATAGTGTGAGGCAGCTGATTTGATTAGAGTTAGTGGTACACTCGGAATGTAGGGAAAAGAGTTATCTGATTCAACCATCTCATTTAAACACAAGGGAAGAGAGGCTCAAAGAGTTTAACTGATTTTCCTATGGTTACATAGCCAGCAAATGGTAGAGCAGTGACATTAACTCAGGTCCTCTGATTACTAGTTCAGTGTTCTTTCTGTTGGAAGGCGCATACAGGAAAGTAGAGGTTGAGGGTGAGAGTACCTCCATTCTCTCAGTCACTCATGCTTGCAACCTTGGTGTCCTTATCAACTCCTCACTCACGTTCATCTCTTATGTCCAGTCTGTTGCCAAGTCTTATCATTTCTACCTGCACATTATTTTCCACATAGATTTCCTTTTTTTTCTACTCACACAATCTCCACTCTAGTGCAGGTCATGGTACCCTCAATACTCAGTACAAATCTGCCTGTTGCCTCCAGGATCAACTATAAAATGAATTTTGGCTTTTAATATCCTTCCCAACCTGGCCTCTTCTTAGCTTTCTATTCCTCTTACACTTTACTCTCCTACAATCACCTTGCTCTTATATATATGTGCTGTGCCTGAAGGCAGAGAATATATTTTGTGTTTCTTTACATCCCCAGAATTTAGCACAGTGTTGAGTCTTCCTCACTCCAGTCCCAGATGCCCTGCCTTTTAGCTACCTTGCAAGTTTAATAAATACATTCTGACTGACTAACTGGGTTTGGATTATGGAGAACCATGAATGACAATATATGGAGTTTAGATATGATTGGGACATAATGGGAAGTTAACTGAAAGGTTATTTACTGGGATAGTAACTTAATGAAGGCAGCTAGGCCATACAGTGGATAGAGTGCTGGGCCTGGAATCAGGAGTACTCATCTTCCTGAGTTTCAAATTTGACTTAATATAGCTGGGCAAGACCCTGTTTGATATCTCATTTTCCTCATCTGTAAAATGAGCTGGCGAAGAAAATAGCAAACTACTACAATATCTCTGCCAAGAAAATCTCAAATAGGGTCATGAAGTATGGGGCACGACTGAAAATGACTAAGCAGGAAAACAGCAGAATGAAAGTGGAAGGAAAACTCTTCTAGGAAATGTGTTAGGCTGAGCTTCCAGTCTCTGAATCACTTCCTGGCATCTGGTTCTAATTGGTATAAAGTCAAGCATGAGCAGCTTTCCAGAGGACTGTTGCTGTGAACAGCCTTATGTTTCTGATCACATCCTATAGTGAACTCTCTATTTATTCAGCAGTAAATTAAAGCAAACCATTCACAGAAACCAAAGTACAGCATTCACAGTATTATAACATAACAACTTGTCATTAAAGTGACCACATAGTTTTCACCAAAGTGGACACATAGTTTTAGGCAAAATATATTATTCATTAAGTACTTTACTCAATCATCCTTAAGGAGCAAGCATTCTTAAGGGACACAAAGTACAGAGGTCAAAGTTCTCCAACCCAAGGTCACACTGAATCATGATCTTCTCAGTCAGCAATAAGTACCCAAGACTCTGACTTTCAGATTCTATGGTTCCTCTTCCTTGGGTCCAGTTTCTGCCTGAGTCTATCCAATTGTCACCTGGATTCATTCACAGGTAGGCAGCTCTCAGCTCCTCCTCCAGCTCCTCATCCAGTTCCTCATCCAGTTCCATATTGAAGCTCACAGTGTCCAGTCCATCTCAAGTCCTTCACAATTTCTGTTTCTGGGAAGACAAAGCTTGAAAGAGCCATATTCATGCACATTGCCAGCACCATAATCAATTAAATATCTGCCTGTGAAATCAACAGAGACCCACAAATACAGTCTGAGAGGTCAACACACATCATCAGAAAAGTCCTCCAAAACCCTCCTCCAGGACTTCTGTAAATAGACAACCAGAAAATCCTCTTACAGGGCTTCCACTAAGGTCCCAGGCTTCTGTACAAAGTATTGCAAACAAAAGTCAATACAGACAGAACAGACAAACTGAGTGCTGGGATACCACAAGTTTTCTCCTTCTCAACTCTGCTACCACAAGAGCTCCCTTCTCAGTTCTCCTCTGTCCAAGCTTGGGCTTCTCCTTATATATGTCATTAGCTCCTCCCCTTCCTGTTGCCACAGTAACAGAGGTTATCAAGTTCTGGGGTTCACACGTTGTAAGGTTCACAAGTTCTGTTTCTTAACAAAGACTTGATATAATCCCAGGCAAGGCTTAAAACACACTTGAACTGAAACAGAGTGCTAAGTTAAATAGCTGAAATAGCTAGCTAAATAGCTGAAACAAGGGGCTAGGTAATGCTTTGCTTGCCATTAAAATTGGTCTGGTGCAAGACTGGCTGATGCAAGAATTCATAGATTAAAGAATATAAAAATGTTTTTCAAACCTCTAGTACTTAAGAATTATATTGAAAGAAAAAAAACCCAAAACAACCTGATAAATACTTGAGTAAATAATGTAATCATTCATGGAATTTTAGTTAACAAGATTTCAAAAGACCCTGAGTTCAATTAATTTCTGAAATAGGAATACTTTACATAGTCTTTGATTAATGGTTATCCAGTCTCCATTTAAAATCTCCCAGAAATGGTGAACTTAACTATCATCTCCAAAAGAAAACAATTTGAGATAGCTCTAATTAATAATAATAAAATGCTAGCATTTATATAGTGTCTACTATGTTCCAGGCATTGTTAAGCACTTTACAAATATTGTCCCAGTTGATCCTCACAACCACCCTGGGAAGTAGGTGTTATTATTGTTCCCATTCACAGATGAGGAATCTGAAGCAGATAGAAGTCAAGTGACTTGCTCAGGGTCACACAGGTAGTATCTAAGGCTAGATTTGAACTTAGGTCTACCTAAATCCAGGCTCAGAGTCCTATCCACTGTAACGCCCACCTGCCTCCAATTGTTAATTGTTAGTGAATTTTTTCTTAGACTGACTAAACAGTTGCATCCTTACCATTTCCATCTATTGGTTCTGATTCTGCTTTCTAGGGTCATGTAAAACAAGTACAACCATTCTATTACATGACGATCTTGTAACAGGTGAAGACATTTCCCTTGTCTCCCTAATTCTCACCTCACCTCACCTCAACTCGTGCACATAAGTTCATAACCTTTGAGCCATACTTGACTCTTTCCTCCCTCTCAATCTTTATATTCAGTCAGTCGTCAAACTCTGTCAATTCTACTTTCCTAGTATCTTTCACATCCATCTCTTTCTTACAACCTCTACCTAATGTAGGCTTTGATGACCTTTCCCCATCCTATTTCAATAGACTTGGATTGTTCTCTTTTTCTCCATCCTCTCCCCTATACAATACATATTGCATGTGCCTGCCAAATTTGTATTGCTAAAAACACAAATCTGAGCACATCACTTCACTTTCTACTTAAAAGTTATCCATCACATGAGTCTGATAGCATCAGTCTCATGTATAAGTCACAACTTTTGGAGCCTGACCAGCAACCCTGATATTCTTCCATAATGGTATCTACTGTTAAGGATCAGCTGATTTTGAATATCCTAAAGGAAGAACAGGTTCCCCAGAACAAGATCACTGTTGCTGGGGTTGGTACAGTTGGCATGGCATGTGTCATCAGTATCTTAACAAAGGATTTGGCTGATGAATTTGCCTTAGTTGATGCAACAGAAGACAAACTAAAGGGAGAGATGATGGATCTCCAACATGGCAGCCTTCTTCTCAAAATACCAAAGATTGTTTCTGACAAAGACTACAGTGTAACTGCAAATTTTAAACTGGTCATTGTTACGGCTGGGGCATGTTAACAGGAGGGAGAAAGTCATCTTAATTTGGTCCAGCATAATGTGAATATCTTTAAATTCATCTTTCCCAATATTGTTATTTATAGCCCTAATTGCGAGCTGATTATTGTTTCCAATCCAGTGGATATTTTGACATATGTCGCCTGGAAGCTAAGTGGCTTTCCTAAAAACTGTGTTATTGGAAGTGGTTGCAATCTGGATTCTGCCTGTTTCCATTACCTAATGAGGGAGAGACTTGGTATCCATTCTTCAAGTTATCATGGATGGGTCCTTGACAAACATGGAGACTCCAGTGTTCCTGTGTGGAGTGGTGTTAATATTGCTCATGTGTTTCTGAAGAATATTAATCCTCAAATAGGCACTGATGCTGATTCAGAGAATTGGAAAGATGTTCATAAACAGATGATTGAAAGTGCTTATGACGTGACCAAGCTGAATGGCCACAATTCCTGGGCCATTGGCTTGTCTGTGGCAGATTTGGAAGAAAGCATTATGAAGAATCTTAGGAGAGTATACCCAATTTCCACCATGGTTAAGGGCCTATATGGCATTAATATGGATGTCTTCCTTAGTCTTCCATGTGTCTTGGGGCATAATGGCATTTTAGATATAGTCAAGGTAAACCTGAATCCAAAGGAGGAGAGTCGTTTAAAGAAGAGTGCAGATACTCTTTGGAGAATCCAGAAGGAATTGCAATTTTAAAACTTTTTAATGTACTGCCATCAAGAGAACATGACAAACATAACCATTTCCTTTCCTAGTGGATTAAATGTACCTTTTGTCAGACAATGTGACTTGTTATGGGGTTATGTATAATGAACTTTTCAAATAGCTCAAATCCTTCTTCTGATTAGTGATTGAACACCAGAAATGTAAAATCTGTGAACACACTCTAGTCTCTTCCTAAAGTTAGAAATGGGGAATAGTACCATGTGACTATTTGTTTAAACCCTGTTATTATTTGCATATGATGCTGGATATGACTTGTATAATCTCAGTAGTTGGTGCCAAGCAGACAGTGCCCAACAGGCATATAAACTACCTTCCGTGGATGTAGGTGCTACAAGTTCCTGGAGGTCCAGAAGACAACATCCCTGACTACAAAACAACAGTATTAATTCTTTATTGATGCATTGATTACCTTTTGTGTCCCTCCATTAGGGATCTACAGCATGGCCTCATGTATCACATTTCCAGAGGACCTGATTTTTGTCTATACACACACACATATAAATAGTTGTACATTTCCATATTACATAAAAAGATCCACATATGTATAATAATGCAACCAATTCCTATAAACAACAAATAACTGAATAAAAACAATTACCCTTGGTTCTCTTTCTTTTCTATTGGACACAATGCAAAATCTTTAGCCTGACATTTTAAACTCTGTAAATGGCTTTCTACATATGTTTCAAGGGAATAGGAAAACTTTTGCAGAGTTGAAGGAAGGATGTAGATATGTAGAGGCAACTGGTGGCTCAGTGGCCCAGTGGCACTGGGCTTGGAGTTATGAAGACCTGAGTTCAAATTCAGCCTCAGATAATTCCTAGATGTGTGACCCAGGACAAGTCACATTGTCTGACAAAAGGTACACTTAATCCACTAGAAAAGGAAGTGGTAAACCACTCCAGTATCTTTTCCAAGATAACCCAATGAATGGCTGTGGTTCATGGGATCATGAAGAGGGTCTCATGGGGTCACAACTGAACAACAATCAATGTAGAGATTATATCTAGCCGTGTTTATATCTTTTTTGTGATTACCAAAGACTTTCCCATGATACAAAAATGATCCAAGGTTCTCAAAAGCAAAAGAGAACATAAGCTCTGGTGTGTTATACTGTGCTGAAAATGGTTTAAATATGAATTCAGCAAGAAACTGTGTTGGCAATCTAAAGACAAGCCTCAGTAAATATAGAGAAGCTTACTGCCAATAGATCATGTACATGCTGGTGAATTGTTGGCCATGGCAACCCAATCACTTTGATTCTCTTTAAGATTTAGATAAAATTTCATATTGTGTAGAAGGTTGTTAATGAATGCCCCCCTTCCCACACAGACACAGACACACACACATTTCACACACACTAGTACTACCACTTGTGCCTTCCAGATGAGATTACTGCTTAAGTATTTATCTTGTGTGCACCTAGTTATTTGCTAGTTATCTCTCTCACTAGAATATGAGCTCCAGGTCTTGAGGACCTAGACTTTGTTTTGACCTTTCTTTGTATCCCCAGTGCTTAGTGAAATGTCTGGCACACAATAAGCACCTAATAAATGTTTATTGGATGACTACTGACTGAAACAAAGAAAAGTTAAAAATGGCTCCCTTCCACTGATGGAATGGCTTCTTTCCAATGATGATGTGAGATTGGTGGGAAAAGGAGCAGAGGGTGATGAAAGTCATACTTATAAGATTATTTATAAACATTAACTTAATTGTTGGTATTCCAAATGCAAAATCCTTGTCCAGTAACCAACAAGTTGTATCAAGCCCCATATAATTCAGGGTCTGCTCAATGATATCCACTACCACTCAAAAGAAATCAGTCCAATAATTCATAAAGAAAAAAAAACTAAGAATGTACTTTGCCCCAATTTTGACATACAGTTGAATAGGAAGACATTGAGTTAGTAGCCCACTAATACATAAGTACTGCATATGGATCAATTTTAGAATTTTTTTAAAATTTAAATTCTCACATAGCTTTTTCTTAGAGATATCATGAAAAAGGACAACATGAAGACTGTTTATTTTTTAAATGATACTAGACTGGATCACATTTGGGAAACTGTACAGTACTTTCAGTGAAAGCTGTTCTTTACTACAAAAGCACAGAATTTTCCTGGAAAATCTATGTGATTTTGAATCATGGACTATCTCGATGACTATGTGTTGCAGGTGACTCTTAGATTATGTTAACCATCAACAGAAATGGGGGAATTTGAAAGAAAATAGATTTGGGGAAATTATGATGAGTGTTATTTGAAACATGTTGAATTTTAGGACTTTGGACATAAGGCAAAGTTGTAAGGTAAGATAAAAAGTCTAGCAAGGGACTGGAGTTCAGGAGAGATTAGAGATGACAATATATATTTGGGATTCATGCATAGATATAAAATTGACTCAGTGGGAGATGATGAGGGAGGGCTGAAGAAATGTCATTGGATTTAGCAGTTAGGAGATCAGTGGTAACCTTGAAGAAAGAAATATTTGTTGTGTTGGAAGGCAAATTGCAAGGACGTGGGAGGTGGGAAAATGGAAGCAATGAACATAGGAAGCTCTTTCTAGAAGTTTACCTGTAAAAGGGAAGAGAGATGTCGGATGACTTGATGACATTATGGCAGGATTAAGTCACATTTTTATTGAAGATGGGAAGACTTTGGCATATTTGTAGAATGTAAGGAAGGAATCATTGGCTAATAAGAAAATTAAGACAAAAGAAAGAGAGGAAATAACTGAGGGTTTAAGTTCCTGAAGAAGGCAGGAGAGAGAGAGAGAGCAATCAACAGTGTAAGTGAAAGAATCAGTTCTATCAAGGAGAAGACTCAACCTCTTCATCAAAGCTTGGAGCAAAGGAGGAGAGACTTGGGGGTTATGAAATGGTTTAGATGTATAGTAAAGAAGGAACTTGAGCTAGATAGCCTATATTTTCTCACTAAAGTTGGAGATAAGGTCTTTATCTGAAAGGGAGGGAAGAGGTGATGTAGGAGGTCAGAATAAAGAGGCAAAGATTTGGAATAATTTCAGTGGATATCATGATTGGGAATTAGTTGGGGAAGAATAAAGGACTGACACACAGCAATGAGGGCTCAGTTGAGAAAAAGATACTGTATATTTGTAGCAAACTTTTTGGTACAACTGTATGACTGTCTCCTAGAACATTCAACAACATAAAAAACAATGACATAAGAAGGCAGATATTTGGACTTATGCTTGGACTTAGATAAGAATGAGACTAGGACAAGGGAGGAACATATTCAAGAACAGTTGACAGGGACCAGACTGGGAAGGGAAGGACATGATGTCAAATAAAGGGTGATGATCTGGGAGAACATGGAGGAAGGAAGTTATAGGAGAGATAAGGAATTGTTTTAGGAGGCATAGGGCAGAAGGAGATATTGAAGGATAGGAAGTATTTGCAGGGAGGAATTTCAGAGTTTTGGAATGTGTAAGCAGACCAATTATGGATGAAAGGGAGGACAAGTTTCATCATTCTTGTATGTGACTGAAGTGGCTTAAAGATGGAGGTCATGGGAACTCAGAAGGTTCATGAATTGTAAGGTTGAGGTGTTCAAGGAGATACTGGTATTTATGTTGACATCAGTGACTTTGAGGATATAGGTTGGGCGTGGAGAGTCAGACTGTAAGTCATATACCAAACTGATAACCACAATGGTGTGTTAATAGAACTAGAGCCAGACATCCTGGAAAATGAAATTAAGTGGGCCTTAGGAAGCTTTGCTAACAATAAGGCTAGTGGCGGGGGGGATGGAATTCTAGCTGAATTATTTAAAGTCCTCAGAGATGATGGTGTTAAAGTGTCACACTCAATATGCCAGCAAATTTGGAAAACTAAATATTGGCCACTGATTTTGAAAAGATCCGTATATGTCCCAATCCTAAAGAAGGGTAATTCTAATGAATGTTAAAATTACTGAACAATTGTGCTAATTTCCCATGGCAACAATGTTATACTTGAGATTCTGCAAGCTAGGCTTCATCAATATGTGAACTGAGAATTATCAAAAAAGCAGGATTGTTTTTGAAGAGGCCAAGGAACTAGAGACCAAATTGCCAGTATTTGCTGGATTATGGAGAAAATAAGGGAGTTTCAGAAAACTGCTTTATTGACTATGCATGCAGCAAAATATAGGAAGTATTCAAAGAGATGTTAGTACCAGATCAACCTATTTTCTGAGGAACCTGTATGAGGACCAAGAAGAAACAATTAGAACTGAACATGGAATGACTGATTTGTCTAAGATTGCAAAAGGAGTATGACAAGACTATATATTGTCACCTTATTTATTTAACACACACATATATAAATATACACATGAACATATGTGTGTGCATGTGTGCATGTGTGTGTATGTGTGTGTATCATGTGAAATGCCAGACTGGCTGAGTCAAAAGCTGGAATTAAAGTTTCCAGGAGGAATATCAACAATCTCAGATATACAGACGATACTACTCTGATGGCAGAAAGTGAAGAGGCATTAAAAAGCCTCTTGATGAGAGTGAGAGAACAGAGTATAAAAGCCAGTTTGAATCCTAACATTAAAAACACTAACATCTTGGCAACTGTTCCCACCTCTTCCTGGCAAATAGAGGGAGAAGAAATGAAAGCAGTGTCAGATTTTATGTTCTTGAACTCAAAGATTACTGCAGATGGTGGCTCCAGTCATTAAATTAAAAGATGTTTGCTTCTTAGAAAGAAATCTATAGTAAATTTGGACAGCACACTAAAAAGCATAGATATCACCTTGTTTACAAAAGGTCTATACAGTCAAAGCTATGGATTTTCCAAGAGCAAATTATGACTGTGAGAGTTAAACTATAAGAAAAGCAGAGCACTGCAGAATAAACACTTGAATTGTGGTGCTGGAGAAGACTTTTGAAAGTTCCTTAGACAACAAGGAGGTCAAACCAGTTAAAGAAATTAATTCAATTTATTCACTGGAAGATCAAATATGGAAGCTGAAGCTGAAATACATTAGCCACATAATGAGAAAACTTATTAGGACTTATTAGAAAAGACCTTGATGTTGGGAAAGGTTGAGGCAAAAGGAAAATGGTACAGCAGAGGATGAAATTTATAGATAGTGTCATGGAAACAATGAACATGAACTGGGACAGATTTTGAGAGATAGTAGAGTGTAGAAAGGCCTGTCATGCTATGGTCCATAGGGTCATGAAGAGTTGAATGTGGCTGAACAACAACAAGACTTAAGTGGTTCTCCAGTTGGTGGTGATACTTGGATTTCTGTATCTGGTCTGTAAAATTATCTTTATCTATCTAAAGAGCTGTTGTGGGGAAGAGGGATTAGCCTTGTCCTATTTGTTCCTAGAAATTAGAACTAGGACAAGAGGTGAATGTTGCAGAAAGGCAGATTCTGACCCATGTATATCAATGACATGTGGGTCTAGAGAGAAAACCCAGTATCCAGACTTGGTGATAAATGTGGATTGAGTAAACTTTAAAGCAGGAAAGATTGTTTAATGATGGAGACAAAAATCTGGGAATGGCAATAGGAAACAAGAAGAATAGAAAAAAAAAGACCTTCCAATAATTGGTGCAATGAAATGAGCTATTTAAGTGGAAAGGAGAAGATGAAGAGGTTGTAGTGGGTCCCCCCTTATGAGAGTTCTTCAAGCTGAGGCTGTCTTCAGGCACTGGGGAGGGGTGGCAATACTTAGAAATATTAAGAATGTAGAGTTTAGAAGGGCTGCTATAGGGAATATGCCATTCACTAAGAGAAAAATAACTACCTTATAGGTTTTTCCCAATAGGTATTAGAGTAAGGAAAATCTAAGTTCAAGTCTTGTGCCTGACCTTCGGCAAGTTCTTTAACCTGCTATCGGGTCTAGGCAAGTTTTTAAGATTTTAAATTGCAGATAAGTTGCTCATTTGCATTGATGCAAGGAGTTTCCATACAAGGAGTTTTCTATGCTGGAAAAATCATAGGTCACACTCCATGAACTTACTCTAAGGTTTCTTATAAAGAATGCACTCCCCTAAGTCCACCCCTAGTTCCTTCTGGGGGGAGATTATAGAAGGAATTCTCACATTTTATGAGTTGGACTGGGCAGCCTCTGAGGTCCCTTTTAGCTCTGAGATTCTGTTATAGACAAGAAAGGGAGCAAGTTTTAAATAACCCATAATCCTTTCCACATTAAGGTCAGTCACATCTGGTTTTGGATTTGTGTTTGGGCTTTTGTATTCAAAGTGTGTTACCCTGCTCCTAGGGTTCACAGTTTACCTATTCCCATTTTCCCCTAGATTGCTCTCTGCTGTCCCTATCTCCCAAGCTAATCTGCAGCGTGTGGGGGTTTTCTGCTGTAAGTAATCAGGATGCTTCTTCAGTCCAGGTTGGCTGCATTTGTCCTATTTTGGTTTCCCACATGAGACCTCTTTTCACATCTGTCATCCATCCTCTGATTTGTCCAGTCCAGTGAATGCTGAGTTGCAGGGAGTTAAAAAAAATGTGATTCTGTAGGATTGGCTCAGTTCCAGCACATCCCTATCTTTGAGGTTGCTGATCTATTTGATCATAAGTATGTAGTATAAGTGATGCTGACCGTATACTATCAGTACAGAGCTACGGAACTCAATATAATTTACAGGTGTTATTTAATTTAATTTGTCTCTATAATAGTAATGTTTGTTTTCAAAGAAATAACCATGCAGAAATCCCCTAGGTGGTAGAGGAGGAAGAAGAGGTTTTCCAAGCTAGAAGTGAAGTGAGCTTTCTAGAAAAACTTTCTCATATGACAAATAAGAAAACTGAGGCAGTGAGGTGGAGTAGCTTGCCCAAGCTCACAGAGGTAACAAGTAGAAGAGTTAGGCTATGAAGCTAAATTTCCTGACTTCAAAGTTTTCTAAACAACATTGATTCTTATGCAAGAAGAATATAGATTGCTAGAGCTTAATAAGAACCTTATAGAGAATGATCTTTCACTTGTTTCTTTTGGTTCAACCTGTGATTTTTCCAGTATAGGGAACTCCTGATGTGGAATCTCTTTTCAGTAAGGTATATCATCAGCAACTTATAGCCTTGAGGACTTTCCTAGGGATACCAAGGCAAGGCAGTATTTGAATACAGGTCTTTCTGATTCCAGTTGACATTCACTATTCTCTAAAAGGCAAGTTTTTTTTTCCTCAATAAATGACTTATTCCCTGTAGCAATACTTCTCAAATTTGCATTCCTTAAAAAAGGAAATGAAGCATCATTTTCTAAGAAATAAATAAAATCTACAAATTTGAACACTTCAGGATACCATGCTAGGTCCTTTGAAGGAAAGAAAGAAATGTAAATCAGGAGCCCTTCTCTGTATAGTTTCCCTCTTCTGTCAAATGGGGATAATAGCACTTTAGCACTTACCTCACAGGGCTTTTGTGAGATCAAATACTATAGATATGTAAAGTGATTTGTAAATTATGAGATATACATTGTATATACTTGTCAGTTATTAATCTAATTAATAAATAACCAATGGATTGTCCAAGTGCTTCATTGGTATCCACACAATGCCAAGAGATTTGGAGGAAGGCCTCTGACATGTTGGGCGCCTCGCCCTCCCTACCCTGGAAATTTCCTGGAAGTCGTGGAGAAGAGTTGCCCAGGATGAGTGCTCATCAGCCTCACAAAGAATGCCTCCTCTCAGGTAACTGTTACTTCTCTATTTTGTTCCTACTGCTTGAAAAGCATTTGCCCCCATCCTGTAGCAAAGATCTGTCATCAAAATTTCTCTGATTGTTCACCCGTATCATTGGGGAGAACGAAGTCACTGGGGACAGCAGAGACAGACAGCCTAAAGAACACAAAGTCAGATGAGGGACTGAGCAAGCTAAATAGAAGGATAAACTTGATTTGGCAAAGGACTGCTTTCCCCTTGCCATTCCAAAAGTTAACTATAATTTCATTTTCAAGATTTCTCATTTCTTATGTCAGCAATTTACAGAAGCCAAAGTGAAATTGCACCAGGTTGGTTTGAGCACTGAGTCAATTTTAGCTTACAGGAAACATGATGGTTTTGGCAGTAAAGGAGAAGGGCAGAATGATCAAGTGTCAACAACCCTAGGAGCAAAGATGTCATCAAAGAACAAAGAAGTGTCATCTCCTAAAGAGGGAAAAGGGAACTTAAAGAGAACAATGTTTCAAATTAATGCAGTGCTTAGGTTCTAGGGGTAAGGATAGATAGATGGTGCCTTGACCCCTTATCCTAAGGATGAAATGGTCTCTTGGCAAAGGAGGCAGAATTTGACCTTGGTCTCTCTGATCTTCCTTTTCTATAGCACTCACCTTACCTCCTCCAAATTCTTTATCCCTCAGGCATTCAGAACTGTCTGCCTTTTCCCTCCTATGTAACCTATACTCCTAACAAAACCCCCTCCTAGGAAAGGAGTTGGTATCACCCATTTACTCCTTAGTGTGAAATTAAGTCAATGTATTACTTCTCTCAAGAGTAGTTGGGTTGAAGTCTTTATTTTCTTTATCTTTATTTAGAATACTGATTGGTGAATTAGGTAGTGAATAAGTGCTAGACTTGGAGTAAGGAACACCTGGAGTCAAATCCTGACTCTGAAATTTTCCCAGGTGAGCACAGGCAAGTCACAAATGTGCTGTATCTAGTTTCCCTCATCTGTCAAATGGGGACTTCAGCACTTAGCTTACAGGGCTTTTGTGAAGTTAAATACCATAAATATATAAAATGACTTTTAAATTATGAGGTATACATTGTATATGCCTGTCAGTTATTAATCTAATTAATAACCAGCAGATTGTCCAAGTGCTTCACTGGTATCCACACAAAGCCAAGAGATTTGGAAGAAAGCCTCTGGTATGTTGGGTGCCCCCCCACCCCATCCCCTGGATGATTTACTTGAAGTCATGGACAAGAGCTGCCTAGGATGAACACTCATTGATAAGCCAAGGTCTGTGTTTTTGGAGGGAATGTAATCAAAGAACTCTCCCTTGTTGTATGCATTATTAAGGATATTTGGTTTTCCCAAATCACTATATCTACTCTGCCCATCCTATTTTAAGAATCTAGTCTGGAATTAGTGAAACTTGGAATCTAAAGCATGGGACTCAGTCTCTCAGTCAGTCAATGCACATCTATTATGTATCTACTATGTATCTGCTATGTGACAGGTACAACCCTAAGTTGTGGGGATACTCAGAGAGACAAAAGACAGTTCCTATTCTCAAGGAGATCACAGTTGAATAGGAAAGATGACATGCAAACAACTATGTACAAACAAATCTGTGACTGGTCCAGAAGCTCTGTGGTTTCTGAGAAATCCTTTTAGTTTTGATGTTTTTACAATGACTTAACTTTGCTCTAGAGTTGACCTTTGTCTCCAGAGGAACCTATTATCAAGCCACAGTACTTTGCTGTTTGCTTCAGCTATTGGAGTGCCTTTGAGCCTTGCCTTTGATTGTATCAAGTCTTTATTGGAAACAGTATATATTGTGTTACCCTTAATAGGCCTAAGGGAGTTTGGAGACTTTCCTTGCCCTTGATAGGCTCACATGGAGCCCACAGTGGAAGGAGTTTGCTAAATAGCAGAACAGGAAGGATGGAGCAAGAAGGGCGGAGCAGAAAGGAGCAGAGTAGAGCAAAGCTCGAGCAAAGCTGGGACCATGCAAAACTAAGAGGGAGAATGCTTGTGATTTTGTCACTCTGTTAATCTGTTTTACTTTCTGTGAACTGAAAGAGAATGTTTGTGAGGTCAGCTCTCTGTAGTACTCTGTTGTTCTGTCACACAAAAGCACCCTGTCTGTTGTTCTTAGACAAAAGCCCTGAAAGAAGACTTCACTCTTGTTACAGAAGTCTTGAAAGAGAATTTTACCGCTGTTACAGAATTTCTGGGACTTTGCTGTTTATTTCTGTTTGGTTTCTTGGAAAGGAACTTTGTTGATTTTTGTTACTTTGTCAGACAGAAAGTGAATTGAGATGATAGTGCCAGCAATGTGTGTAAATATTACTGTAGTTCTGTTAAGCTTAATGTGTATAAATATTGTTGCATCTCTGTTAAGTTTTGTCTTCCTAGAAACAGAAACTTTGAAGAACTTGGAGTGGAGCAGTCCCAGTAAGCTGACAGATGAAACAGGAGCAGAGAGCTGCCTACATTTGAATCCAGGCAAGTGTGAATCTAGGCAAGAGTTGGGAGAGCTGCCTACCTGTGAATTCAGGCAAGAGCTGGGAGTGGTCAGCCCATGGAAGAAGAAGAGGAGTCCTGAGGTTTGGAAGTCAGCCTGGAGTTAGGATGAAAGAAGACTTTACTTCGGTGCTCTGTACTGACTGATGAGATTAATGACTCACTGTGACCTAGGAGTGGGTGGTGTTTGTACTTTCTGCTACCTTTAAGGATGACTAGCTTAAGGATGATTGGAAGCCAGCCTTGAGTCAAGATGAAAAAAGACTTCACTTGGACACTATGTATTGAATAAGGAGATTGTAACTTACTGAATGATATGTTTTGTTTAAGACTATGTGGTCACCTTAGTAATAAGTCGTTATGTTGTTGTGAATGTTGTGCTTTAATTTCTTGAATGTTTTTAGTTTACTGCTGAATAAATACAGTTCACTATACTGTGCTATTAGATCCTTAAAATCAGCAGTCCTCAGGAGAGCTGCTTGTGATTGGCTTTACAGATAACAGCATAGTGTAATGAATAAAGCACTGAATTGAAGTCCAGAAGACCTGGCTTCAAATCCCACCTTATGCATTTACCAGCTGGGTGACCCTGGGCACATCACTGTACTTTCTGTGCCTTAGTTTCTTTGTGTGTAAAATGAGGGAGTTGGACTCTATGGTTTCTTCCACTTCTAAATCTATGATCCTGAGTTGTGAAATCTATCTTGTCACAGACCGAGGAAAACAACAGAAATAACTCAACTTCCTAGAGGCTCATGAAACTAGAACATTCTCTGTTGGTTAAGAAAGACAAGAATGCCTCTCTGCTAGGCTGTCCTCATCAGTACCTTGCAAAGACTGAAAGGCTGAGGCAATTAGGTGGCACAGTGGATAGAGTTATGGACTTGGAATCAGACAGACCTGAGTTCAAATCCAGCCTCAGACACTTACTAGCTCTGTGACCTTGGACAAATCACTTAATCTCTGTTGGCCTCAGTTTCCTCAACTGTAAAATGGAGATAATGATAGCATCTACCTACTAGGGCTGTTGTGAAGATCAAATAAGATAATATTTCTAAAGAACTTAGCACAGTGTCTGGCAGATAGGTATATACACAGGATCACAGAGATAAAATATGGCAGAAGGAGGACTTAAACTCAGGCCTTCCTGGCTTTGAGACCAACTCTTTCCACTCCACCATGCTACCTCTATTATTTATTATGTATTAAGTATGGGCAGTAGCGTGCTTCCAACCCTATCCACGCAATAGCAAGAGATCTAAAGGAAGACTTCTGGTACACTGGGTAGGATACTCTTATGAGAGATTTGTGAGAGGCTATGAACAAGAATTACACATGGTGGCATGAACGGCTTGTGATCTGCCTTGGAGGTGATGTCTGAAACTATGAGATCAGAGATACCTCAAAGGATTGAACAATGTGCAAGTTGCTGGGCCCAGAAAAGAATATTAGATTTGGAGCCAAAAGACTTGGAGTCATGTCCCAAATGTATTATTTAGAAACTTTGTGACTTTTAGAAAGTAATTAATTTCTCTGAGCCTCAATTTCCTCACCTTTAAGGATACTTACAGTATCTACCTCACAGGGTAATGAGATAGTGTGCATAAATGTGCTTTGAAAACTGTCAAGTTGTTTTAGGCCAAGACTTTCAGGGTCCTTGGCCACATAGCTTCCCAGTTCTACAAAGGTCATTAGGCAGATATGCAAGGAAAGTATAATCTTGTAGGGTGGATGCCCTCATTGGTTTCATGAATATCTAAAGAAAGTACTGAGTTAATTTGCAAGTCTTGATTGTAATACCCTGTTTGTGCTCTGGACATGGTCCCAGGATAAAGAGCTTAACAAGTGATTGGCTTTGGATTGGGGTAGAGAAAGATTGAGGCCAAGGGTGGTTCCTTGCATTCTGTTAAGGGTATATAAACCTTGTATCTTCCATGTATCTTTGGCTCTGTATGAAATAGGTCTGCAATAAACAGACTATGGAATACAACCCCATCTCTTTCCCTCTTCTTATTCAGCTAGAAGCTCTCTCTTTCTCTCTCTCTCTCTCTCTCTCTCTCTCTCTC
>CM053599.1:162659869-162687439 GCA_028646575.1 Pseudocheirus occidentalis | reverse complement strand
CCACAGCTGCCACTGATCCACTCCTCTGGAGGCTCCAGCTGCAGCTCTTCCTGACCACGCTGGGGCCAGACCATGGTTTCAGGCTGGGCTGGTTTTGGTTCCCAGCCTGCTGCAAAGAGTCCTTTGTGCTGAGCTGCCTGCAGTGAGAGATGTGTTTTCTGTATTTTTGTGAGTTTTGGAGCCCTAAAATTTGTTTAGAGTCATATTTTATGGGTATTTGAGATGACTATATGCCAGCTGCCATGTTTTTCTGCTTCTAAGCCGCCATCTTGCCTCCACCCCTCGAAGAAACTCTTAAAGAAGGAAAGAGGTGAGTGTAAAAGATTATTTGAAGCTAAATATAAAAAACAACAACAACTAAGATCATGGCAACTGGTCACTTCTTGGCAAATAGAGGGATAAAAAAATGGAAGCAATGTCAAATTTTATATTTTTGGTTTCAAAGGTCACTGTGGACAATGGCTGCAGCCATTAAATTAGAAGATATGCTTGCTCCTTGAAAGGAAAGCTATGGCAAATCTGGACAGCATACTAAAAAAACAGAGATATCACCTTGCCAATAAAGGTCCACCTAATGAAATTTATGGTTTTTCCAGTAGCAGTGTATGGCTGTGAGAGTAGGACTATAACGAAAACTGAGTACTGCCAATAGACACTTTTGAATTGTAATGCTAGAGAAGGGTTTTGAGAGTTCCTTGGACAGCAAGGAGATCAAATCAGTCAATACATAAAGAAATTAATTCAGACTACTTGTTGGAAGGGCAAATACTGAAGATTAAGTTTAAATACTTTGGTCACATAATGAGAAAATAGGACTTATTGGAAAAGACCCTGATGTTGGGAAAGATTGAAGGCAAAATGAGAAGGAAATGACAAAGGATGAGATGCATAGATAGTGTCATAGAAGCAATCAACATGAGCTTAGAAAGACTTTGGGAGATGAAAAAATCTGTTGTTCTGTGGTCCATGGGGTCAAGAAGAGTTCAATATGAACAGGATTAAATGAGATCATAATTCTAGCACATAGTGGGCACTATTCAAATGTTAACTATTATTTTTATTATTAGTTTTGTGTCCAGCACCTATCACAGTGCCTGACATATAGTATATATGTTGTAAATACTTATCTATTGATTGTTTTGTTAATGGTCAACATATCGTGGATAGCTCTAATTATTAGGATTTTTTCCCTTATATCACCTCTTTGGCGAAGTTCCTCTTCTGGAAGCTTGGAATATGGATAAGACAGTCTTTGAGGTCTATTCCAGCTTTTATATTTTAAGGTTAAGTGACTCAGTTCTTAAATACTAACAACATTTGTGGTAGATGCTGTGAGAGACACAAAATTTAACTAACTTGTTCTTTAACCTCATGCAATTTAGAATCATTTCCCCTTGTGGTATTGATTTTTATTAATTTTAATTTCTACTTACATATTTTATTTTAATTCCTTAATTTCTAAATATATCCCTTCCTTCTCTACTACTTAGTCAGCCATCAGTTGTAACAAAGAATAAAGAAGAGGGGGGAAAGAGCAAATAAACAAAATAAACAGAGTTACCTTATTTGCAATTTTTCACAAGTATAGTTTCCCACTTCTACAAAGAAAGGAAGGAAGCATATTTTCTCAATTATTCCCTGCAGCCAAACTTAATTATTATTTGTTATTGCTGCCATTCTTTCTGCATTGTTGTAGTCATTGCGTATATCATTATCCTAGTTCTGTTTACTTCATTCTACATCAAATCCATGTTTCTCTGAATTTTTCATATTTATTATTTCTTACTGTATGGTAATATTTCACTGTAATGTTTGTAGTTTAAAATGTAGTTGAGGATTATGACATAATATACATTTTTATTGTTGCTGAGCCATTTCGGTCATGCTGACTCTCTCTGTGATTTGGGGTTTTCTTGGAAAAGATACTGTCGTGGTTAGCCATTGTCTTCTCCAGCTCATTTTATAGATGAGGAAACTGAGGCAAACCGGGGTAAGTGATTTGCCCAGGTTCACACAGCCAGTGTCTGAGGCCGTATCTGAACTCAGGACCTACTGACTCCAGAGCCTGCCCTCTATCCACTGTACCACTTAGCTACCCCTTTCTATCTAGAATGACATTTAATTATGTTTGCCTGTTCTTTCTAACCAATGCAGCTAATCAGAAAATGTAGGAAAAATAACCCATCCCAAAGACCAACATTTGAACAAATCAAGAAGATTTTGTACAAGATGAATCCCAACAAAGTTAGTCCAGTGGACATGATGATGACTTTGGTGAGTTTGGAAAATGCTTAGATCACATTAAGAGCCAACCTTGAAAATTATGAAAACATGAGCTTATATAATGCAACTTCTAGGTATCACTATGTCAAGAATTAATCTGATGTTTTCAGGAATGAATGGGTAATCTACCCACTATGAATTAAACTAAGAGTTCTCAATTGGCGTTTATTACATAGAATCTTAAAGAGATGATGATTCCAAAGGTGAAGTTCTTTTAAGGAAGGAAACTCCTCTTTTTTCAGGCAACTACTAATTTAGGAGTCTTTCAACAAATCCAATGATTCTATATAGAGAACAAAGTGATTCTTTCTAACAATTTCTCTTTGTGATGCTTAGATGGAAAAGTATAGTAAACACCTAGAAGTGTTGGTGGTTGAAAGAACCCAGGATCTAATGCATGAAAAACAAAAGACTGATCATCTGCTGTATAGTAAGTATTTAATCATTCAGATTATGAAAACTGCAGTGATTTTATATAAATTCAAGTACATTCAATATGTTTACCAAGCACTAGATACATGTAAGGTGCATTGCTAAGCAATAAAGATAAAAAATAAAATAAGACAACCCCAGTGATTAATAGAGGAAAATCCATGTATGAAAAACTATAATATGATCAAGTATAGGAAAAAAGGTCAAATGGACTGGCATGAGAAATTCAAAGAGGGAAGAATAACTTCTAGTTATTCTCTGATGGAGCAATTGTTGTCAGTGAGGGTTTACACAGCCAGTGTCTGAGGTCAGATCTGAACTCAGGTCCTACTGACTTCAGGGCCTGCTCTCTATCCACTGCACCACTTAGCTACCCCTTTCTATCTAGAATGACATTTAATTATGTTTGCCTGTTCTTTCTATAATTCAGCTAATCAGAAAATATAGGAAAAATAATCCATGTAGGTTATTGCAGGAAATGTTAATGTAGGAAAAATACCTCTCATCTTCATAGGTGATTGTGGAAGCTGAATTTTGTGGAAAGGTTAGATTTATCAAGCTAGTCTAATGAGTAAACTTAAACACTCTGCTCTATGCAAGCATATCAGTAAAAAGAAAGTCAGATAACTGATAGGAAAGAAAATTGAGTCATTCAGTCAACAAATATGATTAAGTGCCTACTCTATGATAAGCACTGGGCTAAGTCCTTAGATTACAAAGCAAGGCAGAAAAAAATAGTTCCTGCTCTCATGGAGCTCAGACTAATGGGGGAGAGGCTATATAAACAATTATCTATAGACAAGATATATAAAATATAAATTGGACATTTAGGGAAAAGCACTAGCATTAGGAGGGATTAGAAAAGGCTTCTTGTAGATAGTGAGATTTTATCTGGGCCTTGAAGGAATCCAGGGAAACCAGAAAACAGAAATGAGGAGCAAGAGAATTCCAGGCATTGTGGAGACAGCCAGTAAAAATGAATGGAGTAGGAAGATGAAGTGTTTTGTTGAAGAAGTAGCAAGGAGAACAAGGAAAACTGGAGGACTTAGAAGCTGGATGAGATCTAAGAAAGTCAGAAAATGCTCAAAATTAGTTTCAAGTGTTAAAAAAGGCAGCAGTTGTAGTTAAACGAAATGTTTATGGCTTTCTACTTCTTATAAGCTATCAAAGGATGAAAAAAAGTTACATGAATGGTCTTTTAATGTCAAGAATCATTGAAGCTATGGATCCATGTAGGATGTTTAGATATAAGGGAAGGTTTAGAACAACTTAGCATTACCATGGACTGGTGTTATTAGGAAAGGATATGCTGAGAAGGCAAGACTTGAATTGAATCATGAAGATGCATATAATTTGTTGAGTCTGTTGTAAAGAAGTCGTTCTAGGTATAAGAACAGCAGGAGGGTAGGCTTTGAGTCAAAAAAAATATAGCATCTGTGGAGAATAAAAACAACTTGTATCTATGTATTGCCTAACTGATTTGTCTGAGTCAGATAAAATTGACTAAATTTTTGCTATAAGTGACTGAATTAGTGGGTTGGTTAATCCTTATGTAGAGTTACCAGCTTATGTGGAAAAACAAGTAAGATGAACCAAGTTCAAATTTTTTAGAGCTGTTTTTATAGACTATAACTTGGAAGGAGTAAGGCACTTGAGGGCTAAAGAGTGAATGTCAGTGGTAGTTATTTCTCTTTGGAAGAGCAACTTTGAGGGTCTTACCATCCCAGCTTGATGGTTTTTTTCTTTTTTATAATTAAGTGGCCATCCCATGACTCACTTTGTAAAGAGGCCTATTCACTGAATAGGCATTAAATCCTCATTATGAAAAGGTTTTTGCCCAAAAGTGCCAGGGTCTCCCATTGCATTCTGGGTCATGTCAAGTCATCCTGACGAATATCTGGCCACTGGACCCAGATGACTCTGAAGTAGAAAGTGAGGCTAATGACCTTACACAACCCTTCCTCACTCAAATCAAAGTCTATTGCAAATCGTCATCATTTCCCTGATGTCATGGCCCTCTTTAGTAATGAATGACATACCCAATAATGACAACATTACCAGGGTAGATTATGAATATGTATATGAACCTAGTAAAATAGAAATTCCTGAAGGAGTTATGAAAATATTACCCTATTTCACATGCTGAAATAACTGTAAATTCAGGGTTTTCTTTTTTGCTATGATTAGACTCAAATAAATATTCATCCTCTGTCCCTCTAGGGGATCCCACACCTCTTGCAAACCAAATGAGTACTAAATGTACTTAATAAATCACTATAGTTGTTATAGTTTCTATCCTGTAGTTAGCATGGAGATCCTTCTTCTTTTGTGAGTACTAAGACTTCTCACATTATGTGTTTCAGGAGCAGGTCTAGAAAGGGAGGAAAAAACAAAAACTGCTTATATAGAAACAAACAGAAAGATCACCTTTGTTTTGGGGAGGTATTTATTTTAAGTTTAAGACCAAAATGCATGTTAAGGGCTCAAAAACCAGTAAATTCTCTGAATGATTAACATGTTTATAGCACTGTAATAGAATATTATTATACTATATGAAATGGTGACTTCAGTGATTTTAGAAAAACATGGAAAGATTTGCACAAAATAATGGAGAGTGAAATGAACAGAAGCAAGAGAACATTGTATTTAGTAACAGAAATACTATTTTAAGAATGACTTTGAGTAAGTTATTTTATCTATTATAAATACTCAAATTAACCAAAGGGACATATGAGGAAAGACTCTATCTGCATCCAGAAGAAGAACTGATAAATAGATGTATAGAATAATTATATACATGTATATATGTATATGTATGTATATATAATGTGTATATGTGTGTTTATGTGTGTGTATATATGTGTGTATATATACACGCATATATTTGTCTCTAATGTTATCCTTCTCTAGAGTGTGAGGGAAGGGTAGATAAAAAGGGAAAAAAAGAAATTTGCATGGTAATTTTGTTGTATATTTAAAGGAATAGAAAGTTGTCCGTAGCAGATTTATAGCTTAATGTGCAATTATCTTTTCTTATTGTACTGTTTTATGGAAATGCTTGTTTTATTCCATAAACTAAAAGAAAAAAATATGTTCATGGTATTGCAGACTTCTGGAGTATAGGAACTGTGTGTGACTGACTATTCAATATCAGTTCACAAAATAATTCTACCAGGTAGACACAGAAAGCATGGGGCAGGAGGAAGAGGATAAATCAAAATAATGAATGTCTGCTTTGCTATTTGGTTAGCGCATGAGGTTTAAGGCTAAGATGTGCCATTTATAATTTTTCTGTGCCATAGTCTCCCCTTAACCTCTAACTCCATCTTTACAATGTGTGACATTAGACACAAGAGTGTATATGGATCAGTACAGATCTATTACAACTGGGAAACCAATTTAAAGTGACCTACTTTCAGTATATGGAAGCAATTCATGATGATAAATAGGAATGTTCTACAGGGAAGAGAAAAAGAGAGGAGAAGGAGGAAGAAGAGGAGAAAAGGAGGAGGAGGAGGAGGAAGAAGAGACAGACAGAAACAGTGAGACAGAGACAGAGAAAGAGAGAGACAGAGAAGGCTCTTTGTGTAATCTTCTCATGAAAATATGATAATTACCAATTCTCTTTCACATGTCAAAACAGGCATGTTACCCAAACAAGTTGCTGATGACCTAAGACAAGGCAAATCCCCACAAGCCCAAAGTTACTTAAGTGCAACCATCTTCTTCAGGTATGTTAACGTGACTTGATTTAGAATTGCATTTCAAAATACAACAGTATAGATAGTCCTACCATTTGTGTATTGGTTTTATAAGATGAAGTGTACATACTGTCTACAAATAGAGACTAAAATGCATCTGTTTAAGTAAGATATTGACAGAGCTTTATAGATTGACCCTTTAAATAGCACTCAAATCGATTGGTGGGATTTGGTTATGTTTAAAATTTTTTTTTCTTCTAATGTAGATGTTACATAGAGATATACCAGCTTCAGTGAGCTAAAAGGAATACATTTTAGCAAAAATAGCATGAAATTACTCTAGAAATGTACATTTTGGCCTCTCGGAAATTGTGTATTTTAAAATTTGAAGTAAATAGGTCACACAGTTCTTTACTGCCATAAGAAAGACAATGTTGATAATATCAGCAGCATCATTGAAGCTGAGAATACATTTTGCTTGAGGGCAACTTTATGAATTTCAGAGAAAAATCCATAAAATCTCAGCTCTAAACACTGACATGGAAAAGACCAAAATTTGTATTTGCATGAAAGCATCTTGCTAAACCCAAAGCATGTAAGAAATACTAAGAGTTAATGTGATTATCTTAATTGAACATATATTGTGCAATTAATTGAGTAGCTTGTTCAAAGTAATTGATGAGGTGCCTTCCAGAGCAATATTGCAGAAACCCTATCTAAAACCGCAGACAGCACCAAACTAACATCTAGAGAAAAATGACAGAGGAGCTGAAAACCAATTGAAAAGGGATTAAATTCCTTAACAATTCAATTAAACAGATGTTTATTAAATACACTACTATGTCCCAGGCAACAGTGTGCTTGGTGCTGGTATCTATCATGTATATATTATGTATTTGGAAACTTTAATCTAAACAAATAGTGTTTCTTTAAAAATTATTTCAGCCTTGAAATTTTATTACATTTTTATTTAATTTTTAATTTATTTATACATACGCTTGGCTCTGTATGTATAAGTTTTTTTAATTTTTGAGTAAACTAATTGATAAGGAGAAACTGAGATAGTCTGAATGTTTGAAGCTAGTTTTCCTTCCATTTGGCTAGATGGAGGCAGGTTATGCCATTATAATCTTTCAAAAAGCATAATAACTTTATTTTAGAACAATTTGCTGGTCACCAGTTGAATCCTTCTGAGATGGTTTCTCATAACTAAGGGAAATATCATTGAACAAGAAGGCAGCTATGCTTATCAGAACTTGTCATATGCCTTGCCTGACTTAACTATTTTCTATCCTGTGTGCTTCCCCAGTGATATTGTTGGCTTCACTCAGCTGTCTAGCACCAGTACACCATATGAAGTTATAGACTTCCTCAACAAGCTATATACTTATTTTGATGAGATTATAGACAGCTATGATGTCTACAAAGTGGAGACAATTGGAGATGCATGTGAGTAATTACCAAACTGATGTTTTCCTCTAGGGATATTAATAATAGATTGTAGTTGGAATAAAACTGGAGATGAATGGGAATCAATGATTTGTATATATGAAAATTCAAACTACCTTATTAAGGGCAATTTTATTATGAAGGAAGAACTCAGATTTAATTGAATTTAATTCTTGCTAGCTTATTTTCTAATTTTATTTCTTGAAGTCAGATTCCCCAACACCCAAAGATACAAAGGTACAAAGATTTTCTGTTCCTTAGTTTATCCATATTCACCTTGTCAACATGGTGATTGAATGGGTATCAAGAGAGTAGGCAGGGAATCAGTGAGAAATATTTAAATTTCTATGAAATAGTTATTTTGTAACTTTTCTTAATTTAAATGTATTTATAGAAATAAATATGTAATATTAGTTTTTTTAATTAGCTACTGGAAATGAATTTGTAGCATTACTTGAATTTCTTTTAAAATCTAGAATTATAGGGGGCGGCTAGGTGGCGCAGTGAATAGAGCACCAGCCCTGGAGTCAGGAGTACCTGAGTTCAAATCCGGCCTCAGACACTTAACACAAAAAACTAGCCGTGTGACCTTGGGCAAGTCACTTAACCCCAACTGCCCTCCAAAAAGCAAAAAAAAAAAATCTAGAATTATAACATGACAAATTGGACAAATGCCAAACCTCTTAATAAGTTATAATAAAAGGATATGTCACTTATATGTAGTCTTTTTTTCATTCTAACATTATTTTTTCCTTTGTTTCCCATTTATTATTGGGAATTACATCAACTAATAAAGTTGACGATAGCCAACTTTTTATTGAACTATATGCTGGTGTAGTTAATGATGTTTATCTGAACAGTTTTTTGTTTTTTTTTTGCTTTTTGGAGGGCAGTTGGGGTTAAGTGACTTGCCCAAGGTCACACGGCTAGTTTTTTGTGTTAAGTGTCTGAGGCCGGATTTGAACTCAGGTACTCCTGACTCCAGGGCCGGTGCTCTATTCACTGCACCACCTAGCCGCCCCCTGAACAGCTCTTTCTTAAGGGTCTCTCCAGTGAAGAAGAGAGAATCAGAAATAATGAAACTCAATTACCCAGGGTTCAATAAACCTAAAATCATGTACTTGTAGGAAAAAGCTCTTTATTTGATAAGGATCACTGCCAAAACTAGAAAAAAGTCCTGAAAAAAATATACTTAGACTGAGATTTTTAACCCCTTTCACAATAATTTCAAAATGACTACATGACCTAAACATAAAAATCATACCAAAAAAATTGAAGAGATCATATACCTTTCAAAACTATGGATAAGAGATAAATTCTTAGCATAAGAGATAGAGATGATTGCAAAAGATAAACTAGATGATTTTGATGATGTGAATTTAAAGAGCTTTTGCATAACAAAACTAATGTGTCCATGATAAGAAAGAAAACAATCAAGTGGGGAAAAGAACAGCAACTTTGTATTGATTTTGTCTTTTTGGATAAGCATTTGGTATCTAAAGATATAAAGAAAATTGACAGAAGTACATTACCAAAAGCTATCCTAATAGGAGATGAACAAAAAGTTCTCAAAAGAATTGTAAACTTTTGACTATATATAAAAGAATGCCCCAAATTAAAAATATAGAAACACCAATCAAAATAACTTTGAGGTTTCATCCCTTGGGAAAACTGGCAAAGATGACAAAAGATAGGGATATTCAATATTAGAGAATTTGTGAAAAGACAGGAACACTAATACATTGTTTGTGTAGCTGTCAATTAATTCAACCATTGTAGAAAACAGTTTGGAATTATACCAAGACAGTGCCTGAACTAACCACACACTTTGACTCATAGATTTTATTGCTAGGCATGTATCAAAGGAGATTGATTAAAAAGGAAGGCTCTGCACCAAAGTATTTATAGTAACACTTTTTTGGTAATAGAGACCTGGAAAAAAAATTAGATGCCCAATGATCAAAGAATAACTAAACAAATTGTGGTATATGAATATGATGAAGTATTACTATGCTATAAAAGAACAATGAAAATCATGAATATAGGGAAACATGAAAAGACTTCAAAGAACTAATGGAAAGTAGGATCACCAGAGCCAAGAAAACAATATATATAATGTATAAAATAATGTAGATGGAAATATCAGTACCCCCAAAACAATTAAAAATGTTGCAAAATTACAAAAAACAAACTTGGTTCTAAAGAAAAGTTATAAGAAGACACCTTCCCTGATTCATTTGCAGAGGTTGGGATTGATGATACAGGTCCACACATGTGAAATTGTCATATTTTAAAAAATGTTTTGCTCAGTTTTTCTGTTTTTTTCTCTTTCTCTTCTTCTTTTCTTTCTTTTTTTTCATCTTTTTGAAGTTCTTTGCTATGAGGAATGGCTCTCTGGGAGTGGAGAGCTCAAGAAATAAAAGGGGAAACAGGGATGATGCAAAAATAAGCAATATCAATAAAATCTAATTTTAAAAAGAGAGCACCTTATTAATTCATCATCAAACAGATCAACTCTGTTTCAGGATACAGAAATAATTGATGAATAATATCACATCCCCATTACTAATCTTTAAAATACGTGAAATTTTTTAAAGGAACTGTCCCAATTTTTTTTAAGGAATATCTATAAACTATAGTCCCATGAGTTTGATTTTGATTCTTACCAAAATCTAGAATATATTAGTGAAGGGATGGCACATGAACATTTAGAAAAGGAAACAATAATCAATAATAATCATACTTATCATTGATAATTTGGACGCTGACTGTAATCAGACAGCAAGGGAGATGTTTCTGGAATATCTCTGTCTTTAAATGAGTCCCTGTTGGAGGAAATTAGTGAGATATATTATATTACATATGCGAATTGTACAGTTGTAACAATGGCCATCTAAATGTAATGGAAAGGACATTGGGTGATTTGGAGTCAGAGACTCTTGGTTTTAATCTTATCTCTACTAATTATTACCAGTATGACTTTTGGGTGAGTCACTTAACCTTAATGGGTCTCCATTTTTAATCTATTTTTTTTTACATTTTCTATTTTGCATATTTTATCTGTAAAATGAGGAGGTTTCACTTAGATGACACCTAAGATCTCTTGACTATATGAGACATCACCATTCTGTTTTTAATGCCCAAACAGCCTTCATAGGAGATGGCAGCCCCTAAAGCTAATACAATATTAGTTTATATTGAGTGAAATAGTGTCCAGAAATAGGAAGGGTGTCATTCTATTGGCTTGGGAAGTTTTGTGCTACTAGAAAGAAGCTTCAAGATGGTGCTGGGTCTTGTGATCTTGCTTTATGAGGACTGCATAAATGAAGTGGAAATGTATAACCTTAGGGGGAACATGAGGGCTACATTTTAGTACTTGAAACTGTAATCAGTGCTTTTTATATACATATGTAAATAGAGAGAGAAAAGAATATATCCCACATATCTAACAGGATGGTTAAATAACCTTCACAGATGAAGGACTGATGCTGGAACTTCAAGTACTTGAAGAGGTAGTCTTAACTACAAGCAGGCACCTGTTACCCCATCCTACCATGGTCAGATTCTTCTAGGCTCAATCTAGTATTTTAAAATGTTAAATTGCTATTTGCAAGTAATATTTCATTGTGATTTTGACTCGTATTTTGTAAAATTTATTCCCCAAATTTCCAAATATTGATTATGTGAGGCTTAAGTCTCATTTCTTGCTTAGAAACTACCTCCCCACTCCAAGTGACTCACAAAGAAGCACATTTACGTTATAGTTTAGTATAGCTTTCCTTCATGAAATGGAAAGATAATAAACCATAGAATTGAGACTCTCTAAGGATTGTTCATATATAAGGGTCAGGTATTTCTATGCCCAGTAAGGGTCCTTGACTCATTAATGGCCAAGTTCATACACATCTTCTCAAAGAAGGAGGTAGTGCTGATGTAGCTGGGTCTGGATTCCTCCCCTTCCCACTCCCATCTTTGATACTTATAATCAGGTAAACCCAGATGCTTTTATTGAAGAAACCCTCCCAAACCATGCAGTCAAAGTCTCAGAGAGAAAGAGCAGGAATCATATCACCAGCTTCTGCTTCAGCTCCTTTACTCAGAATCCCACTGGTGGTCTGCTGCCCCAACTCCCTGCATGTCTTAGTACAACAGTCTCTTCCTGCCAGCATTTACGCTGCTATCCTGGAACTTCATGGACACCCAGAAGATACAGGGGAAAGGTGAGAAGAATGATTCTCCTGACACACAGGCCTTTCTCTCTTCATCATGGCTCTCTGGCCCTTCCTATAACAAACAGGGAGCCATATGGTAGGGTAACATATCTCCCTCTCTGCTATGCTCCTTATGCTAGTGTAGCTGTTATATCCTCCATCACAAAATCCAGTCTACCTTTTTGAGGCACCCTGGTCAGCATGCCAATTTGTGGCCTTTTTCCAGGTTTCTTTTCCTTCTGATTATGATAACCAAAACTTCACAGTTCCAATAGGAAAGCTGACAAATAAGGAGCAAAGTTACAGCTATGGAAGCCATAAGGGTTATAAAATGTTATTATACAGATGATGGGTTAGACTCCTTATGCTTGGCATCAGGGCATAGAACTAGAAGCAATAGGTAGAAGTTGAAGAGAGGCAGATTTAGGGCTGAGGTAAGGAAATCTTCCTAACAATTAGAGTTATCCACTAGAGGACTATATTGTTTTAGCAAAGGCCAGTTGACTAATTTGGGGGATATAGTAGAAGGGATTCTTGTCAACTAACTGTCCCCCATACATGCAATGCTCTCCTTCATCACTTGCACCTCCTGACTTTCTTCAAGTTTCAGTTCAAATCCTACTTTCTGCAAGAGGCTTTCTGTAAGGGTCTACACCCCACATGCCTATTGCTAGTCTCTTTGGATTATCTTCTATTTACGAACTATCTAGTTTATGCAGTTACTTGCATAATGTCTCTCTCCTATTAGATGGTGAACTCCTTGAGAGCAGGGAATGATTTTTTTCCTTTCTTTGTATCTCCAGACTTTAGTACAGTCAGTGTTTAATAAATGCTTGTTGAGTGACTGAATAACTAGTGCCTATAACCCACACCACGCTCTTTGACTTTAGTGCCCACTGCTAAGATTGATGGCTTTAGAATGCTTCGTCCACTGTGAAGTCAACCTTTTGCTGAGCCAATCCACTTGGCCAGGCCATGTGATCTTATATAACAATGGAGGCAACAGGATTCAGTCACCTACCCTTAAAATCTTATGATCATCTTTGATTTTTCAAAGGTTTCCCAACACCCTACATTGTTGGGACTTCAAAATTGTCCAATCTACAATTAAAGAAACTGAGGCAGAATTATAAATCAATGATACTTTATTAAAGAGTCAAAGGCTTCCTCTAATGAAATGGACCTCAAATTTTTCTCATGATCTGAGATGCCTCCTTCTTCTAGAGCCTTGGTTCTTTAGTGCTTGATACTCAGACTAAAAATACAGAAATTCTTTGCTCAATAGACCTTGTCCATGATGATCCTTTAGAAAGGTCTATACAAAATACAGAATTTTGTTGGTTGACAAATAAGCTTTTGAGCAGACCTTAACAGACCTATCTTGACTTTTCAGGAGGTTCTACCAAGATGATAAACACACCCATGTACTGGGATGGTAAACAGATGCTAAAAGTTCTACATGGGCAGATGAACTGGTAGAAAGGAAGGCCACAGGTCAGCAGCTGGGGTCACTCATTGACCAAGTACTCATAGTCATCTCTCCCTGTTGGGTAATAGAAGGTTGACAAAGGACAAAGAAGCAACAAAAAATAGCTAGGGGACTTTCCATGCAATTGAGCCATCTCTCCCATGTTGAACTTGGCCACCATAACAAGGAAAAACAAGTGTAGAAGGCCTCTACTTAACTTGCTATGATGAAGCAAGTGAACTTACAATCTGCAGTTCACAACTCTGAGGCCTACTGTCAGAAGTTATAATCACTACTTCTATGGAATCATATCAAACTGACTAATACTGACCAGAATAGAGTAGAGGTCCAATAAAATAAATCCAGTTAATCACCTATTACAACATCCAGGCAGTCACATCTTATTGATTCTTCCTTTGTATCAGCTCTTGTATCCATCTCTTGATTTCTATTCCCACTGCCAACACTTTCAGAACCTCATTACTTGATGTCCAAATTATTATAATAGCCTCCTAACTAGTTTATATCTAGTTTCTTTTCCCTTCAGTCTATCATAAATGCTTATATCAGAGGGTATTGCCCATTCAGAAACTTTCAGTAGCTCCTAGGAAGGAAAAAACACCCATTCTTTTTAATCTAGTATTCAAGATTATCTACAATCTGGTCCCTAGTTGATTGGTCAATATTTAGAACTAATTGGTGGATGACCAAAACTTACTCAGAAAGTTCTTTGTATTTATACTATTGTCACCTTTAGGTATATAGTTTGTAGCTTCCAAAGGTTCCTATAACAAAGTTTTAGGGTTACTAATAACTGTGTTTTGGATGTGTAAATAGTTCTATTTACAAAATGTTTCCTTGTTCCCTTTCCTGTTATGTAGTAGGGCATACAAGTGCACACACATACACTTATACACACAGAAATCATTGACCAAAATGTCAGAATCAATGGCTCCCTGACTAGATCAAATATTAACTGTAGATTTATTTTATTTTGTTCTTTATGGAAAAAAATATTCATTATATTCAAGTTGGATGTGTATCAGTGATGCAAGGATGGATTCACATTAGGAAAACCATTGACTTAATCCTACAATTTTGTTTTGTTCTTCAATTATCTAATAGCTCTATATGTGTTTTTTGTTGTGAGGGTGAGGGTGTAAAGCCAAGCACGAGCAGTCTTTCAGAAGAATGCTGCTGTGAACAGTTTTTAAGGTTCTGATTACAGAGTATAATGAAAATTCTATTCCATAACAAATCAGAGCAAACCATTCAAAGTAAATCAAAGTACAGCATTCACAATGTTACAACTTATCACGGAAAATCAAAATATAGAATTTACAACAAGTTATCACAGAAAATGGCCACATAGTTTTCACCACAGTGGTCACAAAATTTTCAACAAAGAACAATCATTTAGTAACTCAACCATTCAATCATCCTTAAGGAGGTTTGCCTCCTCAAGGAACACAAAAGTACAATAGTCAAAGTTCTCCACTCATGGGGCACACTAAGTTAACTCATCCATCACTAAGTACAATAATTTAGTCAATCAATCATTCAGTCAACTCAATCACTCATTCTTTATCATTCACTATTCAATTATCAGAAATACACAGATCTTTCACCCCTAGGTCACTAGTAAATTTACAATTTCTCAGTCAGTACAAAATATCCAAGTAAAAGTCTTCTTTCAGTTTGACTCAAGGTGGCTTCTCAGATTCCCTGGATCCCCTTCTATGGTCCCAGATCCTACCTGAATTCACCAAAGTGTCACATAGGTTCAAAGGCAGACAGCTCCTAATTCCTTGTCCAGCTCTCCATGCAGTTCCTGTCCTACACTGAATTTCACAGTGCCGGGTCCACCTTAAATCCTCCATGGTCTCTGTTCCTGGGAAGTCAAGGCTTAACAAAGCCACAAACAGAGAAAATCCTGGGACCACAGTCATGCTTCCTCAGTCTTCTGCTACTATGGCTGGTCCTTGGAAATCCTCAGCAGAAGTTTCAGCTGGTTTCCAGAATCAAAATCACTTCATCCAGGTTCTCAAAATAAAAATCATTCTCTCCAGCCTGGACCTCTCTCGCTCAGCCTCCAGAACCTGGCTCCAAGAAGATCTGAAATTCCAGCTAGGGCTTCTCCTTATATACCTGTTAGCTCCTCCTTGCTCTGCCCCTTCCTGTTACATCAGCAACTTCCTGTTGTGTCAGCAACAGGGGTTCATACCTTCTGTTTCTTTAACAGAGGCTTGATTAATTACTAGGTGCTAAGTAGCTCTAACCTTTGCCAATACAAAGGGATCTTCAAATTCAACTTATGTTACCATTACAAAAGCTCTCTGAAATATGACTTGACAGGAAAAAGATTGACTAACTAATGTTGGATTCTATTTGTAGAATATTGTGGATTAAAAGCCACTGTATCTGGGGCCCTGATAGCTGATAAGAAAGAGAGAAAAGATTTTTGCCTATCTTCATGGGGGAGGGCGCGGGGGAAACTAAAGATGGCGATCACGAACAGTGAGAGGACCAAATATTTCAGAAAATTACTATTAAATGGGATGATTTAAGATGACATCATAGACCTTAAAGAAGACAAATAAAATCAGTGAAGAATCAGGGAAGATTTTTTTTATGCATACCAGTATGTCAAAACTTGTTCCTGAATTTCAGCTTAATTTTCAGTAAGATAAATAGGGGAGGAAAAGATATAGGAGGAAAGAGGGAAGGAACTCATTTTTAAATGTGAACTCCTGAGCCTGAATTTGAGACTTAAAGCTACGTAAACCCAAGAACCAAAAAATTGCTAGTTATTAGTGTCTAACATCTAGCTTCATTGCCACTCTGGGTTTGGCTTCATTTTATTTGTGGCAATATTTAATAACTTTTATAAATACTTTCCAATCAAGCAGCTTTTATAAAATACACTATTATGGAAAATGTGAAACAAGGTTGTATTACACTGTTGTGGAATTAAAAAAAAATAATGAAACAAATATTTTGGCTGACTGGATCATAGATTTAGGATTGAAAGGATCCTTGAAGATCATGAGGTCATCTCATGCAACCCTCTCATTTTAAATTTTACAAAAAAAGGTCCAGAGGAGACTAAGTGATTAGCCCAAGTTCACTAGTTAATAAAGAACAAAACTGGAATTTGAACCCAAGTCCTTTGACTTTAATCTAGTCCTTTTTCCACTGTATCATGAAACCCCTTCCACTAGTTCAGTAGTTCTCAACCTGTGGGTGGTGACCCCTTTGGGGGTCAAACAGGGTCACCTAAGACCATGGGAAAACATATATTTCTGATGGTCTTAGGAACTGAGACACTGCTCCTCTATCCGTCTCCAGGCGGGTCCGCCCACATGTAAGTATTAAAGGGTCACGGCATCAGGAAGGTTGAGAACCCCTGGCCTAGTTGTATAAGCCCAATTCATTAGCTCTAATCACTATGGATTTTATGTATGTATATACATAGTCACACACATATATACACATAATATATCTCTAGCCATTGAAATTAATAGAGCTACATTGACATATATGCACATGATTGATCATATTTCATATAAAAATATATATAGATACATATTTTTGCTGTGCTAGAATTTTGTTGTAACAAATTGTGTTTCAAATAAGTGGGCCACCAGCTGGGTCCTGGAAATCTTTCTTTGCTATCCCTAAATTACTTCAGTAGTTATCGATGACTTCTTCATTGCTTTTGTGTGTGTGTGTGTGTGTGTGTGTGTGTGATAGCGCCACCTGTGATTACTCACATTCTTTTAAAAGTTTACCCTCTTTGAAGTATCTGAAAAATCATTTATTGAAATATTTTTTTAAAATTGCATTGTGTCCAGCGTGGATTTCCTTTGTGTGTGTACTTGGTCAGCTACAGCAACTCATTTGTCTTCATTTTCTTTAGACGTTTTTATATCCTTTTCATGTCTTAAGGTATGAGTCAAAACATGGTTCTTCCAGTCTTATCCATGAAGAAAAGAGATGAAATAATGCTGGCAAATCTGCTCTAGTTCATAACTATTTGTTGTCTGTCCTCTGGTTCATTTCCGTATTACCAATGATGACTTGTATACAAGAAGCGGTATGAAAGACTTCATAAAGTCCACATAACACCTGAAAAACAAATGGGTCAATCATGTATTGAGAGTTAGATTATAGATGGCAAGTCCAAGTTGCATTATTATTCACAGTGTATTTAATTTGCAATATATTCTTATGGAAGAAGTACAAGGCATTGGATAGGTGTGATTTAAGGATATTTAGAGCATAGACAAGAATTCTGTGGCAAGAGAAGGCCTGGATGGATTTTGGTCAATACCAGTAAAGGAAATAATCGTATCAATGAGATTGTGAATCTATCAAAGTAATTAATTCTCTGACAGAGAATTTTCAGTCCGGAAGATGAAATTCTGTGAGCTAGAACAAAAACTTGCCTTTTGGGGCTCTTACTAGAGAGAGGTACAAAGATGTGTATTTGGGTGTGTGTGTGTTGTTTGGTTGTTGTACAAGAGTTCCTCCACATCTAGAACAAGTGATGACAAAGGAGTTTGAGAAGCTGGAGTTTTAGGGGAACTTTCACTTTCAATTTTGCAAGTTGGAGATGAGTGGAGATGATGGAGAGTCAGGTAGAGATTAGAGGAAGTTACATTTGAAGTCTGCAATGGAATGACTATGCTGCAGTGGGATAGGCCTGCAACCGAGGCAAGAGTCAAACTTCACTTCCCTTGGCACCCCAGTCCCTCATTAGAGAGAACTTTTGTGGTCCCTGATATAGTTTCCACTTTCCTTATACTTTCTCCCATTGGGAGATTGTATGCAAAGACTTCCTGTGCTTTAAAGCTATATTTATAGTTTTTAGTTAATCAATTTTTGAATCTATGGTTTGATAAAGGATACAACTCTTTCTGTGAGTTGCCAGAAAGACAGAGACAGAATGACTGACAAAGTATGACAGAAATTTGGAATGTCTATCTAATTCATTCTGAGATAAATGAAAAATTATACTATAGACCATTATATTTTATAAACTTCCCAAAGTGCAAAAAACTGAATATGAGGTTTCCCTTTGACAAAAGTCTAAATCATGAATAAAAATGTTTAAGTAATAGAAAACAGATCAAGTAAAGAACAAAAGACATTTCCTTCAGAGGCAGGAACTTCGGATAAATTCACCCCTGAGTGATGAGTGGAGTGGAGGTTTGGGTATTTATATTTCACCCAGATTCTGTTCTTCCCTTTGCTCTCCTCCCAGTCCTTTCTACACGCCTTCCATGGTAGATGTCCCCTGGTTAGTTGGGCTAAGGTTTGATCTCTTCTCCTTGGTAATTATCTTCTCCAAAAGCATTGACCTGGTTGGCCTTTTTTCCTACCAGTCAACTCTGAAGAGGTCTCAGGACTGTCAAACCGACAAGGTGGTCCCCAAACCTGGACATATCTATCTTAGGAATGAAATTCATTCCCCTAAGATCAGGAGAGAATAAACAAAAAAGCAACCCCAAACCCAGGATCAGAGTCACAGAGGCAGGATTCAATTGTGATGTACGTAGTAGTTCACCATTTCTGATGGGGTTAGAGAAAGGATGGCCCTTCCAGATTTTCCTGTGGGAAAATTGGGGAGTATAAAGAAAGGTTTTGAGGTATAGAAACACCCAAATGATTTGCTGGTTGGCTAGAATCAGGTAAGGCAGCCTTGTATGTATCTTATTCAACCTCTAGTTAAACTTACTACCTCCCTTTCCCCCAAATCACCCCTACAAAAGTCATTGTCATTATGCTAGTACCTTTGCTGCTTTTTCTACAGCTTTGAATGATGCACTGACTCCTCTAGGACATTGGATTGTTGTTCAGTAACTACTTGTATACACTAAAAGAACTCAAAAAATTCAGTTAACAAACATTTATTAGTCTACAAGTGCCTACATAAATGATTATGACGAATCAGATTGCATTTAATTATTTTGAGTCCCTCTATCATTGACCCAAGACCCTATATTTCTAATGTGTATGTCAGAGAGAAGAGAAATACAACACTACAAGGGTGGTTGCCCAACCATGTACATGGTAAGAAAATTCACAGTTTGTCGGGAAACCAGAGCCAGACCCCACAGAATGAAGGGTATATTCCATTAATTTATGCCTGATATGATATTGTTCACTCAACAAAGAGAAGAGAGAATAATCCTCTTGAAGCACAAGAAGCTTGAAGTAGCCAGTTCTAAGTGGTAATCTGTTCTCTCATTGAAAATGATCAGGGGTGTGCCAAAGCATAGTGGGGATTATCTTTGTCCTTTCCACCCCTACTTCCCTACCCTCAAGGACTTTATAGCTCTCTTAGATATATACCTACAATTAGTTTTCTGAGATCTCTGCCCTAAGTGGATCTTCAGAACCATATCCGAAATGTAAAAATAAGGTGCAGAAACAAGAGAACAAGCAACATTGACTGAGGTGTATATATTTTTAAAATGCTTTCTTAAGTATTCCATCTGTGTGTTTTCAGACATGGTTGTATCAGGAGTGCCCAAAATGAATGGCATTCTCCATGCTGGGCAAATAGCTAGCATGGCACTGGATCTGGTGGCTGCATGCAAGACATTTAAGATTCCCCACAAACCCAATGTACAGTTGATGATACGTGCTAGGATCCATTCAGGTAAGAAATTCCAATGTTAGGGGAGAGGGAGTGTGACTTTGTTTACAGAAGCAAGTAAAGTAAGAATTGAGTCTTCATCCAGTTTATTTACAGAGAAAGATAAGTTGATTGAATTTGGTTCTCTATCACTCTTTCACTTCTCAATAAGTATTTTCCCTGAAGCACTTGAATAACCGCCTCAACTTTTCACTTTGCCCATAAAGACACAGAAAATGTTTATGGTACATACTATTCATATCCATTCTCTGTTCCTCTTTCTCTTACCTCAAAATATTAAAGTGTTTTTGTGCCGTATACTGCCATTGGGCTTAAAATGCTAATATGATTAACTTGCTAAAATGAATCTTGTTAACCTCTGTTCTTCCAAAATGGAAGCATATTTTACTTTTTTTTCACCAAATATCTTTAATGTCAATAAGGAAACACTTTACATTGGTACAGTGATATGATTTTTCTGGCCTGCCTGGAAAAACCTAACAGTTGTGATGCTAAGAGGAAATGATATCATGCTCCTGCTTTCTTGTAAAAAAAAAATGTTGCTATGAACAAGCAGGTACTTGAATTATATGGTTACTGGCCAACCATACCACAGTCAAATCTTCATTCCAGTGTCTAATTGTTGTGCAAGGTGTCACAGTTTTAATTAGGATGATAAACATAAATAGTTTGAATGTCAAACTATGTGAAACAGGAAATCTGTTATCAAATTTTGAGTGACTGAATTTCATTTAGTAAACATTTGTTAGACATCTGCTGTATACAAAGCATCTTGCTAGGTGCTGGACAGCCATCAACTAATCAGTAAGCATTTATTAAGCATCCCTTATTTGCCCTTGCTATGTGACAGGTGTTGTATGTACAAAACAAAATGAAAAAAAGTTTAGAGTTTAAAGTCTACTTGGTCTTCAAAGATACACACACACACACACACAGATAGATAATCTATTTGTCTGTCCATCTATCTATATATTGTATGTCACAGACGTTGTTCTCAAGGAATTTACAATCCAATAGCAGGCTGAAAGACATTTATACAAACAACCATGACATAAGGAAGAGTGAGAAAGTTTTAAAAAGAAAGATTCAGGTAAATTGCCATGAGAAATTGGAGGAGGGAGAAATTACCTCCATAAATAGTTCACAATTTGGTTTAATTGTGCCTTTAGAAGAAAATTTAGACAATTACACTGCCCTAATTTCTTGGTTCTATCAGAAATACTAGGCATCTCAGAAGAGACTCTTTCATGCTATTTATTTACCTACAGTTATCCCTTTCACATCATGACTTCCCCCACTGAAATTTTAATATATCACAGAGAAGAATAAGAAATTAAATGGGAATTTTGGGGGAGTTTTGCAGAAGCCATGGAAGACAAGCAAAGGCCAGCAGATGACACAGAAAAAGTTTAGAAACTCACTTGAGGACCTAGAGGGCCATATATAGCCTCGAGACTACAGTTTCCCCACCCCTACAACCCTTCTCTACCTGCTATTGGTTCATATCTTTCATAATTCTCTAGCCAGATGCTAAAGTAATCAAGGCATGCATAAGGATATTTCATCAGAAATTAATAGAAATATGGGATATATTTCATTTATTAAACAAATATCCTTGAACCCGTACTCTGGCTTACAAACATAAAGAAACTTATTTTGCTCTAAACTCCTGCTTCTGCCCCTCTCAATTTCAAAGGTCCTTGGCTTAATAGGCTTAAAAATCAATGCTGCTAATTATAATTTTAAGATAATAAAATATTAAAAATAAAACTTTGGCAAATAATAAAAATAGAACCAATATAAAAATAATTGTTTATAATATATAAACCCTGAGTAATGTTCACAGTCAGAAGCATTCCTGTGCTTTTCAAAATCCAGGGGAAAAAGTCAAGGGTATGCTGGAGGAAGCCAGCTCCTATTGGCTCCTGGGGGTCAATTGTTAAATTTTCAACTTGAGTGATTTGACCTTGGAAGTCAGGAAAGGCTACAATTTGAGAATTTATTTATTGTTTTGTTTTATGCCTAGACTGAAGAAAGTGATGGAGAAACTATTAATAACACAGGTTAAATTTAAAGATATATAATATGTACATTTTTTTGAGAACCATTTATGAAACAGTTGTCAACACACCACTGTAGAATACCACATTCTCACCCACCTTGCCAATGTCTACTCAACTATGGAAATGCAGTTCTCTCAGGATGGTGATTCAGGTCTCTCAGGAATTTTTTTCATGATATGTCATCACAAAATAACAGATAAATGTAGTCCTCTCAAAATATTTATTTTTTTAGTTGCTTTCTCCTTGACGGTTAATTCACACAGTCTCTCAGGAGAAAAATTTTCTTTTTCTTTTTCTTTTCCTCATAGTGACTCACATTCCTTTTATCCCCCAAGATAGTTTATTCCTTCAAGATTGACAGAATACAGCTTTCCTAAAGATTCTATTCCCTTTTAAAGGTATAGTAATAGTGTCCATGGGACACTACTTTTGCTTAAATATTTATCTTTTTTTATGAGCAAAAATACTCCCTACAGACTAAATCTGAGAATAAATACCATCACACCCTAGTAGTTCCTTGTCTCTCTGCTATGAGGAGTTTTGTAAGTTTCATTTTCTATTTTTTAGCACCACCATTAGTTCTTAAGGTACACAGAATTCTTCCTTTTCATGATTTTTCATTAACATTACTGTAGTTGTTGTGTACTTCTCTTTGCATCAGTTCATGCAAACCTTCCTTTGTTTTTCTGAATTTCTAATAGTCATTATTTCTTGTTGCCCAATAATTTGTTATATTAACATGTCAGTTTCTCCCTACCTCTACCCCCAGTCAATTCCCAATTGATGGGTACACATTTTATTCATAAATTTTTGGGGGGGGCTACTACAAAGAATTAAGAATATGTTCATTTATATTAAATCTTTCTTTGACTTCTGTGGAATGGTATGCACAGTAATGGGATTGGTGGTCCAAAGTGTCTGAAGAGTTTAGTCATTCTCTTGCATAATTCCAAATTCATGCCCAGAATGCAACAAACCAAAGTAAACTAAGGGTGTATTGCTATACCTGTTTCCCTATAACTCTACCAACATTGACCATTTTCATTTTGTGTCATCTTTGCCAGTTTTCAGAGTATGAGGTAAGATCTTAAAATTATTTTAATTTGTATCTTTCCTACCATAATAATTTGGGTCATGTTTTCAAATGGTCATTTATAGATTACAGCTCTCCTGAAAACTTTATTTGTGTCCTTTGAAAGCTTATCTATTGAGATCTTAGACTTTTATCAATGTTAGTTGATGCAGGGTTTTTTTTTCTACTTTACAGCTTTTTTTTCTATTCAAGCTTCATTGGTTTTTATTAATATATAATAGAATTAATGAGGTCTGGGGTCTACCCGCAATCACTGGTAGTTCATCCAACTTCAACCTACCAATGTACTTATTACTGTGTATCTAATTTGTTAATCCTGAGCTCCTTCGAGTTCTATGGACATGTAGAATAATTTTTCACTAATAAATCGGTAATTTTATCTGATTAATTAGCTAATTAAATTTAACCCTTCTCCAAATCATTAAATATTATTCAGTGAACTAGAGTAACCTATTTACCATTAGTAATTACTCTCATTTACTTATATTTAAATAAATGCAAAACTGATAACCAGATAGGATTTGTAAATAAATGGAACTGATAAATATAAAAATGGTTGTTTGTGTACAGTAGTTGCTGATAATTTTTTACTCTCTTGTGAATTCACCTTAAAAATTTTTTCTTTTGATAATTTTATTTTCTCCTTTTATTAAATTTGTTCTCATCTGATTTCATTCTCCTTCCTGTAACTTCTCTCCCTCCTGATGTCCTGTCTAAACTCTAGTTTATTGAGTTTGCTTATGTTTTTATTCTCTGTCTTTCATTTGTTTTACTCCTCTCTTTCCCAGTTCAGATTAGAGAGAAGGTTCTAATCTCCCTGTTTTTCCCTTTCCCTTTTCTTAAATTCAGCTAACATTAATTTGTGACATTCCCTCCCTGAAATATTGTTTTAATTCCATCTGTTTTATGACTTCTCTCCCTTTAAAGATACTTTAGAACCAAATTTTAGGAATTTCAGTTCTTATGCAGAAGGCTGCAATGGGAACCAGGCCCAAGGGGGGCCTGATACTGTTCTTTGATTTTTTTTCCTCCTTGTCTGTCCACTTTGATATCATGCCAGCCTCCCTTTGAGTATATGACTCCCTCTTCATCTCTCTCTAAGCCATCCCCTCCCCCTGTGGTTCCCACCAGCATTCTCACACATCATCTCTTCATTGAATACCAAGGTGTATAACTTTGGCTTAAAGAAACTGATCTCATGAAGTATTTATATATATCTTCAATGAAATTGATTGAATATTTGTGATCTCACCCCCTCCTACCTCTGTAGGATCACTTCAGAATGCTACTAAGAATATTTTCTTTCTGCTAATGGGACCTATTTCCCATCCTCTCTTCTGTGATCTTTCTTTTCTCTCTCCAAACATTCTTTTCCTCTTCTCTCTCAACCCCAAAGCCAGGCAAAGAAATTGAAAGGCTCTCATTTAGCTCTCCTTTTCAGGTTTTGTTTTTAACCAGTCTTTTCCTAGTTCCTTTATCACAATGGAGAGAAATGCCTGGGTATCGTATCTCCACTATTTATGTTGCTTTCTTCTCTTTCATTAGTTTGTAGAATACTTTTCCCACTTCTGAATTCTTTCAAAGGAATGACTCCAATTATTTGTGGAACATATGGTATTTTCATTAATATTTTGCCTCGGGTAGGCAAGAGGTGGTGACATAGATACGGTAATGGATGTGATTTTAGGAAGACCCGATTCTGAATCTTTCATCAGACACTTACTATCTATATGACCTAGGCAAGTCATTTAACCTCTATAAGTCTCAATTTGCTCACTTGCAAAATGGGGGAGATACTAACAATTAACGCATAGAGTTGTTGAAGGGGTATTCAGTGTGCTTGCTATCTTGGAGTGGGGCTAGGGGAGAGACAGGGAGACAATTTGAAACTTAAAATTGGGTGGAAATAAATGTTGAAAACTAAAAAAATAAGTAAAATTTATTTTAAAACTCATAGGGTTGTGTGAAGATGTTCTTTGGTTCTCTTATATAATTTAGATCATTTGACGCTTGACAGACATGGATTGTGTGGGGCCAGTTCAATGAATTATTTACTGGTTCTGACTAGAAACTCAAGTATTACCTTACATTATTATAGTTCTGATTTCATTTGTAAATAATATGCAAAGTGTTCTACAGACCTTAAAGTAGGATAAAACATATGCTATTTTGGAGTACCATTGGATCCTCTTTGCTTTGCAGAATGTCATTCTAATATTTCCTTAGATTTTTTTCTTGTTAATGAAAAGTAATTCTGTGTTATAAAAATTGATTGCCCTCAGAAAAAAGTTTTTCATTGCTGCCTGTTCTTTGCTTTTGTAATTCTGAAATTTGACTATGATATTGCTTAGTGAAGTTAAATTTGGGGTTGATTTCTGTTAATCTTGTGTGGATTCTCTAAATTTGTATGTTTCCATCTGTTTCCAGTATTTCTGGGCTATTTTTCTATGTGTTTTCTGGAAATATTGCATAAAGGTTTGGTTTTTCACAATGTTTTTGAAATGCCTACAATCTCTTCACATCCTAGTTTTAAGGTCAGCATTCTTAATTGCATAGATCCCATATGTTCTTCCAATTATATTATCTGTTTCCAGAGCCAATTTTCTTTCCACTATACCATAAGTTATAACCAGGATCACACTAATTTTGTTATTGTTGTTGAGCTCTTTTTCAGTTGTGCCTGACTCTTTGTGACCCCATTTGGTGTTTTCTTGGCAAAGACACTGGAGTGGTCCTTCTTATTTTACAGATGAGGAAACTGAGACAAACAGGGTTATAGGATTTGCCCAGAGTCACTGATGCCAGATTTGAACTCAGTTCTTCCTGACTTCAGTCCTGGAACTCGATTCACTGTGCTGCCTAGCTGCCCTAATTACTTCTTCCCTGTCCCACAGTCTTTTCCCTGCACTCCATACTTTTCTATGGCTACTTTCTTTCCTTCCTCTTGAACTTAAGGGCTGGTCTAATTCATGAGCTTCAACCCATATTGGGAGGAGGGGACCCCCTGGGATACTTCTAATGAATCAGCTCAAAAAGTCTAAAATTGTGGCCACCTACAGGGATCTGGGGATTACTGTGGGCCAATGAAGCCTTGGTCTGCGGTGGCAGGGAAAATCAGGTGCAGGAAAGCCAGGAATGATCAGATGCTGGAATAGTGTTCAGGATATTTTTTTCTATAAAAACTCTCTTGTTGTGAGTTCTTCCAATTTTTTATTTTCTTGTGATTGGCGTATTTGCTGTTTGTTGTGGTTGGAATGTATCTGTATCCTAGGTTACCACTCATCCTTTGACCTTCCAAGGATTCTCTTACATAATTTAGATCATTTGACGCTTGACAGACATGGATTGTGTGGGGCCAGTTCAATGAGTTATTTACTGGTTCTGACTAGAAACTCAAGTATTACCTTACATTATTATAGTTCTGATTTCATTTGTAAAATGCTTTCAGCTTCAGACTTTACAACAAAACTGTTAGTTGCGTAAAACAGATGAGGAAACCAAAGTGCAGGGAGGTTGATTGACTTGCTTAAAGTCACATAGCTAGACCTTCTGACTGTTGAGGCAGTGTGGAATGGTATGTAGGGCATTGAACTTAGAGTCTGGAAGACCTGGATTTAAATCCTGCCTCAAACACTTAACAGTGGTGTGAGCCCAAATAAGTCATTCAACATCTCTGTTTCTGTTTCCTTGTCTTTGAAGTGAGGGTGTTGGGCTCAATGGCCCCTAAGGGCCAGATTCAAATCTATTATCCTAGGATCCCATAAGGTCCAGTGCTCTTTCAACTTCACCATGTTATACCCTTTTATTATTTTTTTTTGCCTTTGGGGGGGGGGACGAGGAAGGCAGGGCAGTTGGGGTTAAGTGATTAGCCCAAGGTCACACGGCTAGTTAAGTTTCTGAGGCTAGATATGAACTCAGGTCCTCCTGACTCCAGGGAAGGTGCTCTAAACCACTGTGCCACTTAGCTGCCCCTCCCTTTTTTAGTTATTACATTCTCTACCTATGTCCCCCAAACTTTCAGAAACTTCCTAGTTAATTCAAGTTTTTAAAACAAAATTGGCAGCGTGTAGTATTTTCTCCTTGATCTGGGAACTCCAGAACCTGGCTATAACATTCCTAGGTGTTTTCTTTTGGGAATCTTTTTCAAGAGGTGATTGGTGAATTCTTTCAATTTCTATTTTGCCCTCTGATTCTAAAACATCAGGG
>CM053599.1:162597467-162659369 GCA_028646575.1 Pseudocheirus occidentalis | reverse complement strand
AGGTGGGATACTTCTAGAAGAGAAGTTGTATTCTTAAAGAGGTGACCAGGCTAGCCATGTCTTCAGTCCTTTCCAGGTGGTACTCCTGACTCTATTTTTTTCCCTACAATGTCCCAGAAAACTCTTCATCTTTGAACTTCACAAATGGCCTTTCTTTGATTGACTGGCTCCTCCCAGAACCTACATTTTAAGGGGGAGGGCCAAGTCATCCATATCTCCATTCTCTACTCCCAAATCTCCCAAATCGTCTTTATTATGCTTTCATACCCATTACCTTTGCTTTTCAGTTCCCTTTTATGTATTATCTTCTCCATTGGAATGTAACTTTCTTGATGTCATGAGCTGTTTTTCTTTCTACTTTGTATTTATATTCCTAGCATTTAGCATGGTGCCTGGGATATAGTACCTACATAGTACATACTTCATCAATGCTTCTTGTACAACTTACATTGTATCTTTAGGTTATAATAGTATGTACTTGGAGCACTTTGTGCCTCAAAACACTCAGTTTTGTAGAGGCTGACAAGAAAAAGTAGTAAATGGGTGAGAAGGAAGTTCAAGTTGTACTTGAAGTGCTGTTATCCCGCATTATGGGAAATAAAATCTCCCTATTTTTTCCCCACTTATGGAAAAAAACACCAGCATAGGGTCTACTCTTTTATTGAAAGACATATTATCAGTTTTTGCCTGTAGAAATGAGAGTCTCTTTGTTTTCATTTCTTTATCTTCTCTGCCTAACTTCAGGCCACTATCCTAGTCTTAAATGTTTTTTCTTTAAAATTTGTAACTAAGAAAGTCTTAAAGATTTGTATTTTGAGAATAGTCAAGCATGATCAAGAGTTGGAAATGAAATGCAGGCAAATTATCTCCATTGCTTATAGCAGAATTAGCAAAGGATTTGTAGGGCTTAGTTGAGAGGATAGCTAAACAGATTGCTGTGTTATTTGGTAATTTCCCTTATTCATTCTTTCTTTGTCCCCACTATCTATAGGTAACCAAGACCACACCACTCAAGTGAAGGTATCTGGTACAAAAAGGGCAGGTTTTCTTGAACGGCCAAGAAAATGAGACACAGGTCATTGTTTCCCCTAGTGACTTAGAAGTTTCAAGTGACTTAGAAGGTGTCATTTAGCTGTGGAATTAAAGAGAACAAAGATGTAAAAGGTGGTTTGACTGGAATTAAGTGTGTGTAGATGTGGTGGGCCTCTCACCACACAATGATGAGAGTCTGAAGAAACTGATTTGTAAAGTATTTGAAGGAGACCAAGGTACCAAGGCACTGCAGCTAGATGGTACAATGGATAGTGCAGATCTGCACCACTCGGCAGTAGGTGGGAGCCAAAATTAAAGTAGGCTGAGCTTCTTGGGGCTGCAGATAGGTTTTTAGTGGCTCACTTTCCAAGTAAAGGTATAATTAATGATTAAACTATTTTACAAATAAACCATATTAAAAAAGGGAAATTTCAATGAATATTAATTAATTAAATTTATTACTTCAGATTTTTATTTATCATGAAATCACATTAGTGTTAAAAAAAATCACTAAGCGGTACAAATTTTACTACATTTTTCAGGTTTTCTTACTTTTTACATTGAGTAATGACTGAAAGCTCAGCAAAACCATATGACTCTTGATACTTTCAATCTAGAGGAGACTGCTGATGGTTGGTTGCCATGGGTCACATGACAAACAGGAAAGCGCTGCGCAGTGGCAATGCACCCACCAAGTTACATGATGGGCACAGTAGTGACTAGTGGAAGGCAAGTTAAATGTAGCATAGACAAAGCACTTGTTACATCTTGACTTTCTTTTACATCCTCTACATTTTTCATGGGCTGCCCCAAATCCTTTGGTGGATCACAAGTGGCTGTTTGTTATGCAGGCCTGGGATAGATCATTGGGCCTGGAATCAGGAAGACTCATCTTCCTGAGACACTTACTAGCTGTGTGACCCTGCACAAGTCACTTAACCCTTTTTGCCTCAGTTTCTCATCTGTAAAATGGGCTGGAGAAGGAAATGATAAACCACACCAGTATCTTTGCCAAGAAAACTCCAAAGAGGATCACAAAGAGTTGGATATGACTGAAATGGCTAGATAGTACTAACCCTTAATACAAAATAAATAAATAAAGACAACATCAATACGCCAGTCCATATCTCTACAAAATCTTTCTGAAAATCAACTGAATATGAATCAAGTTCATACCTGCACAATTTGACAGTAGGTAGGTGCCAAAATTAATATAGACTAAACTTCTTTGGGCCACAGATAGGTTTTTAGCAGTTCACTTTCCAAGTAAAAGTGTAGTTCATGATTAAACTATTTTTCAAAAAAACCTTTTTCTTTTATCATGAGATAATCCAAAAACTGCAATCAGCAAGCATTTCTTTATGAAGTCCTCTTCAGTAAAAGACTTCCCAGCAGCATCAATTTCTTTAGAAATCTGAAAACTAACCTTAGTAGCCATCTCATTTTCTGAGTTTACTTTCTTGAAAACCCATTGTTCCCCACCGAGATTTTTCAACAATTTGGATACTTTAATTTGTTTTTCATTGGTGTCCAATTCCTGAAGTCAGGATGTTTTGATTCAAAATGGCCATAAAGATTTTATTCGTTCAGAATGGCTATTACTTCTTGACAAACAAGACACAATAGTTTGCCTTTTGTGTAAGTAAACAAGTTTCAATTTGTCCACTCTGGACTGAACAGTCTATGTTCTGATTCTACCTTCCATTTTACAAAGTCACCCCCCAAAAACCTTAATAATAGAACCAAACAAATCTTCACAGCAACTGCTCACATACAAAGAAATACTGAACTGAGTGCCTGACCTTGGAGAGAATGCTAGACACTCATGTAACTCAAAGGACGGTTGTGCAAAGGAGGGGAAGAAGCCTTCATGCTGTTGATACTCACCACATAGTGGGTGTCAGCTGCATTGGCATGTGACTGCGCTCACTTTGTCCCTGTTCAATGCCAATAATGACTGAAAACACAGAGAGAAGATATGACTCTCGTTCCTCTCAGACTGAAGAAAGACTGAAGATGGTTGGTTGCCGCAGGTCACGTGACAAACAACAGAGTATGCCGTGGCAATCCACCTGCCAAGCTCCGTGATGGGCACAATAGTGACTAGTGGAAGGCAGCTTAAGTGGGGGCATAGAAAAAGCGCTCATTACATCTACACTTTCTTTTACATCCTCTACATTTTTTTCAGACTGCCCCAAAATCCTTCAGTGGGCCACAAGCAGCCTGCAAGCCATCTGTTGTGCAGAACTGATCAAGGGCATCCTCAACGAGGTTATTAGCAGGGAACAAGCAAGTTTTGATGAGCAGTATCCAACAATGGACTGCATCTTTACCATATTGCAATTAATTGAAGGATGTAGAAAATATAAGCTTCCACTGTGTTTATTGTTTGTTGATTACGAAAAAAAAAACATTTGATTCAGTAAGAGAAATGCTGCCTTATAGGGTTTTTTTCAGTAATGTGTCTTACATCAAAATAATACCTGGATATTCCTGGATAGATATAACAGAACTAACTCCATGGAACAATCTTCTGATCATAAATCTCAAGGCAGGCATAAAACAGGGAGATATATGTCCACTAACTCTGATCACTACTTTGGTAGAGGAGCTCCAGGAAGAGACCAAGAGTGATTCCTTGTTGATGGTGAGGCCTTCCAGATACATCTGTTTTGAATGACATTTATACTAATTACATTAAGGCCTTTGAAACAGTCTCTTTGAAGAGATCTGTAACCATTCAACAGGATTTGGCTTGACTGTTCAGATAGAGAAGATGAAGTGAAGAATACTGATTTCTCAGATTGCAATGTGGGTTTGGATGGACAACTCATGAAACTTGTCCAATAATATATCTGGGAGAGGCAGTTCAGATGGATAATAAATTACACCTAAAGTTGATCACAAGAAAGGGAATGAACTGAATTGTCTTTGGGAAATTGCAAAGCTTCTTTAATGACCTCAACCTTTTCATGAAAGCAAAGGACTGCATTAATACCAGTATTATATGAGTTTGATATTTGGTAACAAGATGTAGAATACAGTATATTCCAAAGATTAAAAAAATAAATATAACATGAAGGGCAATAGAGAGTCATATGGTGGGTTATATGGTGATTGTGAGTAAGTTACAACATATAACCAATGAAAGATCCTGAAAGCAGCAATAGAAGATACTATCAGGAAATTATACAACAGGAAGTAAAGATAGACTAGTCTCATGATGAGGGGGTGGAATCAGATGAACAACCCTCTGGTTGTTCCACTGGTACCCTTGGAAAGTCAAGATAAATTGAGGAAGAATTCTAACATGTTGAGTACACCATCTCCTCTATCTCCCTCACTTCCCTACTGTCATAATGAACTAATGAGAGAACATGGACAAGAGAGAACCAATATGTATCTTTGGAGAGAATTTCTAAGCTAATAAAATCACAATTCTGTTTCAGCATTTGAGTATACATGGTTCTCATGTCAATAGCCTCTATCAGATGACAAATAAAAAGAAAAGCTAACATCAGATGTAAGATAGTATGGAGAATACATCAAGTACTTGGAAATCTTAAGACCTCTTACCTGTTTCAGAATTTGATTCAATCTAATAAGCATTTGGAAGTAGTTAGGTGGCTAAGTGGGATGGCACAGTGGATTGAACACTGGCCCTGGAGCCTGGAGGACCTGAGTTCAAATGTGGCCTGAGACACTAGGTATATGACCCCTAAGCAAGTCACGTAAGCCTGCTTTTCTGTTTCCTCATCTGTAAAATAAGCTGGAGAAGGAAATGGCAAATCATTCCAGTATCTTTGCCAAGAAAACCCCATGGATAGTACAATCCACAAGGTCACAAAAAGTGGGACATGAGTGAACAATAATGACAAATATTTATTAAGCATCTAGTTTGTATATGGCATTGTGTAATGGGGATGTCAAGACAAATGAAACTGCTCCTATTCTCAAGGAGCTTGTATTCTCCTGGGAGATGCAGCTTGTATGTAGGTAAGTAAATATAAGATAATTTAAGGAGAGAGAGCAAAAAATAATTACTTCACAGCTAAAGAGCAGGGGAACTGAAGAGAGAAATATTAGCAGTTGGATAATTCTCTGTGTCCTTTGTCTTTGACAGCTCTTAAAATCCAGTGTAGTTCCAGTGCCTACCAACTGTTGGAGCAAATTGGAGACTATACATTAGTCTGCCGTGGAAACTTGCACCTCAAGGTAAATGATCTCCCAGCATTTCTGGTGGACTGGCAGGTATGTGGAAAGAGAGCCACCAGAAAATCTTGCAGTATTTAATCCTAAAGCAGATACCATCTATTATATCTGAGGTAATATGTCAAAAAGAACTTGGAAATTCTGTATTTTTATCAAGAAAAAGTTCTATTTTTTTAATTCATTGAAAATAAGAAGAAAAAAAGTGAAGAGGACTCATTGCCTCAATTTTATTTTATTTAATTTTTCCATTAACTTGTTTATTTACATTGAGTTTACAAGATTCAGTTCCGCAATCACTTGAGTTTCAATTTTTCTCCCTTGCCTTTCCCCTGCCCCCTGTGGTAGTATGCAATCAAGTATAGGATCTGCAAATACTTTCACACTGTACAATAGGCTGGTTGTGTAGAAGAGTTGTAACCAAAGGAGTGAACAATGGGAAAAAAGAAAGAAAACCAAACATTAGAAAGAATGATAGCATATAGATTGCTTCAGTCTCCATTTAAACTCTGTTCTTTCTAGATCTTTCCCTGAATGTAGATATCTCCTACTATCCTGAGACTTGTAGAGTTGTCTTATACCTGTGCATTGCTGAGAGGATTCCAGTTTATCAAAGCTGGTCATGACGCATATGATGTGTCTGTGATTGTGTACAAATTTTTCCTGGTTCTGCTATTCTCGCTTAGCATCAGTTTGCATAGGCCTTTCCAGGTGAATATGAAGACCATCTCCTCCCCATTTCTTATAGCACAATAGTATTCTATTGCATTCATGTACCACAACTTGTTTAGCCATTCCCCAATTGATAGACATCCCCTAAATTTCCAGTTTTTTGCCACCACAAAGAGAGCTGCAATAAATATTTTTGTACATATGGGTCTTCCTCCCACTTCTATGATCTCTTTGGGATACAACCCCAGAAGTGGTATTACTGGGTCAAAGGGTAAACAATTATTTATAACCCTTTGGGCATAGTTCCAGATTGCTCTGCAGAATGGTTGTATAAGTTCACAGCTCCACCAACAATGCATTAGTATTCCAATTTTTCCACATTGTCTCCAGCATTTGTTATTTTCCTGTTTTGTCATCTTAGCCAATCTGACTGGTGAGATGTGGTACCTCAAATTGTTTTGATTTGCATTTCTCGAATCAATAGTGATTTAGAGCATTTTTAATATGCTTATAGATACCTTAATTTTCTACCTCTGAAAATTGCCTGTTCATATCCTTTGACGATTTATCAACTAGGGACATTGCCTCAATTTTAGAATAGGAAAAGATTTGGGTGACTAACTCCATCACTTTTTAAATCAGTTCATAAAAGTGAAATTATTCAATCCAGGTTATATAGCTGGTATGTGGTAGAGCCCACATACTAATGCTCTTCTAATTACTACTTGTTTGACCTTGGGCAAGCCACTTTACTTCTCTGGTATAAAATGAGAAGGCTGGACTAGATAACTTCCATTCCAGGTCTAAAATTTTGACTCTGAACTTTTTGACTTAAATGATAAGTGTAAAACATAGGCAACATATAAAGTCAGCTATTTGCCGTAGTCCAGTACTCTTTCCACTTCTCTACAAGGCCTTTCTCATATCTCCTACTTTAAAATCTTTCTGCTAAATCATTGTATTAATGTTTGCACTGGTTTATAAAAGACATTTCTTCCTTCCAGGATTTATTTATCATCTAGTATTTGACCCTTCAATTTCCTCTAGAGACAAAGGGATCATATAAATTTAGCACGCGCGCACGCGTGTGAGTGTGTGTGTGTGTGTGTGTGTGTGTGTCCTTGGATACAGTGTGGGGCCTTAGCTTTTTCAAGCTAAGGTCTTTAACAGGTCTTAGTCTGACCAGTTTGATTGAGGCAATGGCCATTCAGTGATTAAGGCTAGGTAAGAAATGACTCAGAGGATGATCTCTTTTACCTAGATCTAGATCTAGATCTGTATGTATGTGTGTGCATGTATATGTACACAAAAATATAGATCTAAATATACATATCTATGTATGTAATACACATATATTATATGTTTATGGTTATGCTCATAACTATTTCCAATATGAAATTTATAAAAATAATAGGATAAATATAAAATAAAAATTTAAAAATATTTTAATAGCATCTTTTTGTTCTCACTGAAATATTAAAATTATATTTTGGGTTTTTTGTTTTTTAATTAAATTTTATGTTTATTTTTAGTTTAAGTCATTCATTTACACAAGATTTTGAATTACAAATTTTCTCGCCATCTTTCCCCTACACATCACCCCAAAACAGCAATCCCAATGTATATCCCCTCCCCCAGTCTACTCTCTCCTATATCCTCCCCCATCTCTCCTCCCACTTTTGGGTAGGGCAAGATGGATCTCCATACCGTAGTGCCTGTATATCTTATTTCCTACTTGCATGTAAAAATAATAATAATAATAATAATAATAATAATAACATTTTTAAACATTTGATTTTAGAACTTTGAATTCCAGACTCTTTCCTTTCCTTCCTCATCAACCACCCTTATGGGGAAGATAAACAATTCAATATAGGTTGTACACGTGTAGTTATGCAAGATATTTCCACAGTGGATACATTGTGAAAAACTGACTATATTTCCCTCCATCCTATCCCACCCTCCACTTGTTTTCCTCTCTATTTTGACCCTGTCCCTTTTCAAAAATGACCCTCACCCTGAAACTGTCTTCCCCTTCATCATCCCCTTCCTTCCTACTCTCTTGTAGGGCAAGATATCTAATTTAGTGTGTATGTCATTCCCTCCCTAAGCTAGATTCAATGAGAGTAAGGCTGATCCATTCACTTTTGCCTTCCTGTTCTACCCCTCCATTGTAACAGTTATCCCTCACCTTTTCTATATGAGATAATTTACCCCATTCTGTCTCTCCCCATCACCTCTCATTATATTCTTCTTTCACCTTTCAATCTCACCTTTTAAATATCATCCCTTCTGATTCAATTGATCCTGTGCCCTCTGTCTATGTATACTTGTACACATATATTTACACTCATATATATATATAATTCATATGCACATATGCCCTCCTATATAGACATATATATGTATGTTTACATAAATATATAAATATATATATATATACAAGTATATTCCCTTCAACTATCCTCATACTGAGAAAAGTTTCATAAGTTACAATTATTGTTTTGCCATGTAGACATGTAAATAGTCCAACTTTAATGAGTTCCTTATGATTTCTTTTCCCTGTTTACCTTTTCATGCTTTTCTTGCTTCTTGTATTTACAAGTCAAGTTTTCTATTCAACTCTGTTTTTTTCATCAAGAGTACTTGAAGGTCCTCTATTTAATTGAATAACCATATTTTCCCCTCATAAATTGTACTCAGTTTTGCTGGATAGGTTATTTTAGCTCCTTTGACCTCCAGAATATCGTATTCCAAGCCCTTTGATCCCTTAATGTAGAAGCTGCTAGATCCTATGTTGCATTTGTGTTTCCACAATATTTGAATTGTTTCTTCTTGGCTGCTTGTAATATTTTCTCCTTGATTTGGGAACTCTGGAAGCTGCCTATAATATTCCTATGAGTTTTCTTTTGGGGATCATTTTCAAGAGGTTATTGGTGAATTCTTTCAGTTTCTATTTTGCCCTCTGGTTCTAAAATATTAGGGCAATTCTCCTTGAGAATTTCTTGAAGGATGATTTCTGAACTCATTTTTTGATCATGGTTTTCAGATAGTCCAATAATTTTTGAATTTTCTCTCATGGATCTGTTTTACAGGTCAGTGTTTATTTTTCCATTTGTTTGGATCTGTTTTTTTATAGTATCTTGATTTCTCATAGTGTCATTAGCTTCCATTTTCTACACATTAATTCTGAAGAAATTATTTTCTTCAGTGAGCTTTTGGGATTCTTTTTCCATCTGGCAAATTCAACTTTTTAAGGCACTCTTCTCATTGGCTTTTTGGACCTCTTTTCCCATTTGATCTGGTTTTGCCATTAATCTATTTATAAGGTGTTATTTTCTTCAGTCAGGTTGTTGACTCTCTTTTCATGATTTTCTTGCATCATTCTCAGTTTTCTTCCCGATTTTTCCTCCACTTCTCTTACTTGATTTTCAAAATCCTTGAGCTCCTCCATGGCCTGTAACCAATTCATATTTTTCTTGGAAGTTTTTGGTGCAGGAGTTATGACTTTGTTGTCTTCCTGTCATTCCATGCTTTGATCCATTTTGTCCCCCAAAAAGGAATCTAAACTTGGATTGCTGTGCTTGCTTTCCTTCCTTTGTTTGCTGATGTTGCCACTCAATTACTTAACTTTTGAGCTCTTTCACACAGTAAAACTATGCTTCCAGAGGGAAGAGCTTTGTCCCAAATCACTGGGGTTGTAGCAGCTGCTGGAGTTATTAGTACGGTGCCATCTCTGCAGCTCCCACAAACTCTGGCTCACTGGTCACTCACCTCAAGACTACCACCCAAGACAGCAATCCAGATCCAGGCAAGTGTCCTTGGACAAGTCACTTACTTGTTTTGTTCTGCCCTTCCTCCTCCAAAAGGCAAAAAAAATTATGTTTCAGTTTTCAAAAATATGAAGATATGAACATTTTTGTAAGTGATACACAAGGTTTTCAGCAACCCACAGGGCAGAGAGTATCGAAGAGGAGAAGATAGTTCAGAGTGACAAATGCTTAATAGACAGCAAGAAGAATCAAGACAGAGAATATCATCAGATTTGACAATTAAACCTCCTGAGTAATTGTGAAGAAAGCAGCTTTAGCTGATTGAGGAGTCAGGAGATAGAGGACCACTCAAACTGGAAGGATGGTGGAGTCTTGGATGGAAATAGGAGTTCAGAAGAAGGGTGGATTTAAGAGAAAAAAGAGATAATATAATGAGATTTGCAATGTAGATTGCAACCCATCCATGCCTGTTCATTCTGAGCATTATTTCCTACCCTTTCAAATCCCTAATAATAAAGAAAGGAAGGAAGGAAGGAAGGAAGGAAGGAAGGAAGGAAGGAAGAAAAGAAGAAAGAAAAAAGAAAGAAAGAAAGAAAAGAAATAAAGAAAAGGGAGGGAGGAAGGAAGGAAGGAAGGAAGGAAGGAAGGAAGGAAGGAAGGAAGGAAGGAAGGAAGGAAGGAAGGAAGGAAATAAAGAAAGAAAAGTGAGGAACCTCATTTGTTTCTGTACAGTAGCACAGAACCTACAGCAGCCAGGGGGACGGAAGGGGGAAAGGGATGGGTGTCCAGGTGTGAGAAATAATAGATAATGGGGAGGGGAGCCATGAATTTAGTCCATGAAGTATCAGGTTATAACTGCCTGAAGGGGCCAGTACTTGCTGGAGGTTAGCTAGGGGCAAAGGTGAATGTTGAGCAAAATGAAACTAGGTGCCATTATGTTCGAAACACAAACAGTTATCAATGATTACTATGTGCTAAGCATCTGGGGATACAATGAAAATAACCCTAAAAATAGCTCTTTTAGGGGGCAGGAGGAAGAGCCAAGATAACAGAGTAGAAGCAGGAGATTGCTTTAGTTCCTCCTCCAACCACCTCTAACACCTGTAAAATATGACTCTAAACAAATTTTAGAGCTACAGATCCCACAAAATGACAGAGAGAAAGAAATCTACTTTGAAGGCAGCCTGGCAGGCTGACAATAAGGGTCTATTGAACAGTGCTGGGAGCTGAATGCAGTCCTGTGTGAGCCACATGGGCCCAGACCTGGGGTGGCTCGAACTAGCAGCACAAACCAGCCAGAACAGACTTCAGGAGAGTGAATCACTGGCAGCTGTGGCAGTCTCCAGACTTCTCAACCCATAAATGCCAAAGAAAAAGTAAATGGTCAGTAGGGAACTCTGTTGGACCCAGATGAGAAAAGATAGTGATTCGACCCCTGCCTCCAGGGCAAGAGGTGGCAGGTGCGTGGCTGTAGCTGCTGCCACGTGGCTGCCTCTGGAGCTACTGGCCTGCAGATAATAGGGGGACCAAGGGACCATTCAGAGGTTAACCACTTTTGCTTTGACCTGCTTGGATCTGGGTCACAGTCTTGGGAGGTGGTCCTGGCGTGTGTCACCAGTGCGCCAGAGCTTGTGGGGGTTGTAGAAAGAGTGCCCTTCTCATAGCTCTGGCAACTGCAAAAACCCCAACAATCTGCCACAGCATTCTCCACTCTGGAAGCAGAGTTATACCATAGCAAAGAGCTCAAAAGGCAAGTAACTGGCTGGCAAGATGAGCAAGCAGAGGAAGCACAAACAGACCATAGAATTCTTTTGGGGGGACAAAAAGTATCAAAACATTGAACCAGAAGAAGTCAACAAAGTCAAAACTCCTGCATCAAAAACTTTCAAGAAAAATATGAATTGGTTACAGGCCATGGAGGAGCTTAAGAAAGATTTGGAAAATCAGGTAAGAGAAGTAGAGGAAAAATTGGGAAGAGAAATGAAAATGATGCAAGAAAATCATGAAAAGAGAGTCAACAACTTGACTGAAGAAAATAACACCTTAAAAATAGATTAAATCAAATAGCAAAAGAGGCCCAAAAAGCCAATGAGGAGAAGAATGCCTTAAAAAGTCAAATTTGCCAGATGAAAAATGAATTTCATGAGCTCCCTCAAGAGAATAATTCCTTAAAATTTATATTGGAGTAAATGGAAGCTAATAACTTTATGAGAAATCAAGATACTATAAAACAGGTTGAAACAAATGAAAAAATAGAATGCAATGTGAAATATCTCATTGGAAAAACCACTGACCTGTAAAATAGATTGAGGAGAGATAATTAAAAAATTATTGTACTACCTGAAAGCCATGATAAAAAAAAAGATCCTCGAAGTCATCCTTCAAGAAATTCTTAAGGCAAATTGCCCTGATATTCTATAACAAGAGGGTAAAATAGAAACTGAAAGAATTCACCAATCATCTCTGGAAAAACATCCCCCAAAAAACCTCCTACAAATATCATAGTCAAATTCCAGAGTTCCCAGGTCAAGGACAAATATTACATGCTGTCAAGAAGAAAAAAATTGAGTATTGTGGAAACACAATCAGGATAAGACAAGATCTAGCAACCTGTATATTGAAGGACTGAAAGGTTGGAATATGATAATCTGCAGGTCAAAGGAGCTAGGATTAATACCAAGAATCACCTACCCAGCAGAACTGAGTATAATGTTTCAAGGGAGAATATGATCATTTAGTAGAATATAGGACTTTCAAGTATTCCTGATGAAAAAACCAGAGCTGAACAGAAAATTTGACTTTCAAATACGAGAAGCAAGAGAAGCATCAGAAGGTAAACAGGAAAAAGGAATCATAAGGAAGGAAGTTATTAAAGTTGAACTATTTACATTTGTGCATCGAAAAAACAATAATTGTTACTAATGAAACTTTTCTCAGCATGAGAATAGTTGAAGGGGAAATATATGTGTGTATATGTATATATACATACACATATATGTATAGGAGCAAGTATGTGTGTATAAATATATATTTGAATGTGTGTACATGTATACATAGAGGGTACAGGATCAGTTGAATATGAAGAGTTGATATCTAAAAAATAAAATTAAGAGGAGAATATATTGGGAGAAGTAGAAAAGGAGAGACAGAATAGGGTAAATTCTCTCATAAAAGAGGCAAGAGAAAACTGTTACAATGGTGGGGAAGAGCAGGAAGGTGAAAGGGAATGGGTCAACCTTACTCTCACTGAATTTGGCTTTAGGAGGAAATAACATACACTCAGTTGGTTATCTTACCCTACAGGAAAAGAGGGGGAAGGGGTTAGGAGGGGGAATGACAGAAGGGAGGGCAGGTTAAGGGAGAGGGTAGTTAGAATCACACACTTTTGAAAAGGGCCAGGATTAAAGTAGAAAATGAAATAAGTGGGGAGCAGGATAGTATTGAGGGAAATATAGGGAGTCTTTTACAATGTAACTATTATAGAAATGTTTTATGTAACTACACCTGTACAACTTACACTGTATTGCTTGTCTTCCCAGTGGGAGTGCATGAGGAGGAAGAGAGAAAAGAATTTGGAAATCAAATTTTTAAAAACAAATGTTAAGGAAATTGTTTTATACATGCAGCTGGGAAATAAGATATACAGGCACTGGGGTATAGAAATCCATCTTGCCCTACTCGAAAGTTTGGGGGAGATGGGGAAAGATATAAGAGAGAACAGATTGGGGAAAGAGGTATTCAGTATGTTTGCTATCTTGAGTTGGGGGTCAGGGAAAGATGGGGAGAAAATTTATAACTCCAAAATCCTTTGGAAATGAATGTTGAAAATGAAAAAAATATTAATTTTTCAAAACTAGTTCTTTTTCTCATGGAGTTTACATTCTAGGGGATTATATATATATGCCATATATTATAAATATATATATATATATATATATATCAAGAAACTACTTTGATCCCCTCGAATTACAGATTTAGAGCTAGAAGAAACCTTAACATCATCTAGTACAATCCTTCCTCATCACTTTACAGAGGAGTTAACTGAGACCCACAGAGGTTAAATGACTTGCCCAGTGTCATTCAGCTTGCCAGTATCACAGGCAATATTTAAATGCACTTGTACCTACTCTATTTCCTCTACCTAGCAGTACTCTCTAGAACAGCGGCTCTCAACCTTTGGGTTGCACCCCCTTTGGGGGTCAAATGACCCTTTCACAGGGGTCACATGGGTCACCTAAGACCATTGGAAAACACATATTTCCGATGGTCTTAGGAACCGAGACACCACTCCTCTATCTGTCTCCAGGCGGGTCTGCCCACATATGAGTATTACAGGGTTGTGGCATTAGGAAGGTTGAGAACCACTGCTCTAGAACATGCTAAACAAATAGTACTAAATGTATATAGATTTTCATTTCTTAGTAGATACTGTCCAAATACTTCTCAGGGGTGTTTTTGTGGAAGGAAGGAAGGAAGGAAGGAAGGAAGGAAGGAAGGAAGGAAGGAAGGAAGGAAGGAAGGAAGGAAGGAAGGAAGGAAGGAGGGAAGGAGGGAAGGGAAGAAGGAAGGAAGGAAGAAGGAAGGAAGGAAGGAAGGAAGACTTTACTAACTGTATAATGAATGCCAGGCATTGTGCTAAATGCTTTTCAAATATTTCATTTGAGCCTCACAACAATCCTGAAAGGTAGGTACTATTTTTATCCCCATTTTGTACTTGAAGAAACTGAATCAGACAGAGATTAAATGATTTTCCCAGGGTCATACTGCTAAGAACTATCTGAGGTTGCATTTAAACTCAGTCCCTCCTGACTTCAGATCCAGTGCTCTATCCACTGTGTCACTTATTGATAGAAGCTGATAATAATAGGGATTTTTTTCCTAAGGGAATGCTGTAATAACACCCTGGTACCACAGGCTTAGAGTTGGAAGAGACCTCAGAGGCCATTTAGTTCAATACACTGATTCTATAGATAAGGATACTGAGACCCTGAAGAATTAAGTGACTTGCCCAAGGGTACACAGGAAGTGCCAAATGTGGGATCTGAATTTTTTTTCTCTGACTCTGAAGTCCCCCTGACTATGTTGTGCCCTCATATTACCCAGAGATGTGGAAGATAAGTTATCAATTCCTGTGATAACTCTAAAATTCATTTTTGTCCTTCTGTTTGTATGAAAATTCCCATTTAATTTTATTGAGATGGATAGCAATTAATGTATATATGTGAACTAGTCAGCATGTACAAGGAAGCCATAGAACAAGAAGTCTTCACCTTTTTTGTGTCATGGACCACTTTGGCAGTCTGATCAAGCCTAAGAACACATACTCAGAAGAATACTTTTAAATACATTAAATAAAATTCAGAGGATTACGAGGGAAAGCAATTGTATTGGAATACTGATATCAAGAGTTTAAAAAAATCTCACCATGGTCACTGACTTCAGAATAAGAACTTCGGCGTAGACCCTTCCTTCTGATGCAGTGTGCATCAAAGTGATGTTTGAAGACACACTTGTTCTAGATTGTGAGCTTAGGTATTGACTCCTACCTTCTGTACTATTTGAATTACTGATGCCTGGTTGATGAAATAGCATAAGTTTTCCCATTTATGATCCCTGCTTGTTTAGTGACTGTCCTTAGGGACAGATAAAAGTGCTATAAAGCTCCTCAATCATGCTTCTCTTTTAGCTCACATGGAAGGACTCATGCCAGTGGGGGCAAAGTTGATTCACTCTCTTCCCTATTATGTCCTACCTATGTGATTAGCTGACAATCAGGACCTTTATGTCTGTATCCAGGCAACCTTATCTAGTTAGACAGTAACTTTGTCTTCTTGCCCACTAAAACCATCCTTGCCCTGAAAGCAGGAAGTGCACTCCATTGGGAACCTGAAAGCCAATTAAAGAGAAATCTTGATGGGAATGCCCATTCCCTTGAGACTTCAGGGTTCCCTAGAATATGCTTAAAGATGTGTGGTGTCACATCCCATAAGTTTATGAGCCCATCATTTTTTGTGCTCAACTTTCTGGCAGAGTAGCTATTACTTCTCTAATTAAAAAAATCTCATCTTGTTTTCCATAGGGGAAAGGAACAATGGTCACCTATTGGTTAGAAGGAATGAAATCTACTGCAGCCTCAGAGGGAACCACCAGCACCACTGCCAACATTCAAGACCCAGAAAAAACCACTTTTAATATTATTCCAGGAGTCTTAACTCCTGAGCCCTTTTCCAGTCCAGCTTAAAGTCATTCACCTCTTCATTCCAGTTCCAGTTTCTGACTCTTTGTCACACATCCTTTACGAGATGCAGAGGGACCCAAAGTTCCTATTGTAATGGCACTTTTGGAGACAAAGGAAGGATGGATTCCTTTTCCCTCATGCTGTCAGAATCCTCGCAAGGTTATTAATCATAGCTCAGCCTGTCTTTCTTTCTCCCTTTCTTATTTTCCCCCATTTCTGGCAGTAAGACAAGTACAGTTCTCTGACAGTGACAGACTGCTCAGCAAAAAGAAGAAGAGGTCTTCTGTGTCTCTGGAGAGGAGACTTCCCTGTTTTGAGCAGACCTCTGAAGCTACCCCTTTGATTTCACTGAGTATCTCCCTGCAGGGCAGGCCCTGGGCAAAATTATAAAGTAGGCAAAGTTTATTTTTTATGGCATTCCATCTCCCCTTTTTCTAACCTCTAGGTATTTAATGCCTGATTAGTACTCCCTGGCTGCTCAGTATCTCTCCTGAGATATCACACTTAAGCATATATTACAGATCCTTTCTTCCTTCCTCCAGCTTCCCTATCAAAACTTATCCATCCTATGTCCCATTCTGCATGATGCCTTAGGTGACTTGCTAATTACAGAAACACAGAGGTTAGGATTGGAAAGGACTTTAAAAACCGTCAGATTCATTTACTTCATGTTATCAATGTGTAAAGTAGGCAGCCTGGCAAAGTCCAATGATTTGTCCAAAGTCACTCATTCATGAAAGAGCTAAAAATATATCCAGGTTACCTGATTCTGAGGCTAGTCCGTTTTCTGACTCTAGTCAGATACACTAATTTTTGCCAAGTTGTCAATACTGGACAACAATTAGATGTGTTACTCTTCTTACTCTAGCTTTCAATGTTTTAACCCAAAGCACTCAAACAACTAACAGCTGAAATTTCAGGCTGAAGGGCAGGTCCATGGAGGTGTTTTGTATTCTGTTGGCATTTAAATATATTTTAATGTTTACTTTTTTACTTCAATAAAACTAAAAGATAACACATAAAAACCAGTTGAAGAAACTAGGGATGTTTAGCCTGGAGAAAAGATTTAGGTGGAGCATGGTAAACTTCTTTTAGTATTTAAAGGACTGTCATGTAAAAGAGAGATCAGACTTGTTCTGATGGGTCCCAGATGGCAGAACTGGAAGCTATGTTTGAAGGTTGTACAGAGGAATATTTGGCTTGATGTAAGGAAAAAAAACAATCCTACAATTACAAATATCTATTTTTGGCCTATTTTTAGAGGGAGGAAAGCAGGGCAGTTGGGATTAAGTGATTTGCCCAAGGTCACACAGTTTGTGGTAAGTGTCTGAGGTCATATTTGAACTCAGGTCCTCCTGACTCCAGGATTGGTGCTCTATTCACGGAGTCACCTAGCTGTTCTGATTAGAAATATCTAAAAGCTTCTTAAGGAAACAATGGGTTCACTACCATTAGAATTCTTCAAGAAGTTTCTTTCCACTTGTTCATTATCATCATCAAAAAATATTTATTAAATATTTATGGTGTGCCAGGCCCTGTGTTAAGTACAAAGAGAAGCAAAAACCATGATCATTACCATCAAGGTAGTGCCTTGGGATAGATACAATATGCAAAAACTACATCTGTATAGGATTCATACGGTGTAAAAAGAGAATAATCTCAGAGAGAAGGTACTACCAGTGGGGAAGGGAGATGTGGGGGGCAAACTTGGAACATGCTCCCTACAGGAGGTAGGATTTAAGCTGAGTCTTGAAGGAAGCCAGGGAAGCCAGCTGGCAGATGTGAAGGGGAATAATTTCTGTTTAAATTTGTTAGACCAGATCATTTTTGAGGTCTCTTCCAGTTTTGAGAGTCTGTGATATGCTAAGAATTCACAAAATAGCATGTAGAAAGAAAATAAATAAACCAGATTTTTTTTCTCTGTTGTTGTTGGGTCCTTTTCAGTTGCATCTCTGTTATCCCATTTAAGATTTTCTTGTCAAAGATACTGCTGTTTCTTTCTCTGGTTCATTTTACAGATGAGGAAACTGAAGCAAACGGGTTAAGTGACTTGTCTCAGATCACACAGCTAGTAAGTGTATGGGGTCATATTTGAACTCAGATCTTCCTGACTCTAGCCCAGGCAATCTATTCACTGTGCCACCTAACTGTCTTTTTTTCTCTGTATGTTCTAGCAATTATGCCACAAAACTTACAGTGTTATGAATGAGTGACGAAACCTTGGGACGCTATGCTCATAGCCAGCTCATGGGCATCCAAGAAAATCAGTCCCATTACTGTATATTTGTACCTCATTTCTTCCTATCAAAAGCATTTGGAGACTTGTTCACTTTGTTTATTCATTAGACTGAGTTCTGAGTGACTTTTGGCTCTTGCCTTTAAAATGAGATCTGCCCTGAAAAGACGTATACTCAATACCACTGAAATTATTCAAAAGATGGTTTTGCAGACTTTTAAGACTGTGTTCGAAATCCTTTTAGGCACTGGAAACAATAACTGTATTATTTCTCAGGAGGACTATTTTGAAGGGTACTAACACTCATTGGGATATAGAAATTCTGGTTTGTTTGTTAAATAAGCTAACATTTTATTTACCTTTTTTTGGTGCAACTAGTGGTCATGGTCATCCTGTTTGTTGCTAATCAATATCCCGTTTATACATGATAATCTCTAGAGTTGACATCTATTACTTGACCTCTGGATTGTATAGGGCAACTGTGGGAGTCAGTACAGGATAGTTCTGTCTGTACAGTGTCAAGGTCAGAGTTGTGAGAGTTGGTTCAGATTTTTCAAAGAATTCCATCAGACCTTCTCTTTAGCCAAAGGGAGCTTTATTAATACAAAAGCAGGTGGGCCTGAGACTTAGCAAGGAGCTAAAAAAGGCAATGATATAGGAAAAGGATCAGACTTATACACACAGAAAGTTACATAGCCTATAGGTTTAGGATTTCTAATGGGGGTTGGAGATTTAGGGACTGGATAAGTACAAACAAGGTGAGGAAGGTGCTTGCTTGCAAGATAAGGAGAAACTGTCATGACACAGGATGAGGAAGATGAATGACACAGGATGGGGAACACAGGATAAGGGGGACAAAAGGAATTCTTTTGGCACAACTTGCATGGTATTTCAAGCTAAGGAAAATAGGCATTAAGCACTCTCAAGTTACAGGTTGGGCTAAGAATAAGCCTCAAGTCCCATCAGGGGGCCTGGAAAAGTAACCCTTACTATTCACCCTTAGGGCACCTTTGTATCCACGTCACAAGGAAGCTCTACAGGATCAACTTGTTCCTATAGCAATAATGGATAATTTCCTTTGCTGGGGCCCATTCATGGGTTACTGTGAGAGACATGGTCTTCATGTGGGGTACAATTACCACGACTAGGTACTTTTCAAAGTTTAAAGGTATTCAGAACAAAAGCTTTGGCAGAAAAGAACTTACAATGTAGTTCAGGAGAGGAAATGTGTACACAGATGATTCCTGTAAAAGGTAATATGTGATATTGTGGTTTGTGCTTTGTTCTTGAAGGGCACCATGACATGAGGAAGATGATGCCATGACTTGCAAGTCAATTGGTTTTAAATGAGGGATATCTGTGCAAAGTCACCAGCCTCATTTTCTCCTCTGGAGCCACCTGGGTCCAGCTGCCAGATATAGATCAGGATAACTGGAGATGGCCCAGGATGCAATGAGAGATCTTGACCTTTTTAAGCTAAGGTCCTTCAGAGTTCTCACTTTGACTGAGACATACCCTTTCAGTGATTAGAGGTGTTTAAGAAGTAAGCCAAGTGATGACCCTTTAAATAAAAAAATAAATAAGTAAAACTGGAAGGGGAAGAACCTCAAGGTTTTTGGCCAAAAGAGAAATAATTGCAATTTACATTCACTCTGAGATATCAGGGCCCAAACAATAGCTATTAGGCTGTGCTTGGATAGGGACCTATTATTGGCCAATCAATGAGAGCCAGAGTGAACTGGGTTTAAAGCATGGTCTTTAAAAAAAATCTAGCCAGTAAACCTCAAGATATCTAGGTAGGTTTCAGTCTTCAAAATTTACCTTACTTTAGACAGAGAACCTTCAGGAAAGAGCATGATGCCCCATGAAGAGAGGGAGAAGAAGGGGAGGGGGAAGGTGAGGGAATCCCTGGGCTCTAAACCACTATGAATAATATATTCTTTGTGTCAACCACTAAACAAAGGTTTGGTCCAAAGAAATAAACAGAATCAGTTTCCCCCTTAACTGAAGGTTTGTCATAAGAGCAAACAAAATGGGGTCCCCCTTAACCAAAAGTTTGTTCAAGAACAAAGAGAATAGGGTTAACCTCACCAAAGGTCTGAAGAAGGAACAAACAGAATCAGGCTGCACATGTGCTATTTATTCTTAATAAGCCAGAGAATCATTCATCATGGAATCAGAAAATAAATCTGAACTCACAAACAAAACTAAACAAACAAACTGAAGGAGACCCTTTATACACTTAGAGCAATCCTAACTCAGAATGCCTGTGTCAATCCAAAATTATACTTTCTGTATGTGTTTAACCATAATATGAGAAAGGAATTTCTTAATAGGATATGTTGTAAATACAATAGAATAAGAGAATGTCAAAGTGTCAACTGAAATTATAGATCCAGGATTTATCATTAAGATGAGTAGGTAGGTAGGTAGGTAGGTAGAGAGAGAGAGAGAAAGAGAGAGAGATTCAGAGAGAGAGAGAGAGAGAGAGAGAGAAATGATAGATGGATATCATATATCCATAAAATACCAAGATAAGAACAGTCTCATTATTCAAGATAGTATCAAGTTCAAGGCACCTTGTCCTTGGTTGTCATAAATAGAAGAATGCTCCTTGTCTACTTCATCTGGCCTTGTAGTTGCTGACACAGGAAGGGGCATTTAGGGTTCACTCAGAGAGCAAAGCAAAGCATGTCTGTTATGCCAGAGCACACAAAACATTGTGGTAGGTGAAGCTCAGAGTGAGCCAAAAATGTCTTTCTCCTGATTCACCAATGCAGGTTTTAGACATTTCTCAGGTGATGGGGAGCTCAAAGATTGTTCACATTCTCCTTCTTTTGGTCAGATATGCCAAAATGTGCCACCTGCAGACCAAGAATGAAAGGGAAGACCTCACTCTTCCTCAGGGAGTGGGTGGAGATGTCTACTTGGAGCCAGCATCTTTGAATGATCCAGGAGTCCACATGCACAAGTTGGCAGCTATGCGAGTAGTCAGAAAGACCTTATAGGGTCCCTTAGAAGACATATGGGTTGATAATCAAGAGAAAACAACTTAATATAGGTTCTTGGTTAAATGCACATAGAGCTGGTTCAGTTTCCCATCAACACAAGGCTATGTTCAAACATTACAACAAAGTTTTTCTCACAATTCCTGTAATTGCATAATTACAATAAGTCTAGTACAGAGCAGACTACTTAGAGGCCTTGCAACAGACTATTTTTGAGATAGGAGATTTACATTTCACTGAGGTAACCAAGAAAACTTAAACATGAATCATACAAAGCAATACCATCATTATTACCAATGTCAACCAACATTAAGTCTCCTTGTATCCCAGTAACCCATTCCCAATATCTGTTAAAGCAATACCATTCGAGTCCCAGATGTCTCATGTAGTTATCTGGTCCCTAGAAATCTGTTAATGGACAATAGGTTATTCTCAGGACAACTCTAAAAGGGGGTTCTGCTGCTCAGAAGGTTCAGATTTAGAAGTTCCTAGATAATTCTGACTTATTATAAATTTGTATAATCAATTAAATTTGGCTCTTCAATTTTGAAAGTTCAGATAATTTCAGTTTATCACCTGCTATTCCTGTTGTTACTTAAAGCCTGTACCTGGTATAAGAATCTCTTTTTTTATGTGACTGTCCAACCATAAAATGAGCTTCTGTCTTTTAAAATGATTGGAAAGGTACTTTAATGGTGGGAAAATAGTTTCACTTATTTTTACCTTTATCTTATATGATTTGTGTGTAAAAATTCAATTTTGAAAATGAATTACCAAAACATAATTAAAGTCTGAATTTCCATGGTGGATAAATTTTGGAAAGCAATCATATGTATGTGTGTGTATGTATGTATGTATGTATGTGTGTATGTATGTATATAACTCTTAGGAGAAACAGTCTAATCTTGTTGCTTTCCTCTCAAAATTTTCTATCACACTTAATTAGAAATCTCTCACCTTGCATTTTTTTCCTTATTACTTTACCCAATAATTTCCTCCTTAGGAGAATGTTGTCTCTATATTATTAGTAGTATTATTGTTATTATTATTATTTTGCTTTTTGGAGGGCAATTGGGGTTAAGTGACTTGCCCAAGGTCACACGGCTAGGTTTTTGTGTTAAGTGTCTGAGACTGGATTTGAACTCAGATACTTTTGACTCCAGGACTGGTGCTCTATTCACTGTGCTACCTAGCCACCCTCTTGTCTCTATATTATTATTTGGCCATAAATATAGGTTAAAAATGTAAGATTTTTCATGCTGCGTTCTATAATTGAAAGATGATACAGTATCACCTATTGTATAATAGATTTAGTATTGTACTTACAGAGTTTATTGACTGTAGAAATTTTATACAAAAGGAAAAAGAGAGACATAGTTATAACAATGTCATATATTATAACAGAAAGGAAAAACTTCCTTAGCTCTGTTTGTTTCCAGGTATGACATGTCTGATAGTCAATCATGTAGTCAATAGATGTTACAAACAGGGCTCAGGATTGATCAGGTGCAGAATTTTTCTTTTCAGAAAGAAAATAGCGCAATTAGAAAACAGAGTCATGAACATTGTACCTAGGCAGTATCTGAGATTGCCCTCAATACTTTTCCCAGGCACAGGCATTCATCTTTAGCAATTCTCAGCCGGAAGCACATGCCATTCTACTATTGACTTTATGACAATTAAGCTATCCCTGTAATCAAAGCTCAAAACAATAGTAAATTACAGTCTCACAAAGTCCTAAATAAATAGTTCCAATAATCAGAGCTTTAGGAGAGTTAAACTTGCAAGGATCACACATTCTGGATAATAAGTATATAATCTCACATTGGTGACAGTAAGACATCAATCACAGAAAAAAAAATACTAGTTTTCTCAGAATCCCTCTAGACAATGGAAACATCTTAAGGTGAGTTTTAAGTAGTTTGCATAAATTTCTGTACATGTTCTAATTTTAGGTTAAAAATAATTGGGGCAACTAGGTGGCACAGTGAATAGAGCACAAGCCCTGGAGTCAAAAGTACCTGAGTTCAAATCTAACCTCAGACACTTAATACTTACTAGCCTTCAGTTAGTCACTTAACCCCAACTGCCCCTCCAAAAAAAATAATATTAGATTTCCAATTAGAATAACACGAGATAGCTCATAAGTTACCACTCTTCACTAACATAACTGTCTTCACTGGAATCCTATGCCAGCTTAAACAAAACAAAGAATTTCTGGACTAATCTCATGATTTGATAGATTTACATCCTTGTTTCACAAACTTTTTTTTATCATTCTTTAATTATACTCACTCTGGAAGAATGAGATACTTCAAGAATTGAGTCTTTTGATAAGTTCAAAACTAATTTAACTTGCTTAGGTCATAGGATGACTACACATTCAGATCAAAACAAGATCTCTTCTGCTTTACAACTCATTACAATAATTTAACAATAAATTATATTGCAAATGAAAATTTAATAGGCCTTCTAAAAATCACGCAAGAAATTTTTACATATTCCTTTCAAACAAATATTTCCCCTTCATAAAACAGTTAAAAATTTATTCTGATATATATGTATATGTATATATATATGTATGTATATATGTCACTAGAAATTAACAAAATAAGTATAATTTTTAAATATTTATAAATATTAACAAAATAATTACAGTTTCTTGTCCAAAGTCTGAATTAATCAGACTGCTTTGCTTTGCTTTAAAAATGCCTTTTCCTGTGTCAGAAACTCCAGAGACCATTTAAGACTGGAAATGGGATTTCCCATTATCTTAGGACATACTGCATATGGGAAGAAAACAGAGACATCCAGAGACCATAAATTTCAATTGGATCCTGCTCTGTCCATTATCTTGTCAATTTGTATTTACAACCAAGAAACTTCCTTTCTCATGATATGGATAGTAAATATATAGAGATCATAAAATTGTGTGACACAGGCACGCTGAATTGGGATGGTTCTAAAAGGTATTTAAGCTTTCTCATTCTTTTGTTCAGGAAGTTAGAACTTATCTTCTAACTCCTATGTACAAGTTCTCTAGTTTTAAAGGGAATAAAATGAAATAACTATGTATCACTATTTGACTCTTTTAACCAAACTTTTCAAGTTAACAGTTATGGTGCTGTTGACATTGAATGGAATTGTTGAATGGGATAGACTGAACAGCACCTCAGTTCATCAAAGTTAATGATTTAGGCACCTCAGAATGCATTTTTCCTGGAGTCTTAAACTTGATGGAGTCAAGTATGTTCAACTTCCAAAGGACTCCCACTAGTTTGGTTGAAGTCTGAAATTCCCTGTATGCTAGTGTAACAGCAATCAGTTTAGCAGATACTTAGCACTTCATAACTTAGGGCTAAGTATGGAAGGTATGAGTTCTGTCCCCTGTTGAGAGGGCATGAACTCACCTGTTGATGTGGAAGAAAGGGATTGGCTGAGACAGGAGGCCAGTGTGTGTATATAAGCAAGAATTTCGGAGAGACAGACTTGAAATTTCCTATAGGAGGAAGCAGGATTGTCTCAGAATCTGGGAGGTGGGCTGCTGGACTGAAGGAATGAGTTGGAATGAGAGAGAGAGAGAGAGAGACAGAGACAGAGAGAGACAGAGACAGAGAGACAGAGCCAGAGACAGAGAGAGACAGAGACAGAGAGAGACAGAGACAGAGACAGAGAGAGACAGAGAAAGACAGAGAGACAGAGAGACAGAGAGAGACAGAGAGAGAAAGAATTTCTCTCCCAGCATCTGGAAGCTGACTGAGAATTGAGATGGAGTTTTCCTGAGACCAGAATCTGGTGAAGACCACCCAGAAGGCTGATATTCCTTCTGGGTCCTAGGTCCAGCTGAACTTCTGGAAGACTGAAGAAGCATGACCAGGATAAGAGTTTATTTGTTCATGGCCTGGCCCATACTTGAGTTCCAGGTAAGAGAAGTGGTGAAGAGTTTGAGATGTGCTGGACCCTGGGAACTTCAGTGTGTGCCAGAGACTGCCCTGAGGACTGGACAAGGACCTGGGAGCTGTCTGATTCTGAATCCAGGTGATTCTTTGGTGGATTCAGGAGGGAGCCGGGACCATGGAAGGGGATCCAGGGAATCAGAGAGACCACCCAGAGTCAAGATGAAGAAAAGACCTCCCCTTGGATGAAACTGAGATTTGCTGGACACCAAGGGATGGAAGGTTAGTATGGTTTTTCTAATGACTACTAGTGATTAATGATATTTAGTAATTGGGAATCTATATTAGTGACTGATTAAGTCAATGGTTGCCCTATGAGTGGAAGTTTGATTATTGTATTATGAATTGATTGAATGATTAAGTTAATGGTTGCCTCAGGAGTGGAAGTTTGATTATAGTATTGTGAATTGACTGAATGATTAAGTAAGGAGGTTTCCCTCTTAGGAAAACCAGATGATTATTCTTTTGTTCTTTATTCTAAATATTGTGGCCACTGTAGTGAAAACTGTGGCCATTCTAATGTTAAGCTGTTATAAACACTATATTGTGATTTTCTGTGATAAGATGTAATGTTGTGAATATTATATTGTGATATATTGTGAATGTTTGCCTTGATTTGTAATGGAATAAACAGAGTGTTCACTATTACTGTGTAATCTGAACCTTAAAAGCTGTTCACAGTAGCGTTCTCTTGGGAATCTGCTGGTGCATGGCGTTACAGCTAGCTCCGGGGGTGGGGATAAATTTGCATTAAATTGCCCTGTATTAATTACATCCCCTCTGGAGCAATCTTAGGGAAATTATTGCCATCACTAGTGTTCAGTTATCTCAAATGTTCAGATATCCCAAAATTAGGTTGGCCACAATAATGCTCTTTTGGACTGGTCGATGTTACTTTATATTAAGACCAAATTAAGTTGAAAGACCAAAAAAACATCTCACCAGAAGAGGGAATGCTTTCATTACTGAAGGCAGAGAAAGAACAAAAGGCAGCAGCCTCTCCCTTTAAGGCTTGCAAAACCTTGGATTCAGCACTAAAACTCAGTAGTGGCTAATTTCTTCACTTCCCTCTTCCCTAGTAGCCCAGCCTGTTCTTTTCCCTCCAACCTCTGTTCCTCCTCTACCCTATTTCTTGCTTCCTTCCTTCTTTCACTTAAAGGCTCTTATAATGATAATTTGCCCTCTTTTTGTCATTTAATGTGGACTTGGTATTTGTACTATCAGCTTATCTCTGTGTCTCTGTGTTTGTATCATATGAGCTGTCACTGAATCTATTACCTTGTCCCATTGAAACTGCAGGCAGAAGCCAGACGTTTCTAAATACTGCAGTTAGTGAACCAAACAAATCTTGCAACTATTTTCCTTGTAGTTTCTGGTCTGGCCAACCTGGAATTACAATGAGAAGTTAGATATAGCTGAAAACATCTTAGCAGATTCTAAGAGTAATCATTAAGAAGTTTGAAACTGATTATATCTGGGATTGCTGGAGAGACTGTAGGTAGACTTTAACAAGCACTAAAACACCTGCCTCACTCAGCATTCCCTACTCCCTCCCCATAGTTAAGAGAGTATCTCAGTGTGGGGATTTTGTTTTTAACAACCACAAGACTTTTGCTAACTCCTCTCATCCCAGGTCAGATTAGAAGAAGAGAATGCAGGAGAATTGTAGGCATAATACTCACAGACTGGAAATAGCCCTAACTGCCTATGCCTCTGGGCACCTTGTAGCCCACCATTCTAGGCAACATTTGGAAATGTCACCCAGGTCCTGTACATTCTGCCCAGCCTGACCCAGCAGGCTCAGTACATTTTGAAGTCATGGGAAAGGGAGAGGTGAATGGATCAGGCCTGTGGGAAACATTCCCTAAGACCTGCCTCCAGGAATTGTTATCACTGGGAATTAACCTGTGCTCCAGGTAAACTCTACACTTCTCTGTTCTAGTTGCAAAAATGTATTTTATTTCTTTTTAACCTTTTTCCTGAATTTGTAAAGGGAAAAATAATAGTGGCTGTTACAGGATCAAAATAGTATTGACTGAAATTGACTGAACTATCTCAATTCCAACTTGAAGAGTGAAAAGACGAAAATGTGGATTGATAGCTTTGGTTACACTTGCTACTGGTTCATTTATACTACAAGTTAGTCTGCTTTGAATGACAGAACTACAACTGAAGTCATGAAGTCTGATTTTTATCCAACTAGAGAATGTATTGGTCAGTGTGATATTTCCATGTTAGTCAGCTTTAAGAATGTTCTTCCTAGGGTAGCCTGTCAGCAATCAATAGAAGAATTATCTCTAGCATCATCTATTTATCCTCTATGACTTGCTTTGTATATATTCAATTACATATTGTCTCCCCTTTTAGACTGTAAGCTCAAGGGCAATGACTGACTATTGCCTCTTTTTGAATCTCCAATGATTACCAGAGGCTTGGCACATCATAGGTCCTTGATAAAAGTTTATTGATTGGGGGTGGCTAGGTGGCACAGTACCTGAGTTCAAATCTGGCCTCAGACACTTAACACAAAAAACTAGCTGTGTGACCTTGGGCAAGTCACCTAACCCCAACTGCCCTCCAAAAAGCAAAAAAAAAAAGTTTATTGATTAAAAAAAGAAAAGAAAACTAAAAAACTAAAACTAAAAGAAAACTGTGCCAATAGCTGGCTTAAAGAGAATTGTGGACTTCTACCAAACCTGTGGGAGGCAAAGCTGAGACTCTTGTCCTATGGACCCAAATCATTAGTGTTGGGGGTGGGGTGTCATCTCTCCATTCCAAGCAGTACCATCCATGTCATGGCACTAAAAACTATCAACCATTAATTGAAGGTTTGGTCCAAAGAAACAGAGTCAGTTGCCCCTTTAACTGAAAGTTTGTACAAAGAACAAACAGAATGGGGTTTCCCTCTCACCAAAGGTTTACTAAAAAATAAACAGAATACAGTTGACTTTACCAAAAGTTTTAAGAAGGAACAAGCAGAATCAGGCTGTACATGTGCAATGTTGTACTTATCTATTCTCATTAAACCAGAGAATCATGAATGATGGAGTCAGAAAATAATTCTGAACTCACAGGTAAACAAGCTGAAGGAGATCCTTTATACATTAGAGCAATGCCAACTCAGGATGCCTATGTCAATGCAAAATTATGGTTTCCATATGTGTTTAACCATAATATGAGACAGGAATGTCTGCATAGGATATGTTAAAATACAGTAAAATAAGAGAATGTCAAAGTGTCAATTGAAATTATAGATTTAGAAAAAAATAAAAGAAATAAATTATAGATTCAGGATGGTTGTGTTTCTTTTACCTTTAACATGACAATATACATATATATGCATATATGTATATACATACATATACATAATGCACATGTACACATATGTATACACAAACATATATATAGCATAATATACCATAGCATGTGTTCATAAAGTAGTAAGATAAGAACAGTCCCATTATTCAAGACAGTGTCCAGTTTAAGGCATCTTGTCCTTGGTCATCTTAAACAGAAGAATGCTCCTGGTTAGCTTCATCTGACCCTGTAGCTGCTAATACAGGAAGAGACATTCTGGATTCACTCAGAGAGCAAAGCAAAGCATGTTTGTTATGCCAGAGCACACACAGCATTATGATAGGTTATGCTCAGAGTGGGCCAAAAATGTCTTTCTCCTGATTGGTCAGTCCAGGTTTTAGGCCTTTCCCAAGTTATGGGGGGCTCAAAAATGTTTCACATTTGGAAATAACATATTTATCCAAAATAGGATTATCAACTTCTTTTGCTACCCTCTTCTAAGTTCCAACTCTTTTTCTTAGAAATGGTAAATTAATTCATGGTTAGAAGTACTTACTTTCCAAAGAATGTTTTCCTCTTCAAAGTTCACTACAGCTTTAGGCCTGTGAAGAAATATATGTGCTAATCTATAAGATGATCAGGCCAATTTCCAAGAATACTTAAAAACATATATGTGTTCCTTTTCATCTCTCTGGGGAAGGATTTATGGTTCTAGTTGCTTTAACAAACTTGACCATCCTTACCATCCTCCTAATTCTGACCTTATACCTCTGACTGGTTTACTTGCTACTTTGTTTGATCTTTGTAGGGAAAGGGAGGAGTACTTTGGAGCAGAGTTTTTTAATCTAGGGTCCATGGACTTAGAACACTACATTTTTATAACTGTTTTTTAAATATAATTGATTTCATTTACAATGAATTTTATTTTACTCATTTAAGAGACCCTTCTGAGCAGAGGAGGATAGTTTTCACCAGACTGTCCAAGGAGTCCATGACACAAAAATAGACTAATTAATTCTACTCTGTAGTTTTGCAGCTGCTCAGAAATAAGGGAGCCGTATTAAAGTTCCAAAACAATTCAAGCACAATTTCACCTTACCTTCAGCATTGACCTATAGATATCTTCTGGCCCTAAGGCCAAGGTAACAATAAATACCAGATATGATTCTATATTCAAATTAGAGATGGAAATGAGGAACACATTTTTATACTTGAAAATAATTGTTCTCCTAGAATAGAACATAAGTTCATATATCCTAGGTAGAAACAAGGTATTCAATGTATCACTTAGAGTTATAGGGACTTTTATCCCCTTCATTAAATTTTCATCAAGAAAGTATACATTACAATGAGTGCTGGGTGGAGAGTAGAGAAGAGAAAGGTAGGGCAGAAGAATGGGATATTAGTAACACGCATGGGGCAGAGGAGTCCAACTGGTTTTGTGCACCAGAATGATCAACAAGACATTAGCAATGATTCCAGGGATTTAATGCACCCAGAGTCAACATAGGAGCATCTGCATTGATCCACTATGTACCCAGTAGATGAGCAAGCTTTACTCTACCTTCAGCAACCCCGATCAAACTGGTACATTCTTTGTGGAAGTTATAATGTAACTTCCATGAGAGAGAGGAGGAAGAGATTAAAAGTTATGGTAGGTAAGATTCCTGGAAGATTGCAGTGGCTCACCTGTGACAGTCTTGGGTTTTTTCCACCTCTCTTTCTTGGTGTTTCAGTGTGTTGCCAGGCTACTATGATCTGAGGAGGCATTCAAACAGAGCCCATGTAATTATATTTTTCTGGGTGTTTTGTGTGATCTACCATCATGACCTCCAAATCTTCGGATCCAGGACACAGATTATGTACCCCAGGGGGGAAAAAACTTTGTGGGACTGATGTGTCCTGCAGACTTATTTTCAGAGCCATATATTTGATCCTTCATGACAAAGCTCAACTTCCTCAAACCATTCCTAGAGAAGAATTCAATGAAAGAATTCAATTCAATAACTATGTGCCATACCACAACAAAGGTATGATGACAACTAAGGGAGAAAAATGTTGTAGAGACTTTACCTTCATTTTGCATCCCAGAGAGTACCAAAAGTTTATTAGAGGACTATATCTTATAAACCTGAGAAGATGGTTGCGTAGGTATCAATTCTATGGAAGTAGGAGAGAGAGAGTGATAGAGGGTGAGGAGAGAGGTGGGGAAAGGAAGGGAAGGGGAGGGGAGGGGAGGGTGGGATGAGATACAAATACCCCTTCAAGTAATAGGGATCAGCAGGACAAAATAGGACTTCTGCTGGGGATGATCCTTGACTGGATTTAGAATGCTGTTCTGGGAACTTATTCAAGGGTCTCTTCTGTTTTCTTTCTTTTGATAAAACATCTTCTGTGTTATTGGGAACTACACAATTCTAAGTGGGGAGTCATAGTATTATACTTGGTACTATGAATGTATTTTCTCCAGATTTCCTTGTGGTTATGAGCCTAGAAGTAGAAAATTCTCCACCTCCTACAAAGTACTTAGACCATTTGTGTCACAAAGGATCTCTAATACAAGGACCACAATGGTATCAATAACTACTACATGTTATTCTATTCCTTCTCTGTAGCCAGCACCTCAATTCCTCTCTCCCCCATTCCTATCCCCTTCTCGAAAAAAATATCAATTCATTTTCAAACTATCCTGATGGTGATGGTACCGTTTGGTTGCTATATTTTTTGTTATCTGGGTATATTTCTGGATTAAGAGCCAATGTTAATCATAAATTAAAATGATCCAATAAGTCTTTTTGTGTGAAGAAATATGAGCTGATACTCTGTCAAGTATTATTAGCATTAAATCTGGGAATCCCAGGCACCTGTGAGAGGTTTGATTTTGTTGTATGTACGATCAGCCCTGCCATACCATTCCCTAGCTAATAATCAACCATTGTAAAATCCTGAAAGGAAGTACAATCTGGGCATGATTGAGTTTGATTTTCTATCTCCCCACCTTTGAATCCCAAATTGCTATTAGTATCTTAACTATCCCCATATCTGGTATCAAAACCAAGGACTTGGAGTTTGTTGTTAAAGACCCCTTTGTGGAATTATATTTTGAACTAATTGATAGCTTTCAGAAACTATCATTGCTTTTGAATCATCTCCCCTGGGAAGGAAAGTAGTAGATACTCTCTCCTTCAGAATTAAAATTTATTCTCTTTGGTGCCATCCTGCCTAGGTTGCTGTATATCACTTTGTGTGTGGTGGTGGTGGGGGCAATCTGACATAGGCAGATCTCATTAGAAGAACAGAATATCATGACCCATCTCATATGGAAAGTTAATTTCCTATAACAAATTACCCAGGCACCTTCTCTTCTTGCCCTGGGTATTGATAGTATCTCAGATTCAGTTTGAGGAATTTAAGAGCCCTTCACTAAGTGAGACTTAAAAATTTAGAGGAATACCATGTGAAAGTCCATTTAATTCTCATGAAAGGAATAATGGAACAGTAGAAAATTCAGAGAAAGACAGCAAAGAGTATCAGAACACTAGAGGTGCCACTAAATCAAAGCATCTTAAAATAGAAAATTAACACCTCTAGGACATCTGGGATGATGAAAGGGAACAGAAGATCAGGTTTAGGTCTGTAAAATTATCAAGGGAAGGTGAAGATTCCTGAGAAACTTTAGGTTAAAGACTAAGAGAAAATGAGACATAGATTAGAATTTTACTAATTGTATTTTTACTAGAATCACCAAATGATATAGGAATATTAACAAACAAGTATATGGGATAGTAGTAGGGTGTGGCTCACAATTTTCTCTAGTTCATTGGTTCCAAATTTAGCAATCCAAGTGAATAGGAGAGTCTTGTTAGATAAGAAGAGTCCTGACCTCCTCATCATGATTTCTTTTGTCTCTTCACAAAATCTAGGCACAACATCAGTGCCAGCTTGTCTCTCCAAACTGAGCGAATCATTTGAGCAGTTGCTTGAATGTGGTCATAAGTACAAGTGTAGACCCTGCCTCTTCCTCCCTCTATTTGTCCTGGTTATGTTTGTATTTGCGTGCTAAGTGATTGCCCACAAGTCTCCTTTGTATTTACCCCATTCTTCACTAACTACATCTGTACTTATCATACTCTTAGAACATCTCCCTTTCCTTTGTCCTCAGTCAATTCCACTAGTACTGGACCTTTGGTCACCAGCTTTTAAAACATTCTCTGCAAACCATGTTGGAATAGTATGGATTCTCATGAACAAGTCCTAAGTTTCTGAAGACTGGTATCATATGGAGCAACCAATTGGCTAGGGCCCCTGCCAGTCAAATCTGCAGCATGACCCTGGAAGCAGGAATGTTGATGAATTGCTTGGGTCTGGTATCCAGACCTTCAGCTCCATTAACTATAAGGCCTTCACTGCTTCTGCTCAGAAGAAGCTGAGAGAGATTTTCACTGACTGAGCCTCTGTCCAAGGTCCTGATGTCAGCAACCTACATAAAAATGAGATTCTTGTCCTATTTAGCCCTAAAAGCTTTAAACCCTTTCCTAGGATTACTTTAATCCCCCATCAATTCTGAGTACCACATCAGCCCCAGAGATATTTGGTCAGTGATCCAGACAAAAGTTTCAGGGCCACAGTCCTTGTTAATGTTTTCTATCTGTGCAGTTAAGCCTTAGGATGCTTTCCATCTTTTTCAATTGTGGCTTAATGTGGGAAGGAGAAAGGAATAATTAATTATTAGTGTACCAGGAATTGTGCTAAGCATTTCATAAATATTATCTTGTTTGATTCTGGGAGGTAGATGCTATTATTATTATTCCCATTTTACATTTGAGGAAATTGAGGCAGACAAACAGTAAGTGACTAGCCCAGGGTCACATGACTTTTAAGTATCTGAGGTAAGATTTGAACTCAGGTCTTTATGACTCCAGACCCCTGTGATACCTAGCTGTCCAACAGAAGATCCTGGTCAATGCTTACCACAGAAGGAATTGGAAAACAAAATATCCTGGTATATTAAAACTAGCGAGATCCTTTGTATCCCAAAAGAAATAAATCACTTTATCTTATTGGGTCATTGTTTTCTCATCTATAAAAGAAAGGGTTTGGAATGAATCAAGAGGACAAAATATGAAAGCTACCAATCACTTCCTACCAGAGAGCTAATGAACTTAATGTATATATAGTAACATAGCTAATGTGGGAATGTGTTTTGTTGAACTATGCATTTTTGTTATATTCTATTTTTTGTTTTTATTGGCCAGCTCAGGAGAAGTGAAGATATATAATAAATGCTCATAAAATAACACTTTTTAAAATAAATAAATAGGTATATAGACAAATACTGATCGTTTGAACAATACTGATTTAATAACTATGTGTTACATACTGAAAAATAGGAGATTGGACTAATTTGAGTTTCCATTCAGCTCAAGCTCTATGATCCTATGACTTGTGCATTCTTGGGCAAGTAATTTAATCTCATCTCAACCTCTTCAATATAAAATGAGGTACTTGAATTAAATGGCCTCTGAGTCTCTTCTAGTTCAAGATTCACAAACCTAGTGTCCAATAAAAAAAAGGAAGACAATTACATAATGACTAGTAATTAGCACCAAAGGTGACATAGAATGGAAATAAGTTATTTCAGATCAATCAATTCATGAGTATAAGAGCAATAATATATTATTATAGGAAAATATGGGTAGGTTCTTTTTGTGTATATATACAGACATAACTATTGGAGGTCACTGATGTGGATAAAAACTATTTGCTTCCAGAGCCTAACCTATCATTCCCTGAGAAAGAACACTGAGCTAAGTGGACCCATGGGTATCTGACTCAATGTGGTGATTCTTATGTTCTTAAACCATCTGTTGACAACATATTTTCTCCAAGGCTGCTGGGTTCGTAGGGTTAAGAAGCCAAATTAGTTTTATTTTATACTCAGCATTATATACTCATACACATACTCACATACCATCAGCATTCATACTCAGCAATATCTGCCTAAATTTTTTTTACTTTAATTTAGTTACAATTTTAATTTGGTTTACTTTGATTTAGTTACAATTGCCTACAAGTTAGGCAATTTTTAAAATTTAGTTACAGGTTAAGGTTTTGCCAAATGGATCTCAACAAAAATATTCATCTATATTCAGAAACTAGAGATGAGGGAAACTTCACCTATTGGCTTGGATCTAGTTATTAATTTAGGATACAATGGCACAGAGAAGAGAACACTGGCTCTGAGGTCAGCAGATATGCTCAAATCTGCCTCTGGCGCTTAAATCTGTGTGACATTGGGGAAGTTACTTTATGTTCCTGGTCTCCAGTTTCTTCATCTGCAAAATAAGGGAACTAGATTAAAAGAACCCCAAAATACCTTCCAGAGTTAGAACTACTGCATACTCTTTTCCCTTTCTCACTTATTTACTCCTACTTATTACTATGATTGGAGAATACACTGAGGAATGGTACCCAGTTCTAATTCCATTTTATATTTTATTTTTCCTCAATTACATATTAAAACAATTTTTGAGCATTTAAAAATGAGTTCCAAATTCAATCCCTTTCTCCTTCCATTACCTCCCCCCTGCCTGAGAAGGTAAGCCATCTGATACAGTTTACACATAGGCAATCATGTAAAGCACTAGTTCTAATTCCATGCTATACTTCCTGGTGTGGTAGAAGTAGGCTTGAAATAGGAGTCAGAATGCCTGGGTCTGCCACTTACTAGCCAACTAATCACAGACAATTCACATTAACTCTCTGACTTTCATTTTCTTCACCTATAAAATGGGCATGATTAATTCTATTTATTTACAGGTTGTTGTGAGAAAAATGCTTTCTGAATTGCAAGGTAGATGTAAGTAGGAGAGAGGCAGTATTGTGTAGTAAATAGAAAGATGCCTTGGTCTCAGGAAGATCTAGTTTCAAGTCTGCCCTTTGACATGTACTAGTTGTATGACTCTGGGGAAGTCCTTCAACCTCTCAGTGTACAGGCCAATCTCCAAGACTATAATTTGTAGAATGTTATTGTGTAGTCATTTTAGCTGTCTCTGACTCTTCATGACATAGTTTTGGGTTTTGTGGGCAGAGATTCTGCAGTGGTTTGCCATTTCCTTCTCAAACTCATTTTGCAGATAAAGTAACTGAGGCCAACAGAGTAAGTGACTTGCCTAAGGTCCCCCAGCTATTAAGTGCCTGAAACCAGATCTGAACTCAGAAAGATGAGTCTTTTTGACTCCAGACCACCTATCTGCATAGTAGTTACAGATCTACTTTAGGAAGATTTTCCTTATAGGGAGTTCCTTATACTAATGAAATCACAGGCCTGTTCCCTTTCCTTTCAAAAATCATCCTGTAATTAAAAGATATTGTCATTTGTGTTCAGGGCTTATTTTTATTGAGCTCAGTCAGTCCTCTCATATTGAAAATCCTTAGAAAGCAGAAGACTTGTCCCTCTCTGCTCTCTCCTAATCCTAGGGACGTAGATTTAGAGTTGAAAGAGGTTTTAGATGTCATTTTGTTAGACCCCCTCATTTTATAGGTGAGAAAAATGAGGCCTAGACTGATTGAGTGACTTGTTGAAGGACATATAGCCAGTACTTAGCTGAACAGAACTTTTGAATTCAGGTCTTCAGACTTTAAATCATCATTACAGGGTAGGGTCCTTACCTTGCTTTCTTATAGCCAAGAAACAGAGTTAAAAATTATTGTGGAGGGATAATTCTGGGAAGACAGCAGAAAAGGTCAGAAAATCCCAAGCTCTCAAGATTTTCCTCCACAAAAGAAATAAAATAGCACCTCAAAGTGAACGAAGTACAGGTAAAAATAAATAAGAACAGGGGCTAAGGAGGGGTCCTCATGGGACAATCCAAGAAAATCAAGAAGAAAAATAGCAGAATGAGGTTTGGTCCCCATAAAGATTAAACACCTCCAGACTACAGGCTGCTTATGCTTAAGCAAAAAGCAGCAAGTCCTAAGGTTGGCTGGGTTGGGAGTCTGCCTCAGCCCCAGTCATGGGAAATTTTACCCTAGGGGACAGTGAGAAGAGTTGGGTGTCTGTGTCAGTGAAGATGGAGCAAACATCTGCTAATAAGGAACACTAGACTGAGCTGTGGAAAGTTGCAGGCATGAGAAGGAACCGGTACACCCCCAGTGAGTGCAGAATCAGTGGGGCAAAACACCCCTGGCTGTGGACACTTACAGGGGGCTGGGTGTTTGGCTTTGGTCACAGGCTAGAGGGGATAACTGAAGATCCAAAACCAGAGGCACCATCTCATATACCCCAGGACTAGAGGTGATTACAAAAAATAAACTGTTACTACAAAAAAAAAGTACAGGCAAAGGAGAAAGACTCCAACCATAGAAAGCTATTATGGGAATAGGACCTGGGGTTTATCTTCAGAGGAGGATATTGAAGGAAAGAAACTCTCTTCTACCCCAAAGAGTAATGTCAAATAGTCATCTACCCAAAAAAATTTTGGAAGAACTAAAAAAAAGATTTTAAAATCGAATGAAAGACACTGAGGAAAAAAACTAACAATATAATAATCCAAGAAAAACAAGAAGATTATGAAAACAAACTCAACCAACTAGAAAAGGAGATGCAAAATATTAAGGAAAAAAATGACACCTTGAAAATTAGAGAAGCCGAATAAGTTAAAAAGATGAAGAAATAATAAAACAAAATGTAAAGAATGAAAAAAACAGAAGAGAAAGCAAACATAAGAAAAACAACTGTTCTGGAGAAGAAAAAACATAAGAATAATCATACTACCTGAAAGCTATGATCAAAAAAAGAATCTTACTATAATGATACAATAAATAATTAAAGAAAATTGTCCTGAAGCGTTACAACAAGGGGAGAAAGTAGAAACATTAAAACAATCCATCAATCACCACTTGAAAGCTATGCTATGAGGAAAACTCATAGGAATATCATACTCAAATTCTGAAACCCCCAACTCAAGGATAAAATATTAAGAACCACAATAAAAAATTAAAAATGACAGTGCTACAATTAGAATCACACAAGACCTAGCAGCAGAGGCACTAAAGGACCCAAGGTCTTGGAACACTATATATCAAAATGCAAAAGAATAGGGATTGCAGCCAAAAATAAGTCTTCTAAATTAAGAAGAAATAAAATGGTAAAGGGGATAGGGAAGATAAAGGAGGGATCTTTAGAGGGGAGAGGAGGGAATAGGTTATAGGAGCAGGGTACAGAAGGGTAGATCAGTGGGAACGGGAGGATAAGGGAGGGATCTTGAGGGGGAGGGGGAGGAAATAGGTCAAAGGGGGTTATAAAAGGGTGTAGAATCCTTGGAGGGGGTTGGGTTGGCTAAGTAATAGGAGAGCGAGATAGTGAATAGAAATAGAATCAGGAGGAATAGGAAATAATAGATACACACAAACATAAAAACAAAGATTAGGAGTAGAATTTGTTAGGAAAAGTATATGTCTATATGTGTATGTATGTACGTGTATATATCTATATCTAAATATATTCACTCTTAATTGTAGGCTTTGAGTAGGGGAGGAGGGAAGAACAAAGTAAAAAGTGCACAGAAGAGAACAAAAGAAAGCTTACAAAGAAGAAGGAAAAGATGAACAACTCTCATCACAATGCATAGTATTTATCATACAGACTTTCTTAAAATGAAAATTTATTGCTATATATTCTGAATGCCCTTATGTTCTGCTGTGTACACAAAATGATTTTTTTCCTTTTCTCATTTTGTATTTAAGTTTCAATATTTAAGTTTATGATGTTTCTGTTTCTTTTCTCTATTCTGTATTTGAGTTTTGTTGTTTAAGTCTAAAATTTAAGTAAATAAACAAATAAAGATTATTGTGGTGTGAAGACAGAGTGTTTTTGCAATAGTTTATGTTTCTAAATGGTTCTACTAACATTTAACAGTTCACATTCCACCATTGGATTATGTTCCAAAATTATTTTCCCAAAAATTATTTTCCCAAAAAACTAATACTGTGTTCCAGTGTCAGTTCTCAAAAGGTGATTTAATTTAGCAAAAGCTAAAAGGTAAACAATGAGCATAGCTTAATAATTGAACTTAACATCATATAACCTAACCATCCCTTTATAACAATATATTTATGGGAACATGAATTATAAATTTCAACTGGGGAATCTCAAAACACTATATTTGTCTCTGCAGCACAATGATTTATTCACAGAAGGTGCCTAATAAATACTAGTTGAACTTCAAAATCCTTATCCAATCAGGAACTGTTCATCCACCATCCTTCCACTGACCTTTAGTGCTGGTCCTCAGAGTAGATAGAGGGGAAGGGCAGAGTTTCATCGAGAAAAAAAGTCATAGATTTAGAACTGGAAGGAAGCTTAGATGAAATTAGGTCCAATTTGCTCATCTGGATGAGGAAAATTGCCCAAGATCACATGAGTAGTAAGTAGCAAAAGCAACATTTGAACCTGGGTCCTTTAACTCCAACTCAAGTTGTTGTTTTGTTTTGTTTTGTTTTTCACTGTATAATTAGAGAATTCCAGCTGGTGCAGAAGAATGTGCTTTGGACAGAATGGCCTACATTTTCAAAGGCATCAGATGCAAAAAGAGCTGCAACAGTGAGGGATCAAGACTGGCCATAGATGCCTATACATGGGTCATTTGTAAAACCAAATATTAGAACGTCTGCAAGGGTACTTTTTGTATAAAATTGAATTATAAAGAATTTTAAGAATTTGTCATTTGAATGTAGAGGAGCTATGGTTTTGGTAATACAAAATTTTCCATATTTTACATCTCTAGTCTTTCAGCATTTAGTTACTCAGTACCTGGGACTGTGTGTTTTGCCTCTCACCCTCCCTTTTTCCCCTCCCCTCACATCACAAAAGAATTTAGAGGTTCAGTTAGAGTACAGGGAAAATTGTGTGAGTAGAACTCTAAGAAGCTAGGAATTGACATTTGAGGTAAGGAAGAAATAAACACCTGGGGATGATAGTAGTCACAGGTGAAATTAACTACAGGGCTGCTGGCCACTGTTTCCACATATCTATTGACACCAAGCATGCAAAATGAGTTATTCACTTTCTAGTGAATTTATTAAAAAAATCTTATCGTAGCCCTTTATTTTTTTCATCAGAGACAGTTCCCCTTCTCTACTACCTCACCATCGAACCCTAGCTTTCATAATAAAAAGGGAAAACATTTCAGAAAGACCAACCAATATGAAAATGGCCTCTGAAAGTATGTATCACATTCCACTCCCGAAGTCTATTTCCTACCCCAACCCTGACCCCTTCCATGAATTATTATCAAATTAATAATTACAGTGGTGATAGTATAGTGTTCCATTTAAGAATCTTTTTTAAGATTCTTTTTAAGAATCTTTTTCATATAGGTTGTGTCTTACTGACAACAGCTAAACAACTTATTTAAAAACATTTCATTAATCTAATGATTAAACTAATGATTTTTATTAGTCTCTACTCTTCCTTAAAAAAACAAAACAAAATTCCACAATGTATTTAACTGAATTCATTCTTTTAAGAATAAATAGCATAACTAGTGAAACGGATTGCCTCTTCTTCTTGTTATGAATGAACAGGGTGAGTTGAGGTGTCTATAAGGGCTCCTCAGGTGGTCCCCCTAATTCAGGAGAAAAAGTGCTCTCATTTCTTCCCATCCCTTCATGGCATGAAATGTATATATTTTTCTAAACCTTGGAGTGTGACTTTTCCTTGGACCTTGCACCTGAGTTTCCTTCTGATGGTGCAAGGTGGAAACTGGTCACCACAGCTACCACAATAGAAACAGGGACAAAACAGGGGTGAATCTCTTTCTCCCCTCTTGTTATAAGATGCAATTATTACTGAAGCAATGTTATAAATGGGAGTTAGTTTCCCCAATGAGTCCTCAAAAATGTATTTAATTCACAGTGTAGTTAAACTACAGTATTAATTGTTCTGCTTTAATATCAGGAGCCATAATACTACTATTTTAGCTATATTAAAAAGGTTTTTGTGTACAGACTGGGATTCTGAACATCTGTATAAAAGGTAATTATAAACCTATATATTTCCTGCTGAAAGTAATTTCTTTTCCCTGTACTGCTTTCTATGTCTGCTACACACTGACACCCATATGGGGAAGACTGCCACTGGGCAGCAGGCATGCAATTTTAAAAAGCAAATTAAAAAAAAATAAATGCAACTGTACTTCAAATTGAGCATTTAACTGATATACCAAAACAATTCATAGTGCTTTAAAATTACCATAAAAATAAAGAGGCAACTAATTATAAAAATATTTCATTTTAATATCATAGGGCTATATTTTCAAAGAGCAGTACAAAGGAGTATTATATAATGGTTATATTTCTAATTAGTTTAATCTTCTAAATGTGCACATAATCCATGACAGAGTGCACACACATGCACCATATTTAAGACATTACAAAGACATAGTGGCCTCAAAATTTAACAGGTTGAAGAAAAACTTAGTTACCCTATAACAAGGCTCAGACCCAGGCAATAGTACTCTAGTTTTCCACATACATACATATGTGTGATTGTATTTATGCAGCAGCATCAAACAACATTTATCGAACATGTGTATACAAGATCCTGGGCCAGGCACTGGGGGAAACAAGAGGATATGAGACAGAGAGAGAGAGAGAGAGAGAGAGAGAGAGAAAGAGAGAGAGAGAGAGAGAGAGAGAGAGAGAGAGAGAGAGAGAGAGAGAGAGAGAGAGAGAGAGAGAGAGAGAGAGAGAGAGAGAGAGAGAGAGAGAGAGAGAGGGAGAGGGAGAGCATGCTCTCAAGTGTAATTTTCTTTTGTCAGGTAAGCATTGAGATATGGGGCTGACTGAAAGTCAGTTCTTTATTTAGGAAAACAATTTTCATGCAGTTGTCCATTTCAGGTGAGGAAGTTGAGGAACAAAAGTGTGCAAAGTGGAATCAAAATTAGGGTCACTGGATTCTGAATTTAGAGTTAAAAGGACTCTTAAAAAGCTACATGGTCCAGTGAGAATGTAGATGGTTTGAGAGTCTGGGATCAAATACGGATACTTTTATGTACCTGTGCATCCTTAGGCAAGTTACCTAACACCTCCGGCCCATAGTTTTTTCATCTATAAAGGGAAGATGCTGGATTAAATAGATTAGGTCCCTACCATAAAGAGATCTATGATCCTATGATCAGCAAGGCCTTTCTTATGCAGAAGAAACCCCTTGAGCTCAAGAAGGTTGCAATTTGCTCAAATCACACAGCAGTGATGAGCAGAGATGCAAAGGTCGGGTAGAGCAGAGATTCAAACCCAATTTAGAATATGAATTTCTACTTTATTGCTAACTTTTACAACCTCACACATTATTTTATGCAAGTAGGATATAGGCACACAAGCATATATACTTATCAAATACATATATGTGCATATTTCAGTGAGGTACTTTATAAAATTGCTGTTAAAACAACTCCAAAATAATTATCATTGCCTGAATTCCTTCCACCATTTTGCTCTTTGGACAAAATTGATCATACCAGAAGAACAAAGGTAGCACCCAATCCTGCTACAAAAAGACAAAAAATGTGAATATTGACTTACTGAACAAAGCAACATTCTTGGTTCTGAAACTGTTGAAGCTTCCCATCTCAGTAATTCAAGATACAGACTATGGGAAAGACAGAAGACTGGCTCCCATTATGTCTAAATCTACTTGGAAAAGTAGAGGAGGGAGAAGCAAAGTGAATTTGAACCATGTTAGCAGACAACTTCATAATTCCAGTAAAAACAACTTTTATTGAGTTTTAAGTTTTGGTTTAAATTATTCTTCTCATTTGCATGTACAGAGATAGCATCTATCTTCCAATTCATATGAACATAATGAAACAAAAAATAATACTTTAGCTACATAAGTAAGTTTTAAGGAGACAAAGATGTTGGATTCTATAGAATGGGGAGGGAGAGAGAGAGAGAGAGAGAGAGAGAGAGAGAGAGAGAGAGAGAGAGAGAGAGAGAGAGAGAAAGAGAAGACTGAGAAAGAATGAATAAGGGTCCTAAAACTTCATCTCTTTCCATTAGCCATCATTCTATTCCCCTACTCCTCAATTTACATCAAAGACCTAAATGATATTAACTCTTTCAAAAGGAACTACTGTTTTAGCTTTGGAGTTTAGGGGTTTTTTTATGAATCAATCAATGAATAAGCATTTATTAAGTGACATAGCAGTCACTGTGCTAACTGCTGGGAATACAAAAAAAGGCAAGAAACACTCCCAGCCCTCAGGAAGTTTATAATCTAGTAGGGGAGAGAACATGCAAACAACCTGGAGGATGACCAGAGAGAATTCTCAGAGCTGAGAGATTGAAGATCTTGTTTGTGGAACAGGCAGGAGGCCAGTGTGATTGTATCAAAGAGTACATGGAGGGGGGTGGGGGGGAGAGATGGAGTAAAGTGTAAGAAAAGTGTAATACTGGAAAGGTAGGAGGGGGCTAGGTTTTAATTTTGCTTCTTGAGGCAGTAGGAAGTTTATAACATGAGAGGCAGCCCTAGATAGTAAAGCAGAGGTGGCAAACAAGCTACCTTCAGCAGAGTACAGCCTGAACCAGATTAAAATGTTATAGGAAAATATTTAACAAAATAAATAAGAACACAATAGAATATAGCTAATGATAGTATTGAGTTTTCTATGTCAATAGCTGTCCTGCAGGTATCTTTACATATGATTTAAGTGGCCCCGGTTTCTATTTGAATTTGACACCATTGCCATAGAGGACAGAGAGCTGACCTTGGACTCAGGTTGACCTGGGTTCAAGTCTTACCTCCAACACATATTGTGTAATCATGGGCAAATCATTTAACTTCTCAGCAACTGTCTAAAGCCAGGCATTGAAGAGAAGCTCTTGGTCCATCTATATTAATAGAGAAAATTTCTTCACCAGAGACTTAATCACAGGTGGTGATCACAAAACAAAGATTTTTTTAAAAATCCTCAAAACGAAGACTGTAATACAAAACAGACTGAAACAACTGCCCAAATATGCAATAGCTTTGAAAATTTGGCTGCCAGGCAGCTCTGAAACAAAGAACAATTCAATGTGAAGAATTTCTACAAAAATGTAATAGAAAGTAGGAAGATACAGAAAGAAAAAATTAACAATACAATTTAAAAATCTATTTACAGATCAAATTGAAATAATATTACTGAAAAAATTACTATAAAAGTATTATACTTTAATTTGTCCTCCAAGGCTATTTCTTCAGTGCCCACTGGAAAATGCTAATGTTTCAGTATCCTTTGTGCCATTAAAATTGTGGGTTAGAATTAGGGCATAATTTTTATGTAAGGACTTCATGTTTGTTTCTACCTTTTTGGGGGGTTACAATTTTGAGCATTAAGGGAAACATAGTCTGAAGAAAGTACACCTTAATATCAGACCTTAGCTCTTGAAACTTCTAATTTTGTTCACTGAGCTGCATTGTTTCATAGTGTAAGGAGGGAGATTTAGTCTAGAACCTCAAGAAAAATATCACATATGCTCAGTTTTATATTATTCTGAGAAAAATGTATGCCTTTTTTATAATTTAGAACAAAATTACTGTTTTAGCTCAAAGCCTTCACATCACACTGTTAAGGTGGAAGGGTCACAAGGAAGTTGGGGATTCTGAAACCTGATAAGGTGATATAAGACTTTACTAAAATAGTCATTCAATTTAAAGCCAAATTTGTAAACTGAACTTTTCATGGTAGAATACCAGGTGGTGTGGTAACAAGCTGGTTATTGTGGTCCTGTTATGTGTAGCATTAAGTGAGCTTTCTTGTTAGACCCAATGAACAAATGACATTGAAAGAGCAGCAATGCAGAACCACCTTTTGGGTTTGCTCACTCACCTCTAAAAGGTTTCAGCATCTACCACAGGTTTGATCACATTAGACCTTTCCCAGGGGCTAACCCAGTGGTTTTCATCTTCAGGAAGGTAGCAGCATGGTGATATGGTAGCTATCTCTACTGTCATCATCATCATCACCACCACCATCCACTGCCCCACAGTCCTCATATAATATAGCACTAGGAAAAAACTGGTATAATGATGTCAATAACAGATTTCTATTTTTTTCTGTCTGCAAATTTATTGTTGTACTTAGCTTGTGTCTTACATACTATATATATATATATATATATATATGTATGTATATGTTACCTTGGGCTATATACCTATTTATAAAATACTTCTTCCCAAACCTTATTCCCCAAACTAGTTTCCTCCCTGACACTGTTTCGGTCATAAAATTATAGTCAGTAATATAAAATAAATGTATTTTTGTATATGTGTACAAAATCATCTTTAGCGATAATAAACTGAATCTCATGGTTATTTATGCAAATTTCTTTATCTTTGGCATGCATTTTATTATAAATCATTTCCTTGAACTATACAAAGTTTCTTTTCACAGCATTATAGATGCTTTAGAGATTGAAGGGACCTCAGATCTGGTCTAATCCTCTCATTTTGCAGATTGTGAAACAGGTTCAGAGGTCAAGTGACTTGTCCAAGATCACAGCAAGCATAAGTCATTTTGCACAGAAAAAAAGATTAAATATATCTGAAATGGATTTGACAGGTGTAATTCTTTAGTTTAAATGATAGTAACTTTTTTATCTCTCGCAAGGGCTATGACATTGGGTCTAATGCACCCCAAAGAAATAGCCCCCAAATTAACATTATCTAATTCCTTCTTTTCCTCATGTATTTTAGAGTAAATAGCTGGAGACACCTGTGAGAAAATTTTTAATGATCATTCTCTGAAGTCTGAAAGATCGTCTTTGCCCCCAGAATGAAACCTCTCATCATCACTTTTTTCCATATTAATTTCAGGTTTCAGTTAAGCATAGATGTATTTTCACTTGGGCTGGTTGCCCTTACTATCTGATGCAATTGACACTGAAAAGATGAAATGGGAACTATTTGTAAAGTTTTCACAATGGCATATTTTTTTGTATTTTTGTTTTCTTAGAAAGAATGAAATCTGGGTCAAATAAAATTGATCTTTTTTATGAAGTACTAATAAATCATTAAATCTGTGCTTATAAGAGAGTTTTCTACTCCATTAACCCCAGTAACACTGGAATGTCAAGGTCTCTGTGGACATGCATGCAAGCACTAAGCTTCAAGATAGTTAATTGATGTGCTTCATGCAAAGTCAGCACATTGTTCATAGCCACTGCAATTATTGTGTGCTTATGTGTTTGTGTGTATACATATAGCCTGTAGATAGGAACAGGCATATGACAATAGTAATTCCCAAGAAACTTCTACCCATAGTTTCAATGGTATTTGCACATAGTTGTAAAAATTCATTTTGATTTGATGAAGACTAATTTGAATCCCTATAATTCTTCCATCCATGTCATGTTTTACTTCATGAGGAAATTATATATGTAAGATAATTATATATTGAAAATACTTCAGATAAGGCCATCAAATGATCTGATTAAGAATTGACATAACATTCTAAAAATGTGAGTTTTTCACATAACTGTGGACATTTTATTTTAACTAACACATGCAAGTTCCCTGAATGGTGATTGCCGAAAGGTCATAGAACTAGAATATAATTCAACTTTTTAAAGTTATCCACTTCAGGGAACTTTCAGGGAACAGCTAAGAAGGAATATAACTATTTCTTTGATTGGGGAATTAAATAAGTGTAAAATGTTTCTTAACCATTTAATCCCCACCCAATTATCTAATATATTCAAGCATAAAATTGGTCTTTCAATATCCTTCAGAAATCAAGAAATTCTCTTACTGAAAGCATATATTCTAGTATATAACTTGTTACTTTTTATACACAGTTGGCACCTGATTTGTCTTGTTCTTAGCTACACATAGTCCTTTTGATCTATTTTGTAAGACATTCAACATCATTTAAATAAGATAAGGAATATGAATTCCTTTTTCCTTGGTCACCTTCTCACCTCACCTCCACTAGATAGTTCCCTTCTTGACCCCATCATTTCTCCCTAAAATAAGTCCCCAACCCTTAAACATGCTCATTCACAAGGCTTCAGGCACAGGAAGTCTGAGCATCCATGACATACCAGGCCAATTTCTAAGAGTTCAAAGACTTCATGTAGTGCAGTTTCTTTTCCATGAAATTTGCCATGTTTGTATAAACATAGATATGCTTCTGTGCATAATTTAAACTATTGTCTCATGGTCCCAACTGATTTGGCTTGAATTGATATAACAACAATATCTGTCATAGGGACTGTTCTTGTAGGAACACACGATGATACTGTCTTGTGGGACAAAGAAAATGCTGTCCTCAGGTTCTGGGCAGTCAGATCTGTCCCAAGTGGAGCACTTTGGTTCCAAGGCACTGTAGTTGGGGGTGCTCCCTGATGCTGGGAAGATACCTGAAAGACAGCACCCTTCCTGGTATCTGGAAACCTCTTCCTCATTCTCCTTTTGTACCAAGCTCTTGCTTTCCTCTTCTCCTGTAGCAATGGTAGTAGTGACAGAACTGACCACAGGCATCTCTCCCTTTGGGGAAGTTTTGCTTCTCAGGTATGTCTTTTTGACCAACTCATCAGAACTCCCCTTTCCTGACTCCAGGTCAGATGGGGTCCTCAACAATTCAATAACTTCTTTGTCCTTTGATTTTTTGAAGCAGGGGAGTTTTCGGCACCAGAGGAGTTCATTTTCAGGCCATTTTGTGCACCCCTCTGTTTTCCGAGCCAGAGCAATGGCAGCGATCCCTGGCAAACAAATTGCGGGCCCTATGGCAAGGAGGGGGATGTTCCCCAGAGTCTCCCCTTTCATCCCAGAAACAGTGAACATGAAGCCAAAAACAAGGAAGACACTGACCAAAGCTACCACGAGTCCAGTCCTCGGATTGATGTCATCTGGTCTCATTTTTTATCCCATCCAGGTCATGAATTGCTTCCGTGAAGAGAGAACAATACTTAGATTCCTTCTGTCAGAGCTGACGCCAGGGTGGGTAAAATCCAAGTAAAGTTTCCTTTTGCAGACACTCCAGATCTCTTTCTCTCTCACGCAAGTAGCCTCGAATACATTGTCACACACCCACTGAACTATTTGGCAATACCCAGAGCTGCTTTTCCAGTCTCCCGAAGGACTTGGCTGGGAGCAAATGGATGGAAACCAGTCCCACTCTCAACAGAAAAATCCACAGCAACTGTCCCTCTGCTTATTTCCACGTTTCTAGGAGGCAGGACTGGCTTTTTTCCCCCGGACTCTGCATGATGCTGAAAAGGGAGGTACTTGTTTCTCTCAAGCTTTCCCCGGGAGGTTTCTAATGCCCTTCTTTTGGATTTCAGGTCAGATCAGAACATACGAGTGTTCACTTCCAGACAGGGAGTCGAATGCCTTTATGTGTGTGTGGATAAATGTGAGCATGTCTGTGACAGAGGGAGGAAGGACTTAGTGTTAGAGAGAGGGAAAGATTTTTGTCTCTTCTTGTTACATCACATTTAGGAGCAAGCTGGGAAACAAGGACGGATGTGAAGGGAGGGGGACAGAGATCACGGTGAAAAGGGAATGAGCCCCCAAAGGAACAAGAGGGCCACACGAGGTGTCGGTCTTTAGGGTAGGTAGAAACCAGCCAGGTTCTCCTGAAGGAAAAGGTGCTAAGAGATGGAAACACCCACAAAAAGCCTGGCACATACTCCTCTTCCCCGCGGGAGTTTAGGGAAGCCCGTGCTGGGCACTTGAATACTCTGACTCAACACCGTACTAAAACCATCTACAAGCCCGAACTCGGAGTTCAGTTTTCATTGGTATAGTTCCTCGGAACCAGGAGGAAGTAAGTCGGCAAGAGACTGGGGTAGTTATTCCCGGTTGGGGAGGATGGAAAAACGGTCTTAAGAGGAGAATTAGAAATGCCTGCCTTCTGCGTTTCGGCCCCGCCCCGCCCCCATCGGTACTTAAACGCTTGAGTCCCTCCTCCAGCTTCTACCTCATTCCAAGATGCCTCTATTGAACCCCCATTTGCTTCCCCAGCACAAAAGCTGGCACCAGACCTATCAGTTGGGTGGAGCAGCCCAGGATCGCTGAGTTGACTTCTACATCCCTTACCCCCCTTCCCACCCTTTTTCCTGTCCCCTCCACTCCATTGTCTCTCCTACCCACCAAAGCCAGGGAAAGCAGACTGAGCGAGACCCTGTCTCCTAGCTCCACGGATAGGAGTGGGGTGGGGAGGTGAATGCTACTGACAAAGACCGGAGCGCACCTGCTAAGTGCGATCCCTGGGGTTAGAAACAGGAAGGGAGAGTTCAGGGCAAAGAGCCTCCTTTACCCTCAGTAAGAGCTCCTAGGCCTGGAGAACTGCTCACATAGCAACCTCGAGCTGCACATCTGTCGACGAAGCAAATTAGCCACCGAACTAAAGTCACCCACATTCTAGGAGTTAGCTGTGCGATGTTGTGGAGGCGTGCTTTACTCTCCTCTTTCCCAGCTGGTTTCTGCTGGCTGCCCACCCACGCTAGTCTTTCCTTAAGCATCCAGAATCCGATAGCGAAACAGTACAAGGTTCTGAGGGTCTCTCTCCCCAATGCCTTGAACTCTTAAGTGTGTTTGTGTCTGGAGGTAGAGAGGACAGGGCAAATAGGGTTACTGGACCCCTCATTCCTTTCCCCACCACTGCCGAACTCCAAAAGGGTAGGAGAAACAGGCTGACAGTGCCTAGCACATAGTAAGAGTGTCAAAAGTTTAATGACTGATTGGCAAACTGATCGCAGCGGGTACCTTTGCTGACTTGGCAGCTTGCATTAGGGGAGGATAGGACAACCCTCTTACAACCCTTATTGGTCTTTGCAAGGCTTCTTGAATTGATTTAGTTCAGAGGAAGGAAGCAGCGGGTAGAAGGAGGTGGTGAAGAGTACGAGGGGGTAGATCTTGGTGACTGTGCCCAGTGATTCTAGATGCAGGTTTTCTAGTTCAATATAAGGATTCGCTCAGAAATCACAGAGGAGCAAGTTTATTTTCCCAAAGAAGACTCAATCTGCTTTTCAGGCTTGTGATAGCCAGTCTAATTGTAGAGGCAGCATAAAAACAATGCTGGATTTGAAGGACTATGAGCTGAGTTCGAATTCCAGTTCTGCCATTTATAACCTCTGGGACCTTGGGCACATCACTTAATTTCTATGATCTTCAGATTCTTCATCTGTGTAATTAGGGGGTTGTATTATGGGTTTAATCAGAGATTCTCAACCTGGAGTACCAATAATCCCAGAGAACAGAAGAAGCTTGTCAAAAAGGAATGAGCGATATTTAGCAGGGATGAAACTTTATGTTATCCTATTGATAGTAATAAATCTTATTTCATATCTGGAAATGTAAGTTGAACTCTAGGATGCACTCTTTTTAAAAATATTGAATAGAGTGTTCAGGATGATTCATTGAAACCCAAGGGATATACATACCACAAAATGTTGGAAACTTGTGGACTAGTAAACTTCAAAGTCCCTTTCAACTTAAAATCTGTGATTTTTCCTGTTCAATTCTCTCTACAAGTGCAGGTCTGGGCTAAGACAAGTCATTTAAAAATGTCCACTGCATAAATGACTCCAATTGTTCCAGGCTGTAGAAGGGGAAGGGAGTCAGGAAAGGAACAAAGGAAGGAAGGAAGGAAAGAAGGAAGGAAGGGAGGGAGGGAGGGAGGGAGGGAGGAAGTAAGGAAGGGAGGGAGGGAGGGAGGGAGGAAGGAGGGAAGGAAGAAAGGAAGGGAGGGAGGAAGGAAGGAAGGGAGTGTGTGTGAGTGTGTATTTAAATTTGTGGCTACAGATATTGTTGAGTTAGTTCATGTTAGCACCAAAGGACGAGAGAAGACATTATCAAATGGTCATTTCTTCCTATGCCTTCTTTGCATTTTTCGAGGTTTGTCCTTAGCTTTTTGTGTATATTGATGAAAAACTATCAGCACCTAAGCGTGTGGGGAAGTGTGGAGCTCCGGGATTTTTGTTCTATATGTAAAGTTAAGTGTTGCTTTCATAATTTCTTCTAGAGAAATTCATTTTACAGTTATAGGAGGTCAACATAGGTCACCTCAGACCTATTCCAACTTCTGTGTAAAACTAGAACAACCTGGTTGAGCAATGATTAAAACTATACTTGAAGACACCTCTTGGTGTCTGAATTCATTGTTGAACAGTGTTAATAGTAAGGAAACTGTTCCTTATATTAAAATGAATATTTCCCCCAAAGTAATTTCAATCCACTGGTCTTTCTTGTACTTTCTGGAGCCAAGAATGTTTAATCATCTTTCATTGGATAGCCCCTTAAATATTTGGAGATGATCATCACCATGACTTTAAGTCATGTAGGATAAATGTGACCAACAAACATTACTTAAGCACCTACTATGTGCCAGGTACTGTGCTATTAGGGATAAAAATATAAAAATGAGTTTTTGTCGAGGACCATGCATTCTACTAGGACAGTGGTTCTCGACCCCTTTGGGGGTCAAATGACCCTTTCACAGGGGTAGCCTAAGACCATCGGAAAACACATATTTCTGATGGTCTTAGGAACTGAGACACCACCTGTCTATCTGTCTCCAGGCAGGTCCACCCACATGCAGATACCCCCACATATGAGTATTAAAGGGTCACAGCATTAGGAAGGTTGAGAACCACTGTTAGGGGGATACAGAACATTGGGCAGTGGTAGCAAGGAAAAGGAATTTATTTGGTTTAGAGATAATCACAAATATTATGAATGTGCCATAGGGCAATAAAATGTCATGACCTTTCCAACTGCAATGGTAATATTGATTTGATCATTGTTTTCTGAACAAAAGCTGAAAAATAGGGTGTTGCTGTTGTTCAGTCATGTCCTACTCTTTGTGACCTCATTTTGGGGTTTTCTTGGCAAAGGTACTGAACTGGTTTGCCATGTCCTTATCTAGCTCATTTTACAGATGAATGACTGAGGCAAACAGGGTGAAGTGGCTTGTCCAGTGTCACATAGCTACTAAGTGTCTGAGGCCAGATTTGAACTCAGGAAGATGTCTTCTTGATTCCAAGCCCTATTCATTCTGCTGCCTAGCTGCCTGCCCACTTTCTCCCCCTCCCAAACAGTTTAGAAAGTAGTTTAATTTTGAAAGTGGGTCAGAAGGCAAGATGCTCATGCTAGGTGGGGATGAGTAGGTGAAACCAAGCAAGGCTTATAGGGAATGAAAGTGAGTCCCAATTTCTTCAACTGATTCTCATTTGTTTTAGTCCACTGATCAGACTGATCAACCTTTTCTAGATATTCTGGTTTGTCAGTACTTCAAAGATCCATGCCCTCATCAATTTGGGTATTTCCCCTTTTAAGGAAGATAGCAGGCCTGGGTAAGTTGTATAATGTCTCTGAGTCTCTAGATCACTCCTGAGTTCTGTTCTAACTATGGATACAGATCAAATTATCTTTCTATATGTTAATAGATGGTCTTCAACAGTTATTGTCATCAAAATAATTCATCACCTCCCATATAACTCCAAATTTAGGTGGGTTAGTTCTCTGATGATTAACAAAGAGTCTGTCCACAAACCTACTCAAAGCTTTCTGAGTTGAGAGGAACTATATTGAGCTTGTCTTTAGCCATGGCACTTTGCCATTGAACATGGATGGGAGTGGTGGTGGTGGTATAAAATATGTCCTGTGATAAATATAGTCAAAATATGTAGTGATATGAAGGAGGGTAGTTATAAATAGGAGAGTCATGAAAGGCCACTTTATGGAGATATTGACTAAAACTGAAATGTGAAAGCTGTAAAGGGTTCCATGAAGTAGAGGTGAAGAGGAAGGGAACAGGGATTTTCATAGTATGTGTCAGACACTGTGCTAAGTGCAAAGCACTCAATGCTCAAACTGAAATTTAGTACTGGGAACTTATGCCAAAGATCTGTGAGGAAGGGAACAAGTAAACTCTGGAAGGGTAGGAAGTTTTATTGGAGAACATTGGCAAGAACTGTGTGAGAAAAGAATGTATGGTTAGATTTTGATCCATACTAACAGAGAATGTATGCACTCTGGATCATGGATCCATTGCAACATTAGAATATTGAAAAATAGCAATATAAGATTCCCATATAAGGGAGCTATTTTAGTTACAGTCATGGATTGGGATAGATAATCTTCTGGGGTCTCTATTAAAATCACTTATTTTCTATAATTCTATTCCTAGAGTCAAAGGAAGTTGAAGCTTGTTTTTGTGTATTGCTTTTCTTTTTTATTTTTTTGAGGATCTTTCAAATTGTTTTTCTGTGATCCTACAAAATGATTAATGTATTCACCTTTCCCTATTTCAATTACATGTACATTACATTTCAATTTTAGATATACCTACAGGTAGTTTGGCTTTCTTGCTTTAAGGTTGCATACAAATAATATCTCATATATTCTCACAACAACGTTGGGAGACATGTGCCATTATTATTTTACAGATGAGGAAACTGAGGCATATAGAGGGTAAATGCCAAGGGTCACAGAGTTGGAAAGTATTTGAGGCTGGATTTGAACTCAGGTCTTCTTGACTCCAGGTCCACTGCTCAGTTCAGTGTGTCATCTAACTGCCTCTCAACATCTATTCATTGCCTCCATGTGTTCACTTGTAGTTCAATGTTGTTTATTCTGTACTGCTTCTCAACTTCCTCTTACATAGTTCTTTTGAGGTGACTGAAGTTTTTGCCAAGGAATATCTGCATTTACACCCCTTGCTTTCTTGATTTCAGTTCATCTCTAGAGATGTAAAGCATCTTCAATTGTTTTTCCAATGCTAAATTAAGTGTTTAAAAAAAACCTCCTGCAGTTCATTAGAGCTCATTAGAGCCTATAGAATTTAATACAAAGTACACAGTGAGTTCAGAGTCTTCACAAGCCTTTGTCTTAACTTTTTTTTTTTTTTTTGCTTTTTGGAGGGCAGTTGGGGTTAAGTGACTTGCCCAAGGTCACACGGCTAGTTTTTGTGTTAAGTGTCTGAGGCCGGATTTGAACTCAGGTACTCCTGACTCCAGGGCCGGTGCTCTACTCACTGCACCACCTAGCCGCCCCTGTCTTAACTTTTAAAAGTGAAGTTTATGCATAACTTTTAAAAGTGAAGTTTATGCATATTAAAGGCACTAGAATCATGGTTCTAAAGGGTTCTAAAATTCTAAAGAGCTTTAAACATCAGGATTTTATAAACTAGATTATGTATCTTACACTTTTTGCCGAGAAACCAGAAATGAAAAGTCTTAATTATAGTAAGTCCTGGATAAAGAAGACAGACCTGAAACAAACTGTACAGGTGGAAAGATTCCCAGACATTTTATTGACAGGCTCATAGTTCTGATATTTACTAAGAAATGTGTCCATTTAGATCTCAGAAGGATCTGAGCAGGAAATTCTCTCTCTGTCTCTGTCTATCTCTCTTTCTCTCTCCTCAAGGGATAGGACTGGCCCAATAACCATGATTTTCCTTCATGAAGGATGAGGTCTAAGTAGGTATAACCAGAGGTAAGGGTAGATGTGATAGTCTCGGCACTGTATTTTATAAAAAGCTAGAGCAGTGGAAGCAGCAGCAGCAGTGATATGGCACGGGACCCACCTAACTCTGTGTCTAAGGTAGGAGCTACATTTTGGGCATGTTTTCTGAGGCTTCCTTATTTTCATCTTATGTCTAAACTAACCACTTGGACTTAGTATTTGTGCATAATTTCTTTGTTCAAAGGCAAGATAAGAATACAACATTCAAGTCTTTGGCCAGTCAAAATCCATCCCCTCCATACACACATACCAAAACATTTAAATAAAGGGCTATATAGGAAAATGGAATTATCAAGTCATACGTAGTAATGTGATCCTGGAATGCTATATAGGAAGGTTTCATGGAAGTCAAAAAAGCTTTTCTCATCCCTATTGTGTTACTAAGTATCTGGGTAAATTATTTAGCTTCTCTATACCTCAGTCAATTCACCTTTAAGATGGGAGGGTAGGACAAGTTCCTTTCTATTTTAACATTCTTTGACTCTATCTTGAAGATATCAAAATATAGAATAATCACATTTATTTATCACTGTTTTAAAGATGCTTTACATAATATTCTCTCATTTAAACCTCATGAAAACCCCAAGAGGTAGGTACCATAGTTATTATTCTCATGATTTTATAGTGTAGGAAACTGAGTCAGAGACAGGATTTGAGCCCCACTCTTCCAGCACTCTTTGTGCACTGCCAAATGTAAAATTACCCTGTCAAACTTTGTGACCCTTGAAACATTGTGATTATACCCATTTTGAAGAATGAAGCTTTTATTTACAACAAAATGTGTCTCAGTTGAATTGGGAACTAAACAGGGTATTTTTAGACCTATCAATTTGATTAAGCAGAAATAGCCACGTAAAGTTCCCAAGTTTCGCTGAAATTCCCAGATATCAGAGTTGTAAAACAAAAGGTCAAAAGATCCCCCAAAACAAAAAAACAAAAACAACTAAACCAACCAATAATTTTAAAAATGTAATAAAAGATTGATAATGAGCAAATTCATAATGAGCTCTTGGAATATAGTAGGTAAGAATAATCTATTGAGGAATATTGCAATATAATTTCAATTAGGAGAATCATTCATTCATTTATTCATCATAAAACGCTTATTAAGCACCTACTGTACGAAAGGCACAGTGTTAGAGATTGTATTCAAAGATATTAAATAACAGTGTTGAGGTTGTAAGGCCTGAAATTTTGATACATGGATCTTTCCCAAATGAATTTGACTCAAGCCTTCTTTCAGTCAAAGAAAAATAGTTTATTGAAGATCTACCATACTGGGTAGATACTTAAAGAATCTAAAGATTTGTAACACCAATGTAACTGGGCCAGATGGAATTTGTGCACTTTCACAGAAGCAAGTACATCTTATATACATAAAGAAAGACTTTGGGAGGGATCTAGGGTTGGCCAAGTAATCTGGAGCAATTGCAATATGGGTCTAGGGAGGGTTTTGAAGGGAATGGCCAGTCGGCTGGGGTGACTAAAGGTCAGAAAGTCAGGAACCAAGGGAATAGTGTTTTAGAGAAGATCAAGGCAGGAAGTAGCAGAAGACTATCAGGAGATAACAGACAATGGAGGGTAAGGCTAGGTTAAGGGTAATAGAGAACTGGGCATAATGAAAGGTTTATAATAAGATCAAATGGGAAGATTCAAGGAAAGTTCAAGGTGGGGTTTTCCAGGGTCCATAAACAAATAGTCCCCAAATTCTTTTGGGGTAAGGGGCAAAGGTCTCACCTTAGGCCTATACCCCATCAACAGGACCCTTGACTTTTATGAACTTACAATTTATAAATTAATTGGTTGTTGATAGTTTGGGCAATAAGGCATACATAGAGAAACAAAGTAATTTAGAATATGATAAATGCATAATAAGATATAAACTGAGCAATGGATAAAGGCTGACATTTGAGTTGGGAAGATTTAAGTTTAAGTATTATTTCTGACTCATACTGGCTGTGTAACCCCAGGCAAGTAACTTAACTCCTCATTGTTAATAGGAAGTATAAATTGCAATACAGTTGTCAATCTGTATTAGTTGAACTTCATCATCTGAGACCTCTCCAAACGTGAAATCATCAGTCCTGATTCCACCCTGCTTCCCCTCCCTACCTCCCCAAAAAAGTGCTTAAGAAAGGCAAAAAGTTCTATGAGGCTAGATCAGGGAAAAATGACTTTTAATCAGTTTATTAGAGTATTTTTGCATTTCAGCTTCTCATGCACTAATTTTGCACTCTTCTTTTGGATGAATTAATCACTCATGTATCCATCTAGGCCATAGCTGTGTAGAAGCAAACCTTGCTTAATTTTTATTAAATTGTTATTGGCTTCCAAATAAGAAATCAGCAATGCCTGTGCTTGCTTCAGCAACTGTCTGTTCTTTTCTCTTCCTTCAACAACTATAAGGTCTAATCTGGACCCTACACTTGATGTTTTGTCTTTATGTTTCAGTTGCTATACAAAAAGTTTCAAATTAGCCACTGAATAGATCAAGTTTCCAAAGGAATGGTTCCCCAACGGGTTGGCAGTCTAACCAAACTTTCCGCAATCTGATCTGCAAAGCAGAATGTGGTTTCTATTACACAACACTTGTAAAAGAAGATAATTTTGCATCCATACTTGGATTGTGCATTGCTGTCTTCTTCTGGTTCAGTTTTGATCATCTTTGTCACCAAAAAACAATTCTGAAGTCTGATTTCTTTTCCTGTTTGCTCATCTTGCCAGCCAATTACTTAACTTTTGAGGTCTTTGCCACAGTAGAACTCTGCTTCCAGAATAGAGAGCGTTATGTCCCAAATTTCTGGAGTTTTTTGCAGCTGTTGTTGGAGTTTTTTTCCAGGCACCTGCCTCAGAACTTTGAAAATGACTGCCTCTGGGGGGAGGGGGGGGGCTTAGCCAAGATTGTGTCATAGAAGCAGGAAAACTATGCAGCTCCCACATAACCACCTCAAATACCCATAAAACATGACTCTAAGCAAATTTTTGGGCTCCAGAATTCACAAAATTACAGAAAAACACATCTCCTGCTGAAGTCAGCTTGGCAGGTGAGACAGTAAGGGCTCATTGTAGCATGCTGGGAGCTTAAACCAGCCCAGCCTGAAACTGTGGCTTGGCCCTTGGGTAGCCAGGACAAGCCACAGCTGGAGCCTTCTGGAGAGTGGAATGGCGGCAGCTTTTGCAATTTCCAGAATTATCAAAGCATAAGAAATAAGGATTAAGTGAAAGTTTAGTGGAACTTGGCTAAATTCAAGGGAGAGCATCAGGCCAAATTGCCTCCAGGGCAAGAAAGCAGCAGAAGCAGCAGCCCTGCCGCTGCCTCCATGTGGCTGCTTCAGAAGCTCCCAGGCTGCAGATTGCAGGGGGGGCAAGCTATCATCCAGAGCCTAAGTGCTCTTGCCTTGAGCTGCCTGGATCAGGATCACAGTTTTGGCTGGTGGTCCTGGGGAGCATTTTCAGAGAGCCAAAGCTGGTGGGGGCTGTAGCGGCCTCCTAATAGCTCTGGCAGCTGCAAAAACACCAGAAATTTGTGACGGAGCTTTCCCCTCTGGAAGCAGAGTTCTACAGAGGCCAAAAGTCAAGTAACTGACTGGCAACATGAGCAGGTAAAAGAAGCAAAGTAATAACAGCAATCCCATTTTAATTTCCTTTTGGGGGGACAAAAAGGATCAAGCATGGAACAGGAGGAAGACAACATAGTCAGAACTCCCACACCAAAAGCTTCCAAGAAAAATGTAGATTGGTTAGAAGTCATAGAGCAGCTTAAGAAGAATTTTGAAAACCAAATAAGAGAAGTAGAGGAAAAATTGGGAAGAGAAGTGAGAATGATGCAAGAAAATAATGAAAAGAGACTCAAAAACCTGACTGAAGAAAATAACACCTTAAAAATAGATTAACTCAAATGGCAAAAGAGGCCAAGAAAGCCAATTAAGAGAAGAATGCCTTAAAAAGTCAAATCTGCCAGATGGAAAAAGAATCTCAAAAGCTTTCTGAAGAGAATAATTCCTTAAGAATTAGAGTGGAGCAAATGGAAGCAAATGACTTTATGAGAAATCAAGGTACTATTAAACAGATCCAAACAAATGAAAAAATAGAAGGCAATGTGAAATACCTCATTAAAAAACCACTAACCTGGAAAATAGATCCAGGAGATACAATTTAAAAATTATCGGACTACCTGAAAGCCATGATCAAAAAAAGAAGATAGAAAGCATCCTTCAAAGAAATTCTCAAGAAAAATTGCCTTGATATTTTAGAACCAGAGGGCAAAATAGAACTTTAAGGAATTCACCAATCACCTCTTAACAAAGATCCCCAAAAGAAAACTCCTAGGAATGTTATAGCCACGTTTTGGAGTACCCAGATCAAGGATAAAATATTACAAACTTCTAAGAAGAAACAATTTGAATACTGTGGAAACACTTTGAGGATAACTCAGGATCTAGCAACTTCTACCTTAAGGGACCAAAGATCCTGGAATATGATATTCTGGAGAACAAGAGATCTAGGATTAAAACCAAGAATCACCTACCCAGCAAAACTGAGTATAATGTTCCAAGGGAAAATATGGGCATTCAGTGAGGTGGGGAAGTTTCAAGCATTCTTGAGGAAAAAACCAGAACTGAAAAGAAAATCTGACATTCAAATACAAGAAGCATGAGAAGGTAAACATGGAAAAGAAATCATAAGGAACTTATCAAAGGTGAACTATTTACATGCCAACATGGAAAAAATGATAATTATAACTTATGAAACTTTTCTTAGTATGAGGATAGGTGAAGGGAATACAAATGTGTATATATGTATACATACACACATGTCCATATGGAGGATATATATGTGTAGGGATACATTTCTAAGTATGTGTTTATATGTGTTCATAGAGGGCAGAGGATCAATTAAATAGGAAGGGATGATACTTTAAAAGGTGAAATTCTGAGGTGAGAGAGGAATAGAATGAGAAGAGACAGGAAGAGACAGAATGGGATTAATCATCTCGTATCGAAGAGGCAAAGGATAACTATTACAATGGAGGGGAAGAACAGGAAGGCAAAAGGGAAAGGGTCAGCCTTACTCTAACTGAATTTGGCGTAGGGAAGGAATGACATATACTCTAAACTGGGTATCTTGTCACACAGGAGAGAGGGGGTGATGGGAATGAGAGGGGAGATGATGAAGAGAACAGGGTGGGGGGAGGGCAGCTGGAAGCACACACTTGTATAAAGGGACAGAGACAGGGTAGAGAATAGAACAAGGTGGTGATGGGAGAGATAGGAAGGATGGACATATAATCAGTCTCTCACAATATGTGCATTATGGAGATGTTCTGCATAACTACACATGTATAGCCTACATTGAATTGCTTGTCTTTCCAGTGGGGGTGGGTGATGAGGGAGGAAGGGAAAGAATCTAAAAAAACAATATGTATACACACACACACACACACACACACATATATATATACATATATTATTATTATTATTATTAACTACATGCAAAAGGGAATTAAGATATACTGGCACTGGGGTAAGGTGATCCATCTTGCCCTACCGGAAAGTCAGAGGGGTGATGGAGAAGGACATAGGAGAAAGCATATTGGGGGAAGGGTTATACAGTGGGATGGCTCTTTTGGGGTTGTGGGTGGGGGAAAGATGGGGAGAAAGTTCATAACTCAAAATCTCGTGGAAATGAATGATGCAAACAAGAAAATGAATAAAGGAATAAAAAATTAAAAAAAATTTTTTTTTAATTACACAAATCAACAGAGTGCTTCTATCTGACAAGGTACACTAATCAACAAATAGAATGCTTCTTTCTGACAAAGTAACATCAACACAGAACAACAAATGCAATAACAGACAGAGCACCAACATCACAAACATTCTCTCTCTTAGCTCTGCTTGCTCCTGGCTCTGCTTGGGCTTTTCTCTGCTCTTTTCTTTCCTGTTATACCCTTCTTATTCCACCCTTTTGGCCTCCTCCAACTGTGGACTCCGATGTGAGTGTATTTGGCCTATTAATGGCAGAGAAGTTCTTCAAACTCCTTTAGGCCTATGAAGGGTATTACAGTGTATACTTTTTCCAATAAGAGAGGCTCAAAGGCACTTGATTAGCTAAAACTCAATCCAGAAAAACAGCAAAAAATTCTACTTTGTTTGCCATTACAATGAGTCTTCTTGATTCCAGGCCCTGAAGTCTATTCACACCATCATCTAGCTGTCCTTTTAAACAATATTAGATAGTGAAAATAATTATTTAAATATTTCAATAATGCACTAACTGTGCAAAAAGTCGGAGCCAGCTACAGGACCTGGTGACGCCTTCATAAACACTGAAACCAAAATTCAAACTTCATCACTCAAGGATAAGCCTTTTCTTTAAAAAAATTATTTGCTTTTGGTTTACAACATTCAATTCCACAGTCCCTTGGGTTTCAAATTTTCTCCCCCTCCATTTCCTCTCCCCCACTCTCTGTGATGGCATACAGTTGAATATAGGATCTTTAACTACCTTCACATTAAACAGCAGTCAAGTTGTAAAGAAGGATTATAACCAATGGACTGAACAATGAGAAAGAAGACACACACACACACACACACACACACAAAACTGAGAGAGAGAGAGAGAGAGAGAGAGAGAGAGAGAGAGAGAGAGAGAGAGAGAGAGAGAGTATTTTGCTTCAATCTGCATTCAAACTCTAGTTCTTTCTCTGGATATGGATATCCCTTTCCATCATGAGTCTTTTGGAGTTCTTATAACCTTGTGTTACTGAAAGGAGCCCAGTCTATCAAAGTTAGTCATCACATATAGAATATGTCCATAATTGTGTACAAAGTTCTCCTGGTTTAGTATTTCCTTCTGCTCTCCTCACTCAGCATCAGTTTATATAAGTCTTTCTGGGTTATTATGAAGTCTGTCTGCTCATCATTTCTTATAGCACAATAGTATTCTATTACATTCATATACCACAACTTGTCTAGCCGTTCCTCAATTGATGGGCAAGGATGAGCCTTTTCTCAAAATCTCTTCTCCAGAGAATAGCCATTAAAACTCAATTATCTTAAATTTCTTCTCAGCTTCTTTCTTATTGACAGTTAACTTATTCAGTCTCCTTTAACTTTATGGTTAAGTCCTCTTACTCCTCTCTGCTCTTCACAATATCTCTTCAGTTAGAAGTTAACTCTCCAGAATTACAGTGAAAATGTAACTCTCCTCAAGTTTCAGTTTCAAAGATACAGTAACAGTGTTCATAGTCTCAGTTGGAGGGGTTGTCTAGACTTACACTAATAATTTAGGGATCTATTATTTCATGTAGGAATATCCTTCCTCCACAGATGCAGATCAAAAATTCTTTAAAGCTTAGTAGTTGGTGGCGTAGAAGCAGCAAGGATCCGCAGCTCCCACCCAGCCACCCAAAATACCCATAAAATATGACCCTAAACAAATTCTAGGACTCTCAAACTCACAAATATACAGAAAACACATCTCACACTGAAGGCCACTCACCAAGAGGGGATCACTGTGGCAGGCTGGGAGCCAAGGCCAGGCCAGCCCAAAACCAAAACTGTGGCCAGGCCTCAGGGAGGTCAGGAGGAATCGAGTCTCCCAACCCACAGCTGAGTCTACTTCAAAGAAGACCTACTGCACCTGCAGGGATCTTCACATCTAGCAAACCAGAATTACAGAAGGTCAGTGAACGTGAAACTTTGAAACTTAATTTGGGGGAGGAAAAACAGTTTGTCCAATCTGGCCACAGGGCAAGGAAGCAGTGGGGAAAAGGCAGGAACTGCTGTAACTGCCGGCTGCCCCCACTGGGCTGATTCAGAGCCCCTGGCCTGTGGACCCCACAGGGGGACTGAGACAATTGATCAGGGCCAAGTGCTCTTGCATTGAGTGGCCAGGATCCAGATCGTGGACATGGGTGGTGGTCCTGGGGTGCGCTCTCAGCAAGCCAAAATTGGGGGGGGG
>CM053599.1:162575654-162596967 GCA_028646575.1 Pseudocheirus occidentalis | reverse complement strand
CTCAAAGGGATCTTTATTGAGGCAAAAGCACATGAGCCTGAGATTCAGAAAAGAACTAAACAAAGGTATTGGCATAGAAGAAGGACCAGACTTGTATACACAGAAAGTTATATAGCCTATAGGATGATGACATAATTTTAGGGTTTCTAATGGGGGTTGGGGATTAAGGGACCAGATAAGTACAAACAAGATGAGTAAGATGGTTACTTGCAAGATAAGGAGAAATCATCATGACACAGGATGGGGAAGATGAATGACATAGGATGGGGAACACAGGATAAGGGGGACAAAAGCAATTCTTTTGGTACAAGTTGCATGGTATTTTGAGATAAAGGCATTAAAGTACCCTCAAGTTACAAGATGGACTCAAATCCCCTTAGAGGGGCTGGGAAAGAAACCCTTACTATCAACCCTAAGGACACCTCTGTATCCACATCAACATGAGGATGACAGAGGTACAAACCCAACCACCAGATACCTTACTAGAAAATATAACAATTTGCTCAGGAATGTAAGGGTCTTTGACAGTACCAACATTTCAAAATGGATATTAATACCAGCTGGTAACTTTCCTACAGCATTGTAGGAAAAAAAAAATTATAAATGACATTTTGGAATAGCTGATGATGCAATGACCTTGGAATTAAGATCTTGGCTCAAATATCTATTCTGGCATGTATTAGTTACGTGACCTGGGAGAATCACTTAATATCTCTGAGAAACAGTTTTCACAGTTGTGAAATAGGAACAAATTATACCTTCTTTATTATTGTCCATAAAGTGCCTGGCCTGGAGTTAGGAAGATTTATTTTCATGAATTCAAATCTGGCCTCAGACTCTTAATAGCTGTGTGACCCTAGGGAAGTCATTTCACTCTTTTGTCTCAATTTCCTCAATTTAAAAGAACAAGAATAAAATGGCAAACCACTGTAGTATCTTTGCCAAGAAAGAACACAACTGAAATGACTGAACAAAAACAACAAACAGTATCTACCTAGCACTTCTTTTCATTAAATCCCTTGATATTCTGGACCTTTTGTTCTTTCAGATGAATTTTGAAATTGTTTTTTCTAACTCTATAATATAATTTTTGGTAGTTTGATTGGTATGGCATTGAATAAGTAAATTAATTTAGGTAGAATTGTCATTTCTATTACATTAGCTCAGCCCACCCATGAGCAACTGATGTTTTTCCAGTTATTGAGATTTGATTTTATTTGTGTGAAAAGTGTTTTGTAATTGTGATCATATAGTTCCTGGGTTTGTTTTGGCAGGTAGACTCCCATATATTTTATAATGTCTACAGTAACTTTAAGTGGAATTTCTCTTTCTGTCTCTTGATGTTGGGCTTCTCTAAGTATATCATTATATCATCTGCAACGAGTGATAAGTTAGTTTCTTCATTGCCTATTCTTTTTTTAGATGATTTATTTACTCTTAGTTTACAAGATTCAGTTCTGCAATTCCTTGAGTTTCAAATTTTCTTCCCTCCCTCTCACCCCACCTCTATGGTGGCATGCAATCAAGTGCAGGATCTGCAAATACTTTCATATTGGATATTAGTCTGGTTGTATCGAAGGGTTGTAACCAATGGAGTAAATAATGGGAAAAGAGAAAGAGAATCAAACATGAAAAAGAACAATAGCATGTAGATTGCTTCAGTATCCATTTAAATTCTGTTCTTTCTAGATCTTTCTCTGAATGTAGATATCTCCTTCCATCCTGAGACTTGTAGAGTTGTCCTGTAACTGTGATTTGCTGAGAAGAGTCCACTTTATCAAAGCTGGTCATCACACATACAATGTGTCTGTGATTGTGTACAAATTTTTCCTGGTTTTGCTCTTTTTATTTAGCATCAGATTGTATAAGCCTCTCCAGGTGAATATGAAGACCATCTCCTCCCCATTTCTTATAGCACAATAGCATTCCATTACATTCATATACCACAACTTGTTCAGCCATTCCCCAATTGATGGGCATCCCCTTAATTTCCCGTTTTTTGCCACCTCAAAGAGAGCTGCAATAAATATTTATGTACATCTGGGTATTCCTCCCTTTTCTATGATCTCTTTGGGCTACAATCCCAGAAGTGGCATTACTGGGTTAAAGGATATGTAATTATTTATAGCCCTTTGGGTATAGTTCCAGATTGCTCTCCAGAATGGCTGGATCAGTTTACACCTCCACCAACAATGCTTTAGTGTTCCAATTTTTCTACATCCTCTCCAGCATTTGTTATTTTCCTGTTTTGTTATCTTAGTCAAGCTGACTAGTGAGATGTGGTACCTCAAAGTTGTTTTGATTTGCATTTCTTGAATCAATAGTGATTTAGAGGATTTTTTTTCATTTGCTTATAGATATCTTTAATTTCTTCCTCTGAAAAATGTCTGTCCTTATCCTTTGCCCATTTATCGATTGGGGAATGACTCGTATTCTTATAGATTTTAGTTAATTCCCTTTATTTCATTGCCTATTCTAATACCTTCCATTTTTTTGTCTTCTGTTATTGTTAAAACTAACATTCCTAATCTAATATTGAATGACAGTGGTGGTGATGGACATCCTTCTTTCACCCCCAATCTCATTGGAAATGCTTCTGGTTTATGCCCATTACTTATAATGCTTGCTGAAGGTTTTAGGTTTACTTAATCATTTTAAGAAAGGCTCCATTTATTCCTAAGATCTCTAGGGTTTTTAATAGAAACGGGTGTTGTATTTTGTCAAATGCCTTTTCTGCATTTGTTGAGGTAATCATATGGTTTCTGTTAGTTTTACTCATAAGATCAATTATGCTCATAATTTTCCTCATATTGAACCAGCACTGCATTTCTAATATAAAACCTGCCTGATCAAAATGAATTATTCTGTAAATAAGTTGCTGTAATCTCTTTGCTATTATTTTATTTAAATTTTTTTCATCTATATTGACTAGGTAAATTGGTCTGCAATTTTCTTTCTCTGTTTTGGCACTTCTCTATTTAGAGAGCAGCACATTTGTACCATAAAAAAAATTTGATAAGACTCCTTCTTCACCAATATTCCCAAGTAGTCTATATAATATTGGAATTAATTGTTCTTTAAATATTTGATAGAATTTCTTGTAAATCCATCTGGCCCTTGTAAAGCCAATAATGGTAGTTCTCCTGAGGACTGTTGCTGTGATTAACTTTAAGAATCTAACCACATAGTATAATGACTTCTCTATTAATTCAGCAGTAAACTAACGCATAGCATTCAAGAAACTAAAGTAAAACATTCAAAACAACATAATTGATTACAAAGATGGCCAATAGTCTTAATCAAAATATATAATTCAATATATCTTACAATCATCTTTAAGGGGTAGCAGAAAATATAAAACACCAACCACCCCTGGGTCACAGTAATTTACAATCTCTTCAGTCAATACAGAGTATTCAAGTAAAGTCCTCTTTCATCTTGACTTGAGACTGGCTTCCAAACTCCATGACTCCTCCTCCATGGGCTGATTGTTCCTAACTCTTGCCTGGGTTGACACATAGGCAGTTCTCTACTCCTGTTCCATGGCTCAACACATGGGGACTGCTGCACTCCAAGCTCTTCACAGTTTCTGTTTCTAGGAAAATAAAACTTAACAGGACTAAAACAACATTTACACACATCATCAGCATTGTCATCTCAATGCACTTTCTGTCTGAGAATCCAATGCTGAACAACAAATAGGACTACTGTCTGAGAAATCAACACAGAACAACAGACAGAGTGCCAACATCACAAACATTTTCTCATTTCTGCCTGCTCCCAGTTTTGTTCATCCTCTCATCTGCTTCTTCCTGTTCTACCTTTTTTGTAAGCTCCTCCCACCGTGGATTCCCATGTGACTACATTCAACCTATTAAGGGGCAAGGGACATCTTCAAATCCCCTTAGATATATTAAGAGCAGGGAAGATCTTCAAACTCCCTTAGAGGCCTATTAAGGGCAATACAATGTATACTCTCTCCATTCAAAGATTTTTGATGTAATCAAAGGTGAGACTCAAAGGCACTTGATTAGCTAAAACACAAACCAGAAAAAACAAAAAAAAATCCTATTTTCCTTGCCATTATAGCCCTGGAGATTTTTTCCTAGGGAGTTCATTGGTGGTTTGTTCAATTTCTTTTTCTAAAATGGGGATATTTAAGTATTTTACTTCTCCCTCTGTTTATCTGGGCAATATATTTTTGTAAATATTCATTCATTTCACTAAGAATGTCAAATTTATGGGCATACAATTGGGCAAAATAATTCCCAATTATTAATTTAATTTCCTCTTCATTACCAGTAATTTTGTTTTCTTCTTTCTTTCTTTTTCTCATATTGACTAATGGTCTATCAATCATTGTTTCTTTTTTCATAAAACCAGTTCTTAGTTTCATTTATTAATTCAATAGTTTTCTTAATTTCTATTTTATTAATCTCACCTTTGGTTTTCAAATTTTCCAATTCTGCATTTCATTGGGGATTTTGAATTTATTCTTTTTCTAGCTTTTTTAATTACATGCCCGATTCACTGATTTCTTTCTCTATTTTATTCATGTAAGCATTCGGAGACATAAAACATCCCTGAAGAATCATTTTTGCTGCATCCCATAAGTTTTGATATATTATCTCATTATTATCATTTTTGGAAGTTATTGTTTCTATGATCTGTTGTTTGGCCCTCTCCTTCTTTAGGATTAGATTATTTAGTTTCCAATTAATTTTTAGTCTATCTTTCCATGACCCTTCATTACATATAATGTTAATTTCATCATGATCTGAAAAGAATGCATTTCTGCCTTTCTGCACTGAACTTTGAGTTTTTTATACCTAATACACGGTCAATTTTTGTGTATGTACCATATACTGCTGAGAAAATAATACATTCTTTTCTAACCCCATTTGATTTTCTCCAGAGGTCTATCATGTCTACCTTTTCAAAAATTCTATTCACCTCCTTAACTTCTTTCTTGTTTATTTTGAAGTTAGATTTATCAAGTTCAGAAAAAGGGAGGCTGAGATCCACAACTAATTTAGTTCTGTTGTATATTTCTTTCTGTACCTCTTAACTTCTTCTCTGAGAATTTGGATGCTATTCCACATGATGCATATATGTTTAGTAAGGAAATTACTTCATTGTCTATGGTGCCTTTTAGCAGGATAAAGTTTCCTTCCTGATCTTTTCTGATTAGATCTATTTTTGGTTTTTTTGGCCTGAGATTAGGATTGCTAGCCCTGCTTTATTTTTTTTTACTTCAATTGAAGCATAATATATTCTATTCCAGCCTGTTACCTTTACCCTGTGTGTGTCCCCCTTTTCAAATATGTTTTCTGTAAACAATATATTGTAGGATTATGGTTTTTAATCCATTTTGCTACATACTTCCATTTTGTGAGAGAGTCCGTCCCATTCACATTGATGATTATTTTCTGTCTTTTTTTCCATCCTATTCCCCCCTGCCTTGTTTATGCTTTTATTTTACCCTTCTCCCTTTCCCTTCTCAAAAGAGGTTTGTTTTTGTCCACCACCTCCCTCAATCTTCCCTCACTTCTATCAATTCCCATCCATTTTTCTTTTCCTTTTCCATGACTACTTTGTTACTCCCTTCTAACCACCCCGCGCCTTTTCTTTCCACTTTCCCCTCCTACCACATATAGGGCAAGTTATATTTCTATACTTGAGTAGAATATACCCTCCTTGAACCAAATCTGATGAGAGTAAAGTTTAAGCAATGCTCATCTCCATCCCTTCTTTCCCTCTACCACAATATGTTTTGTGCCTCTTTGTGGGATTTAATTTACCCTTGTCTGCCTCTTCCTTTCCTCTTTTCCCATTAGAATTTATTTCCATCCCTTAATTAGATGTTTTTATCATCACATCAGTTAATTTATAAACATACCCTCTGTCAATGTGTTCTCCTTTTAAAAGGTCTAATACAGATAAAATTCTCAAGATTTACAAGTATCATCCTCACATGAAGGGATGTAAATAGTTTGCCATTATTGAATAACATGATTTTAAAAAATCCTATTTACTTTTTTTTCTCTTTCTTGAGTCTTGTATTTGAAGATCAAATTTTCCATTAAGCTCTGGCCTATCCATCAGGAAGGTCTGGAAGTCCTTTGTTTCACTGAATGTCCATCTCCTTTCCTGAACGATTATGCTCAATTTTACTGGGCAGCTGATCTTTTGTTGTAGTTCATGCTCCTCTGCCTTACAGAATATTGTATTCCAATCCCTCCGATCTTTTAATGTAGAAGGTGCAAGGTCCTGTGTGATCCTGACTGCAGTTTCATGATATTTGAGTTTTTCTTTCTTGCCTCTTACAGTGTTTTCTCCTTGATCTGAAAATTCTGGGATTTGGCTACAATATTCCTTCACATTTTCAATTTGGGATCTCTTTCAGGAGATGAGTGGTGAATTCTTTGGATGACTAGTTTGCCCTCTTGCTCTAGGACCTCAGGGCAGTTTTCCTTGATTATTTCTTGAAAGTTGCTGTGCAGGCTTTTTTTCATCATGGTTCTCATGTAGACCAATAATCATTAAGTTATCTGTTTTTGACCTGTTTTGCATGTCAATTGTTTTTCCAATAAGATATTTTTCATTTTTTTCTATTTTTCCATTCTTTATATCTTCTTTAAATGCTTCTTGATATCTCATAGAGAATTTAGCCTCTATTTGCTCAATTCTAATTTTTAAAAAATTGTTTTCTCCAGTTAGTTTGTGTACCTCCTTATCCATTTGGCTAATTTTACTTTTTTAAGGAGTTATTTTCTTCAGTGAAATTTTTTTCCATTTTGTCAACTTTATTTTTTAAAGAATCTATCATTTTTTCTCCTACCTCTTTAATTTGACTTTTAAAATACTTCTTAAGCTCTTCCAAGATGTTTTTTGGGCTTGAGGCCAGTTCATATTCCCTTCAGAAGTTTTAGATGTGGGTGTAATGTTCAATGCTGTCTTCTGAATTTGTATTTAGATCTTCCCTGTCCCCATAGTAAAAATCATTTTTTTTTACTTTTCTAACTTTCTTTATCTTCTTTGTGATTGCCTTTTTCCTGGTTTTAAAAATGCACCTCTGCATCTGGGGCACAGGAGATTCTGTCCCATCCTTCTTATGCTGGGGACTACGGGCATGGTTACTGACTTTGGGTCATGGGGCATCTGGTTCTGGAAGCTGGAAGCTATATAATGCTGTTGCTTACCTGGTGCTGAGATGGAGCTGGCTGCTGTGTGCTGAGGCCAGGTGAGGTCTTTCTGCATTTCCCCAGGGTTACACTGAAGCTCACAGCATGAAGTGTGGAAGAAGGGTGGTCTGACTACTGGAGGTCTCCTTGTCCCTATGGGCTCTGTTAGAGCAGGGCTAGGCTTAGCCAGTGGTGGATGCCCATCCAGACTGCTGTGTGTCAATTCTCCTGACTGTGCAAAGAAATGCCTAGGGTCCTACTGTTGGCACTTGCCAGCCCTGCCAGCTTGGGGCTCAGGATTTCCCACTGGTTCGCTGAGGTGGAGCTTGCTGCTGGCTTACTGGAATATCTCCCATTCTGTACTGGTCCCCTTCTACCATAGCAAAAGGGTCCTTTTCCTGTTAATCTCTCAGTCTCCTGAGATAAAAGACTGTCATACTCTTTCTGCTGACCCTACTAATCCAGAATTTTTCTTAGGGAATTATTCTCTTGGTTTTTCAAGGTCAGAAAGGGATGATTAGAGCCTATACTGTTTACTCTGTCATTTTGGCTCCTGGATGTTTAAATAGGTGACTTTCAAACATTTAATCTGTTGATTGATAGCCCCAGGAGTAACTGCTGGGGTGCCCCAGGGCCTGCACAGGACTGTGCTTTTCTCTCACCCGATTCCAACAGATCTTCCTCCTACACAGAGGGGTTTGGGAAATTGCCACTGCTGCTGCTGACTCAGTTCATTGGGGTCTGCTCCAGTTTTGTGATGGTTAAGTCTGTGCTGGTGCAGCCTGTGCTGCAGACTGTACTCCTTTCCTCATCCAGTGCAACAGATCCTTCTCATTGACCTTCCAGGATTGTCTTGGACTGGAAATCTGCCACACTCTGTCTCTTTGTGGATTCTGCCACTCTAAAACTTGTTCAGATTCACTTTTTGGAGGTAACCAAAGAAATTTTTGGGAGAGCTCAGATGAGTCCCTACTCCAGCATCTTGGCTTCATGCTACCTCCAGCTTTACATTATCTGAGGAACATAATACATGAAAAAAAATGGGCCAGTCATATGGTAAAAATGAGGAACAATTGATTGTTACATCTGACACACACACATATATACACACATATATGCATATATGCACATCTACACATATATAATTTATATGTAGTTATCTATCTATAACTTAAGTGGTTCTAAACTTAAATAGTTTTAAATTATTAAATAATTATCTAGTAGAAATATAGTTATGAATATATCTTTATATACTATTCTATATAGTATACTACTTACTATACTATATAGTATAATATAGTATGTAGTAGTAAATAAATAGGTATGTTTACTATATAACTATCTAATATTTTATAAACTTTTAACATAAAGTTATATATAATATATATTATATAATATAGTTATATATTTACTACTATATAACTATCTAATATTTTATAACCACTTAAGCTATCAGGTGGCACAGTGGACAGAACACTAGGCTTGGGAAATAGGAAAACTTATCTTTGTGAGCTCAAATCTGGCCTCAGATACTTATTGGACAAGTTACTTAACCCTATTTGCTTTAGTTCTTCATCTATAAAATGATCTGGAGAAGGAAATGGCAAATCACTCTAGCATCTTTGTCAAGACAACCCAAAAAGGAGTCATAAAGAGTCAATCAGACATGACTGAAATGACTGAACAACAATAAAATGTATTTCTGAACCCTGTTCTCTTGACTATGAATTCAGTTAATGGTTTTTGAAAGTTTCCTTTTCCTCCCTTTCCACCTTAGGACTGAGTATACTTCTTTCCCTGAAACTTGTATTCATTTCTTGACTTTGTTTACATTTTTTTCTTTTATCTTTTCAAGTATGATAAATGTTAAGTATTACACTGCTGATCTCTATGTGGCTTTACTAAAATTCAGCAGAAGGATGCAACCAGCAAGCACTGCAAGCAGAAGGGTCACAAACCAGCAGGACTTTCATTAACAGGGGAACTGAAGCCAAATGCCAGATCTGGCTTGTCATAACAGAATTGGTGGATGCAACCAGCTCCTATTGATCACTATGTAAGGAAACAGGGCCCAACCATTTATTTATTAGAATACTGGGAGTCTTAGGAAGAGACAGAGTCAACTCAGTACCTGGATGTAAATGCTAGGGGAGGTTGTGCTAAGATTATCAGAATCCTGATAATCCCTTTGGAGTCTGTTAGCAGGAGAGAGAAGCAACTCCCCACTGGAGATTGTGCAGGGAGATTACAGAGATCCACAGTGGACCATCAGACTGAACCATACTAAGTATTTAGGCATAGTGTAGGGGCTTAATATAATTAGCAGCAACAACCACATTCAAATTTCTAAGAAAACAGGACAAAAAAAGGTTACCCAATTCGTCTAAGAGTGCTGTAGGGGATTGACTGTAGGTGTGTGCTGCAGTCAGCTCATATCAGCTAACGAAAGCCAAGTATTGAAGTGGCTTACCATTTCATTCTCCAGTTCATTTTACAGATGAGGAAACTGAGACAAATAGTGTTAAGTGACTTGCCCAGAGTCACATAACTAGTAAGGGTCTGATGCTAGATTTGAGTTCAGGAAGATGAGTCTTTCTAAACCCAAGCCCAATGCTCTATCCACTGCAATATCTGAGTGCCCCATTAATAACTGTATATTAAACTTAGATTTCTCATGCATACTTTCCCGCCCTCCAAAGAACTTGTTAAACATTTACTAGCACTCCCACTGAGATGAATTAAAACTAAATTCTGAGACTGAAAATATAAATAGAAGAAGAAAATACTGAATACAAAGAAGAAATATAATAGGTTAAGAGAAGCCCATGAGGTAAACCCAGAAGAGAGTAATCCAATAACTACAAACAGTGCACAAGATTGAAGAAAATGGCTAACACAAGGACTACAAGAGCAGCTAGATGAAATTAACCTAAGATAAACATGAAAAAAGAGATTAAAATGAAATGAGAATTGTTGAGGAAAAGAAATTGAAAGTACAATAGAATAAATAGCTTGGAACAAAAGGTGGGAAATCTTATCTAGGTCATTACCTGAATGACTCCCTGAAAAATAGAATGGAGAAAACAAAAGTTTATGACTCCAGGAGTTGTCATTAAATATTAGAACAAAGTAAAGAGATTGAAAAAATAGAAGAGCAGCTAGGTGGCACAGTGAATAGAACACTGGCCCTGGAGTCAGGAGGACCTGAGTTCAAATCCGGCCTCAGACACTTGACACACTTACTTTGGGCAAGTCACTTAACACCAATTGCCCTCCAAAAACCAAAAAAAAAGTAACAAAAAAATAATGAAAAATAGAAGAAAATGTAGAGTATCTACTATGAATAGCTGATCTGCATACCAATTGAAGAAAGATCATTTAAGAATCACTGACTCATCTAAAACAATGATAAAACAAAAATGTGGGCATCAAATTTCAAGAAATCATAAAAGAAAACTGAATAGACCTAGCAGAACCAGAAAATGAAATGAAAATAGGATGAATCCATCAATCACTTCCTGATTGGAAAGCTCATACTAATAATACCCATGAATTATCAGAGGTAAAATCAAGAGCATCCAAGTCAAACAAAAAAATACCTCAAACTTTGAAAGAAAGATTTCAGGTTCTAAGGAATGGATCTGGATTTCATAAGATCAAAAAGTTGTTATGATAAAGAGAGAAGATCTTGGAATATCATATCCCGAAAGGCAAAATATGAGGGTCTACAGCCAAGAATAACACCCTAAAAAAGCTAAATATAATCCTGTTCTGAGGAAAATTGAACTTTAATAGAGCAGAGGACTTTGAAAGCATTCCTGATGAAAAAAATCAAGGCTGAGAAAAAATTTCAAAATGCAAATATTGAAGTCAAGAATACCTAGAATGGTCAATTCATTGAGAAATTGGAATGGGGTTAAGAAATTATGAACGGAGTTTATAGCCTAATAGGAAGAAAAAAGACTCCCTGATTCTGAAGTGGTCCTTCAGAATCCTATTTTTTTTCAAGGATTCTAAGGATCCTTGAAGGAGAGAGATAAATGAGACAGAAGGCCAGGATATGGTTTAATTCTGCTCTTTTGGTTTTAAGAAATGGAGGAAAAGGACAGAAAAGGGATACTAAAGAAATAAGGGAGGAGGGTGGAGGAAATCAGTATTTTGTGTAAATGATGTATGAGAAAAACTTATAGAAAAATTAAGGGTGAGTATCTCATGACATCCCTTTTAACTAAACCCAATAAAGAACTTTGGGACAGTACTTTCTCAGATCATTACATCTGTTATGAATTCACATTTCTCCATCTTCAGTATAAACCTTAAAATGAACAATTCATACTATATACTGTCTTCCATTCTCAAATTCACTGACCCCTTTTCTATAATTAATCATAACTTGCCAAAGCCCAACCCAGGACAATGGCAAGGGACAGAGCCAACTCCTGACTGGGGGTTATGTAAGAAGGACTTTTAGTATCCCTGATGTATAACACTGCCTTTGCTTATCTCCCTCACCAAACATGTGATCACCAAACAATCACCATACATTGTAGGTGGTTATCCAATGCATTTTGTATTCCACTGAGCAATGATAAAAAATTTCTTATTTATACTGTTAATAAGGTGGAACTTTAACATAGTTCTCTTTATAAATTCCTTCCAGGTGCTCTTCTATGAAATACTCTAACATTTTCACAAGACCAAGTTTAGAATGAGATTCTCCCATTTGCTAAGCTGTTACTTCTAAGGCACTTAAATAGCTTTCTTTAACAATGTATTCAGTGGCCCCCTCATGACCTAAAAATAAACATGGCTCCCACAAGAGCACTATTTAGAATGTTAGCACATCTGTGCACTAAACATCTCATGATCAGTGCAGAAATGAATGCAGTTCCTGGAGAGCAGCTTATACACTAGAGAAATACAGACCATTGTCATCCATATGTGTCAGAGACTGTACAGATGCAAGATTTGGACAGGACTTCATCCTAACAGACTCATAAGAGGCAATAATAACACTATACTCCCCCTTTTCTGAATCTGATGGTGGTATTGAAGAAAAGAGAAGGCTTAGAGAAGTGAGAGAGAGAGAAGAGAAGACAAAGAAGGGGGAGAGATAATATTCTTCAAGTCTTTGAAAGCATGTCACAGGGAACAAACCCAACAGAAATCATAATGCTTATCTCATTATGGAAAATAGTATGGCAGAAACTAGGCATAGACCAATGTCTTACACCATATACCAAGATAAAGTCAAATTGGTTACACAATTTAGATATAAATGCTGATATTATAAGCAAACTAGGGGAGCAAAGAATTGTTTACCTCTCATATTTATGGAGAAGGGAATTTTTGACCAAACAAGAGGTAAAGGACATTGTGAAATACAAAATGGATGATTTTGATTACATTAAATTAAAGCATTTTTGCACAAAGACAATGCAACCAAGATTAGAAGGGAAGCAGAAATCTCAGAAACAATTTTCACAGCCAGTGTCTCTGATAAAGGCTTCATTTCTAAAGTATATAGAGAGATGAGTCAAATTTGTAAGAATGCAAGTCATTCCCCAATTGATAAGTGGTCAAAGGATATGAATAGGCAGTTTTCAAATGATGAAATTGAAACTATAGTCATATGAAAAAATGCTCTAAAGTGCTATTGATTGGAGAAATGCAAATCAAAACAACTCTGCAGTATCACACCACACTTATCATGTTGGCTATCATGACAAAACAAGAAAATTATAAATGTTGGAGAAGGTGTTGGAACACTAATGAATTGTTGTTGGAGTTGTGAACTTAGCCAAACATTCTGGAGAGCAATTTGGAACTATGCCCAAAGGACAATAAAACTGTGCATACTATTTGACCCAGCAATACCACATCTAGGAATGTATGCCAAAGAGATTATAAAAATGAGGAAAGGACTCACATATGAAAATATTTATAGCAGCTCTTTTTATGGTGACAAAGAATTGGAAATTGAGTGGATGCCCAGTAATTGGGGAATAGTTAAACAAGTTTTGGTATATGGAAGTAATGGAATACTATTGTGGCATAAGAAATGATGTGCAGGCGTACTTCAGAAAAACCTGGAAAGACATATATGAATTGATGCTGAATGAAGTGAGCAGAACCAGTAGAACGTTGTACACAGTATCAACAACATTGTGCAATGAGTAACTTTCATAGACTTCACTTTTCTCAGCAAAGCAAGGATCTAAAAAACTCCAAAAGACTTATCAAGGAAAATGTAATCCACATCTAGATAAAGAACTATGAACTCTGAATGCAGATTGAAGCTTACTATCTACTCTCTTTCTTTTTTGTTTCTTTTTTTATGGTTTCTCCAATTGGTTCTAATTCTTCTTTACAACATGAATAATATGAAAATATTTTTAATATGAAAGTGTATGTATTTCAGATTGCATGCTGTGTTGGGGAGGGGAAAGAGAAGGGGGAAAGTAATGGAAGAGAAGAAAATTTAAATCTCAAAATTTTATGGAAGTGGATGTTGAAAAGTTTAAATAAATAATTTTAAATGTTCAAACTATTTATTTGCCACTAAACAATTGCTCTTTTGTCTTTTGGGGTAGTCCATATATTTGAGGGGTGATCATGCATCTTGGAAATACTGCTGTTCCCTCTCTGACCTTATTTTTTTTATTGTTCTTCCTTTGAGTTCTGGCAAACTCCTGGTAGGACAGAGTATTGATTAAGGTCAATGAAACTAATAGGTCTAATAAAACCAGATATATGACTTATGTGATGTGGGGCAGATTTTTTCCATAGGACAAATAAAACTGGAAATGTTAAACAATCTAAATTAGGCAGTCAATGACCTAGCTTGACATTTGGTTTGCTGCCTTGAGCACTTGTCTTTCATGCCCTTTTCCCCTTATCCATCATTTTTATACTGATGTCCAAGAAAAAAAAATATATTCTCTTCCCTTTAATTTTCAGCCTTATTTTGATTTGCCTTGATCCTCAGTTTTTTTTCTTCCATTAGTTTTGGCACAACATTATCCAGACTTCTTAATTTTAATTCATCGCTTTTCGCATTAAAGATTCCATCTATCTTGGTACATTTTTAGGAAACTATGACTAAAAATATTAGTGATAGCACAGATGGCTCTATCTCATTTGCATCCCCCTCTACATCCTTTTGCTCTAGGTCCTATGATACTTTTTAGGCACATGGAGTTAATATTGTTGAGAGAAAATGGCTTCTCCAGAAAGTTCAGTGAGTAGGTGATAACGTTTTCACATGTATATGTGGTTAAAAGGTAAAATCCTTAAACCCTCTAAGCTGAGGAGCAGACGTTGAATTCGTGATGAGCTTGCCAAGGCAGAGATACACTGAGAGATGCTGACCAAACTCATCTGCAAGATGCTTCTACTCATTTTAATCAACCCCCCAAAAAGCTTTCAAAACCTTTCTGTTTTTTACTTCATCATTCACAAAACAGTGAGGGCAAAGAAGGAAAAGAATAATAATAATTATTGCTGGAGATGATTTATCAGTAAGTTGGGTAAATGCTTTAAAATGTTTATAAGTATTAAAGGCTTTAAATAGAAAGTTCTTACAAGTGAAAGTCCATACTATGTTTTATTTCTGAGCAATATACTTCTATGAACATAGATAAGAATATTGTTGGTTCATTCATTTCTACATGAGCTTGAATCATGAGATCAAAGGCCTATAGATTTAGATCTGAAAGAGTCATTTAGTACCTTGCCCAGGGTATTAAGTGGTAGAGTTGGATTTGAACCTAGGTCCTCCAGTGCCATTTCCCATTTCATCATAATGATAAAAGCCAAAAGACTCTTGTAGAGAAAGGAAAATGAAATGAAGTGCAATTGAAGTACGCAGCTAGGTGGTGCAGTAGGTAGAGTGCCAGGCCTAAAGTCAGGAAGACAAAATTTAAATCTGACCTCAGATATTTACTAGCTGCGTGGACCTGGATAAATCACTTCACCCTGTCTGCCTCAGTTTCCTCATCTGTAAAATAAGCTGGAGAGGGAAATGGCAAACCACTCCAGCATTTCTGCCAAGAAAACCTCTAATGGGCTCATGGAGAGTCAGACACAACTGAAATGAATCAACAGCACACAACTGAAATGAATCAACAGCAACAACACAATCAAAGCTTATCACTTTTTACTTACCCTTACTTGACAACTCTGAATTCAAATTTTGTTGTTGTTCATGAGTTTGTACCATTCTTGTGTGCTTACTTACTTATAGCATTCCATGTTTTCATTTTTAATATTCTGAACTTAACAAATATCAAAATGAGCACTTCCATGTACTCAGTAGAACAGAGGGTTATAAGTGAAACTGCATAATCTACTATAAAATTCTTTTTTGTATAATATTTGTTTGTTTGCTATCTTCTTGCTAGATTATAAGCTACTTGAAGGCAAGGATCATGTCCTGTTGATCTCTTCATCTCCAGACTGATCTACACACTAGGACCTGAATCAATATTTATTGAATTGATGAAGAGTGAAGACTCCAAGCACATGTAAGCTTTTTTGTGGACCTCAGAATCTAGAGTCACAAAAGAAAGCACAAAGCACAAAGCACCGTACAGCCTCATAAGAAACCCTGAGAGTCTTCCCCTCCCAGATCTAATTGTTTTTTTTAAGAGGTCATTCTTTTCCTCATTTTTATTAAGCCTTAATCACTGAATGGGCACTGACTCAGTTGAACTGAACTTGTTAAAGAACTTAGGCCAAGGTCCCCACTGCATCCTGGGCCATCTCCAGTTGTCCTGATCCATATCTGGCCACTGGACCCAGATGACTCCAGAGTAGAAAGCAAAGCTAGTGACTTTGCACAACCTTCCCTCACTTAAATTCAATTCACTTGCATGTCATGGCATCATCTCTCTGATGTCATGGTTCTCTTCAACAATTAAGGAAAAACAGCAGTAGTAGCAAGCACTTAAAAAAGGACGTTCCCTGAGAAGTGGCTGTGTGCCAAAGATGTCTAGGAAGCTCCTGGATCTCCAAAAGAGAGAAGAAATGCACACTTTTTATTACACTGAATAGTTTGAAGTTATGATGTAGAATACATTATTCCTCTTAGGAAAAAAAAGTCTATTGAAACTTCAAGAAATGCAGAAATCTTCCTTTTGCTGACTTGCAAATGAAAAATACATCAGCAGTACACAGCTTAATGTGTTTCCACAAATCCCTGATGAGAGGCAGTTACAGAGGCTGAGATGTGAACTCTCCCACTGCAGTTGGCTGGTGGCCCAGATTATAGCATCCCAACCAAATAATGCCCAGCCTTCCTAACTCTAGAACATCCAGTCAAGGGTATCTACAAGTAAATTCCTTTTGTGACCTTTGAAAAGCCCCTTGAAGGGGTGACCAGGGAATAAAAAGTCCTAATTCTTTTTTTCTGGTTAGGTGTTTTGTTGACACCATAGAAAATATGACAAATTGCTTAGCACGAAAACAGCAAATAGCATAGTGGACAATTTTGTGGCTTTCTGAGATCCTTTGTATCTACAAAAAAGGTAGTTTATGTGAGAACAGGCAATAAACATTTTTAAGTAAGAGACCTATTTTAATGTGATTGTGTCAAATCAAACAAATGCAAATTCCTGATGCTATTGTCTTTCCTTTTTCTATCATTTTCCATGGAGCAGAGGCAGTTCCTGGATCCATGCAATGGATGTTTTCAGATCCAGAAGTTCCATATTTTCCTCTAGATTTTAATATTCTTGGCTTGGCCTCTTAACTGTTACCACTGTGATATAGAGCATGCTCACCTGTTCCTGACACTTCAAAATTTTACCATTAAGAAAGAATTCTAAGATTCCCCTGATAGGTTTTGGAAATCTAGATTGCAGGGAAATGTTTGTCCAGTAGTTCTCACAGCCATCGGTCAATAGACCAACCACAAGAATTCAAAAGGACTGTAGTATTGGCCCATTAAAATAGTTTTACTAAACAAATGATATCAGGTAATTTCTGAAAATACTACTACCAATAAAAACACTTATGTAAGACTTAGAGTTTACAAAGAATTTTACATATATTATTTCATTTGATCCTCACAATAACCATGCTATATGGATAATACATATATTATTATCGCAACATACAGATGAAGAAATTGAGGCATAGAGTAGTAAAATGGCTTGTCCAAGATCAGAAAAGTAGCTAAGCAACAGAGCTAGGATTCATTCTTACATATTTTGATTTTCAGATATGGAATAAAAATTCATCAAATATGTATACAGGTGTAAATGTCAGAGAGTTCATAATTCATTCCCTTTATCCTCTGTAAACTGGATTTTTCCAGCATAATGTCACTGAAAAACATTTTTATCTCTGAAATGTGACATGTGGCTTTGATTTCAAAGGGGGAAAAATCTTCCCACTAGTATGAATTGAAGAACATAATGTTTTTAGAGAAACCCTAATAACAGTGCTCTTAGAGGAGAGTAGTGTTGTTTAGTGGAAAGAACACAGGACTTGGAATCAGAAAGAGTTCATTCAACCTCTGCATCAGTCACCAATGATCAACGTGACCCTGGAGAGTTATTTAACCTCTTGGATCCTCGGTTTTCTTGTCTGTTAAGTGAGTCTAATAATAACACCTACCTCACAGAGTTCTTGTGAGAATCAATTGAGGCAATGCATATAAAATGCTATATAAATGTTAACTATGATGATGAAACATAATTTAAATTATGCTATAAGTTCCTCCCTGTTCAATTTTGACAAGAAGGAGTGAGGTGCATGCTTTATATACGTATATATTACATATATATGTTACATAAATACATATATAATATGTTATAAATATTTCCTAGATAGAGATAGATATTTACAAGGGCTAAGGAATTGAATGAGGGATTTTTGTTATGGAGACCCAGTTTTGCTCTCACATCAACTTTTATTAAATTATTAAATTCCTAAAGAAAGTTAACTTCTATTAGTTACAGTTCTGCCAGAAGCTAGATGTATGAACATGAACAAATCACTTAACTCCCCTGAGTCTCAGTTCCTTCAATTTTTAAAGTGAAGAAATTGTATTGATGACTAGGATGGCTCCTTCTAGCTCTCAGTCTATGATTCTATGATACTCTTAAATAGTGTTAAAAAGAAAATCCTCAGATACTTATTATCTGGGCCTGTTTGCCTCAGAGAGATGTCAGTATGCAAATCCCTCTTGTGCACCATAATCATTATGATTTAAGGATAATTTCATTAGAATAACACATTCACTTTATTTCTTTGAGTGTTCAAACACAGGAATCTTGTTTTATTTTTTAAATTTTAGTAAGGAATTTTGCTTTTACATCATAGTCTTTTCTGGATATCCCCTAAACATATCCCCACCTCACATCTAACCCAATGAGACTACACTTGTAATAAAGAAAAGAATTGTAAAACTGAACTTTCTTAGACATCAGTCTCAGTTGGTGAGGCAGCTACATGTCTCAGTGGATAGATAGGTGGGTCTGGAGTCAGGAAGGCCTGAGTTCAAACCTGGCCTCAGATACTTACTAGCTGTGTAATCCTGGGCAAGTCACTTAACCTCCACTGGTCTAAATCTACTGCAGAAGGAAACGACAAACATTCCAGTATCTTTGCCAAGAAAATCCCATAGACAGTATTTGCATGCCATGGTTCAGAGGGTCAAGAAGAGTCAAGTATGATTGAACAATAATATTAACAACTTTTTTGGAAGTATTCTGTACCTATGAAAATTCCTAGAAATTCCTAGCCTGGCATGGTAGCATATACCTTTTAACCCTGCTTATGGGTGAGCCTAAGAAGTGATGGATTACTTTAGTTTGGGAGTTCTAAGTTGCACTAATGCTTAAGATGAATAAGTATCTTCACTGAGTCTGACATCAACATAATAAACCTTCATTGAGCAAGGGACCATGAGGCTGCATAAGACAGGTACCACTTCAGTGAAAGGAAGGTGGGACATTTGCTAGTTTCTTCTTTGGAGCCACGATTGATTGCTACAGTTATATAACTTTCTGTTTTATTTTAGTAGATTTTAAAAAAAGTTATACTATTGTACAGAATTTATTTTTTCCTGCTTCTGATTGTTTCACTATGTATCGGTTCATACAAATCATTCAACGTTTCTTTGAATTCCTCACGTTTGTCTTTTTTTAAGGGATAATAATGATATTACCTTCATATGTTACAATTTGTTCAGTCATTCCTCAGTTAATGGATGTACACTTTGTTTCCACTTCTTTACTTCCTTGAAAAGTGTTACTATGAATATAATAAATATATACATATATTTGTATATGTGCATATATATGTGTGTGTATATATTTGTGTATGTATGCATGTGTGTGTACATGCACACATTTCCTTCTCCCCCACCCTTTTACCTCTTCAGGACATATAATCAGCAGTGAAATAAAAGAATATAAAATTTAATGATTTTTCATACATAATTAAAAATAGTTTTCCAAAATAGTTAGGACAATTTATAGTTCCATGAAAAATGTAATAAAATACCTTTATTCCCACAGCCCCTCTTAAAAAGCATATTTTCCTCTTTAGTCAACTTGGAGAAGTAATTAATTTACCTTAAAAAGTAACATTTCCTGTGTAGTTGGAAGTTTTACATCCTTAAAAACTGCCAAACTGGGACACTCTATCTTTCCCATGGCATCCAGAGAGGGTAAGATTCAAATTCACCCAGAGCATGAGCACTATGAACTAAACTGGTAAGAGTGGTCCTGAGAATTAAACTTGAAATGTCAAGGCTAATTTTTATTTGGTTTGTTTCATTTCTCCTTTCAGTTCTAGGTGATGAAACCTCCCCTGGACCTCAGAGCCTGGAGTCCAAGCTTGATGCTAAAGCCAGCTCAGCAGGTAATCCTTGAGAAGGCAAGATACTTAGGACTCAAGACCAAGGTAGACTTTGGACTTGGGAATTCAGTCTGTGCTAGGAACTGAGCTAAACTGTTAAGCTAATCCTCTTCTCCTCCTCAGAATATGAAGTAGGCTAGGGATGGAGAAAGGGAACAATGCCCAAAGTATTGGAGGGACTGGTTATATGCTTATTATTGATGGGTTTTCTCCTTTATACTCAAAGAGGTCCAAAATGACATCACTACATTGGGATTGATACACAGTGTGTCCACCTGAGACTGATCATATCAATACAAGGTCAAAAGGTTGTACTGCCTATCAGGCACAAGTAGTCCATATGAACATTTGGAGTGGAGATGTCTTTAAATCTACACATTTCACATTTATTTTGAGCTACTTAAATTCTACTTTGCTCACAGAGCACAGCACCTTCTTTGATCCAGACATACCATGCAAGTGATCCTGTGCCAGTGTCTCTCATGTGTCACAGTCAATTCAAAAGTTCTTCAGGGAAACCTTGAGAGTGTCCTTATCTTGCCTCTTCTACCTTTGTGTAAGTGCTTGCCTTGTGTGAGTTCTCACAAAATAGTCTTTTAGACAAACGTACATTTGGCATATGAACATTTGGCCAATCCATTGTAGTTATACTTTCTACAGTAGAGTTTGAATGTTTGGCAGTTTAGGTTAAGAAAGACCCTCACTGGGGATGGGAATAGCTGAACAAGTTAAGATATATAAATGTAATGGAATACTATTGTTCTGTAAGAAATGATGAGCAAGTGAATTTCAGAAAAACCTGGAAGGACTTACATGAACTGATGCTGAATGAAGTGAGCAGAACCAAGAGAACATTGTACACAGTAATAGCAATATCATATAATGATCAGCTTTGATAGATTTAACTCTTCTCAGCAATACAATGATCTAATATAATGCCAAAAGACTCATAATGGAAAAAACTATCCATATCCAGAAAAAGAATTATGAAATCTAAATGCAGATTGAAGCATACTATTTGCTCTCTCCTTTTTTTGTTTCTTTTTTTCTCATGGTTCTTCCCATTGGTTCTAATTCCTCTTTACAACATGACTAATGTGAAAATGTGTTTAATATGTATGTATATTACATGTAGAACCTATATCAGATTGCACACTGTCTTGGGGAAGGGGAAAGTGAAAGAGGGGAAGAAAATTTAGAATTCAAAATCTTGCGGAAGTGAATGTTGGAAACTATAAAGGAAGAAAGGAAGGAAGGAA
>CM053599.1:162556632-162575154 GCA_028646575.1 Pseudocheirus occidentalis | reverse complement strand
GGAAGGCAAGGGAAGGGAAGGGAAGGGAAGGCAAGGGAAGGGGAGGGGAGGGGAGGGGAGGGAGGGGAGGGAAGAATGTCATTATTGCATACTCTCCCTCTCATGCAGCTCCTCATTGGTGCTGGCATCATTTATGGTATACTGAACACCAGCTTGTGCAATCAGAGGATTGAGCTTCAAATTCTATCTCTGCCGATTACTACTTACATGAATTTGGTTAAGTTATTTAACCTCTTTGGATTTTTTTTTCCTGGATTTTTTCCTCTGTAAAATAAGGCAGCTAGGTGGTATAGTGTGGATAGAATGCTGGAGTCAGGAGCATCTGAGTTCAAATCTGGCCTCGGACACTTACTGGTTGTGAGACCCCAGGTAAGTCACTTAACCTTTTTCAAAAGAACACCTATTGTTCAGGGCTGTTGTGTAGCTCAAATGAGGTAATATTTCTAAGGCATTTTGCCAATGTTAGAAAGCTTTATATAAGCTATTACTTGTTATTATTCATCACCCCTGCTTCATATTTATAATGAAGCTCATTTCGATCATGCCAATATGGTCTAACGACTTTCCATAATTTCTTCAGTTTAAGTCTCACATTTGCAATAAGAAGCTCATGATTTGAGCCACAGTAAGCTGTAGGTCCTGTTTTAATATAATTGATCTGATTTCCATATTGAGTATGTAGTGATGTTCATGTGTAGAATCAACTTTTGAGTCACTGAAATAAAGTGTTTGCTATGACCAGTGAGCTATCTGGACAGAACTTGCCCTAGATCATCTCTAAGGTCCTTTCTAGATCGAAATCTGTGATATTACATACTGAGAATTCTTGGCTTAGACTTGAGGAGCACATGATAGGATAGTTGGTATGGATATTGAAAGGGTTACTGAAATAGGGTTTAATTTTCTTTCTTGTTTCCAGGGAGCAGAACTTGAAGCAAAGGATAGAAGTTGTAGAGAGGCAGATTCTGGAAAATGATCATAAAAACCGGGCCAATTTTTAGAATTCTTCAAAAGTCGAGTAAGGTATCTAATTCACTATCACTGTTATTTAGTTGTTTCAGTCATGTTGAATTCTTTGTGACTGCATTGGGGTTTTCTTGGCAGAGATACTGACTGAAGTGGTTTGCCATTTCTTTCTCCTTGCTTTTTCTACAGATGAGGAACTGAGGTAAACAGGGTTAAGTGACTTGTCTAGAATCACCCAGTTACCAAGTATGTACTATTGTTTGTCCTTCATTCTCAAAGAGGACCATGACATCAGGGAGGTGATGTCATGACATGCAAGTGAACTGTATTTAAGTGAGGGAGGATTGTGCAAAGTCACCAGCCTCACTTTCTCCTCGAGAGCCATCTGGGTCCAGTGGCCAGCTACACATCAGAATGACTGGAGACGACCCCAGATGCAGTGTCTGAAACTGGATTTGAACTCATGAGGATGAGTCTTCCTGACTTCAGGCCTGGTACTCTATCCACTATACCACCTAATTGACTCTCTATCATTGGATTATTTTAAACTGTAGTTTGGGTGACTACTCAGGATATTGTGGTGTGGGATGGGGGTTGAGGATGGAGTTCCTTTTCTGAAACAGGTTAAAATAGATGCTCTCAAAAGTTCTTTCCAGCTCTGAGGGACCAGGTACCATAATTTCAAGTCTCATGTGTTTACAAATGTTTATGAGACCTAGTAATGAGATTTGTTGTGAACAATTTCAATCAACTAAAAAAGCAATTATTAAGTGCCTCCTAAATACTAGGTGATGGGGATACAATGATAAAAATAAGTAGTTCCTGCACTCTAGCATCTTACATGCTCTTGGCATAAGTACACCATAAAAAATACAAAGTATGAACAAAGTAAATGCAATATAATCAGGGATGGGGAGGGGGAGTAATAATCTTCTAATAAAATGTGACACATGAGCTAAGTCTTGAAGGGAACAAGTAGTTGGAGCTCCCAAGGGAGGGCATTCCAGGCATGGGGGAAAATTTATGTAAAGGCACAAAGGTGAGGGCTAGAATATCATGTGCAAGCAACAGCAAGTGGACCTTGGAAAAAGGCAGCTAACAATAACAATAACAATTATTATAATAGCTAACATTTATGTAATGTTTAATATGTGCCAAGCACTTTACAAAGAGCTTTGCAATTATTACCCCATTTGATGCTCACAACAACCCTGGGTGTTACTTGCCATTATTAAACCAAAAACATTTGAGAAAACTGAGGCAAACAGAGGTTAAGTGACTTGCCCAGGGTCACGCACCAGTAAGTATCTGAGGCCACATTTAAAGTCAGGTCTTTCACACTCCAGGCTAAGCATTCCATTCATTGGGCCACCTAGCTGCTCTTAAATAGAAATAATTTCATCACTGAGCAACAAAGGTATAACATTAAAAAGAACTCTGGACTTAGAGTTAGGAGACATCAGTTTGAACTCTAGCTTCAACCTTTACCTGCCTGGGTGACCAGGAGCAAGTGAGTGAATCTCTCTAACCCTCAATTTGGTTGAAGAATCTTGAGTGAAGACTAACCCACTACCTCTTAAAACAACCCATTCCAGTTTGGGACAGCGTTAATGTTTAGGATATTTTCCCTTACATCAAGTCTAACTTTGTCTCTTATCTTCCACCCATTGTTCCATGTCATACCACTTCCCTACTCAAAAATCTTTAGTAGTGCCCATTTCCTATACAACCAAATTCAAATTTATTAGTTCAGCATTCCTGAAAATTCACAGTATGCATCTAATCTATCTTTCTAGTCTTAGCTCATATTGCTTCCTTTCATGTGATAAATGAGAGGAATGCATAAGCTTCACCACCCTGATAAAGGAGTCTGTGATACAAAAAGGTTAAGGATCTCTGTAATAAATACAAGAAAACAACTTATTGTGTGAAAATCAAAAAGTATACAAAAAAAGTTCCAGGCAAATAAAGAGCAACTTTTTATTACTTTTGTACCTACTGAATATATTGATTTTGTTAATTACCACAAAGCCTTTGCATTCTACACTCATGTCTTATTTGCATGCTGAAAAGTATATAAAATAGACCTTAACATAGTAAGAATGTTGGAGCATTTTATGTTCTCATGGAAAATCATTCTCTATTTAAAACATGTTACTGACCCAATAATATTAAGGCAAATTAATATAAACATGACATTTTCCAGAAAGATGGTTATTTATGGTTTTATGAGACCTAGTAATGGGATTTGTTGTGAACAGCATATTTCAGTCAACTAAAAAAGTTCATGGTTCATTATGTTTTTTTCCCTAGTCTTAAACCTACTACCATCTCCTAAATATTACAAAACTAAGTATGACTTCCAATTTAAAGGAGTTGAACTACAGCATCTTATCACTTAAAGAAGAGGTGATTCCCTAGGAGGGGGAAGGACAAGTATACAAGGGGAAATCTAAGTGATATGAAAGCAAAATGGATTAATTAAAGTCCATTGAAATGCAACTATATGTGTGCTTGTATATCATCAAGCTATACAGCTGTGCCCAAAAAATGTTAAAAATATTTTCATGGAATCTTTCATTAAAACAAAATATCATTTGGAATCAATAAGTGTAAAATTCTCAACATACACCAAGGAAAGACAGGAACAGAAGGCTTCAAGCTTGAATCCAAAGGTCACATTGAACTAAGGGATGAAGATAATGCATACTAATACCTTGGTCTACTATCCTGTAAGACATAGGGAACATAAAGACATCAAAGAAATAACCATGGCTATTTGAATGAGGGCATATTATGTGTTTTTCTGAGTTGCATTCTTATAGGGACAAGCACATATACACATGAATAGGTGTCAACAAAAGTACATATAAATTTGCATCCTTTATCTTGGAGTAGGGGATCAATATAATCTATTTGCCAGATTTTGTCTGGAACTTTTCCTCTTGCTATCTCTCCAGTTACTACCTGAGGAATAGTTCATTCCTTTTCAAACTAACATGTCTAACATTCCTCTGCTACTTGTTTTAATAATGAATGAGAGATACTAATACCTCATTGTTGTGCCTACCAATGTGTGGCCTGAACCCCTAAATGGCTGACCATTTGATGGACCCATTTTTCTAGTACCAGATCATCAGTTGGTATCAGATTACGGACAATATGTTGAGTAGCAATCTTTGCTAGTCAATCAGCGTGTGTATTACACTCATGTTCTGGTGTGATGAGGACCACGTGGCCATCTACATGAAAAACTGATAAATTAGTAACCAAAGTCATGTACCATATATTTTCCCATAGTTTTTTGCCACTGACTTCTTTGCCATGAATTTCCCAATTTTGATTTTTTCCACATGGGCATCCATGTAGCTAACCCTTTAGCTACCACTCACAAATCAGTGAATATATGACACTGTCCTCTTTGTTCTGTTCTGATAGTTTGATGTACTGCCATAAGTTCAGCATATTGACTACTTTTACCTATTTAATTATTTTTGTATCTCTGAAGGTGTGACAAACGTGGATATGATGGTTCAGGAAGATCTGTAGGGGCAGTTCTTATTTCTCTACTCTGTCCAACATCAAACCCCTTTTCTTGATAAATTTTATATAGTCCATTAGTTGGAATACCATCAGTTCTTCCAAAATGTCTCTCTGCCCTTGAAAGAGCAATAAAAAATTCTTTTCTTGTCAGTCTATTCTGACTTTGAATCCACTGAGTATTTGCTATTCTCTCTCAAGGAAATTTATCTTTTCCCCATTCTCCTAAGTTATGTAGCTGTGAAATCTTATCCATCACCTCCAAAAGAGGATGCCATATCTCTCCATTTAGTAGAGTCAGAATTAGGTGCTTATAAGCAGGAGGAGCTATCTTCACTATGATATTTCTATGAGAAACTGCTAAGGGGATATCACAATATGCATATGCATCTCTGACCATGATAGCAGTTTTCATTGCCTCCTCCTTTAACTTTCTCATACAATCTCTAAGAAAATACCAGGGTCTCTCTCTTCAAGGCCACATAGAATTGGTGGAATACATTTTATTGCATCCATCTGATGCTAATGGTAACAGACTGGTCATATTGTTACCCCCTAACATATGATGATCCCTAAAAGCCTGCTGTACAAAAGAATTCTGACTGATACCTATAAATTTCAAGCAATCTATGCTATCTACCCATACTTCTCCAGCCCCTACATCACTGATTCTCACAATCCAAGACACTAATAATCCTTTCATCCTTTGGGTGAATCAACTTAATCTATCAGTAACCACCTGCTGAGTGAAATCTTCAATCATAACCCTGAACTTTGTGTGACCTCCCTGGTTCTCCTGCTTCTAAGTATGGAGCAAACTTCTGGCCTTGTAAAAGCTTCTAACTTTGTTTCATTTTCCTCCCACACATTCTCCTGGCAGTGGTCACCATGGCAACTAGGCTCAGCCTGTGCCACATGTACTTTTCTTTTATTAGTTTTTTGCTTCTTTTTGAGAACTAGACACACAGCAGCCTTTTCTTTTACCGCTTGAGATCCTCCAACTTGCTCTTCTAAAGGAGAGCTTGAACACTGGCTCCCTTTCTATCTGAGTTTTCTCTTCAAGCAGTTTGTCTTTTCTTATACCTGTAATATGGTAAAATGTGAGTAAAATCCAGCATCTTCTACATACTCCTTCCATCTCTTTACCTGGTTTTATTGGTATTCTTTGCAAATATGTTCTGATTAGGTTCTCCCTTCTGAAATCCTTGTTTCCAGTTTTCGCAAAGTCCTGTACTTTTAGCCCATTCCCTTGCTAGGGAAGAATAAGGTAAGTCCTTCCACCCTGGAATATCCATTTCTTCCTCTAAAAGTTCTTTTGCCAAAATAGAGGTCTGATATTTCACAATTCTATTCTTGTGGCCAAATGTAGCACCAACACAATATTCATGATACTTATGGTGACTTTGAATATGGTGGCACAATTCTGAGACTCTCCATATAGAGAACAGAAGCAAAACATTAATTCAGGCACCAGAAAGCCCAAATCCCCAAACCACAAAGCCACATGTCAACAAAAAGAAAGTCAAATCCAGCATAACAACAAAGAAGTTAATATATCTTATCACCATAGAGAGCAACACCATACCTTTAGTCTTCTCACAAACAAACACTCACAAACCTAGATGTTTCCTTACCTGAATCCTCTCTCTCCCACCATGCTAACTGCTCTGATGTCCAGCTCCCTGTTCCCTTTATTCAGCAAACTTCTCCCACCACATATTCCATGTGATTAAATTTGGCCTATTAAGAAGCAAGGAAGATATTCAAATTGCCATTACCATTACAGGTAATCAATGTGATAAGTGCTGGAGGTGTAAATTTTTAAAAAGACAGTCCCTGCCATTGAGAAGTTTATAATCTAATGGGAGAAGACAATATACAAAAGCAAGTTTAAAATGTGGGGGGCAGAGGATAGTACCAGAGGGAGCCTGAATGGATTCAAATCAACCAGAGATGGGAACTGAAGTCTAGCTAGAAAGTTCTGAGCTCTCTGTCAAGGAAGGCTTTTATTGCTTTGTCCTCCAGCTCCCCAATCAGAGGATAAAAGCATCTGAGGGTACTAATGCCAAGGGTTGTGGAGAGAGAATAGTTATAGGGATGCATGGGTACAGACAACTCTTTCAAGAAATTTACTTGTGAAGAAGGGAAATATGGTGCAATAGCTGAATGGGCTAGAAAGGTCAAGGGAAGGTGCTTAAAAAGAATTAGGAAGGTCTGTGTATATTTGTAGGTAAATCAATTCAGAAAGCATTTATTAAATGCCTACTGTGGCAGGTACTAAGTGAGGCACTAAGGACACAAAGATAAAAGTAAAACAACCTTTGTCAGCAAGAAATTTCTGTTCTATTAGTGGGATTGGTAGATGGTGAAATGAATAGTGCAGGACTTGAAGTCAGGAAGATTTGAGTTCAAATCCTGTCTCAGCTGTGTGATCCTGAAGAAATCACTTTACTTCTTCTAGCCTCAATTTCCTCAAGTATAAAATGGGGATAATAATATCACCTACCTCACAAGATTGTTGTGAGGATCAAATGAGATAATGTTTGTAAAGCATTTTGTAAACCTTAAAGCATTGTATTAATGCTTCTCTTCCTCCTACTCTTCCTCCTCTTCCTCCTCCTTTTCCTCTTCCCAGAAAAGGAAATATAGAATAAATACAAAGTGATTTTCTGGGGGTGTGTGGAACCTCAACATCTGGGGGAATCAAGAAAGTAGAAGGTAGAACTTGAGGTGAGTCTTGAAGGGAGCCCGTGATTCTAAAAATGAGGAGAGAGAGCATTCCAGGCATAAAGGACAACGTGTATAAAGGCACAAAGGTCAGAGATGAAATGGTATATATGGAGAAGAGCAAATAGAATACTAAAGTGGAAAACATTGACACAAGGCTGTGCAAGAGGGATCAGAGTGGGGCATATGGATTGGGATGAATACTTAAGAGACCTGAAGTCATTATAAAGAAAGGAATAGGTTTTGTATGAGTGCAAGAGTGGGAAGGTAAGTTGGAAGTTATGACTAGAGTAGAAAACTTCAAATTTTTTAATATAGGAGGTAGTACAATTTTGAAAGACAGGAAAGTCTAAAGCAAGACCATACCCATGTCTGACTGGCATAGGAGTTCAGCAGAAATAATTTGATGTAGTCGATGAATGAGGAGTTATATGGTCAGTTTGTCAGAGAGATCCACAGGAATACTGAAATTCTTAAGAATAACTTTAGATTGTTGGAAGAAAGTTACTTGGTGTCAAGAATAATACCAGTGTACTATTGCTTCAGGTTCAATGTTGAGATAAAATAAGGCATTCTCAAGTCATTGAACAGCTAACAAATGGAGGCTTGCTTTACTCTAAACCAAAAGGTATATGCAACAAGGGTACAGTGTGGCTTAGCTTCTCTATATGTGGCTCTCATAAAAATTATCTGATTGGAAGGGCAAGGTATTGTAATTCTCACGGTCACCAGATATCTGCCCAGTTGGAGTGGCATCAAATCCTAGTGGGTAGGATTTTTATACTCCTAGGTGAGCAGGAAACAGTGTCAAGAGAAACAGAATCCAATCAAGTCCCTGGCACAACTTTGTTGCCTTTTAAGGAAAACTGCTCCCTACTGCTGGCAAATGGGAGAACTCTGATCATATCAATACCTATGAGCCAAGTATTAAAGTTATTGGGGAAAAAATGGACATAGTAAAGTAGGCTAAATGATGGATGAACCACATTGCAATAAGACTGGAGAGAAGCAGGAGTGATTAAAATGTAGTAAGATTTTCAGGAGGAAACAAATGCCACTTGTACCTAAGGAGCTGTCTCTAGGTAAGTAGGATGGAGAGGCAATGTAATGCAAAATGTACTGTTTTTACATGATAAATCCACTTCACAATTCTGACTCAGATTTGGAATGTTAGTTATTTGGATGTGAACTATACAAGGTTACTTCCCTGAGTGTTCTTTACTCCTTTTATTGAGGAAGCTGGGCTCCTATAGCAAGAGAGCCAAGATAGACTGTCTATAAGAGGTTACTTTCCCAGGTGTCTTTTTTAAAAAAGAAATGCTCCTATGGGAAATGTCTTATGGGACAGTGAGGTTGTTAGTAGGTCACTGTCTCTTGTTAGAAGACTGTCATGATTTCCCAAGCTGCTTTAGAGTTACTGGTATGTTTCATTAACTAGCACTTTAGGACTCTGTGTTTCTGTTTGCTCACTTCTCCAGGTCAGAAACATAATAATGTATACCACACTTGATAGGATTACTACTTTTTAGGATTTTAAATGTTTTAGAATCATAATGGCCTCATGAAAAGAGCATAAAGCTGAAATCTGCTTATATTTTTGTGGTGGCAATAATGTGCGTGCATGTTGGGGGTAGTAATATCAATTAAGCAAGGGACTGGTGCGCTTTGAATTGTGTCTTAGAATTGTGATATCTTTCTGTTAATGGTAAGACAGGTTCCCATTCATCTCCAAAACCCATTCCCCAAAGAGACAGTTTGCCCCAATGATGCTAATGACCACAGGGCTAAAAACAAAGGTAAAGCTTCACCCCTTAAACTTGAGGATCAAGTTATAGAGACCCTAGGTTGTAAAGATAAGCAAAGTGACTACATAATCTTCAGGTCAGATCAGAAGACTAAAATAAAATAAACAGTAACCTTCTTTCTTTTTTCTTTAATGAATGGACTATAGGTTGGGTGCACCAATTTTTTCTCCAGCCATATGCAGATCATTTTAGAGGAAAGTGTTTGAAAATTCATTCCTCATTTCTCATTTTGCTTTTGCCCTTTTTTATATTTTACTCTCTCCTCTGTCCTTCCCTGGGAAACAGACTCTCTTTCTCCCCTCAAAGTAAGTGGCTCATATGAAGGCTCCTGTCACCAAGTGGTATGGAGCTCCCAGATCTGACCTCTGAGTGTCTAGATTACAATGTGATAATATTCTAGCCTAGCTATTCTGCATGAGTGGACTAAGATTGGATTTCTAGGTTATTGTAATTTAAAATGAGTTTTAGAAGTCTTCCATATAAGAAATTTTAGTAGATTTACTTGTTAAGTACAGTTTTTGAGTGTATTTGAAGATATACTAAAACATCCTATATAAAGAATTAGCATTATAGGTGAATTCTGCTGTGTAAGTGTGGAATGTGACTGCCTTTGTCCCCTCTACTGTCTACTTCTTGGCTCAAATCAATGACAAACCTCCAGTTATTACTTTCTATGGGAAGCTCAGATGAAGATGTATTATCTACAGATCCAATTAAGCTGAGAAAACCCCTCAGAGTTACTCAACAATCTACTCTGAATTTTCCAAGACACTGTAGCTGCTTCTAAACTGCAGTCAATCAGCTAATAGTCACTTAATAAGTATCAAGTAGGCACTGTGGAAATCCCTTGCTATAAATTTTGTGAGTTCCCATTGATAAAGTTGACTGCAAGTCTCTCCATTTCTACCCAGATCCAGAAACTACGCTACTCTCCTTTGTCAACCCACTATTCTTATTCTTTGTCACAAGCCTGCTAACTCAAAGCTGTCTCTAAAGGAGAATTGTAGTTCACCATGATATGTAGTTCTGGGTTTCCTCCTGGTCTCAAAGAGAATTTGTAGCATCTAAGAATGAGAAATGTGGGTTTGAATTCTCCCATTACTAGTCCTGAGACCTTCAACAGGCCACTTTAACTCTCTGGACCCCCATTTCCTCATCTGTAATATGTGAATAATATTACTCAAATCACTTACTTCACAGTGTTTCTGTGAGTAACGAATGAATATTTATAAAGTTATCGGTAGCTATAAAAGGTCATGTAAATATGAGTTATTATTATTCCTTCTCATATTATACCAGTAAGGAAGGATGGTATTCTTTTTTCCTATTTTATAGCTTGAAACGAGAACATGAGTTACATAATAAAATCAGCTGAACATTCAACTTTGCTTAGATTGGTCCAAATCTAAGAGATACCAACTTTTTATTTATCTTAATCTTGACCTTCAATAATATAATTCCAAAACCCTTCTCCCTGTACTGATTCTCACTAAATAAAGGAACAGTTTTTAATTTTGAGCTTTTATGATTTAAATATTGAGAGGATGTACAGTATATGATCTTCAGGTAATAAAAAAACCCTTTTCATCTAAAATCTTTGTTTTCTGATAACTCTGAAACAATAAGAACTAAGCATGATTGAAATAAGTTTTCACTTCTTCCCCAGATTGTGCTATTTGGTGATGAATATGTGTGGGCCTAAAGCCATGAAACACAGGTAGACTAATCTGCTTATCAATTTTCAAAATTTATCTTTTCCCCTAGTACCACAATGTTCTTGTGAGTGACAAAGAAATGTGAAAAGGATATCTCTTCTGTGCTAGAGTACAGAAGACATGTCACCATCATTATCATCAACAACGTCATTATTGGGGTGGCTAGGTGGTGCAGTGTTTTTGCTAATACTTATCTAATTGATAGCATAGGTTTGTAAAGTGCTTTCCTCACACTAATCCAGTGAGGTATTATAACGCCAAGCACCAGCAGATTCCCAAAATGCTACTGTGAACAGCTTTTAAGATTCAGATTACACAGTAATAGTGAACACTCTGTTTATTCCATTACAAATCAAGGTTCAGTACAATATTCACAATATAATATTCTCAATATTATATCTTATCACAGAAAGTCACTATATAGTGTTCATAACAGCTTAACATTAGAATGGCCACACAGTTTTCACAACAGTGGCCACAATATTTAGAACAAAGAAAAAAGAAGAATCACCTGCTCCTTCTCACTTAATCATTCAATCAGTTCACAATATATCAATCTTCCACTCATAGGGCAACCATTAACTTAAGCAGTCACTCATCTAGCAGTCAGTCACTAAGCTAGATTCCCAATTACTAAATATCATTCATCACTAATACAATCATTAGAAAACCACACAAAAATTACTCTTTCCATTATGCAGACAATAAAAGTAACACTCCAAGTAAATAAACTGACTAAATGCTCAGAGATAAATTTACTGCTTTTTATTTCTTAAAAACAGATGTTATAGCTACTTCCCAACACTCTTTCCTAGAAAGAAGTCTCTTTGAAATAAAAGGAAATGATTAAGAGAAATAAATTATAAGCTATGCAACATTTCATACACATAGCCCATATTACTTGTTGGTTGAGAGGACGAAGGTATGTTTTGCCCTCAGACTCCTGAATTCAAGATTGATCATTCCATTAATGTGAATTTGATATCTTTCAATGGTGTTTTCTCTTAAAAGTTTTATGGTGATTGTGTAAATTATTCTCTGAGTTCTGCTTCCTGTTTTGCATTTGTTCAAGAAATAAAACAACAAATATTTATTAAGAACTTAATGTGTGCCAGGCACTGGGGACATAAGTACGAAGAAAGAAACAATCCTTACCTACAAGAAGCTTACATTCTAATGGGGAAAAGCAAGTACATATGGAATTATAGACAGCAAAGTTATAAAATTAATAAAATAAATACAAAGTAATTAAGAATAATGATGTTTTGGGGAAAGGACATTGGCAGATAGAAGATCAGAAAAGGTTTCAAACAGGAAAAAAATGCTTGATCTGTATCTTAAAGTAGGAAACTGATTCTAAGAGGCAAAGATCAAGGAGGGAGTGCATTCTGGGCATTTGGACCAGGCAGTACAAAGGTTCAGGGATTAAAAAAAGAAGTCATTTAAGGCATGTTTCTTGAGAAACAGAGAGAAAGTCACGTGGACTACTTCACAGAGTACCAGAGGGGAATTAATGTCCAAGGATACTGGAGAAAGATTTAGTAGGGTTTTAAAATCATAAAAGCAGAGGACATGGCAGTGGGGTTATCTTCTGTCCTAAAGGCAATGAAAAGTCATTGGAATTGATTGAGTAGGGGAGCCACATGTTCACATCTGAACTTAAGGAAAATTACTTTGCCAATAGTGTGTAGAATGAACTGGAGTGAGGAAAGATTTAAGGAAGGGATACCATTTAGGAGGTTATTACAATAAATTAAATGAGAAGTGATGAGGGTCTGAACTAAGGTGATTACTGTATAAATGAAGATATGTTATGAAACTACAAACAGCAAGATTTAGCAAGTGATTAGAAATGTAGACAAGAAGGAAGAATGAGGAAGTGAGGATGATGCTGATGTTATGAATCAGGAAAACTGAAAGGGCAGTGACTGAAGGGAGTCAGGAAAACTGAAAGGACATTGATGCATACACACATACATGCACACACACATGTGTGTATCCAAACATATATACTTGATATCTATACATGTATGCATAGATATATACATATATCTCTATGTAAATATACATGAGTATAATTCTTACTTATATGCACATGTGTGTGCATATAATATATATGTATCTGTATGCATGCATTATGCATCTATTGATTGCATGAAATGCTTTATATCTATACAGGTATGGTATAAGTATATATGTATATAAACGTAGCTAGGTGTCACAGTGGACAGAGTGGCAAACCTAGAGTCAGAAAAACCCATATTCCTGAGTTCAAATCTGACCTCAGATGCTCACTAGCTATGGACTTTGGATGAGTCACTTTACCCTCTTTGTCTCAATTTCTTCATCTGTAAAAAGGAAATTTTGGTGATGAATATGTGTGGGCCTAAAGCCATGAAACACAGGCAGACTAATCTGCTTACCAATTTTCAAAATTTATCTTTTCCCCTAGTACCACAATGTTCTTGTGAGTGACAAACAAATGTGAAAAGGAAATCTATTCTCTGATAGGGTACAGAAGAGACCATCTGAGGTCCATTTAACAAAACTGGAGCCCAATCTATCCAGGAATAACTTGCAAAGACATATCTGTATGAAATTAAGCAAGGAGCTCAAAAAAAGGCTAAGGGTTAAATTAGTTCAGTCACTTCATTGCTCTATATCTCAGTTTCCTATTTTGAAAATTGAGGGTTCGGAACAATCTTTATATTCTCTTCCAATTTTATGACTCTGACTATTTTTGCTCTAGTTTAAATAATGAGTTCCTTTTAAGAAGGGTTTTGATTTGACACAAATTGATTTGATTAGACACAACTGATAACATTAGAAACTGAAAACCAACAACATGGGGTAGAAAGATACAACGTAGGGGCCAGAGCCAAGATGGCGGTGTAGAAGCAGGAAAACTCCACAGCTCCCACCATAACCACCTCAAATACCTTATGACTCTAAACAAATTTTAGAGCTAGAAAATCCATAAAGTGACAGAGAGAAACAAATCTCCCACTGAAGGCAGCCGGCTGGTAGACAGGAAGGGTACTTCACAGGGTGCTGGCAGCAGAGCCCAGCCCCACATGAATCCATGGTTTTAGACCCACAGTGGCCCCAACCAGCAGTGGCTAGAGCTAACTTCAGGAGAGTGAATGACTATCAGCAGTGGTGGTTTCCAGAATTATCAGCCCATAAATGCCAAAGAAAAAGTGAGAGGTCAGGGTAGAACTCTGTTAGAACTGACCTGGGGAGCGGGGGTTGGCAGAGGAGCAGGTCTGGCCCCTACCCCCAGAGCTAGAAGTGGCAGAGGTGCCAAGGCCCTCCAGCCACCTCCACATGGCTGCTTCAGAGCTCCTGGCCTGCAGATCATAATGGGGACAAGCAAACATTCACAGGGTAATCAGTCTTCCTTGAACATGCCTACACATGCACAACCTATATTGAATTGCTTATCTTCTCAGTAAGGGTGGGTGATGAGGGAGGAAGGGAAAGAATCTGGAATTCAAAGTTACAAAATCAAATTTAAAAAAATTATTATTGAACAAAAAAAGAAAAATCTTATAGATCATCTACTCTAATTCTCTCATATAGTACAAGAAACGGGCTCCAGAGAAGTTAGCTGTTTGCTCAAAGTCACAAAAGGCTATAGGCAGCACATCTGGGGTTCCAATAATAGCCTCCTGATTCCAGATCCAGAGCTCTAAATCACCACATATGGAGGACTGGTAGAGAGGGGGTAGACGGCCAGTAAGAATTAGGAGGCTGTACAGTGTTGCTGTAACTAGTACTTAGCTATGGTAATACCATGTAAGTAACTTCCAAGGACCTGAAGTGCTTCTGCACATATGCCTATGATACGTATGACATAAAATATGAATAAAAAAAACCCTGATCCCTTTAATTTCTGTTATTTTCTATTAATTAAAAATATTTTACGTATTGCCTTTTCTTAATAAAAAAAGAAGATATAATGTAGTGTCTTTACTTAACCTGGTCTTTTTTCTTATTTCTGAATCTTTTCTGAAATCCAAAAATATCCAAGTTCCATTACCAATCATTTTCTTCCATTCATTATCTGAGCTTCCATGAAATAGAGAAAGGCCACAGGTTGGCTATTGGTAAAACGAGATCAGTTCTCTGTGCTGAGCAGCCTGAAAGCAATCACATTCTCTCCCCCTTTCTCTGTTCCCAGTTCTTGGCTCTGTTACCTAGTCAGATTCAGGTCAGTGTGGTCAATTTGACTAATGAGTGTATCTCAGGAAATGTAACCAGATCCATATGAGATGTGCCTCTAAGCTATGAAATGATAAATGATGAATCAAGTTCTCTATTAAAATAATAATTGTCAACATCTGGTTTGAATCATTAACATAATTTAAATGTTACCCTTCATTCTAGGCACCCAATAGACTCCCTGGAAAAGGGCCTAATGAAGTCATGACAAGAGAGGGGTCATTCAAGCCTACAACATGAATTCTTGCTAGCAGCCTATGCTATTTTTGCAGAACTATCAGCAATCCAGCAATCTCTATCCATGTCTCTGCTCCCTTGTAGAGGCAGCTAGGTACAACAGTGAATAGAGCTCTGGGCAAGGAGGCAGGAAGACCTGAATTCAAATCTAGCCTCAGACACTTACTATGTAATTCTGGGTAAGTTATTTCACTTGTCTACCTCAGCTTCCTTAACTGTAAAATGGACAAAATGACAACAAGTGCTTCTCAAAGTTGGAAAAGGGCAAGGTTTTCTTTGCTCTCTAAGTAATTTCCCTAATTTTCTGATAATTTAATTGCTTTTGAAATGTAGTTCTTAGGTTCAAGTTCTCTGTTCTAACCAATTGGTTCTACCCTCACCTTGACTGGTCAGGTCAGGGGGATCACAGAGGAAACTAAGGGATGCTTCCAGACATACCAAGCCCCCTGCCTACTTGAGGATCTGCTGTTTGAACACTTCTTCCTTATGCTCTCCTCGTACCCTGTCCTCTTGTTGGGAAGGGGCCTGATGGTGAAATTGGGAAACCAATTTTCTCTAGTTAAGCCTCCCAGATCTCCCCATGTTCCTCTGGAAGTGTGGGAGACAGTTGAGTCACTTGTTTGGGATCAGGGAATTCCTGGGTGAGCTATATCTGCCACCCCAGCACTTATTTGACTCCTAGATCTTACAGTTCTCCCCCATTGTGGTCTATATCCAACTAAACCCAAGGCCTGGGAGGAACTGCAACCATTAACTGCTACTCAAGGCCCTGACTCACTTTCTTGAGAGTGGGGTCCAGACCAGGTGAAACTTTTGAGACTTTGAAAACTAAATTGACCACCACTCCATCATTAGTTTTACCCAATCTAGAAAAATCTTTCACTCTATGATGATAAAAGGAGAGGACAGGCTTTGGGAGTTGTTGCCTGTTTTCGAAAACTATTAGACTCTGTGGCTGCTATTGTTTTCCATGTGCTATATGTCCATGGAACAATTTGGAAAGGAAGGGGATGTCTGACAGAGTTTTGACCTTGCCATAGTTATCTTTAATTCCTACTAGGGAAATTGTCCTTTCTCTATACTTTTTTATGCCTGTTCGGTCTTCGTTTGCTTATCTTCCTTGTCAGGTTTGTCTCCTCCAGGATTCAAGCCATCATCCTCCAGATGACCAACCTCTGACTGAATCCAAAGTCCCCAGCCCACTGGACTTGGTATCCTCCACATTCTGGAGTCTGAGCCCTTGAATGTGAAGTCTGACCCTTTTAACAGAACCCAGAGAGGCAGGGACAACTTTATGCCCCTTGCCAACAGAAAGCACTTTCAGAAACTGAGATCTTCACACCTTACCCAAAGAAATTTGGGTCCCATTTGTTTGACGGGCAAGGATGGGGTACAGGCTCTGGGAAACCCCTTGAACTTTCCTTGAATCTTCCCACTTGATGAGGAATTTGCCTAAGGAGACTTTTCTTATCACCAGACCCAAATCTCTGTTACTAGTGTAGCCCTCCATTGTCCAGCTACTTCCCACCCTTGGTCCTTCCAAAATAGCTATACCCAAACCTGTTATCCTTAAACTAGTCTGACTTTCCATTGTCTGTCATCTCCAGGTAGCCTCCAGCTATTTCCTACCCTTAATCTCTCATTACTGGAGTCTGACCTCACTTGACTCCTTCTGAAGAACCTCTCTAAACTCCTCCTATAGACCACCCCTAGAACCTTCCCACAGTCCTTCAGTATATAAGTTGCATCTTGCCTCCATGAAGGGGCTGAGAATTATCTGGTGCAGACTCACTCTGTGTCAGATTATTCTGATGCCTCAAGCATCACAGGTACCTAAGCTCCTTAAGAGTCTACCCATTATGATGAATCTCTAATAAACTTTGCTTTACTCTGCCTGAGAGAAGATTAGAGTCAAATTCATTCAGCAGAACCTGGCATGTTGGTATTTTGGGGTTTCAAGTACCCCTAAACCTTAAACCGCAACAACTTCATTCTGTTTACCTCCATTTCCTCATCTATAAAAGGATAAGGCAAGCCACTCTAATGTCTTTGCTTAGGAAACCCCAAACAGGGGCACAAAGAGTCAGACATGACCGAATGATAAATTCCAACGCTATTATTACTATCATCATCATCATCCTCCTCCTTCTCCTCCTCCTCATCATCATCATAATTAGTATACAGCTAGTATCAGAGTAAAGATCTGCACCCTAATCTTTGTTCTACAAGTCTAGCGATCTTCCACTAGCCACTTTAATGGTTAGTAGACTGTTGACTGTAGTCATTTGAAATGTCTGGTGAAGGCTTTCTGTAATAACTGATATGAATTATGATAACATAATGAAATGGAAACCCATATACAATTTCTTCCTACAATATCAATTATGAAATATAAGCACACTAAAGGTGGAGGCCCTTTCCTTCCCCTTTATACCTCCCAGTTAAGTGGCCAGCAATACTTTCTACGTAGTGAACAATTGATATAATGAACTGAGTCTTTTAGAGATAACCTTACTTCTCTTGAATATTTTTAAAAGTTACTTTTAAATGATTCTACTTATAAAAAGTAGGGAGGTAGCAGATCATTTATATGTCAATTCAGAGGTAAAAAGAACAAAAAGTAAAATAGTAAATATCAATATCAATAAACCGTTATGTCAGTATGACAATGTATGATTTAGAGGTGTCTAATTGTATTGTTAGCTTCCATTTCCAGCTTTTATTTGTTTCTTTCAAGATATATTTCAAGACTCCTAGCCAAATTTCCAGCTTTTTAGCTAGATATTCACTCTTTTAGCTATTTTGCTATCTTTTTGGTTAGGCATTCAGTTTCCCAAATATAGTTGCATGGTTTTTCCTTTTTACTTTGTAGCTATGGTTACAACTTTCTAGCAGTAGTTATAATTTTATAGCATTATTTTCTGCTTTTAAACTGCATTTCATTTTTTAAAAATAAGGAAGATTTTTATTGACAAAGAATGTCATACATGGATCACAGAAACAAAGGCAGTGAGATGAAAATGATTTTGAGAAGAGACTAAGCATTTCCCTTCTAGCCTTAAAAAAGGAGAAGAAAAAAGGGTAGCTAGATGATGCAGTGAAAAGAGTACTGGCCCTGGAGTCAGGAGAACCTGAGTTCAAATATGATCTCAGATACTTGTGTATCAGCTATCAGCAATGCAGCATTCACAATGCCTACAGTAACTATAAGTATACTGATATGGTTATTAATCACAAAATGTAACAGGCTCTCTACATGAGAAATATAGTCAGAGCATTTATTCAAGTACCAGAAGACTGAGTCCCAA
>CM053599.1:162522398-162556132 GCA_028646575.1 Pseudocheirus occidentalis | reverse complement strand
TATGAGGATAGTGGAAGGGAATATAGATATGTATATATATATATATATACATACATATATGTATGTATAGGAGTATATATGTATATATAAATATATGTGAGTGTGGGCATATGTATGTTCTTGTATATATAGACAGACGGCACAGGATGAATTGAATGTGAAGGGATGATATCTAAAAACTAAAATTAAGAAGTGAGAGAGGAATTTATTGGGAGAAGAAGAAAAGAAGAGATAGATTTGGGTAAAATATGTCATATAAGAGGCAAGAGAAAACTGTTACAATGGAGGGGAAGAGGAGGAAGGTGAAATGGAATGGGACCACCTTACTCTCATAGAATTTGGATTAAGGATGGAATAATATATACACTCAATTGGGTATCTTACCCTACAGGAAATGGGGAGATAGGGAATAAGAGGGGAGAATGATAGAAAGGAGGGCAGAATGGGGGAAGGGGGTAGTTAGAAGCAAACATTTTTGAATAAAGGTACATTCAAAGGAGAAAATTATAATAAGTGGGGGGGGCAAGACAGGATGATGGGAAATATAGTTAGTCCTTCAAAATATAACAATTATGGAAATGATTAGGGTAACTACATATGTACAACCTATATTGAATTGCTTATCTTCCCAGTGGGGGCGGGTGAGGAGAGAAGAAGGGAAAAAATCTGGAACTCAAACTTTAAAAACAAATGTTTAAAAAAAAATTTTTTTACATGCAACCAGGAAATAAAATATATAGGCACTGGGGTATAGAAATCCATCTTGCCCTACTAGAAATTTGGGGGTGGGAGGTCACGGGAGGAGGATAAAAGAGAGGGAAGGGGTATTCAGTAGGCTTGCTTTTTGGGGATTGGGGTAGGGGAAAGATGGGGAGAAAAAATTGTAATTCAAAATTTTGTGGAAATGAGTGTTGAAAACTAAAAATAAATTATGAAAAAAAGAAATGCTCTTGAGCCACTGTTCCATGATGCCAGCAACCCTGGGAGGTGAATTTTTGTACATCAGAGGGTGATCTCACGGGATGGTTGAGAGAACGACTATTTCCCATGAACTGAGGTAAATTCTCTTGACTCAATTTCCCCACTGTGACACCTGGCAGACTTTAAGCTTGGCTCAATGCAGTTGATGACCTTCACAGCCTCTTCCTGAAATTGACTTGATGTCAAGGACAGGTTGTTTCCTTGCTTCAGTTATGTCCCTACTCTTTTATGGCAAATTTCAATAGTCAGATGTTATATAAGCATAATAACAAACCTATTAAATAATAGATTGATACTAGAACATATGAGGTTGCTATACTAGGATGTAAGTATAAGTTTGATCTATTTGGCACTGAATCTTAGCCCAAACAACTAACTCTTCAGCCTTGACTCCTGTTATTGGTATGTATTCCTGTATAAGTTAGGGTCTTGTAATAATGTGGAGACTACAGTCAAGGGTCTGTGAAAATATTATTCTGTTACCTAGTTAATATCATACTTGTATCAGTTTTGTTACAATTAGTTACAGTTAAAATAATACTGGTTTGTGGTCTATCTTGTAAATGCTGTAAAAGAAGCATAACATGACCAGAAGTTGGAATTGTTTTATGACTTGGTATGTACTGTGTCAAAATTGAGTATTCAATATATTGAATTGGTTATTATTATTGGTTAGTGAAAACTCATTCTCCTGATAGGGGAATTAATAATGGATTAATGTAAAGTATAAAAAAGCTGAGTTCTAAAGTGAATTTCTTAAACATGATAATTGGCCAAGGTTCTGATTTTGATTTTATAAGAATGAGAAGAGTATAAGGGTAAAATAGTCATTTAAAATTGTTTCAAAATTAATTTTGTAGGATAATGGACACAAGAAAGTGGATTTCTATAAGAAGATGTCCCACCTTGTAAGTTTGCTGTACAGCCATTTTCAGCCAGGGGATGAGGTCCTGGTTAAGTCTTGGAAGAATTCTAAGCTATAGCCCAACTGGGAGGGACCTTTCCAAGTGCTTTTGACAACCGAGACCATGGTTTGAACGGCAGAGAAAGGTTGGACACACTATACCAGAGTGAAGGAATCAGTCCTTCCAGATTGCTGGTAGGAAGTCTGAGCAATGCTGGATCCTTTGAAATGGAACTTTAGGAAAGTGAATTCATGCTTCAGGATCTTAAACAAATGAGAAAGACAGCAAGCTGACATTGATTGCTATTGTTCTAATTATAGGTGTTTTGATTGCCTTGCTCTTTGCTTTAATTAGTACCTGTAGTTTGCCTCAGGTTTGGAATCATTTTTAATGCTATTATTAGCAGTAGGATCATGGAGGCCATAACCCTACTCCTAGTGACCACAACCCTCTTTGGAAATTTGAAAACTGCACCGATCCTTCCTCCCCTCCCACACTCCCAGCTGTTTCCTACAGTTAGCAGAGATAATAGACAGTAGCTCCAATTTAGCTAGTTGTTGGATCTTTGGAGGTCCTGAGACTACAGAAACATGACCATGGTTTACCATACCTCTGAGTCTGGTTTGGATCCTCAGCAACCAGTCAAAGGTACAAAATGGGACAGGTTCCTGCAACCAAGCAGAGAAGCATAGTTGACCGCTGGCTAAGAAAGTTCGGCGTGTATAATACATAAAACAAATGGCGGATGGGGAGAAACTTGGAGAAAGTGAATGTAATCTAACTTATTCTCAGACAATAGTCAAAATCACCACGAATTGTACCAAATGTAGAGAGGGATAGAATAATACTCATGTAAGATGTAAAAACAGTAGCTGGATTCCCTGCCACTCTGCCATTATGAATACTTTGAACTTCATATTTGTAGTGGTTGGGGGTGACCACCAATACACTGGCTATTAAGGTGAATTAAAGCTATCTGGGTGTAGAAGGTTGAACTCTTCTATGGAGGTCACTGATCAGACTAGTATTTGGAAGTGAAAAATTCCTCCTTTGTGGGGTACTTTGAGGAATATCAGAGTCTAAGAACTGAGACCAGTAAGATATGAAATTGTGATTGAGAAAAAAACAGCAGTTATAGAGGTGCAGATGTCATTGTAATTCAACTATTTGTCATAGAGGAGGACCTTTTCGAGCCTCTAACTGGCAGTACTACTTTTTAACAGAGAACCAATCTTTAATTTTGGGGGAAGAACAACCAGCATTTAAAGAACACTATTGGATATGTGGGTTTATAGTATATGCCCACCTCCCCAACTAACTGGAGTGGTATTTGCTATATCGGAATAATCCAACTCAAATCTTTCTTTCTAGAAAAAATGTATGGGGATGAGCTGGAAGTCCCTGTTTATGACAGACTAAGAAAAAGGAGATAGAGATCAATAGATAACTCCATAACAGAGGATGCCAATGGATAGGGTAATAAGTGGTCTCTGGAGAGGATAGTTCAGACCTATGAACCAGTCTCTTGGGCCTAGGATGGTAACTGGGGATACTGCATCCCTATTTGTATCCTAAATAGACTCATTAGGTTACAAGCAGTACTGGAAATAATTGCTAATTGTTGTTATAAAGTGCAAAGGCACTTTATTTATTAGCTGATCAAGCCACCCAAACTGATAGGATGGTCTTAGATTACCTATTGGTTGAGGAAGGAGAAGTATGTCATAAGTTAATATGCCAAATTGTTGTGTAAGGATTGAAGATAATGGCTGGGCAGTGAAAGAAATCTCAAAATATACAAAACGTGCCTCATGTGCCAGTTTGGTACTATGGTGGAAGAAGGCACTTTCTGTATTGCTTCTAGTTTTATGTGGATTATTATTTATACCATGCTTAATTCTTTGCTTTGAAAGATTAATTGTAAGCACTGTCCAGAATATGAGCTTGATTAAGATAGATTATGCCCACGAGGATGTTCACAAGGTGATTATGACTCAAAATCCCACACCTAATGATGAGTGTGATGTTAGAGAGGCTCAAGACAACTAATCAGTCTGAAAAGGTGTGGACACAAAATACCTTTTAAAAAGAGATGAGGAACTATAAGAGTTAGAAGGATGAGTTCTGTTTCCACTAAAGTTACCTGGAAAAGAAATGCTGTTAACATGCCCTGTTAGGCCAAAGGCTAGGTGTCCATATTAGGAGATGGGGCTATAAAAGGAAGGTATCTTATAGAAAGAGAGTTCCAGGAAACAGCCTGGGGTTTCCAGAGAACAAAAGTAGGACAAAGGTTAAGGGCTATCTTTACTGCATCTGCTTAATAAGGTTGATGCATATTAACTTACACATTCTGAAGGAGGGGTTAACGCCCTTAAGTGAACATACACAACTTGAGGCAGAAGGGGGCACATATTAGGGGGAACAAGCAGAAGGCACTCTGGGAAGTCTGTGAACTATGCTGATTCTTACTAATCACAGTCAGCTAGAAGGGACTTGCAGGCTGGGAATAAGGACAAAGGTTTTGTTTGCTCTTGCCTCTGTGGTGTGTGTAGGACTCTACTGGAGTCCCATATCTTCTTCCAACAGGAACATAAATAAGATTTTAACTGCTTCACTCATTCTGACTTTGTCTAGCCTACTGTGTCTATTTGCACAAAGGAAGTTATTTCTCACATCTTTCCCACCCCTGCCCTGAATGTTTGTCCTCCTCATCTTTGGCCTCTGAGAGTCCCTAGCTTCCTTAAAACCTCAGCTCAAGTACCACCTCCTTCTCTGGATCCCATCTTCAAGCTGTTAGTGATGTCTAACTCCCTTTAAAAAACAGATCTTTTGATTTACTTTGCTTGGCTTTTCTATCTACTTACATGTAAATGTATTTTCTGTCCTTGAAGAGTATAAGTTCCTTGAGGACAGAGATTTTCTCATTTCTCTCTTTCCATCTCCATGGCCTGGCCTGGTTTCTGGCAGTTAGTTGGTGTTTAACAAATGCTTGTTGGTTGACTGATTCCAAGGGGAATGAGAGATAAAAATGTGATGAATTGGAGCCAAAGAGATTTTTAAATGAGCTTCATGGAAGTCATTGATAAACTAGGATAGGAAATAGACTTGAAGAGAAAGGAAGAAAGGATCTACTATGTGAAAGCAGGCTGAGATGATCATAAAAATGTAGAAAAACAGATTTAGTCATTTTATTTAATTTCTTTTTAATAAATGTGAGTTACTTATGTAGAAGTTCATATTTGATCTAACATGTTAACGGAACTCCACTATATACCCATGTACAATATGCTTATATACTATATGCATATATATACTTTATCTAAATTTTTCCTGCCTTCTTATACATACTTTACAAGACCATAAAATCTGACTCATATAAAAACAAATAAATGATTTCATGAGAAGCAGCAAGATATAGCAGAAAGAACTCTGGAATGGAAGGAAGAAGTCATAGGTTTGAGTGTAGAATATTCTATTAGTAGTGTGACCAGAATAAAGAGTCTCAAGCAAGCTACATAACCATCCTGGATCTCAGTTCCCTCATCTTTAAAAGTAGAGAAATTAGACAATGATTTCTAAAGTTCATTTTGTGTGGGGTATGGGGACCCCCAAAATCCCTTATCTAGAAAAATTAAAAATCAGAGGTATCTTGAGGACGGAACAGGAAGTTCATTCAGTTCTCCTGAGAAGAGGGCGTCCTTTCCACCAGTATGAACCAGCAGAATGAGGCTATTACAGAAGACAGAACAAGAATTTATAACCTAAGGCAGTCAAGCCCCCTTCTCCCCATCCCTTTTCCCATTGGCTGGGAGGTGGGCTCTCAGTCTTGGCACAAAATCTGACCCAATGGCAGATAACAAAGAAGCGCATTGGCTTCTGTCTATCTCCTGTTGGCTGGGAGGCAGGACAGGGAGCCAGGGTATTGTTATTTAGTATTCTTATTTGGTAGATGCTAAAGCAAGGGAGGGAAAAAGATCACAAGCAAGGGTGAAGGTCAAAAGCTCCTGAAGGTGCCTAATGCTGATAAAACAAGGGCAGAGGTTGAAAGATCCTTGAAGGGGGCCTAATGCTGATGTGGCAGCAGTAAAGAAGGGAAAGAGAAGGGGGAAGGGGGAAGCCAAAACTCTGGCTTGCTCCAACAAGAAAACTTTTGGGCTGAGAAGTTTCACCTTTCCCATTCACTATCAATTTTTGTTTCATGAGACCATAAGAAGAGACATAGGTTGAATAGATGTTTTTCATGTTTATTGACAGCATTACTCCTTAATAAGCACAAAGAAGGTGAGACTAGCATGCACAGATGCACATCAAAGAGGTGCTTCCCCTTGACAATTGCCAAGTGTTGAATCAGGGTGAGTTCTGCTCTTGGCCAACTGTCAGTTTCTTTACCACTCAAACTCTTGGATCACACAGACATTTTGATCCTACTTCTTCATTTATTCCTGTGTAATAATCTGCACTACATCCCATCCTCCTTCATTTGCTGTTTACCATGTCACGTAACTGTACATCTCTTCATTTCTTCATTCTGATCTTTGTTTTATGTCTCTTTATGAGAATGGGTTGTACCTCTGGCCCCTTTTCCCCTACTTTTGATTTTCATGGGGCTAAAGGCATATAAGCTAGATGCTGTTGACTTATGAAACTCTGTGATACAGTGGAAAAAGCAGAGGTTTTAGACTCTTAGTACATAGGTTCATGCCTTCCTTTTGTTATTTACTATCTGTGAGTTTGAATAAGTCACAGAACTTTTTAGATTTTAGTCTCCTTATATGTAAAATTAGGGGGTTGGCTCTAACAGCTTTAAAGACCCTTCCCTTCTTTATATCTATGAGCCTATGATCTTATGAACTTTTGCCTCTCTACCATAGAGTGAGTTGTTAATCTTTACCTAACTCGTATCAGACACCTGCATATGACAGAATGAATACAAAACCTAGTTTTAGAAGATTTAATGTTAAGATCTCATGTGCTAAGAACTCTCTGTTGGCAGTATCTGGTGTTTGCTCAAGTGCACCACTTTGACTGAATCAAAACTTCACAAAATAAATTCCCTTAATAAAAGTATTTTTTTCTGTAAAACTTGGACTTAGTCAAAAGGCTACACCCAAGGACCTAAAAGGTCACATGTAGCCTGAAAGCTGCAGGTTCCTCACTCCCAGCTCAACTCAATAGAACTGTACCTATGCTAGTAGCTGCAAGGGACATCTAATCACCAAAGCAATATGGCAGCTTAGGGCACAGAAAGTTACATAAGCAGAGCTTTTAGAGAGACCTTCATGTATCAGTTGAGGTGAGTAGAGAACTGGCTTAGGTTAGGGCAGATTCTTTAAAACAACAAACAATAATCACCCATTGCTGGTAATCATTTCTTCAGACCAAGTTGCCTCAAATTACTGAGGTTATTTGGAATTCTTATGGTTTTCTGATTTTTCTGGCAGAGTATCTGTTTGAGCTACACCATTTGGAAGATGTTAGTCTTAAAGATTTGTGGTAGACCAAAGTTAGACCAAGGAAGAATATGGCCCAGGGGTCTCTGAGTCTATGAGGAGCTGCCTCTTGACAAATGATTTAGAGTTTGTGCACAGCCCTCCTCTGGAGAACATTTGAAAGAGAGAGATCTCTTACAAGAGAGCTTATAAGAAGCTGCTTACTTTTCTCTCAGGATGCTCTTCAGATGAAATACAAATGGGTTCTACTTGGGGCCTATAAAATAAAAACTACCACAATGAAGAATTGTGACCTCCAATGTTTTTAATGACAGAACCAGTTACACAACAGGGCTGGTACAACAGCCTTATCATTTTGGAAGAATAATGCTCTATAGGAAAGACTACCTTGAATTCTGGGATTGTCCAACACAGGTTTCTGGGATACTTATACCTAAGAATTATGGACCCTTGGTGGGGGTTACCTAATCAGCATTTTCATCATCCATAAACATTTATTAATGATGTAGTTGTACTAAGCACTGGAGATACAAAGGAATGTGAAAACATCATCCCTGACTTTAAAGAGCTCGTATTCTAAAGGGAGAGATAACATTCTACTGCTAATGTGTGTGTCTGTGTGTCTGTGTGTAGTTTAAATTGAAAATCAGCTCAGAGGGGAAACATTAACAGTGGTGGGAGGGGGATGGAGGCTGAGAAAAAAATTCTTGCAGAATTTTGGATTTGAATTAAGTCTTGAAAGAAGACAGAGAAGACAAGAGGTGAGGTAGAAGAGCATTCAGACATAGGGGCAGCATGTCCCATCAGAGCCTGAAAATAGCCAGATGGACCTATAAGAAGCACTGGAATGTCAGTGCAAATTATCCCCTGCTATTCCTTATGGCAATATAAAATTTGGGGTGATACATAGTCCTATGCTATGAGGAGTCAGAGGTAGAGAATGTAGATGGGACTCCTCTGAAATACTCTCACTGCATTGGAGATAGGCCCAAGAATCCATTATTGAATCCCCATGAAGTAAGGACCACAAAGAACAAAGGGTCATTTTAAAGTCTACTTACCATGCATACCCCATTCCCCCAACCCCTGTCCCATTGAGAGAATTAAAAAAGTTCTCCCAGTCATTAGGGCCACGTTAATTTTCAGGGCAGGCAGTTAGAGAAAGTATATATAATACACTGTTAATATACTGACCTATATTGGTAGAGAGAAATTCTTTTTCCATAAAAATCATAGGTACAGTTCATATCCCTATAAGAAATTTAGGATTATAGATCAATACAAATAATTATACTTGTTTAATAGCTATTGTAAAAGCAGGGACTTGCTTGAGCTCTCTCCCCCAAATCCCTCAAAATGGATCTTCAATGAAATAGAAGACTTTCAAGTATTCTTGATGAAAAGACCAGAGCTGAACAATACAAGAATACAAGAATCAAGAGAAGTACAAAAAGGTAAACAGGAAAGAGAAATAATAAGGAACTTATTAAAGTTGAACTGTTTAAATTCCTACATGGAAAGATATTTGTAACTCATGAAACCTTTCTCAGTATTAGGGTAGTTGGAGGGAGTACATGTATTGAGAGAGAGGACAGGATGAGTTGAATATGTAGGGATGATATCTAAAAAATAAAATCAAGCGGTGAGAGAGGAATCTACTGGGGGAAGGAGAAAGTGACAGGTAGAATGTAGTAAAACATCTCACATAAAAAAGAGAAGAAAGAGTTTTTACAGTGAAGGGAAAGAGGAGGGAGGTGAGAGGGAATGCATTAACTTTACTCTCATTGGACTTGGCTTAAGGAGGGAATAACATACACAAGCAGTTAGGTATGGAAATCTACCCTACAGGAAAGTAGAGGGTAAGGGGATAAGAAATGTGGGAATGAGAGATGGGAGGACAGATTGTCGGGGGAGGGGGTAATTAGAAGCATACTTTTGAGGAGGGACAGGTCAAAGGAGAGAATAGAATAAAGGGAGGGCGAGACAGGATGGAGGGAAATATGGTTAGTCTTTCATAATGTGACTCTTATGGAAGTGTTTTGCATGACTACACATGTATAACCCATATGTAATTGCTTGCCTTCTCATTGAGGTTGGATGGGGAGGGAGGAAGAGAGAAAGAATGTGGAGCTCAAAATTTTTTTAAATGATTTTAGAAATTATTTTTATGTACAGCTGGGGAATAAGTTATACAGGCAATGGGGAATAGAAATCTATCTTGCCCTACAGAGAATTAGAAGGGAAAGGGATGAGAGAGGGCAGGTGGGGGATAATATATGGGAGGGCAGATTGGGGGAAGGGGTAATCAGAATATATACCATCTTGGAGTGGGAGAGGGGACAGATGGGAAGAAAATTTGACACTCAAAATCTTGCAAAAGTGAATGTTGAAAGCAAGAAAATAATTAATAAATAAAATGAAATGAAAGAAAAAGTTCAGATTACATTGAGATTCCAATTATTATACTTTTATTTGAGAAAAATTAATATTGGGTTGTATTATTTATTACCAGTATTTCTATGTAAAGTCATCTATTGTCTCAGACCCCAGTCTGTAGTCAGAAAGTTTTTCTGAAGCATATAAAGAAAGTAATTCCTCCAAGCTCCCCAAATCATTTGCTTGTTAACACTTATTTAGGGTTTACCCAGTAAACCAAAGCCAGTTTAAGCTAAGACTCTCCCAAAGGGATGTCCTTGTTTCCTTTTCCATCCACAATAAAGAGAGGAGCAGAAGATTCTTAATGCCTTTAAAATGTCCACCAATCAGGGTTGCCTTACATTTACCAGGGGAAGTCCAAATGATGTACTGTCAGGTCAATCAGAAAGAAGACACATCTAGGTATAAAAGATGCTGTCAGCCCTCACTCCAAGTTTTTGGCATAAAGGGAGGGATTGTAAAAGACTCCTTTGAAATCATTCCATATGTCCCTGCTAATAAAGTCTCAGAAAAAAAAGAAATTAATTTGAAATTGCATCATGGATCATGGATCTATGGTTCCATCATGGATCAATATATTTGCAGTTCTAAGACTCAAAAGGATTCTTGTCCATTAATTTTCATTCATTTTTCCTTCTACGATGATAGCATGGGTCCGTTATTCTGACTTTGCTTTATTTTTTTTTGCTTCACATTATTTGATTGAAAGCCTTTGTAGATTCCTTTGTATTCACCATAATTATCCAAATTAATTGTGTAATTGTATCCATTACATTAATGCTTCACAATTTATTTAAATGTTCCCCTGCTGTTGAACAGTTAGGCTGCTACCAATTTTACATATAGTGCTCTTGTGAAAATCTCTGGACTTTTAGTATTCTGCCATTACAGTTTTATCAGAAATAAAAGATTTTTTCTGTAAAAAAAGCCCAGAAAGTATAAAATATGCAGTTTACACAAATAAAGTAGCACACACTCCATGAAATCAGAAGTCAGAAGCAGTGTGCAACAGAGGAAAGGGCCCTGTGTTTGGTGTTAAATGACCAGTATTAGCTACATACCAATCTAATGTTGCCTAATGTTGCAATTCATGATAACTTTTTGGGCCTGGCTTTTTCTTCTGTATAATGAAAGGGCTGGACTACATTATCCCATCTATGCTTCTTAATTCCTGCATTGTACCAATGGAGATTTTTGGAATTCATCTTTAAGTCTCCTTTATCCAGGCAATGTGAAATGAGCAATTATTTGGAAAATGTGATGTCGTAATTGGATAATACGAATGTTTTAGACCCTAACAATCCTCTTTTCTTTCAGAGCTAGGACAAAAGGCTTAAGGATTGTGAGATATAGGTATGAATTATCTGCGTAGTTGGCATTTTTCTTTGTCCTTGTACATGGAACCAGAAAAAAGAAAAGGAGCCACAGTAAAAATAGCCTCAGACACTTCCTCATTATGTGACCTGGCCAAGTCACTTAACTTCTATTTGCCTCAGTTTCCTTATCTGCAAATTGGGTATTATTATCCCCAATAGCACCTAACTCCCTGGGTGGTTGTCAGGATAAAAGGAAATAGCATTTGTAAAACACCTTGCAAACCTTAAACTACTATATAAATGTTAATTATTATTAGTGAGTTTTATTTTCACCTTTAAAATCTACTGAGTACCTATAATGTACAGGAGGTTGTATTAGGATTCTTACACTAAACCTTGGGGACCATGTTGAATTTGGGACATTGCAAATTTCTATTGAGGGACATCTGAAGTCTGTCAAATTGTTGGAATTGCTGGCATATATTTTTTTTAACCTTAGGAGTTTATAAGATTAAATTTGATGTCCGTAATCCACAGAGAGAAATTTGAAAAAAAAAAAAAAAGTACTGTTTAACTTAAAGCAATATTAAAATTTTGGGAAAATAAATTGAAGATTTGAAATTACACTGTAAAAGAGTATTTAGTGAGGTATTAAGGATAATAATTCAATTTTTATAACATGGTTTCATTGTAATATAGACACTGTGGGAAACTATTTTAAAGGTTGTGTACTCAAAGGATATTACTTAATAAGAGGAGAATCACAGTTTTTGCCATGGAAGAAGGATAATATTTTTAGATAACTATAAGCCTTTAAAATTTCATTTTGTGTGGGCAGATCTGATATGGCAGAGTAAAATCAGGATCTTGCTTAACTCACACCCCAACCAACTCCAATATCTGTAAAAAATTACTCTAAACATATTTTAGAGTTGCAGAACCCACAAAATGGCAGAGGGAAACAAATCTCCCACTGAAGGCAGTCTTGCAGGCTGACAGGAAGGGCCTGAGTCTGGTAGCAGATCCCAATCCCATGTGGGCTATACCAGCATAGGTCAGACGGGCAAGAGCTCAGGGGACTGAACCACTGGCAGCTGCAGCAGTTTCCAGACTTCTCTACCCATAAACAACAAAGAGAAAATAAAAAGTCAGCGGGGAAACTTTGTTGGACCTGAGTGAGAGTGTGGTTAGGCCCCTGCCCCAGGGCAGCAGAGGTGGCACTGAGTGCTTCTGGAACTCCAGGCCCACAAATGGCTGGGGGACCAACCAGCTGATCAGAGGGCAAATGCAGGAATCTCTTTGCTGACACTGAGGCAGGATTCCCTGGCTTTGCCTTGCTTGAATCTGGGTGGCAATCCTAGGTTGAGAAGCATTGGCATGGCAGAGCACATGGTGGTTGTGGAGAGGGCATGTTCCTCACAGTTCTGAAGTAGGTGCCTAGAAGAACCTTTGACAGCTGCAGAAAACCCCTAGAACTTGGAAGATAGCACTATCCACTCTGGAAGCAGAGTTCTACCTTAGCAAAGACCTCAAAAGTCAAGTAATTGGCTGGGAAATGAGCAAATAGTGGGGAAAAAAGCCAGACTATATAATCTTACTTTGTTGACAAGGAAGACCAAAACATACAACCAGAAAAAGAAAACAAAGTCAAAATTTCTGCATCAAAACCCTTCAAGAAAAATATGAACTAGTCGCAGGCCATGGAGGAGTAGCTCAAGAAGGATTTTGAAAACCAAATAAGAGAAGTAGAGGAAAAATTGAGAAGAGAAATGAGAGTGATGCAAGTAAATAATGAAAAATGAGTCAACAGTCTGCTAACAAAGACTCAAAATACTGAAGAAAATAACACCTTAAAAAAGACTAACTCAAATGGCAAAAGAGGCCCAAAAGCCCAATGAGGAAAAGAATGCCTTAAAAAGTAGAATGGGGGGGGGGGGCGGCTAGGTGGTGCAGTGAGTAGAGCACCGGCCCTGGAGTCAGGAGGACCTGAGTTCAAATCCAGACTCAGACACAACACAAAAAATAGCCGTGTGACCTTGGGCAAGTCACTTAACCCCCAACTGCCCTCCAAAAAGCAAAAAAAAAAAAAAAAAAAAAGTAGAATTGGCCAAATGGGAAAGGAACTTCAAAAGCTCACTGAATAAAATAATTCCTTCAGAATTAGATTGGAGCATATGGTAGTTAATGCCTTTATGGGAAATCAAGATATTATAAAAATAGATCCAGATGAATGAAAAAATACAAGGCAATGTGAAATATCTCATTGGAAAAACCACTGACCTAGAAAATAGATCCAGGAGAGATCATTTAAAAATTATTGGGCTACCTGAAATCCATGATCAAAAAAAAAAAACAATACCTAGTTATATTCTCAAGGGAAACTGCCCAGATATTCCAGAACCAGAGGGTAAAATAGAAATTGAAAGAATTCACCAATTGCCTCTTGAAAAATATCCCAAAAAGAAAACTCTAAGGATATTTATAGTCAAATCACAGAGTTTCTAGGACAAGGAGAAAATATTATAAGCAGTCAGGAAGAAAAAATTTGAGTATTGTAGAAAAATAATCAGGATAACACAAGATCTAGCAGCTTTTACATTAAGGGATAAAAAAAACTTGGAATACAATATTCTGGAGGTCAAAGGAGCTAAGATTAAAACCGAGGATCACCTACCCAGCAAAAGTGAGTATAATCCTTCAGGGTAAAATATGGATATTCAATGAAATAGAGAATTTTCAAGCATTCTTGATGAAAAGACTAGAACTGAACAGAAAATTTGACTTTCAAATACAATAAGTAAGAGAAGCATGAAAAGGTAAACAGGAAAGAGAAATCATAAGGAACTTATTAAAGGTAAACTGTTTACATTCCTACATGGAAACATATTTGTAACTTGTGAGAATTGTGTCAGTATTAGTATAGTTGAGGGGAATAGAGACAGAAAGAGAGAGAGAGAGAGAGAGAGAGAGAGAGAAATATAAGTATGTATGTATGTGTATATATACATATATGTATGTATAGATGATCTATATGTGTGTATATAGATGCATGTGTATGTTTATATATATACATACATAGAGAGCACATGAGTTAAATATGAAGGGATGACATTTAAAAAATAAAATTAAGAGGTGCAGGAAAAATATATTGGGAGAAGGAGAAAGGGAGTGATAGAATAGGGTAAATTATTTCACATAAAAAAGGCAGGAGAAACCTGTAACAATGGAGGGGAAGAGTACGGAGGTGAAGGGGAATGAGTCAACCTTACTCTCCTTGGACTTAGCTTAAGGAGGGAATAACATACACACTCAATTGGGTATCTTACCCTACAGGAAAGTAGGGGAGAAGGGGGTAAGGTGAAGGGGGGATAATAGAAAGGAAGGGCAAATTGGGAAAGAGGGCAGTCAGAAGCAAACACTTTTGAAAAGGGACAGGGTCAGAGGAGAAAATAGAATGAATGGGGAGCAGGATAGGATGGAGGGAAATATAGTTAGTCTTTCACAATATGACTACTTCAGAAATGATTTGCATAACTACACATGTACAACCTATATTGAATTGCCTGTCTTCCCAGTGGTGGTGGGTGAGGAGGGAAGAAGGGAGGGAATCTGAAACTCAAAGTTTTAAAAGAAAATGTTAAAAAAAAAATTGTTACATGCAACTGAGAAATAAGATATACAGGCAACAGGGTATAGAAATAGAAATCTATCTTGCCCTGCAAGAAAATAAGGGGTAAGAGAGTAAGGAGGGGAATGGGGGAATATAAGAGAGGGCAGACTGGGGAAAGGGGTATTCTGTATGCTTGCCATCTTGGAGTGGGGTTAGGGGTGATATGGGGAGAAAATTTCTAAGTCTAAATCTTGTGGAAATGAATGCTGAAAACTAAAAATAAATAAATTAATTCTGGAAGAAAAGTGTTTTAACAAAAATTTCATATTGTGTCCTAGAATATTGAAAATATTTTTTTGGTGTTCTTAAATCCACTTCTGTGGAAAAGTCTTGTTTTGATCTTTATTTTTTTTAGAGAAATTGCCCTTCCTAAAAAGTTTTATAACTCATTTTTTCTTTTCTTATAATAAAAAGAAAATTGAATGTTTTACCTCACATATCACAGAGTCAAGATGTGAAAAAATTAGCAGCGAACTGTTCTGAGTCTCCTTTAACTCCATGCAATCACTAAGATGATAGGAAAAGAAAAACTTTTTTTCAAATTAGGGCAACACAAAACAATTTTTTGCAATAATATTTCATACAGAGGAAGTAGTGTGGGTGGTTTGAGTGACAAGGGATTAGATAATTCTGTTGTCCTTTTTTAAAGTAATTTTTTTCTAGACTTTCTGGATAAAGTATCTGTACACCTATACCATAGTAGTTATTTAGCAAATTTCCTCCATCCTTCTGTCTACTCCTTTTGTCTTTCCTTCAAACTTTTGTGTGTGGTCCATTTAAAAAAAATTATATATAATTTTTATTTGCCAGTTCCTTTTTAAAAAAAAATTTTATTCATACTTTTCATCTTATCCACTTCCCAGTATACTTCCGTGTTACTGAAATTTCCATTGTAACAACAACAGCAACAAAGCAGCTAAACAAAACAAAAATCAATGTGGCAACTTTTTGTGAGAGCATATGTGAAACTACATCTATAGTGTGCCTTCTCTCAACCCCTATTATCTCCACAGGGAGATCAAAGTTTGTTTCATTATCTGTTCTCCGGGACCAAGACTGGTCATTACAATTAATCAGAGTTCAGTTACCTTTTATTTTGTTTACGTTTATACTATTTTAGAAGGCAGCTAGATAGGTCAATGGAAAGAGTGCTGGGTCTAGAGTCAGGAAGATCTGAATTCAAATCCAGCCTCAGACATTAGCTATGTGACCCTGGGCAAGTCACTCAATCTCTTGTGACTTTAATCCACTGATGAAGGAAATGGCAAGATCCTCCAGTATCTTTGACAAGAAGACCCCATACAGAGTCATGAAAGACAAAGTGGTAGATAGAGTGATGGGTTTGTAGTCAAGAAGACTGATCTTCTTGAGTTAAAATCTGACCTCAGATATTTACTGGTTATGTGACTATGGGTAAGTCACTTAACCCTGTTTACCTCGGTTTCCTCATCAATAAAATGATCTGGAGAAGAAAATGGCAAATCACTCCAGGGTCTTTGCCAAGAAAACCCCAAATGGGAGTCACAAAGAATTGGAATTGACTGAACAACAACATACTACTTTAATCATTGGGTATATTGTTCTTAGTTCTACATATTTTACTCAGAATCAGTTTATACAAAGCTTCTCAAAGTTCTCTGAATCTCTCCTATTCACAATTTCCAACAATGCAATAGATTCACTTGCCACAGTATGTTCATTCAATTCCTGATTGATGGACATACATACTGTTGCCAATTTTCTGCCACCTATCATGCTATATGTATTTTGGTATATCTAGGACTTTTCTTTCTTTCCTTCTTCTTTCTTTCTTTTTCTCTTCCCTCCTCCCTACTTCCCTACTTTTTCCCCTCCCTCCTCTCTCTCTCTCTCTCTCTTTCTCTTTCTCTTTCTCTCTCTCTCTCTCTCTCTCTTTCTCTTTCTCTCTCTCTCTCTCTCTCTCTCTCTCTCTCTCTCTCTCTCTCTCTCTCTCTCTCTCTTTCTCTCTCTCTCTCCTCCTTCCTTCTCTTCCTTCCTTTCTCTTTCGGATATATGTCCAGTAATATGATCTCTGAATCAAAGGATAGAAACAGTTTTGAGACTTCTTGTTTGCTAGGCTGGGACTTATTAGGATTCCTTGTCATATGCCAAGTCATTGAAGTTTGTCTCACATTCATTAAAGAGGAAGCTTGTCCTTTAATTAAGGGGAGTAGAGTCACACTTACAGGTTCATTAAACCCCTACTTTTTTTTTAATCCTAACTACAATAAACATTACAGCTCCTGTTTGAATTTCCCCAAAATGGCAAGTAAGAGAAATACCAAAGAATGTAATATGAAACAGATATAGGACAGGTCATTTATTCCAACACAGAAAGAAACAATAAACATAAGACAACCACAGTTTCTACAATTGTCTGGGATTCTGGTAGTTAATCTTCAATGTGAGCTAAAACAGATCCCGCTGATTTTTTGCAAAGCTGTTAATTAGCCATCTTACATTTCATCTCTGCTGGGCATTATCTAATTCTTTCCCAAAATTAACCTGCTGGCAAATTGGACAGTCTCAGTTCCTCTTTTGGTACGAACTAATCTCTCTGAAGCATGCCCTTCCCTGACTACTAGACTCTGCCTTCCACTAATGTAACCAGTCACTCTAGTAGACACTGGCACCACCACTCATTCCAGTTAGAAGTTTATCTCCTCTTTTAAAAGATTCCTTGAATCAATAGCTCTTTTGTTCAGCAACCAGTTAGGGTACTCCCAGTTATGAGCCATTATGTGACCAGAATCTTGTCCTCTTACTTCCCTGCTCCACTCCACCTCCACAAAGTCTCATCCGATTCAACTGGAAGCAAGCAGAGAATATGTGACAGTGCTCTGTACAAACCCACATTACCGTTCTAAATTTCAATACACATTTCTAAGCACAATATAATACATGGGTAAGGTGGTATGCTAAGTGCTAAGGATACAAATATAGACATTTTAAAATAATCCCCATTGTAATGAGGGTTAAGGCATGTAACCATATAAAGGATTTGTTTGAGAAGGATGAGAACACTTACAACTAGGGGAATCTGTATAGTCTTTACAGAGTAGGTAGCACCTGGGTTAAGCCTCAAATCAAAAGAAGGATTCTGAGAGTTGGAATTGAGTACATTCTATACATGAGGGATAGCATCGGTGAATGCACAGTCAGGAGATGGAATTTTAACTTCAGGAGAAAGCAAATAGTAAAGACTGGCTGAAATATGAATTGCATAGAGAAAAAGCAATGTGAAATAAGTCTGTACAGTTAGGGTGGAGACAGATGGTGAAGGGTTTAAAATGCCAAGGTGAGGAGTTTTTTTCAAGAGGAAAAGGGGAATTGCTGGAAATTTTTGGACAAGAGAATGACATAGTAAAAACTGCTTTGGGAAGCTTATTGTGATAAGTGTGAAAGGTGGATTGAGAGAGAAATTGTAAAAAGAGAGCCATTAGGAGTTCATTTTAATAGTCTAGGTGAAAGGTGATAAGAGCCTAAAATTAGATCATTGTAATTAGAGAAAAGGGGATGTATACAAGGAATATTTTGAAGAAATAAAATCAACAAGACATGAAATCTCATTGGATACAAGCCCCAAAAGGAGATTCTACTTGCTGAAAGTTATAGAGCTGAGTTGGGATTAGAATAAAGTGTAACTATTACTCTCAGTCATATTATTTCTTCAGTCAGTAAGTCAATAAACATTTATAAGCAATAATACTATTATATAGGCATACCTCAGAGGTATCGTGGGTCTGGTTCTAGACCACCAATATAAAGCAAATATTGCAATAGAAGGAGTCATATTTTTTGTTTCCCACTGCATATAAAAGCTATGTTCCTAGTATATTATAGCCTATTAAATGTACAATAGTATTATGTGTGTATATATGTGGGTGTGTGTATACATACATATATATATATATATAAATACCTTAATTAAAACATTTTATTGCCTAAGAAAAAGTACTATTATCTGAGCTCTCATTGAGTCATAATTTTTTTTCTTGCTGGTGAAGAGTCTTGCCTCGATGTTGATGACTGCTGACTGATCAGGGTAGTAGTTGCTAAAAGTTGGGGTAGTTGTGGCAATTTTTAAAGACTAAGACAATGGTGAAGTTTGCGACATGGTTTTGACTGTTCCTTTTACTTGAACACTTAGAGGCCATAGTAGGGTTGTAAATTGGATATCAGAGTGAGTATGAGGAAAGAGTCAAGAATAAAATCAAGATTTTTAACCTAAGTAATAGAGAGTCAGTGTATTGCAATAATAATAATAATAAATATTTCTACAACACTTACTATGTGCCAGGCAATGTATAAGCATTTTACAAATATTATCTTGTACCAGATATTGTGCTCAGCACAAGGTATACAAAAATAATAATGAATGAAATGGTCCCTACATTTGTGGAGCTCATATTCTCTGGAGGGAGAAACATTTCTCTAATCTTTCTATATTTATTTATATCCATTTCTCCATTGTTTGATTATCCATTTATCTATCACCCATAATCTAACTATCAGTATATTCAAAATATATGTAAAACAAATGCAAAGTAATTTAGGAAGCAGCTAGAGGAATCAGGGAAGAGTTCATGAATCACTCAAGCAAGTGTTTAAGCCCCTACTGTGTGCCAGACATGTTGCTGATCTGCCCTCAATAAGCTTATATTCCAACATTTATATATGTATAGGCAAAAACCATATAAAGAAGACATGACTGTAGTCTTGGAGTTACCAAGGAGATTAAAATGCCAGATACAGATGCCTGCTAGTTTTCCAAGAGAGCTCTCTTGTTTTACCCTTTCTTGATACCTTCTCCTACTCCTCAACTAAGAGACTGGTGAAAATGGGCAGATGTGCTTCATAAACTCTCCCTCAAAGGCAAGGAGATGTGAGCATCTGAAGTCACTCAAGTGAGAGCAAATATCCTGCTTGGACAGCAGTAAAGGGAAGGAGAGGAGATCTGGACATAATCTCTTACAGTTTATTTACATTTCTGTTTATTCTGCATTTATAGTATGATAATTGTGGTTAATCATTTGCTTTGTTGACCTATGCATATCCTTGCTCAAATGCATAAAAGGGGGGGATCATAATGTAGTATATGAGAGAAGACAAGATTTGGCAAGTGCCATATGGAGTCACTGTAAATGAGGTGTCGAGGATGATACCAAGGTTTCTATTCTTGGTGACTGAAAGGATGGTGGTGCTCTTGAAAGAAATAGAGAAATCTGGAAGAGAGGTAGAAAGTGGTGCTTGAGTTGAGACTGACACCAAGACCCTATAAGCTGAAGTGACTTGTCTTTATATCATAGAGGACTTCAGTAGCAGATGCTTCTGATTCTTGCTCCTAAGATTTTTTTTCAATTTGTTATTATCTAGTCATTTTTCAGTTATGCCCAACTCTTCACTAACCTATTTGGGTTTCTTGGCAAAGATAATGGAATAGGTTTGCAATTTTCTTCTCCAGGTCATTTTACAGATGAGGAAACTGAGGCAAGTAAGGTTAAGTGACTTGGCTAGGGTCACACAGCTAATAAGTGTCTGAGGCATATTTGGACCCACAAAGAGGTGTCTTCCTGACTTAAGGCCAGGCATTCTATCCACTGTGCCATCTAACTGCCTTTTCCAATATACCATGATGCTTTTATAAGGTAGGGACTATGTCTTTACTTTCTTTATCATTCCTTTTAAAAATTTATTTATTTATTTAATTTTTAATTTATAGAATAAAACAAGCATTTTCATAACATATTATAATAAAATATGATTGCACATGAAACTGCAAGCCCATTATGTGCAACTTGCTATTCCTTTTAAATATATAATAAAGCTATCATGAAAATTACATTCCCCTCCCTGAGATGGTTACCATTATATTCAAATATGTATGGGTATATATATATATATATATGTGTGTGTGCGTGTGCATGTGCATGTGTACATATATATGTATATATATGTGTATATATATATATGTGTGTGTATGTATATTTATTCTACAAAGACTTCTATTTATCAGTTCTTTATCCAGAAGCAGATAGCATCTTCAAAGGTCCTTTGTAATTTTGGCATTTATAAAAATCAAAATGATTTATTCACTCAAAGTTGTTCTTAAAACAATATTAATGTTACCATATACAATGTTTTCTTTGTTCTATTCATTTCAAAATGGTCTTGTAGAGCCTAGCTTTATAAAGAGTGAGTACCCACTCTTAGCTGAATAACTTCAAAAAGAAATACATATTGCCTAAGAATCTTGACACCTAAATTACAAAGAAAACTGATTACAGGTTCTAGTCAAGGGTGCCTCTGTAATAGCAAGAATAATATTATAATAAGGATGAAAAGAACAAGAAACAAGGCATACAGCACCTTAAGGTTTACAGAGATCTTTGGATACATGATCTTACTTGATTTTTGCAACCTTGTAAATGAAAAAGTAGAAGTCTTAGCACCCTTAGTTTATCCTTAACTACAGTTAAGAGGAATATTTAAATTACTTGCCTACAGTCACATAGCTAGTAACCATCAGAGGTAGGATTGGAACAGAGATAGTTCTGATTTCAAGTCCATCATTCTAGCCATTAGACCATGCTGCAGTTAAGCAAATTGTGGAATGCTTTTCCTTCCCTTTTAAAGATAAAACATTCTGATAAATTCCTATGAAGAAAATAGTCTACATCAGCCCTATCACTGTCTAGCTAGGTGAATCATTCACCATTTTCTCCAAATTTTCTTCTTCCAATTTTTAAAACTGAGTGCCATGAAATACAACAGTGGAAAGAGTATGCAACTGGAATAAGACTTGGGTTCTAGTCCCATTTATCACGATCAGGGCAGCTTTCTGTAAGTATTTCCACCTTTCTGGGTCTTCTTTGTAAAATGAAGTGATTTGAATTATATTATCTCTAAGCTCTCTTCCAGTTCTGACATGCTATGGTTCTATAATTCTAACACAATCTAGAAGAATTCTGTTGCAAAAATGTTAAAACATTAACTAACTTGCCTAATTTTAATGGCATGTGTCAGAGCAAGACAACAGTGTTTCTCTTATTCTTCTATCACTGGGTCCTTGATTAGTCCATATTGATCTATTAAGAAGCATTATTATCAAGCATTATTGTGACCAGTTCTCTTAAATGATACCATAGGAAAAATAAAGCTAATGAAATCAATCAGAACAAATGAGTTTGCTAATTAAAAAAAAAAAAGGATTTAGTCTCAGGAGGAAAAGAATTTCATCTTGATAAATATATATGTTAGCGGTGAATTACCAATTGGTGCCTTGCTTTACTCTTTCTAAATTTTGTAACAATAATGAACAACCCAAATACAAGGTCCAGACATTTTAAAATGAACTGAACTGAACACATGCTTTTAGGAAGTTTGTCTAAAAGTAGAAGATGCTATAAACTGATCACTTTGTATTCTGTTATTATATTGGGTGCTCTTGACCTAAAATATGTCTTTGTCCACAAGGATCCTGCAGGCTAATTGAAGCACCTAGGAAAGTACCCTGATTGGCAGGAATTTTCAGGAACAGAGCTGCAGGCAATCACCAAAAGGCATCCATCTATATACATCTAGGTAGAATTTGGAATGGCATAATTCCCAATGTTGATTTGGAGATTAACAAAGGGCTCAAACCAAAAATTATTTTGTGATAATAAATAAGAGGATGGCTTTCAAGATGATGTACATAAGAAATAAGATTGCAAGCTATTAGCTTTAGTGGAGGATAATGAAATAACTGAAGGTATGTTCTCAACAAAAGGGAAAGAGTTTGGAGATTTTAAGAGGACAGAAAAGGAGGCTGTGCCTTCCTACAATGTTGTAACACATCTGTACCAAAGGGACTCTAGCCAAGATGGTCCAGGCTTGAGGAAAAGTTAGATACCTGTTTGTTTGCTATGACTAGCTTTCCCACCCTTTTGTCTAAAGATAGTACTGTTGCTACAGGCATCTTGAAAATTTCTGAGGCATTGCTTTGGTGAAATATACACCAAAACATCTCAGTAGGTCTCCATAACTGTCAGCATTAATCTGTATACTATCAGGTCCTGGACTTTTTGCTTCATTGTTATAACTATAGTATTGACTTCTATGGCCACAATAGGATATCATATAGCAAGACTCTGGACTTTATCAGTACCCATATACATTAGCAAGTTGGGTCCCTACCACTCTGCCAGCTCCATCTGGCCCTCAGGGATTAAGTGGTACCCTTCCGCACCAAATAGTCAGGGATCACCCTGATCATGTTGCTTTTCTAGTGCTGTTGATTCAAGCCCCAATTCTGGTATGTTTTCCCTTCTACCTACCATCAATAATTAGGACCATTTAAACAACTAACATCAATCATGTTTTACAAAGGATATTTACTTTGCAGATATATCAAGAAGAGAAGTACAAACATCCCCTCTCTCCTTGGTGCCTGAGGAAAGTTGTCTCAAACTTAAAGTAGCTTCTACAAAGAATTTTACCCCACTGAGTCCATTCCCAAATGAAACAAAGCCTCTGGAAGAGATTTAGCAACAGATAGGTTGGGGTCAAGCCTCTGCTGCCAACTCACCCATGTTCAGGCTCCAGAAAATCCCAGCATGGACTCCAGCTCCCAAACATGGTTTTTACTACTCCTATTTTGTGAGGCTCATATGGTCATAGCCATTTCCAATACATCTTCACCAAAAAGAAGGAAAGAATAGCTACATTAGAGACAGAAAAAAACAATATAGTTGCAGTGTCATGGACCACATGGTGGTAGCCTGAGTGAGGAGATAAAGGCCTCAGGTCTCTATCTCCACCAAGGCCTTGTCATAGTCTTTGTGCCTCCTCACTCAAATACAGCCTGGTGAGAAAGTTAAAAATATCTTGGTCGTTCTTTTGAATGCATTCTCAGTTCTGGATCATCGACCAACCAAAAGATCTTCTTCTTCTCGTGACGACGTTCCTCAATTCCTCAACATTCCTCAACATTCCTCACTCAATCCATTGGAATATGAAAAAAACAAGTATAATCTCCTCATCAACAACTTTGAAATCCTTGAACTTAGATATTATATGCCTTTTAAGGCTTCTCTTCTACAAGACAAACATTCTCAGATAAAATAATAATCCTTTTACCGTCTGATTGATTCTCTGAATACACTCACTTAACCCTAACTCTAACTTTAACCCTAACTGAAATGTAAAGACAGCATTGTTTGCTTATTAGGAATACCTCCGCATAAAATCCTTAGCACGGTTTAGTACACCACTAAAGAGAGGCTGTATAGACAAAGGACTAGACTGAATGTCAGACAGCCAGTACAAGTACTGACTCAACAAGTACTGGCTACCACATATGCAATCATGGGCAAGTCACTTAACTTCTTTGGGTCTCAGCTTTTTTTTCTCTTTTCTGTAAAATGCGTTGTTGACTTAGGTGGCCTCTGTTATCCCTTACAGTTCTAAATATGATTCCTTAATATTGCCTCCATTTTCAGGCCACAGTAGAGACTTCCAGACATGGCATTCTTTTCTTTGGCACCAAAAGAAAGGCAACATGGAATACTGAGCAGAAGGCAGTCCTTGGAGGGTTCAAGTCCTTCTTCTCACTTTTGCAAGGTACATGATAGCAGAAGCCAATGAGCTTCTCAGTACCCTTGGCAACTCTCTGAGATGATAAATTTAAGATGAAATACCATCTGTATTGATGGAAGTAGTTTCCCACATTGTTGAAGTCACATATTTGGATGCAAAAAAAAAAAAGAAAGTTAAATTTAAATTAAATTTGGGGTGGCTAGGTGGCGCAGTGAATAGAGCACCAGCCCTGGAGTCAGGAGGACCTGAGTTTAAATCTGGCCTCAGATACTTGACACACAAGCTAGCCATGTGACCTTGGGCAAGTCACTTAACCCCAACTGCCCTCCGAAAAACAAACAAAAAAAAATTTAAATTAAATTTAAATTGCTTCTGATATCTTTCTTCCCAGAAATTCAATGTTAACACAATAATATAGCTGCTTACAACCAATTGTGTTCTCTTAGTACTTTGTATGGAATTTTTATTGGCCCTGATGGCACAGTCCCTGGTAGGAACACCTTGCTAGGGACAATCTCAGTACCTGAAAAGGACACTTTCTATACCTCTTTAAGCCTCCTTTCTTGGATTCACATAGTCACTATATTGATGACAATGACTGGAGCTGAAAATGATTGGAGTTTCATATATGCTTACAGAAGATGCTTGCTCAGTTAATCAAGTGTGGTGGATAGTTTGTTTTTTAATTGTAATGAACACAAAATAATTAGAAAACCTTACATTTCTTTTTTGGTGAAGAGAAATACCAAGTGGAAAGTGTTCAATATATTCTTTCTGATTCTACCTCCCTGAATTACAACTAAAAAGTGCTAGTGATAACCATATTGAAGCCAGTATTGCCAGCTGGTTGTTGCCTTCCAGTGTGGGCTGAGTTCTGGGGTTGTTTTTCACTCATTCATGGTACTAGCCACTTTCTGTATCTATAATTCTGTCTTCTAAGGAGATTTCAAGCATAGCTCACTTCACAGTGTCTAATACTGTTAATGAATGCTTTGCAGCATAAGTAATTAAAGCTCTAGGGATCCTCCTGAGAATTTGCTGGGAAGGAGGCTGGCTGATCCTTAGCTCCTCAGTGCAAGGAACTTAGGTATCTGCTCCCTTGTAACATTTATATTGTATATGCAAAGTACTTGCTACTGACTTTTATATGAGCAATAAGGAGGAGAGACATTGAATGCACCATTCAGAGACATGTAGTCTTGGAAAACAAAGAAGCAACTACATCATTTGGAGGCAGTCCTTACCGCTCATGTTCGGAGTTTTTTACATTATGGCATCATAAATTTAGAACCTGAAGAGCACTCAAAGGTTATCTTCAAAGGAGAGACAAGAGAGACCTTTGAAGTCATCTGGGTCAGGAGTTCTTAACCCTTTTTGTGTCATGGACCCCTTTGGAAGTCTGGTGAAACCTATGGATCCATTCTTAGAAAAATATTTTTAATTTTAAAAAATATTTTCTTTTCAATTACTTATAAAAACAACTTTTAACATTCATTTTTTAAAAAATGAGTTCCAAATTCTTCTTCTTCCTCTCTCCCCTTTACCCTCCCTGAGACAGTAAGAAATTTATGTGAGCTGTTACACAAAACATATTTCTATATTAGTAATGTTGTGAAAGAAAATGCAGATAAAAAACAACAAAAATAAAGTGCAAAAGAATATGCTTTGACTTGCATTCAGATTCCATCAGTTTTTTCTCCAGAGGTGGGTGGCATTTTTCACCACAAGTCCTTCGGACCTTTCTTGGATCTTTGTATTGCAGAGTAGCTAAGTCATTCACCGTTGATCCTCATACAGTATTGCTCATCTTATGTAAATATTTCCAAGTTTCAGAATGCTTTTAATTGTATAAAATAAAATACATAGGATTGCAAAGGAAATCTAAAGTAAGTGAGAAATAAAGATCTATTTTTACTCTCCAAGTTCACAAACTCCCCCCATGAGTTCCCTTTCCATGGATCCTTTCCATGTATCTCATGGGATCCATTAATTTCCGGTTAAGAACCTTTGCTCTACATCAACACCCTCATTTACCTCTTTGCAACTCTATCCAATAATACGTCTACCCTTTGGGGCCTAATAGAATGAGTGTAATTCTTCTTCCTGAGAGCCCCTCAGATACTTGAGCACAACTATCATGATCTCCCTATACCTTTTTTACCCCCAGGTTAAATATTCCCAATTCCTTCAACTTCTATGACACAGATGAAAAGCCTTTTACCATCCTTGTTGCTTTCCTTCAGATGCTCTCCTGTTTTTCTTCTCCTCTGAACATAGTTCAAAACTGAAATCTACACGTGGTCTTGCCAGGGCAAAATATTTCTCCTTTATACAATTATCTCTGCAATAAACACAGTCCTTCTTTAATTTAGTTCAGTTTTTACTAGTCATAACTACAGCAAACCTCCTTTAAGATTTATTTTATTGAATCATTACAGTGAAGAAGGAGCCCTATATTTACTAGGGTTTGCCAACACAGTACAAGTTCCTTGAGGTCCTGCCAAAATCCAAAAGGTTTCAGGAATGGGTCCTCGAACAACCTGGCCATTTGAGAGTCTGATATTTGCAGAGTCTGTGAAGAGATGTTACTTATATGTGGTACAAAGGCATATAAAAACCATCCCCTGACTTGTAGCTACTAATAAGGGAAATGTGATAGGGGAAATATGGAAAGTACACAGTCAGCCATAATACAGCACAAGGACTGTATGAACGTCACAGACAATTAGAGCTAGAGGCACTCAGAAAAGAGAGAGATGAATCTTCATGTGGGCAACTGGGAAAGCATTCAGTTTTGGTCCTAAAAGAATATATACAGCTTTCAGATGAGAGAGTTCAATTCCTGATTCCAAACTGGAGAAGAAGGGAATAACTTGGGCAAACACACAGTATGTGTCAGGAATGATATGTGTGTGTGTGTCTGGAATAAAGAGTTCATATATGGAATGGGGAAAGGCATTAAACCTATTATTTTATTGGCATAAGGATCTCCTAGAGCAGTGATTCTCAACCTTCCTAATGCTGCAACCCTTTAATACTCATATGTGGGCATATCTGCATGTGGGCGGACCCGCCTGGAGACAAATAGAGGAGTAGTGTCTCAGTTCCTAAGACCATTGAAAATATGTGTTTTCCTGATGGCCTTAGGTGACCCCTGTGAAAGGGTCATTTGACCCCAAAGGGGTTGTGACCCACAGTTTGAGAACCACTGTCCTAGAGGGAAGACACTCCCTTTACCAATGCAGGTTAGTGCTTCCTCTTTAATTTATAGTCTTAGAAAGTTGACAAGACCACTGAAAGATAGGCTCACACAGACAATACATGCCACAGGATTGACTTGAACACATTTTCAATTGTGAGGTCAGTTCTCTACCCACTGATGACTCCATAATGCTGACAGGGTATGGTGGGGTTGTTGTACGTTGTAAAAGTCATTGATGCCAAATTAATGGGCTTAGACAATATTATCTTTTTGTTATTGTTGTTCATTTGCTTGTTTTAAATATATTTTTATTCATTTCATTTAATATTTCCCAATTACATTCAGAAATTTTTTTAATATTCATTTTTTGAAATTCTGAGTTCCAAATTTTCACCCTCCCTCCTGCCCCTACTCTAGTCATTGAAAAGGGAAGCCATATGATATCAATTAAATACATTTGAAGTTGGACCATATTCTAAAGGCAACTGGGAACCTTTGAAAGTTCTTGAGCAATGATATAGCCATTCCATAGGAAGGATAACTTAGCGATGCTGTTGAATATGATTTGAAGAAGAGAGGCTATGGGCAAGGAGATTGGATATAGAAAGAGATCTAGATTTGGAGTCAGAACACTGGTTAAAACTCTAGTTCTGCCACTTATGACTTGGGGCAAGATGTTTAATTTTTCTAAGCCTCGGTTTTCTGATCTTTCTTCTCTAGGTTGCACTTCTGACTCTCCAGACTTTTTTTTTTGTTTTGGCATGTCATATACATCTCTTCACCCTGGAATCTCTCTCTATCCTTGGACTTCAAATATTAGAAGTACCCTTTGGCCCTGTGGCCTCTACCTCTGCTTTGCTAAGGCCCCTCCCAGAACCTACGTTTTAAGGAAGATGCTCAAAGTCAATCATGTCTTCATTCCATACCAGACTACACTCCAAGGCCTCTGATTTTTCCTCTCCCAAAGCCACTGTTGGAAATCTTCATCCATTTTCCTCACCCATTTCAACTGCCTTTTTTGCATTTCCCCCCACTAGAATATTAGCACATATCCCCAAAGTATTAAAACAGCAGGTATGTACAGAATAATTTTACACATATATACCTAATTGCATCTAATGGTAATCATCTCTAGACTGGGGGTTGGGAGGAGGCAGGGAAGAAAAAAAATGAAAAAAAGAAAAACTTACATGATAATTTTGTTGTATATTTGAAACAAATAGCCAATTGTGCATCAGAGATTTGCAGTTTCATTTGCAATCATCTTTTTTATTGTACCATATTATGGAAAGGTTTGTTTTATTCCATAATTAAAAATAAGATAAAAATAGGGAAACAGATTTGAAATTATAAACAAGAGTCAAGTCAAAACAATAAGCATTTATAAATCACTTACTACTATGTACCAGGCACTGTTCTAAGCAATAAGTCTAGAAAGAAAGGTTAAAATAGTCCCTGCTGTCATGGAACTCACAATCTATTCAGGGAGACAGAAAGCAAACAGTTATGTAGAAACAAGTCATATGTAGGATAAATTGGGAATAATAAACATAGGAAAGATACTAGAATTAAGGGGAATTGGGAGAGGCTTCTTGCAGAAGGTGGGATTGTAGCTGAGACTTGAAGGAAGTCTATCACCTTTTTGTCAGGTAATGGGTCTCATGAATTATTATTGGTTCCCTGAAATAGTGGGTGGTCATTGCATTGATCACAATTCTGAAGTCTTTCAAAGTTTCTCAGTTTAATCTTGTAAACAAGCCACCATAAGCAGCCAATGCAGGAGTCATAAGCCTATTATCCTGTTTCTAAACTCTTATTCCACCAAACAACAAAATTTCAGAGTTGGAAGAAACCTTAGAAATGAGCTAGTCCAAAACTGATTAGGAATTCCTTTTATAAATCAACAAGTGGTCATCCAAGCAGCAGGAAGGGCATGAGACCTGGAGTCAGAGGATGTAGGTTCAAATTGCAGCTCTATGTGAGCGTGGGAAAATCAAAGCTAGGCTTCAGTTTCTTCAGCCGTTAAATGAAGTGATTGGACTATCATCTTTAAGGTCTTTTCCCAGCTTTAAATTTATGAGCTTTTTAGCCTTTATATGAAGACCTCCAGTGGGAGAGAAACCATTACCTCCTGGAGCAATCCACCTCAGTTTTAGACAGTTCAGTTGTTGGAAAGATTTTAATTTTAGCCAAAAATCTGCCTCTCTGCAACTTCTTAGTTCTCCCTTTTTGTTGCTTCTAGTCCTGACCCCAATAAAATCACATATCCGAAAGTATTAAAACAACAGGGCAACAAATCTCTTCCCTTAATCCCTCTTCCACATGCAAATTTTCTAGGTACTTGAAGGCAATGATCAGGTCTCCTATTAAATCTTTCTTTTCCAGGTGAAAGATTCCCAGTGTTCAGTCTATCCTTCTGTGGCATGATCTTCTGTTTATCTTCTCTGGATACTTTATAGTTTGTCAATGACCTTAGTAAAATGTAGTATCCAAAACTGAGGACAATTGTTTAGGTGTGGTATGACTATAATAGAATAAAACATGTCTACCATCCATTTTATTCTGAACCTTATCCCTTTATTTGTTTTGTTTTTTGGGGTTTTTTGCTTTTTGGAGGGGGAAGGGCAGGGCAATTGGGGTTAAGTAGCAAGATCACATGGCTAGTAAGTGTTAAGTGTCTGAGACCATGTTTGAACTCAGATCCTCCTATCTCCAGGACCAGTGCTCTATTCTCTGTGCCACCTAGCAGTCCCAACATTATCCTTTTTAATGCAACTGTTAACACAATCAAAGTTTACCTTAGTCATTTTGGCTGTCAATTCACAGTACTGACTCATTATGTACTTTCATTCCAGATCTTTTCTCCATAAATTTCTGCCTAGATATATCTCCTCCATTCTATGCTCATGTAGTTGGTTTTTAGTGCAAATATAGTATGTTTTAGTTATCTGTGTTAATTTCATCTTCCTAGATTAAACTCATCCTGTTAGCCTGTTGAGATCTTTCTGGATCTCGAACTTGTGATACAATGTGGAATTGTATAAAATTATATGTGCTTCAAAGGGCAACCTCCTGAATAAGACAACATCAATGTTCAGGACCATCTAATAATTAGGTTGCAGATCTGGCAGAAGGGGTCCGTTCCTGGTTGGATCTTATACATAATTAGGAATGTCCTCACTGAGAACAAAAAGGACCTATGTGGCTATGTAATAGGTTAGTCCATCTTTCTACTGTATCTTTTGTTTCAGTATCAATAAATTATAACTGGGTAAGTTCCCTGAGTGAACTACGTCATTCTTCCTTAAGCCCGTATTCCAACTGTTATACCTGTTGAGTAGAACAGGACCAAGAACAGCAGTCTCCCCACAGGTTTACAATGCTGAATTCATCACTACTCCTTGGGTCTAGAGAATCCAAATCTTTCTACCTTGTCCATGAGGGGGATAGCATAAGAAAAAGTCAAATGTTAAAACTTCTCTCTCCCTCTCTCCCCCTCCCTCCCCACATACACACATATACATATAATATGTACACACATACATACATACATGTATATATATATACACACATACACACACATGTATGGCCTGTCCCCAGAGCTAGCAATCTAGTAACTTTGTGATAAAAGGAAATGAGGTTAGTCTGACATGGTACGTGCTTGATGAGCCTTGTTGGTTCTTAGTGATCACTCCTTCCATTTCAATATTTTTCAGAAGCCATCCCTTTAATAATGTGTCTCACTATTTTGCCTGGAGTCAAAATAAAGCTCTCTAATATATGATTTTCCTTTTATAAGAATTAGAATAACATTGGCCCATCTCTACTCCTGCATCCTCTCTCCGGTTTTCCAGATTTTTCAAGGATCATTGATATCACCCCAGAAATAACATCTACAATTCTTTTCAAACATACTAGGATTTAATTCTGACCCTGACAATTTTGAGGGCAAGAGGTACTGTCTTATTTTCTTCCTATTTATCTTGGGTATCAGCTACTTGCTTACCATTTTTTGTTCTATCTCATTCAGTCCAAAGATTGCTTGCCTTGGGAGAATTAGAAGAAAAGGAGTGAAGTAGCTCGGATTTCTCTCTGTGATCTGTCATCATCATCTCACCCGTCCTGAGTAATGGCCCTATGTCTTCTTTGATCTTCTCTTGCCCCACTACAGGTAGAAATTTTCCTTTGGTTTGTTTCAGTCATCAGCTTCAATTTCTTGCACTACTCTAACAAAATCAAGTTATACTCAATTCAAAGATCCCATCGTCCTTTGGGCCTCCCATTAAGCTCCCATCATTTTCTGTCTGAGGGATGTTTCTACACTAAACTTTTTTATACAGTTGAGATGATTAATAGGTCATGAGTTCCATAACAGAACAAACTCAGATTACCAGTTCTCCACATTTCCTCAGTTTTTCTTCAATGACTCATCGCACAGGTGCTCTTAGGTGAGCAGTCTCTTGACACTATATCATTACATTTTACCAGAGAAAATTACGGGACAGTAGATTTAGAGTTAGACAGAACCTTGGAAGAAGGCATCAAGTCTAATTCCTTTATTTTACAACTGAGGAAAGTGAGACACACAGAGAGAGGATAAGTGACTTTCTCAGGCTCACACAACCAGGAATTGCCTGATGCAGGATTTGAATCCACGTCTTCCTGGCCCCAAGTCCAGTGCCTTATCCCTTCTGTCCTGATGTCTTTGCAATACTTTCCTGTGTAGTATTAATATAGACTATCTCCCCCCACCCCCGGTATCCTTTCCCACATGCTGCATACCTAGGTTCTAAGCACTACCTTATATTTCAAGAAATGTATACAGTCTGAAAAGTAATCATGGAAAGAAAAAAATTATACTTGGAGAAAAGCAACATAGCATAACAGAAGGTGGAGGAGTAGACCTAGAGTCAAAAGTCTTGGGTCACAGTTCCAGCTTGTTCATTTGCTAGCTAGGCAATTCTAGGATTCTCTGAGCCCTTCTTACTCCATCTAGAAAATGCAAAGAACACAATCTGTTCTGCCTACCTCCCAAAGATGTGAGAAGACCACTTTGTGAAATGATCCAGGTGGCTTAACAATAAGAGAATCAGGTGGGCCAAAATTACAAAGCAGCAATAATGGTAGATCCTCATTAATCCCAAATCTAGTAATTAGGAACTTTGATTATCTGGCTAGTGTTAGGACTTGAAATTCAATTTTCCAGGATATATGGAAAAGAACTCGCTAAATTAATAGTGTAAATAAGATTCTAGACTGAACATTTAAATTATTTTGGCATCTACATACACACTCTTTATTTGCTAATTACATATCAGTCTGGCTTACTCATTAAAGCAGTTTGTTCTTATAAACACTTCATGAGCTCCTTTTCTGTTTACTCTTTATACTTCATTGTATATTTGACCTAGTGGGTAGAGCACCGGACCTGGGAGTCAGAAAGACCAGAATTCCAATTTGACCTCAGACACTAGATGTATGATCCTGGATGCGTCATTGAACCTCTGATTGCCTCAGTTTCTGCATCTGTAGAATAGGGATGGGGCAGTTTGGTGGCATAGTGGTTAGAGTACCCAGCCTGGAGTCAAAAAGACTCATGGTTTGTGAGTTTAAATCTTACTTTAGACACTTACTAGCTGTGTAGCCCTGGGCTAGTCACAACCTTGTTTGCCATCATTTCTTCATCTGTAAAATGAGCTGGAGGAGGCAATGGCAAACCACTCAAGTATCTTTGCCAAGAAAACCCCAAATGGGGTCACAAAAAGTTGGACACAACTGAAAAACAACTAAAAACAACCACAAAATGGGGGGTTGTTGTGAGGATCCAGTGAGATATTGTTGTGGGACTCTGAAGATCTTCCTTGCTCCTAGGTTCTTTGATAGGTTTCAGTGACTCTAAGAACCTTCCCCGATTTGAAAATATACTCTGTCCCGTAATGGGCTGAATGAGCCTGTGGCAGGAAGGAAGCTTGTTTTTCAGGAATGCCCACACCCCTTATTACTTTGTGGTCAAGAGAATTGTGACATTCTCTGATCCAGGAGAAGGCTATATGTATATACCCCGATGTGATTTTTTTGCTTTGGGGCTCACTTTGGGAAGAGTTGTGTGATTTGGCCAGATGAGACTCTGGGCAGCTATTGAGCCCCCTGGCTTTGAAAACCCAGATGTTGGCATTT
>CM053599.1:162501604-162521898 GCA_028646575.1 Pseudocheirus occidentalis | reverse complement strand
GGTAGAGAACAGAACAAGGGGGGAGGGATAGGAAGGAGAGACAGATGATCACTGTCACAATATGTACACTGTGAAGATGTCCTGTATAATCACACATCCACAGCCTGTATGGAATTGAGTGTCCTTCCAGTGGGGGTGGGTGACAAGGGAGGAATCGAAAGAATCTAGAATTTAAAGTTCTGCAATACCTGCAACTAGGAATTAAGACATATAGGGGCTGGGACAAGGAGACGCTCCCTGCTCTACCAGAAAGTAAGAGAGCAGAGCAGGGGAGGGGCTTTACAGTGGGATTGCTGCTTTAGGGTTGGAGCAGGCGCAAGACTGGGAGAAAATTTGTAATTCAAAAATGTAATGAAAATGAATAATGTAAACAAGAAAACAAAAAAATAAATTAAAAAAAGATTCTGGTTCTTCTTTTCTAGTTGGTTGACTTTCTTTTAATAATCTTCTTGTTTTTCTTGTATTGTTTTTTTATTTTTCCTCAATCTTTCATTTGATTTTTAAAAGTCTTTTTAAAAGTTTTTTTTTTCTGTGAATTCTTTTTAATGACCATCTGACATTACACTTTGGGGTAGGAGAAACTATTTTTGCTTTGGTATCCTCCTCTGAAGATGAGCCATCTTAATGTCTCATAGAAGCATTAGTTTCCACTTGCTCAATTCTAATTTTTAAGGAATTGTTTTCCTCAGTGGGCCTTTGTACTTTCTTTTCCATTTGACCAATTGTATTTTCTCAAGAGCTATTTTCCTTGGCAAATATTTGCATGGCTTTTTCCATGCTATTGACTTTTTTCATTATTTTCTTGCATTATTCTCATTTCTCCCCCCCCCCCAATTTTTCTTCTACTTCTCCAATTTGCTTTTTAAACTCTTCCCAGAATTCTTTTTGGGCCTGAGAGAAAATTATATTTTTCTTTGAGGCTTCACATGTAGCCATTTTGACACTATTGCCCTCTTCTAAGTTTACGAATTGATTCTTCCTCTCACTGTAGTAACTTTCTAGTCAAGCTCTTTAGTTTGCTTGTTTTTTGCTCATTTTTTCTGCCCTTTTTTGTCATTGTTGTTGATCTACCCAGGGAGTAGACCTGGATTTCTGCTGGATTGCTATGTAAATAGGGTGTCTCTGCTGGTAGGCCCCAGGGGCATGCTAGGCCAGCCCCTGTGTGGGGTGCTTCCCTATTGTTCAGCAATGGGGTCAAGACCTGACTGGTAGCTTTTGCTGGGGGTGGGATAGTTGGGGTGGGGTCTCGTTGGGCTGCACAGACTGCTCTTTTGCCTAGGGGTCTGCTGGCTTGCAGTAGAGTGAGGCTTTCCTGGTGGATTGCCCTAGGTTCAGAGCCCTGCTGCAGGCCCCCTGCTGAATCTCGTTGCTTCTGCTGCACTTGGACCTCACTCCCCTCCTATCCCAGTGAGACAGACCTTTCCTGCTAAGCTGGTAAGCTGCTTTGCTCTCCTTCTCCTAGACCAATTCTGAGGTGTTTTTCTAGTTGTTTGGAGGGAATTTGAAATGGTTTCAAAGAGTTCCTTCCTCATTCTGCCATTTTGGCACCAGAAGTCAGAATTGCTTTTGATGAGGGTATCCTCTATCCCAGTTCAGGGACTTTGAGATAAGACATTTAGCTTGGTCTTTTGTCAGGTATCTAATGTATCATCACTCAGGAGTGGACGTTTCCATTGATGGGTGGAACAGATGGTTGGAACAGCACCTGCACTGTTTTCTGGCCTCCAACTCCCTGAAAGGCTGGGTTACTCACCTTGCCAAAGTAATCCATTAGGTGAGCAGCTGATCTTTCTGTAGAAAAGGTCATTTGGAAAAGAAACAAGGAAGTGGCTAACAGAGTAGAAATGATAATGCAGCCAGTAACTTTTTACACCTTCTTAAGTCACAAAGAACGATGATCTCTGGAGCTGGAAGGGACCACAGAGGTCAGAATTTGTTGATCGCCTTTCTGAAAGTCTGCCTACTCTGGGGAGTGGTAGGGTAGTACAACAGAACCTCCAGGCTAGAACATCAGCTCTGGAGTTGAAAGATTTGCTTATTATCTGTATGACCTTTGGCAAGTCACTTAACTTCATTTATTTCATGAAAGGGTTGGACTAGATAGTCTCTGATATACATTCTATCTCTAGGTCTATGGTCCTATGACCAGAAATACCAAAACTAAGGAATGTATTTCACAGTTATGAACACAAAATGGAGAGCAAATACCCCAGTTGGGTACTGTGAAGAGACATGATTTAGCAGCCCAGGGCAGACTTATTCTACCCTGGCCCCAACTATGAGGGAGAATTGATAATTTTGCAGAATGTAATCCATCAATCAAATAAGAAAGAATCATTTGGTTATACTTCACTTGGGTGACAGCAGAAAAATCTCCAAAGCAACCCTTGGGGTAAAAGGACCATAACTTTGAAATATTTGGGTAACAACCTCATAAATCTTTGTCTGTAGTCCATAGATAAGGGTTTCTGGTTTCTTAGCTGTGGAAACTTATCTATGATCCTATGATTATAGGACCAAATGAAAGTCTCAATTTGGTTTTAATTTGAAGAAAAGTCACAACCAATGTCATAGATGAAATTTATTGAGTCTAATTAGGAAACTCAATCTGCCATATTAAGTGATAATCAAGTGGCAGAAGGTGTAGACTTTCATAATAGGTGAGCTGCTCCCCATCTACAGAGTGCATTAAGAAAGCACAGGAGTGATGATAGTAAGTGAGAGAAGAAATTCTCAGGTAATTCAAACATAGCTCAAACGTGCATAACTGCACAATCACCCGATAAAATACGGGCCATAGGATTAGGGTGAGAGGCCATGAAAGGGAAATAATAGGAAAAACCCAGTCTTGCTGATAATTAGAAAGGGCCTAATGTAATGAAGGGGACTAGGATCCCATAGTGTCCAATCATTCAAGTCTACCTTCCAGAATTTGCCTATATATGTAAAAACAACAAGATGTTCTATAGGTTCTCCATGTCCCAGAGGAAGCTTGACACAGGACATTGTGTAATGATCCAAGTCAAATTGCCTCTTTTATAACTAACTAAACAGTGTACATGTGTAGCAAGCATAACAACTGAACTTTATTCTATAACAAAACAGTTTTGTACTTAATCGTGACTTATACTAAAGACCCACTGCGTGAGTCCAGTACTGGGGTAAAGTAAAGGAGAAAGACCTTAGTCCTAAAGGCACAATCTTTGGAGAATAAACTCCCAACAACTAGCTACAGAATGCCTTTTTTGATAGTGTTCTCAACTGTCCTCAACCGTCTTTTCATTACCATCTTTCCTTCTCCCCAAGTGGGTTGCTGTACAGAGTCAACCTTGTTTCAACTCCTTCATGGAAATGCCCCTCAAAACAGTATTGGATCTTTAGGGATGAATAGGAAGAAGTGCACAAGCAGAAGAGAGTGGAAAGGATATTTAGAGGAAGACAGGACAAATCACATAAGCAAAGACACACAAAAATATGAATAAACTGATCATTTATTTGCAAAATACGCTTCAATCTCCTTTATCATGATTCCACTTATAAGTATTTATCTCCTTCCTTTTCATCTCCAACCTCGATCTCTCAGTTATTTAAACTGACTCTTGACTTTATCTTTCTTAGACCTAAGTAGTCCACATGCACAGTCTGCCTTCCCCTTTTTTTTATTAAATACTCTTGTTCAAATCTACTTTTTTCAGGATCTCAAGGTTTACACCGATGACGTGAATTGACAAATGTCCACATTACAGTGAAATTTGGATGACACCAGTTGACTGACTCTAGTTCACTATCCAAATACCTTCCCTTGTCTGAATATTAAGTTCCTTCCTCTCCCTTTAAATCTGTCTACAAGTTTTCTCAATGACTTCCAGTTCTCATTTGATCAGGATACAAATAAAAGCAATTCAGTGGTATTACATTAAAAGTGTCTTTCATCAAGGATCTAAGTCAGCATTTTGCTTCATAGTACATCATACCTTACAAATGCAAATATAAATGTGTGCAGAAAGATTACCATGTATCCTACAAGCAGCAGCTGGAGTCAGATCTACTTCATTTCCTGACCAAAGATAAGGTATTCCAAGAGTGGTTGCATGCTAGCCTAATTCACTACCTAAAATGAACTAGATCATTTCACTTTCTCCCCAGAAACACAGATTCAGGAAGTCAGGATTTCATGAGCAATTTTGTAGATGATGTACCCAGCATCCAATTAACTCTAGCTGCACTGACATTGAATTCTGTTGTCCAGATTAGTTAGATTTCCTGTAACCTTATACCTTATACACAGCCTGCTCTCTACCCCAAATACACACACACAGTAAGAGTCTGGTGAATAAACATGCACCTTTGCAGCTACGACTCACATGACCCAGAAAGAATAGATATTGATAGGAATAAGAGATTGCTTTTAAAGAGTTCTCTGCCACTAGCAATTGTTTAAACTCCTATATCTATTTTCAAACAAGAGACAGACTTACTAAAGAGGCAAAACCCCAGAGAATAGCAGTTGGAATCTAGCAATCAGCATCCATTTCAAGGACAGCACTATATGAGTCTGATTGATTGGAACAGACCTTTCCTTGGCATCATGTCTATGAACAAAAGTGATGGGAGGAATTACGAGAAATCTGAAATAGAATTGAGAGCTGGAAGGGGTCTCAGCAATTATTTAGCTGAATCCATTCATTGTACAGATCAGCAGAAATACAGAAAAGTTATATGACTTGCTGGAGGCCACACAGGTAGAGAGAGGCAAGAGGCAGGATTAGAACTCTGGCTATCAGTCTTGTTCCAATTTCCACTTCTCAAAACTACCAGGTTTCAGATTAATTAATTAATTAATTCAGATTACTGACTGGTCCCAAGACTACAAACTCAAGAATTTCTTCTTTTCTTCAAAATTCTTTTCAGGGTCTACCTTCCACATAAGAACTTTCTGACTCCCAGCAGTTAAATCTTTCTGCCCCAAAAAAGTTTACTTTATACTTATTTTGTGTATCCTTATTTATTTTTACACTCTCTCATGATAGAATGTAAGCTCCGCAAGGGCAGGTACAATAGCTTTTTTTGTCTCTCTATCCTAACTACATAGTACAATGAATTGCATGTGCTTAATAAATATTTATTTATGGATTGAAGAATGTACAATAAATCTGCTTTCAAGAGTCATCTCAAAAAAATCTGCAATCAGTTAATTAATTGATCTTTCACACTCTGGACAGCTGAATATCCATCTGAGGAAGCTTCATATACCTTGAATTCTGTGTAGACAGTACACTGAGGAAATTGTCTGAATTACTATATCAAAACAGCTATTAAACCTTGTCTCAGCACCTAGTATGTAACCTGAGACTAGAGAAGAGTGAATGGTACACTACCTTGCTTGATACCAAATTCTCACCTACAATTTGGATAGCATTTGCAATATTTTGTCTCTGATTATAGAAACATTCGAAATATATCAAGATACAGATATCTCCTTAAGGGTTGAATGTATAGTCTTTCAGAAAAATTTGCAGAAAAATCAGAAGAAGAATTAATGATCCAGGAAAGTGAAAAAAAGTAAGGAGAATAAGACTAGGTTTTAAATTGTTCTTGCTGGCTGTAAAAAGAAGTGGACTATAAAAATCTTCTAAATGTAAATTTCCTATAGCTGAGGGGGTAGCAATATTCCAGATCTCTTAACACAGCAAGAGACACTGAAATAAATACTTCTTAAGGGAACTGATGCATTAAGAGAATGCATTTGTTTACTGAAAGGCAGAGAGTACATAGAAGTTACATCCTCACACAATACTTGGTTAAAAGGACCCATTTCTAACTAGTACTGCCAGTAGATTCTCCAGGAATTGTTCATAGAAGACAATAAAAGAAAACATAACTCCCTTCTAGGGCACAAACTTTCATTAAATGCCAAAGTCACTGATCCCATTCATAGATTTGCTTAGGACCATATCAATAACTGTTACCACAGTCTGCTTTGACAGAATGGTATCCTAGAAATGTCCTGGATTTTACCACTTCTCTTTAGTGGAGGTTGCCTAGCTAAAATGAAGTACTAGATGTAGGATAACTGATATGTGTGATGTAATTGGAAGTATAATGTCTGAAAGGAGTAATAGTTAAAATAAGATACAATTGGATTGAGGGATGGGGTAAGGTAAGTTGCCCACAAATCAAGGCGTTTCCAAACATTCAAAAGTCACCAATTACAATATTTAGGAAACAATAGCTTAGGAAGTCACTATTGAAATGATAACACTAAAATCACATGTCTATAAGAGAAGGTCTGGGTTTACATGGACAGCATACAATCTAAGAATTCCCACAAATTGCACTCTTTGTGCTCTCACCTATGATCTCACCTGGAAAAAATCTTATCTAAGCCTCTACAAAGAAAGTAAGATTTGTTTCTTATATAAGCACTCACTCTAAAAAGGCATGCAATATAAAACTGACTTTATTTCACCAACAAAAAAATTCAGACCAAGAAAGATTTTAATCTAACATGAGGAAAAGTACAATACCCTTTATTTCCCCAATGGACCTTCATCTTTTGAAGGGATCTATACAGTTTTCCAGACCAATGATACCATTTCATGGCCAAAAGGGAAAACATTCAATCACAAACAAGTATTTTTGAGAGTAGAAATCTATTAAGAAGGAAATTTTTTAGGGGCGGCTAGGTGGCGCAGTGAATAGAGCACCGGCCCTGAAGTCAGGAGTACCTGAGTTCAAATCCGGCCTCAGACACTTAACACACACACACACAAAAAAAAAAAAAACCAAACACTAGCCGTGTGACCTTGGGCAAGTCACTTAACCCCAACTGCCCTCCAAAAAGCAAAAAAAAAAAAAAAGAAGGAAATTTTTTAAAAGTAGAAGGCATGATTCACTCCTTTTAAGCTCTTCTCTAAACTAATACAATTTCCTAAGTTAATTTTTTATTAATTAAATTTTAAGTTGTGATGATAGAAGAAAAAGAAGGAGAAAAGGAGAAGCAGCTGCTTTGTGCAAAATTTTATTTCAATATTTACTTTGCTTTATTATTGCTAAATCCTAAGTACATGGAAAAACAATTAACGAAGGGATAAATTATGCCTTTGTGACTTACTCTCAAAGACTCATTTATTTGTTTAATTTAGTGCCTTAATCATATGTTATTACACATATTATAAATACAAAAATATCTGATTGGCCTAAATTATAGATACTTGTAAAATGTAAAGTTTTAATTTGTTAAGACTCTGTAATCAATGCAGATTTTTAGATAATTAGCTCTTAGACATGTATAGAGGAATATAGTTCATGAATTTCAAGATTTTCCTTCCATGTCTAGAAGACAGTGAGCTTTTATCATTATTTTGTATCTTCTGTCTAGATTAACATTAGTTTACAAGCTCTGCAAGGACAGTGGCATGATCTTTTGAGTGCTCTGTTTCCATCTCACAGTGTCTAGTAAAGAAATTTGCATGTAGTCTGATCTTGAAAATAATAATGCCTAATATGTTATGAAAGACTGGACTCATCACTCATTATCAAGAACTAAAGTTAATAAATAAAGTTAATTAGAACAGATAACTGAGACATCTAGGTGGCCCAAGGGAGAGTATGATGTCTGAAGTTTAGAATACTTATCTTCCTGAGTTCAAATTGAGCCTCAGATACTTAATACCTGTGTAACCCTATGAAAGTCATTTAACCCTATTTTCCCCAGTTTCCTCATCTGGAAAATGATATAGAAAAGGAAACGACAAACCAGTCCACTATCATTGCCATGAAAATCCCAAATGGAGTCAGGAAGAGTCAGAAACAATTGAAATGATAGCAACCAAAAGAACAAATAATAACATGAAATGTGAGAGATAAATCATGCTGTTATAATTCTTATTTTACAATTGAGAAAACTGAGATAGATAAGGTTTGACTTGCCCATAGTCACACAGTTAGTAAATGGCCAAATTTGAATTCAGGTCTTTTTAAAAAAAAAACTAACTTTTATGTTTATTTGTAGTTTACATCATTCATTTCCATAAGATTTTGAGTTACAAATTTTCTCTCCATCTCTCCCCTACCCACCACCCCAAAACAGCCATCCCACTGTATACTCCCTCCTCGAATCTGCTCTCTCCTATATCTTCCCCCTTTCCCCCTCTGACTTTCTGGCAGGGCAAGATGGATTTCCATACCCCAGAGCCTATACATCTTATTTCCCAGTTGCATGTAAATAAGAATAAGAATATTTTAAGCATTTGATTTTTTTTTATTTTTTAGAGGGCAGTTGGGGTTAAGTGACTTGCCCAAGGTCACACGGCTAGTTTTTGTGTTAAGTGTCTGAGGCCGGATTTGAACTCAGGTACTCCTGACTCCGGGGCCGGTGCTCTATTCACTGCGCCACCTAGCCGCCCCAAGCATTTGATTTCAAAACTTTGAAATCCAGAATCTTTCCCTTCCTCCTTTATCATCCACCCTTACTGGAAAGATAAGAAATTTAATATAGGTTGTACATGTGTAGTTACACAAAACATTTCCGCAGTGGAGATACTGTGAAAGACTGTATTTCCCTCCATCCTATCCTGCCCCCCACTTGTTCTATTCTTTACTTTGTCCCTGTCCCTTTATAAAAGTGAGTGCTTCTAACTACTCTCCCTCCCAACCTACCCTACCCTCTATCATCCCTCCTCTTATCCCCTTTCCCCCTACTCTCCTGTAGGGCAAGATATCCAATTAAGAGTGTGTGTCATTCCCTCTCTAAGTCAAACTCAATGAGAGTAAGGTTGACCCATTCCCTTTTGTCTTCTTGTTCTTCCTTTCCATTGTAACAGTTATCCCTTGCCTCTTCTATATGGGACAATTTACCCTATTCTGTCTCTCCCCATCTCCTCTCATTATATTCCTCTCTTACCTCTCAATTTTGCCTTTTAAATATCATCCCTTGCTATTCAATTGATCCTGTACCCTCTGTTTATGTATACCTGTACATATATACACACACATATGTATTCGTATGTATATATACCCTCATGTATATATGTATATATATGTGTGTGTGTGTGTGTATTTATTTATTTATTTAGATCCCATTCAACTATCCTCATAATGAGAAAAGTTTCATAAGTTACAATGATTGTTTTTCCATGTAGGCATGTAAATAGTTCAACTTTGATGAACTTGATCATCAAAGATGATTTTTCCCTGTTTACCTTCTTGTGCTTCTCTGGCTTCTTGTGTTCGAATGTCAAATTTTCTATTCAGCTCTGGTTTGTTCATCAAGAGTGCTTGAAAGTCCTCCACCTCATTGAATGACTATATTTTCTCCTGAACCATTATACTCAGTTTTGCTGGGTAGGTGATTCTTGGTTTTAATCCTAGCTCCTTTGACCTCCAGAATATTATATTCCAAGTCCTTTAATCCTATAATGTAGAAGCTGTAGGTCTTGTGTTATCCTGATTGTGTTTCCACAATATTCCCATTGTTTCTTCTTGGGTGCTTGTAATATTTTCTCCTTGGTCTGGAAACTCTGGAATCTGGCAATAATATTCCTAGAAGTTTTCTTTTGGGGATCTTTTTCAAGAGGTGATCCGTGAATTCTTTCAAGTTCTATTTTGCCCTCTGGTTCTAAAATATCAGGGCAATTTTCCTTGAAAATTTCTTGAAGGATGATTTCTAGGTTCTTTTTTGATCATGGCTTTCAGGTAGTCCAATAATTTTTAAATTGTCTCTCCTGGAACTATTTTCCAGGTGAGTGATTTTTCCAGTGAGATATTTCATGTTGCTTTCATTATTTTCATTTTTTTTTTGGATCTGGTTAGTAGTGTCTTGATTTGTCATAAAGTCATTATCTTCCATTTGCTCCAGTCTAATACTGAAGGGATTTTTCTCTTCATTGAGCTTTTGAAATTTCTTTTCCATTTGGCAAATTTGCCTTTTTAGTGCCTTCTTCTCCTCATTGTTTATTGGGTCTCTTTTGCCATTTGACTTAGTCTATTTTTAAGGTGTCATTTTCTTCAGTCAGGTTGTTGACTCTCTTTCCATGATTTGCTTGCATTGTTCTCTTTTCTCTTCCCAATTTTTCCTCCACTTCTCTTACTTGATTTTCAAAATCCTTCTTGAGCTCCTCCACGGCCTCTTACCAATTCATTTTTTCTTGGAAGCTTTTGGTGCAGGAGTTCTGACTGTTGTCTTTCTCCTGTTCCATGCTTTGATACTTCTTGTCCCCCAAAAGAGAATCTAAAGTTGGGTGGTTGTACTTGCTTTGCTTCCTTTTCTTCCTCATGTTGCCAGTCAATTACTTGACTTTTGAGCTCTTTGCCATAGTAGAACTCTGCTTTCAGAGGGGAGAGCTTTGTCCCAAATTGCTGGGGCTTTTGCAGCTGCCAAAGCTATTAGGAGGGCACTGTCTCTCCAGCCCCCTCCAGCTTTGGCTCACTGGTCACACACCTCAGGACCATCACCCAAGATCACAATCCAGATCCAGGCAGGTTAAGGTGAGAGCACCTAGCCTCTGAATGGTTGCTTGCCCCGCCCCCCCCCATTATGATCTGCAGGCCAGGAGCTCTGAAGCAGCCATGTAGAGGTGGCTGCAAGCCCATGGCTTCCACCACTTCTTGCTCTGGGGCTAGAGGCCAGACCATGCTCTGTCCCCCCACAGATCCATCAGTGTTCCACTGACCTTTCACTTTGTCTTTGGCATTTATAGGTTGATAATTCTGGAAACTGACACAACCACTGCTGCTGGTCTGGGCTGCCCTTGGGCTAAAACTGTGGGCTCACATAGGGCTTGGCTCTGCAATGGACCCTTCCTGACAGCCTGATGGCCTGCCTTCAGTGAGATATGTGTTTCTCTCTGTCACTTTGTAGGTTCTGTAGCTCTAAAATTTGTCTAGAGTTATATTTTATTGGTATTTGAGGTGGTTATGGGGGAAGCCCATGGAGCTTTCCTGCTTCTACACCACTATCTTAACTCCCTAAGTCAGGTCTTCTTTACTTATTCCAACATTCCCTCCGCTGCAAGACCAGCAGAAGACATCATTCTTCAGGTATACATTCCTAGCCTACAAATCAACTCCTATTATTTTTATTTACAAATGTAACTTGGCTTATATACGTTTGGATTTAAAAGGTAACAACTCTAAAAACAGAAAAAGAAGGGAAAATGAAATTGCAAACATTTATGTCTTCTGTTCATTGGCTGGTAAAACTTCTAAGTAACCCAGTTTTCTGGCTTTATTTTTTTTATTAGGGAAATCTGTTTTCAACTTTATGATAAAGCTAAATTTCCCAATATAGTCAGTATCCAGCTGAGTCACATTCAGTGTGTCAATTGCTCCACCTAATGGCTACAAAGAATGTCTTGCAAACAATTTTTCCAGATCACAGGTGCCTCTGTGAACTCTGTTGAGATTTTTCCGATAAGTCTTGGAATAGTTTTTCCTATGAATAATTAAGTACATCCTCCTTTCTGTCTTCAGTGGCCAACAAACATAAGTGAAATTAATGGCATTCCATTAGACCTACGAGCTTTGAATTTGATTCCCACTTCCTGGATTACTTCTTCCACTTTCTCAAGAAAGACCAATCAAACCATAAAAGAACAGGAGCAAAACACTTGAAAATCTGCTACAGTTTATCAAGGATTCCAATCATGTTGAACTGAATTTAGGAATAATCAGAGAGACATTTAAGAATCAACTAGAGGTCTTCATGAGATATTGTCAATAATTAATTATTGGCCCCTATTGCCTGAAGATCAGGCATGTACTACTTCATCCAAAGATATTCTAGAGGCAGGTTGTGCAGGATGGTAAGAGATGATTTTTTAATTTTCAGTGCGAACATTTATACCTTGGAAATTGATAAATTCTATAAAAGAAGGCTTGAGTTATTGCTTTGCTGCCTAGAATTAAGAAAGTGATGCAGAAAATATTAATAATATAGATTAAACTTAAAAGTATGTTGTGTGTATGTATATATATATATATATGCACATGTGTATGTTTATATAAAAACCTATATTCTTTTTTCCAGAAAGCCTATTGTTAAACACTTACCAACATTCCCTTGCCTAGTACTCCCTAGTTCTTCTTGGTACTTTTTTGGGGGGGGAGGGGTTGAGAGGTGTCTGGTCTGCTACTAGATCTAGCCTCCTCAAATTTTCCCAGATTTTAGAGCTCTCCAACACCCCAACTTAATTTAATTATTTCATAGGTTAGATTTTACAAAGAAATACTTACTTCAAATTTAAAATAAGAACAAACATTTCCCCATCCCTACTCCCTATGCCCTCTCAGTCTTTAGGGAATGGAGGGGATCATATTTACAGCTTAACCCAGTTTCTACAGAGCAAAATCCCAAACTCCAAGTCCAAAGCCCCACCTGGACTTGCATGCTGGCATCTAAGATTTGAACCCAGGTCCTCTGATGACAATTAGAGTATACTGAGACATCTTTGTTTTAAGAAACTCAAGTGTGTGTGCTGCAGAAAGGTAATTATGGAATAGGCCTAGGAATAACCAAAAAGAAGGGAATTAAACTATGTGCCAGAAGGATTGGGGAAGGGGTGTCACAAAGAATCTGTCCAGCCTAAATGGGCTAAGAGTTGCCATTTAAATAACATGTATACATGCTCACTATCAAAGTTCTGGTTTTGGTATAGTTATTCCATAGAAAACCTAAATTGGGTTCCAATATAATATGTGTGTATATACATATACATACATATATATATGTCAATATATGTATATGTGTTTATACACACACGTGTGTGTACATGTGTATTTAATTTCATTTAATGATTACATTATATATATATATATGTATATGTATATGTATACTGCTAAACCTATGATGAATTTTCAAGGTTGAGTGTGTGGGAACTGCTTCTTTTCCTTCTTCCCTCCAAGGGTAGTGTGGGGAGGGTTCATATGAGGGTATTTCTAGTTTTATGTAACTAGGCTGGTAAATGTATATAGACGAAATGCAAATTTTGTGAGCCAAAGAGCATTTCATAAGCCTGATGTCTTAAGAAACTTATTTGCAAGGACTACCTTAAGCATTATGACAACCAGCTCCTAGAGCTGTGACTTTTCCATCCTTCAATCAGACTGGGGGGAAAATGATGACATTATCTCAGCATATTTGAATCATTATTTCCAAAGATGTCAGCCTCATAATCTTTTCACTGAAAACCAGTAAGTCATAAATCATGCTAGTGAATTATTTCCTTCCCACTCCTTTGAGTGCAAAAATATCCCCTGAAGGGATGAATAGAAGATAAAAATGTCCTATCATTACTAGATACAAGACAGATTCTCGGTGGGAAGCTAGCAAACCCCATAGGTGGTAGCTAAATGTGGTTCCTAAGCCATGTTGGGACTTGTCGAGGCAGGTGTGTACTGAGAGAGGAAAGCATCAGTACTGAGTGTACACTCAAGGCAAGCACACTTCCTTGTCACTTGTCACTCTCCAAATGAAAAGCAATCGATGTTTCTGTAGCAATTTAATGTACTTAATGCATATTACCTCATTTTGATCCTTAGAGAAAGCCTAATACAAGTACCCTCATTTTATGTATGAGTAAATTGAGGCAAATGAAGTCACTTGGTCATGGTCACACAGCTTTTAAGTCTCAAACACAGAAATCAAGTGTGTGTTGCTCCTACCACTAAGTCCATTGGTCTTTCTACCATGCCACATTGCCCCTCTTAATTAGGTTACATGTTGATGTTGGGACTTGCCAAAACATATGATCATAAAATAAAAGGGTTTTTAATCTAACCTCTGCCTAAGCATAAATTCACTACTCTACATGCCTGAAGAAAAGTTAGACAACTTGTTGAAAGATTTTTTCAATGACAATTAGGATTCTCTATGGAATAATTACACCATAGCCATACCCTTGATGGTGGCCAAATGTACATACTATTCAAATGGGAACTGTTGTTACTAATATCCAAAGCAGTCTATTTCAATGCTGGACAACTTTAATTGATAGGGAGTTTTTTTTTAATTACTGAAACTTAAATACACGACAAGAAAAGAAAAAGAAACACCTTATAAACTTAAATATTGAAACAAATACAAAATAAGGGGGGAAGCATGTCATGTGCATAATAGAAGGTAAGAGAGAATTCAAAATATATGGCAATAAATTTCCATTTCAAAGAAGCTCATATAATAAGTACAAAACATTGTCCTGACAGGTGTCCATCTTTTCTTTGCTTCCTTGTTAGTTTTCTTTTGTTCACTTCTGTGTACTTTTTACTTTGTCATTTTTTCCCACTTCCTCCCTCTAAGAAGGCTATAATTAGAGACTGTGTTAACCTTTAAAAATTTGGCTAAAGGAGACAAATAGTGATATACAGTTATTTCATTTTATTCCCTTAAAACTAGAGAAACCTGTACATACAAGGAGCTACACACTAAGTCTTAATTCCTGAAAAAAAGACTCAGAAAGCTTAAATACACTTTAGAACCATCCCAATTCAGGGTGGCTGTGTCACACAAATTTATGATCTCCATAAATTTTCAACTGTTGTATGAGAAAGGATTTTTCTTAATTGGATAGGTGGTAAATACAATAAAATAAGAGAGTTGACAAAGTGTCCACTGAAATTATGACTCAAGATATCTGTTTTCTTTAACATTAATATTCCATGTCATAGTATATGTCCAAAAAATATTAAGATAAGAATAAAGTCCCATTACTCAAGGCAATGCCTCTAGTTAAGGATCTCATCCCTAATGGCCATAAATTAAGCCTTATCTGGCATTGTTGACCCAGGAAGAGGTATTCTCTAAGCTCACTCAGAGAGCAAAGACAAAGCCGGGTCTGTTTGGAATTTATCATCTCAGGATGTCTCTGATTTCCTCCCTTATGGAGTATGTCCCATTTCCATCCTTATCTTGTCCCTGAAGTTGCTGACACAATAAAAGGGATTTTTAAGGCAAAGCAAGGCAGTCTGTATGATTAATTCAGACTTTGGCCAAAAATACGATATTTAATGATTATCAGCTGAAATATTGACATATAAATATAGACTTATAAATACACATATGCTTACATACGCATATATAAAACTATATGTATATACATACATATATGCATTTATAGACATATACTTTCACTAACAAATTCTACTTCTGATCTTTGTTTTAGTTTGTGCATGTATCTTATTTCTTATCCCTCCTAACTCCTCTACTTTGCTTCTACCCTCACCCTTGCCCTCCTATTACTTAACCTAGTCCTTCTCCAAAGATCCCTCTCTTATCCTTCTATTGCCATTAATCTTAAACATCCTTCTATACCCCACTTTAACCCATTCCCTCACCCTTCCCTCTAAAACTCCCTCCCTTTTTCCCTCCTCCCTCCCTATCATCTTAGCATTTTATTTCTCTCTGAATTCAAAAGATTTAGATACTCTTCTAGGTATATATATATTTCCTCTTGAACCTATCCCTAATGAAAGTAAGTTTCCAGAACTAACAATCTTTCTCCCCCATCTAGTTTCTCTGTATTGGTCCTTGCTCTCACAACTGATTTGAATAAAATAATTACTCTTTTTAGCTATTCCTAGACAGTTTTACTTTTTAAAGTCATATCACACTCAGGCCTACCCCACTCTTTCCTTTTCATTCATTTATCTACTTTTAGATTATAATATTCAGTCCCCAAATCCATTGAGTTCCAAATTTTTCCCCCTCACTTTCCTCCCCGCCCCTCATGGTGGTCTGCAATCTAACATAGGTTCTACAAATACCTTCACATTAAACATTAGTTAAGTTGTAAAAAAAAAAAAGAATTATAACCAATGGAGTGAAAAACGAGAAAGAAGGAACAAAAAACCACAACACAAAAGAGAGAGAGTGACTAATTTTCTTCAATCTTCATTCAAATTCTGCAGTTCTTTTCTCTGAATGCGGATATCCCTTTCCATCATGACTCTTTTGGAATTGTTCTAATTTTGCATTGCTGAGAGGAGTCCAGTCTATCAAAGTTAGTCATCACACATATGATGTGTCTGTAATTGTCTAAAAAGTTCTCCAGGTTCTGCTCTCCTTACTCAGCATCAGTTTACATATATCTCTCCAGGTTATTATGAAGTCCACCTGCTCCTCATTTTTTACAGCACAATAGTATCCCATTACATTATATACCACAACTTGTTTAGCCATTATCCAATTGATGGGCACTCCATTGATTTCCAATGCTTCACCACCATGAAAAGAGCTGCTGGGGGTCCTCCCCCCACTTATATGATCTCTTTGGGATACAGAACTAGTAGTGGTTTTGCTGGGTCAGAGGGTATGCACATTTTTATAGTCCTTTGGGCATAGTTCCAAATTGTTCTTCAGAATGGATCAGTTCACAATTCCACAAGCAATGCATTAGTGTTCCAATATTTCCACATACTCTTCAACATTATCATTTTCCTGTTTTGTCATGTTAGCCAATCGGACTGGTGAGATGTGGTACCTCAAAGTTGTTTTGATTTGCATTTCTCCAATCAATAGTGATTTAGAGCATTTTTTCATATGCTTATGGATATCTTTAATTTATTTCTCTGACAGTTCATAGCTTTTGACCATTTATCAACTACCCCATCTTTCTTGCAAACTATTCACTGAGTAATAACAATCAGACATAGGGTTTACATTTTACATACATAAAAGGTAAATAGTTGTAACAGTAATCAATTTAGAAGATACTTAGCCCTTCGTAACTTAGGGCTTAGTACCTCTTGAGAGAGGCAGAAGGTGCAAACTCTGTCTCCTGTGTGAACAGAGGGCATGAACTCTGTCTCCTGTTGCTGACGTGGTAGGAGGGGGTTGGCCAAGACAGGAGGACAGTGTGTGTATATAAGAATAATTCCAGAGACAGAGAATCAGAATCACAAATTTTCCTCCTGGTGGCTCCTGGTGGAGGAAGCTGGATTATCCCAGCATCTGGAAGCTGGGCTTGCTGGACTGAGAACTGAGTTAGAGTTTTCTATGAGACCATAGTCTGGTGAAGGCAGCCTGAAAGGCTGAGAGGGCTGCCTGGAAGGCTGAGATTTCTCCTGGGTTCTAGGGCCAGCTGAACTGCTGGAGCACTGAAAAGCATGACCAGGATAAGATTTTATTTGTTTGTGGTTTGGTTGATCCTTGAGTTCCTGGCAACAGAAGTGGTGAAGGTTTTGAGATGTGCTGGGCCCTGTGAACTTCAGTGTGTAACAAGAATTTCCCAGAGGACTGGATGAGGAGCTGGGAGCTATCAACTTCTGAATCCAGGTGACTGTTTGGTGGATTCTAGTAGGAGCTGGGACCATAGAAGGGCATCCAGGGAATCTGAGAGACCACCCCAAGTCAATATGAAGAAAAGGCCTCCCCTTGGATGTGTGATGAAATTGAAGTTTACTGGACACCAAGGAGTAGAGGGTTTGTGTAATTTTCTAATGATTATATTTTGTGATTAATGTTACTTAGTGACTGATTGCTAGATAAGTGATTGACTAATTTAATGTATGATTGCCCCATGAGTGAAAGAGTGATTATTGTGAATTGATTGAATGGTTAAGTAAGGACGGTTTCTCCCTTAGGGAAACCAGATGATTATTCTTTTGTTCTTTGTTCTAAATACTGTGGCCACTGAAGTGTGAACTATGTGGCCATTCTAATGCTAAGTTGTTGTGAACACCATATTGTGATTTTCTGTGATAAGATGTAATGTGAACATTATACAGTACCTTAATTAGTTGTGAATGTTTGCCTTGATTTGTAATGGAATAAATGGAATGTTCACTATACTGTGTAATCTGAACCTTAAAAGCTGTTCCCAGTAGCATTCTTTTGGGAAACTGCTTGTGCATGGTGTTACAACAGTCTGTCCTTATTGAGTCCCTTGTAATTAGTCTTTGGTGTGTACCTTATATTTCTCTTGTATGTCATATCTTCTATTAAATCCAGGTTTGCTTTTTTAACAAAGTCCTAAAAGTCTGACAGTTCATTAAATATTCATTTTATTTTCATTTCAGATTATGCTTAGCTTTGCTGAGCATATTTTCAGCCACAACCCCAGTTCTTTTTATATCTGATATATAGTATTCCAAGACCTGTAATCTTTTAGATTCACTATGTGATTCTAATTGTGCCACCACCATATTTAAATTGTTTTCCTTGTTGTTCAGAATATTTTATCCTTAAGCTGGGGATTTCAGAAACTGACTATGATATTTCTAGAGGTTTTCCTCATAGGATTTCTTCCAGGTGGTGAGCAGTTGGGTTTTTTTTCTATTTACACTTTCCCCTTTTGTTTTAATTCTTCAGGACAATTTTCTTTAATCATTTCTTGGATTAATGTATCAAGATTATTTTTTGATCATAGTTTTTTGGTAGCCCAGTTATTCTTGTTTTCTCTTCTTGATGTGTTCTCCAGATCGGTTGTTTTTCTTATAAGATGTTTTACATTCTCTTCTATTTTTTATTCCTTATATTTGATTTTATTATTTCTTCATCTCCTATAACTTTACTGGCTTACCATGGCCCAATTCTGATTTTCAAGGAGTCATCTTATTCCTTAAGATTCTGGATCTCCTTTTCTAATTGGTAGATTATTTTTTTTATAAACTTCTTGTTTTACTTGGATTTTTTCTTATTTTTCTGTTTTAATGTCTTATTTAATTTCCAAAGTTTTTTCTGAGTTCCTTTGTGAACTCTTTTTGAGTAGGTGACCATTTAGCATTACTCTGGTGTAGAAGAGGTTTTTTGTTTCAGTATCCTCCTCTGAATACAAACCCTGATCTTCTCTATTACCACAGTTACTTTGTATGGTTAATTTTTTTTCTCCTTTACCAGTACATTTTCTTTAATTAGTAGTAGCTTAGTCTTTTTAATCACTCTAGTCCTGGGGTATGGGTGACGGTGCCTCTGGCCTCAGATCCTCCTTCAGTTTTTCCCTCTAACTTGGAACTGGAGCCAAGACCTCCAGGTTCCTGTAAGTGCCCACAGCCAGCAACATCCCTACATCATTGAGTCTGAACTTACCTGGCATGTGCTGGTTTCTTCTCACCCCTGGCCAGGTTTCCCTAGCATACCTAGGTCTGGTATTCCTTGTCTGCAGAGGTTCCCTCTGTCTTCTCTGACTCAGATGCCCAACACACTTCACTACCCAGGGATAAAAATTCCTACAACTATGGTGGAGGCAGGCTCTCAACCCAGCTAACCCCAGAACTTGCCGTTTGGCGCTTAAGCATACTTACGACCTAGGCTGGAGGTGTTTACTCTTCATATGGACCCAATGTGAAGAGTTCCATCTTGGGGCTTTTCTTCACATCTTCTCAGATTGCCCCAGGAGGACCTCTATTATGCCCCTAATCCTATTTATTTTTGCTGCTCAAGCCTTGAGACACTATTTCATCTCTTTGGGGGGGTGTGTGTGAAATTTTGAGAACTCAGAATTTTCTAACCTACTCCACCATGGTCCCATAATCCTATCTCAGAAGTGTTTTTTTTTCTTTAAAAGGTTATAATTCATTGGATAGTGGCTTAACAAGTGGTGGAAATATGATTATAATGGAAAATTACTGTGCTATAAGAAATAATGAGCAAGTAGATTTCAGAAAAATCTGGAAACATTTTTGTGAACTGATGCAAAGTAAAGTGAAAAGGACCAGAATAACATCCTACACAGTAACAGAAATTCTATACAATGATCAACTGTGAATGAATTATCTATTCTCAGCAATACAATGATCTAAGACAGTCCCAAAGGACTCATAATCAACAGAGGAAAAGCACTAGAATTAAGAGGGATGAGGAAAAGCTTCTTGTTGAAGGTGGGGTTTCATTTGGAACTTACAGGTGGGGGGTAGCTAGAAGGAAGAGAAGAGTAAAGAGAGCATTCCAGGAATGGGGAATGAATGGTCATTGAAAACTCAGCTCAGAACTGAGAGATGGAGTGTCTTGCTTGAAGAACAACAAGAAGGCTACTGTCACTGCGTCTGAGAGGACATGGGGGAGGGGGGAGGGTTACTATCTCAGAAGACTGGAGAAGCAAGGGTGGGGAAGGTTATAAAGAGATTTAAATGTCCAACAGAGGATTTTACATCTGATTCTAGAGGTGATAGGGAGACACTGAAGTTTTGAGAAGTTTTTGAGAAGAAGGGTGACATTGTTGGACCTATGCTTTAGGAAGATCATTTTTGTAACTGAGTAGAGGATACAATTTGAATGGGGAGAGGCTTGTGGCAGGCAGATTAACAATTGTTGCATTACAGGCATAAGATGATGAGGGCTTGAATCAGGGTGTTGGCAGTGT
>CM053599.1:162488463-162501504 GCA_028646575.1 Pseudocheirus occidentalis | reverse complement strand
GTAGTCTATGATTAAGATATCTGTAGGACATGAGATATCCAATATGAGATGTCCAATAAGCAGCTGAAGATGCAAGAGTAAAGGTTAGCAGAGAAGTTAGGGCTATATGAGTAGAAACTGATTTGAAAATCATCTGCTATATAAATACAAGCCAATTTGAAATCACTAGCATAGTTATGATAATCAAATGCATGGGAACTGATGAGATCACCAAATGAAATAATTTAAAGGGATAAGAGAAAAGAGTCCGGGACAGAACCTTCAGAATCACTCACAGTTAGAAGTCATGACCTGGATGAAGATTCAACAAAAGATATTGAGAAGGAATAATCATTTAGATAGGAGGAGAATCAGGTGAGAGTAGTGTCACACAAAAAAAAACTAAAGTATCAAGAACAAGATGATAAATAGTTGCCCAAGGAGAATAAGCATAGAGAAAAAGCCACTAGATTTCACAGCTAAGAAGAAACTTTAATGTGAACAGCTTCTGTTGAATAATGGAGTCAGAAACCAGACTATAGAGAGTTAAGAATGAGAAGAAAGGAAACAGAAGCACTTATTGTAGATGACCTTCTCCAGGAGTTTGGCTTCAAAAGAGAGGAGAGATATAGGACAATATCTACTAGGAATGGATGCATCGATTGAGAATTTTTGAGGATAGGGGGGCAGCATAGACATGTTCATAGGCATGTTCACAGAATCAGCAGTAGAGAAGGAGAGATTTTTTAAAAGTGGGAGAATGGAGTTGGGGGGAGCACAATCTGTTGGAGAAGAAGGGATGAAATGATGCATGTAGAGGGGGTAGCCATGGCAAGGAGAAAGATCACCTTGTTATGTGAGATGGATGGAAGAGACAGAGACAGAAGATATTGGGGTGGTGTGAGATGAGGAGCAGGGGAGAAGAGAGAGTTCTCAGCAAATTGCCTCAGTTATTTTTCAGTAAAGCATGAAACAAGATTCTCTGTTAAAAGTTCCTCTGTTAGGGAACAGAGGAACTATGGGAGACTTGAAGAGGGTTGAAATTGTTTGGTAAAGTCACAGTGGTGATAAGGATAGGGGTGAATTACTTAAGAAGGTATAAAGGGTTAAAAAAAGATATTTAAAACCCTTGCTTCAGGGAGGGCTCCAATCTAACAGCATTCTCTTATTCAGACTTTATTGCCCCTAATTTGGTGCTCATATGAATTACGAACTTGAAGGGCATTTTCAGAATTGAAAATTTGATGAATGTAGTACATAGTTGCCATGGTATTTTACCATTATATTGCCTCCCTAGTCTTTGCAAACAAATTCACTGTGTTATTACAGGCTTGGTAGCCTTCAGACTCTGCAAATCCAAAAGCCAGTCCTTTAAGATTTTCCATTAATCTGTCACTTCTTTCTAAATTGGATACCCACCAATTCTGTAATGATTCTAGCACATAGGAGATCCAAGCTTCCCTTGTTTGTTCCCCAGGGGCACATAGTTATTTTTCAGAGATTATTGACTTAGGTCATCAACACCTCTTTGCCATTAAATAGGTAGGTAAAATTTACTCACAGGTAGAGCTTCTCTGTGTCATTTAGGGGATCCTAGTCTTCACCTTACCCTCAGGTTGGGTGGCTTTCATTTCTGACAAAGAGAATATGAATCCTGCCCTACTCAGAGATAGGGAATCTATTTGAGGCATATAGGATCTTGACTGAGCCTCTATCATATATGAAGCACTACAGGGAATTTTAAAACGCCACTCAGGAAGGAAACCTTATCCATATGCTGGTCTAATTGTAGTTCTGGCCTCAAAAGATTTCTTTTGATTGTTACCCCTCAAAAAATCCAAAAGATGACAAGAAAATTATTTACTCCAAACATAAAACTTTGTATGATTTGGATAATGATGATGATTAGTGTTCTTATAGTGCTTTAAAGTTTGTAAAGCATTTTACATGTTCTGTCTCATTCAATCCTCATAATGATCCTGTGAGGCAAGAGCTACTATTATCTCCATTATACAGATGAGTACATTGAGGCTCAGAGAGATTAAGTGATTTGTTCAAGATCACAGTGTCAGAATCTGAATTCTTGTTTTCCTAATTCCAAGTCTAGCATCCTATTCTCTGTGTTATCTAGCTTCCTCAATAATAATATAATGATATTTCAATATTTTACATGCTTCTGACAGTGCTAAAATGTCTTTGCTGTCACCTTTTAGAAGGGTGAGTGAAAAAAGCATGAGATTTAGACTCAAAAGGCCTGGGTTCAAATCCCGTTGTACTCCTTAGTATACAAGTGATACTAGGCAGTTCACTTCAACTCTCTGCCACTCTTTTCATGTTCTCTAAAGTGAGGACATTGGATTAGATCAGGGGTGGGAAACCTCCAGACCACAGGTTCCCTCACCGTCCTCCCCAGACTAGGTGATTGCTAAAGTGTCTCCCACCTCTGGTTTCTATGATCCTTGTAAAGCTATTTTGTAAAATGATATGGAGGTCAACAAGTAGTGAGCTGGTAAATGTTTAACTGACTCTGAAAAAAATATGTATGCTCAACACAGGTTAATCTGCATTATTTACTGACCCTAAATGTATACTCTCCATCACTTTCTAAAGTCTTGACAAATCAAACCCTGCTTTACTAATTTACAAGGTATAAATGCTCACAATGAAAATATAACAATCAGCTATCAAGAGCTGACACAAGCTGATAACTCAAGATCCTGAACCATTTGGATTCCTCTCAATGACAGAATTGTGAAAAAAGGACCTAACCACATACAAAATAGTGTGTGAACTTGTACATGAATGCCTTTTGCAATGAATTTCCACTGCCTCTGATACGTTCAGAGTGAATTCTGTCTTTTTCACTTTATATCTACTTTGCTACAACTGTCGCTCCATCACACATAATATAAAGGAATCTATATGGCACCGGGAATTTATGGTTGAAAGAGGCACAGAGAGCCTTTTCTTCTGCTCTAATTTGGCAATTTATTCACAAATGCTGCCCCAGAACTCTGACACGTCCAACACTGTGTGTGACCTTAGGCAAGCCATTTAAGATCCTCAGGCCTCAGTTTCCTCATCTGTTAACATATTGATGATTCCATGAATAGTCATAGCAACTATAAGGTACCTAAACTCTTGGTCAAGTTGGAGGTCAACCTTGATAAAAGCAATTTTTTTTTCAAAAAAGGCGCTTTTTACAAAGTAAAGTGTATATACATATATGTACATTTATATATGTGTGTGTACATGCATGCATACATGTGCTTGTATGTATACATTAGTGTATAGCATATTCACATACCTGTGGATACATGCAGACAATACTCATTATTCACAGATTCCACATTTGTGAATTTGCCTACTCCCTAAAATTGATCTGAAAGCCCAAAATCAATGCTCCATCACTTTTACTATCATATGAGGACATGAATGTACAATCAATGAAAAAATTTGAGTAACCCACACACATGTTTCCAGCTAAGGTTGAACAAGGCCTTCTCTGCCTTCTTGTTTCAGCTCTTAATAAACAAGTATCCTTTTTGTTGTCTATTTAGAACCAGGTTTGCACCTTTTGTTCCTTATTTCACTGTTTAAAATGATCCCCAGGCATAGTGCTGAAGTATTGTGCAATATTCTGAAACTCCAGAAGGCTATAATGTGCCTTATGGGGAAAATGTAAGATAAACTTGATTCAGGTATAAGTTATAGTGCTATTGGACACAAGTCTGATGTTAACAAATCAATACTATGGTACATCCAGAAAAAAAGGAAAAGAAAATTCTCCATTCTCAACCTGAGGTCCCATCAGAAAGTGCTAAGGTACTAATGTGACCTAACCCTGTGTTTTCCCCACGAGCAATAGTTCAATGTTGACTAATTTAGTGTCCAAGGCAATTTTATAGAATATAACTATTGTGAATATTGAGAATTGACTAAATACAGATATATATACATATATGTACAAATATAATATATACATACGTAGTATAGCATATATGTGCATGTGTATACATACTCACATACACGACATGGAGAACAGTAGAACATACATACCTTGCTACACTCTGGCAATGTAACAGATCAAAAAAGGAAAAACTATCTGGACTTGTTCACCTACAACCATACATCAGATAATTAAGGAAGCACCAATAAATATCAGAACAAAAACATTTACAATGCATCCTACAAAATGTTTACATATCATAACATTCTATAAGCAGACATTAAGGGTAAAAGTAGTATAAAACCTGCCTTATATGACTGTCTGACAAATGAGGAACTCTGAAGAAGCTCAGGGATGACAGATGTATCTATACATGCAGTTTTTCAGATACTTGGAAAAGTCATGTAACAGGGGAGACAGATGATGAACAAGTGGATGGCACAAAGAACAGACTGGTTTCCATAGGACCTTATTTGTCAGAGGAGAGGTGAGAATTCTATGGGACAAGCTAATAGACTGACTATTCAGATAAAATTAGAAACAATGAGTGTGGGATCATTATTTCTGATGTTCTGTCATAATGAGTAAGTGCTTACAGATTCAAACATAAATATGCTAGCAAAAAGTCAGAACCACCTGAAATGCCCAGTGTTTGAGACATCAGACAGAATAAGACAGCTAGGTGGTGCATGAATAGACCTGGAGTCAGGGAGACTCATCTTCATGAGTTCGAATCTGGTCTCAAATAGTAATAGCTATGTGTCCCTGAGCAAGTTATTTAATCCTGTTTGCCTCAGTTTTCTCATCTGCAAATTGAGCTGGAGAAGGAAATGGCAAACCACTCCAGCATATTTGATAAGAAAACCCCGAATGGTGTCAAAAAGAATCAGATACAACTAAAATGACTGAACAATAAAACAAGAATCAGAGAGAGCTATATTAATGGAATGGATTATTTATATTTCCATTAAGAATGACAAACATGAGAATAATTCATAAATATGGTAAGTTTTATATGAAACAGTACAAGTGACAAAGTAGAAATGATGTGCTCACTTATAACAATTGTATCAATGGTTCATTTGTATTATATCCATCGAAGAAGGATGGGGGGAATTATAGTTTATGTTTGTTACAGTTGGTACTTTGTCTTTTTCTACTGGAAAACTAATTAAACATAATTTATAAAAGAAAAGACTAAGAAAAGGTATTCACAATCACTGTAACAATGTTAAGTGGAAAGCACACCACCCACAGCAATCACAACCATAAAGTTGAATGCTGTGAAATTAAAATGAGCAAGGTTTTCCTGGAAAAGAGTTGAAAAAATGTCAGAGGTACGTACACATTAGGATGATTTTTTTAATAAATTTTGCTTAACTATGTGTCTATTCTTTTTCTCTTTCTTACAAGAGATGGCTCACTTGGGGAGAGGAGGAAAAAAGAGACATTTGGAAATAAAGCAATATAAAAAAGATATAAAAATAAGGTGGAAAATAAAAGCTTTTATCCCTGTTATCTCCCTAGCAGCAATTTTCAAATGTCCCATCTCCATTAGGAGATGACTTCTTTTGAGGCTATCTGGGATAATGAGCATCACTACTTACAAAAGGTTTTTGCCAATCCCTCCATCGTTCCTCCTCAAATCACCTTGTATTCATTTTTGTATATACTTCTATATCTGTGTGTTGTCTGTCCTGTTGGTCTCCAGGTTCCTAAGGGAGCAGGAACTGTGTGCACTTTTGTCTTTGAATCCAAAGAACTTCTCACAATGCCTAACACATGGCAGGTGTTTAATAAATGTTTGCTGATGGGTTGCAAAATGAGCCAGTGAAGCCCCACAAGATAGCATGGCCATTTGTCTCTGGGGTCAATGGCTTCCACTAATACACCTTTGACAGAGTGAGTTCTAATTTCCCAAGGAGGGAGGTTTCCAGAGAGGTGTAGGGACATTGTTTTCTTACAGAGTTAACACCCATGTCCATTATATCTGAAAATCATTTTCAATTCCCCTCAACAAATCATTTCCTACATAAAGCTGCATGATTGCTTTTTTTCCACGTTCTATGATTATTTGTCTTATTGTCATAAATAGGAATAATACTGAAATGTTTTAAACCCAGGTTATTCAAAGACTTCAAGGAGAATTTAACATTAGTAACAAGGAAACAAAAAGAAAACTGAGTACCTGGGACATGGAGTGGCTAATATGTCTTGTCCAAAGTAAACAGCTAAGAGGATATTTCCCCATTTCCCACTCCTGGCAAACGTTTGCCATACTCTTACCCCCAACCGCTCCCCCATCTCAGTCTTCAGTTCAATGGAACTATCTTCCATTAGCTGTAGAGAAAAGGTAATTTCAACAAAGTTTTATTAGAGAGTTAAAAAGTAATGCATCACCCATTGCTTTGAGACATCTCAAAATCTGTCTTCTGTTGCTGCTGTTGTTGTTCAGTCATGTCGAACTCTTTGTGACCCTGTGGAACATACTGTCTGTAGAATTTTCTTGGCAAAGACACCAGAGCAGTTTGCCATTTCCTTCTCTGATGGATTAAGGTAAACAGAAGTTAAGCACATTGCCCAGGGTCACAAAACTAATAAGGATCTGAGCCTAAACTCAGATCTTCCTTACTCCAAACCCAGAGCTCTAACTGTTGAACCATCTAGCTACTTCCTGTCTCTTGCTAGTACCTCAAACTGAACTTACCAAAAACAGAAATTATTATCTTTCCTTCAAACCCTCCCCCTTTCCCAACCTTCCTTATTATTGTTGAAGTCAGCACCATCCTCCCAGGCCCCCAGATTTGCAACCTTGGTGTCATTCTTGACTCTTCATTCACTTCAGTATCTGGTCTATTGCTAAATCTTGTCATTTCTACCTTCACAGCATCTCTCACATGGCCCTTTCTCTGTACTCACAGAACTGCCACTGGAGTTAAGACTCTCATAACCTCTCTTATGGATTATTGCTACATGCCTCTTTCGCATTCCATTCCATATTCAATTCAGCTGCCAAAGTGATTTTTAAAACAGATTTGATCATGTCACACTATTGCATAAACATCAGTCACTACCTCCAGGATCAAATATAAAGTTCTGTGTTTGGCATTTAAAGCTCTTTGTAACTTGGTCCTTCCCAACTTTATAGTATATTATACTTTACTCTCTCCTTCCTCCTGCTCCCAGTGAACTCTACATAGATTGATGCTATTCCTTAAACATGATACTCTGTTTCGCATGACCTTGTTTTTGCACTGGCTGTTCCTCATACCTGGAATGCCCTGCTACTTTGCCTCTTAGTTTTCCTGACTTCTTTTAAGGTTCAGCTCAAATCCTATCATCATCAGGTGACTTTTCCTGTTACCCCATAGCTGCTAGTGATTTTTCCCTTTCAGATTATTTACCATTTACTCTTTTCAATATTTTTAAAATGTATTTACTTTTACATAACATTCAGTTCCACAGGTTTTTGAGTTCCAGACTTTCTCCACCTCACCTTCCCCCTTACCCCCATGGCACCATGCAATATAATATAGGTTCTACACATACCTTCACATTAAACATTAGTCAAGTTGTGAAGAATTATAACCAATGGAATGAACAAAGAGAAAAAAGAAACAAAATAAAACAAAATGAAAGAGAGAGAGAGAGATCAAGTAGTTTGCTTCAATCTGCATTCAGACTGTAATTCTTTCTCTGGATGTGATCCATCATCAGTCTTATGGAGTTGTCTTATAAATTTGTATTGCTGAGAAGAGCCCAGTCTATCAAAGTTAGTGATCATATATGTCTTGTCCAAATTGTGTTGCAATTATGTACAATGTTCTCCTGGTTCTGCTCCCCTCACTCAGCATCAATTTATACAAGTCTCTCCAGCTTATTATGAATTTCATCTGCTCCTCATTTCTTATAGCACTGTATTCTGTTACATTCATATACCACAACTTGTTTAGTCATTCCCCAATGGAAGGGCATGCCCTTAATTTCCATTTCTTTGCGACCACAAAAAGAGCTACTATGAATATTTTTGTAGAGGTGGTATTGCTGGATCAAAGGGTATACACTTTTTATAGCCCTTTGAGCAGAGGTTCAAATTGCTGGGTCTTTCTCTGTTTCCCTGGGGTTACACTGAAGTTCACAGCGTGAAGTGTAGGATGGGTGGTCTGGCCATCTCAAGTCTCCTCCTCTCTTACCCTGGACTAGAGCTCAGCAGGCTCAGTCACTGGTGGCCAGGGCAGTGCTGGTGTCTGCCAATTCCCCTAGTTGTGGAAAGGCACACCTGGGGTTCTGGTGTTACTGCTTTCTGGCTCCATCCCTCTGGGGTTCAGGATTTCCCACTTGGAGGCCTCCTGTCCTGCACTAGTCCTCTACAGCCACAATCACACCCTTCCTGTAGATATCCCAAGCTGCCTGCTGGTTCTACTATTTAAGGATTTTATACTGGGTCAATATTCTCTAGGTTTTTTGAGGTCCACAAGGGAAGATGAGAGCAGTTGCAGTTTACTCTGCCATTTTGGCTCTGGGAAGTTCAGGTAGGTGATTTTTAAACATCTAGACTGTGGAACAATACCTCCAGGAGTAGATGCTGCTCCTGCCTTGGGCCCTGAGCTTGTCTTTTACCCAGCTCCTACAGGCCCCTACCCTGCAGTGAGAGGTTTGGGAATCACCCCTGCAGTGGTTGAATCAATTTACCTGGGCTCAATATCTGTCTCCACTATGGTCAGGTCTGTTCTGGTGCAGCCCATGCAGTGGGTGCACTATGCTTTGTGCTCCCCCCTGCCCAGTTCAATAAATCCTACCTGTGGATTTTCCGTATTTTTGACCTGGGCTGGAAATCTGCCACACTCTGTCTCCTAATGGATTCTGACACTCTAAAATTTGTTCATATTTACTTTTTAGAGGTAATTGAAGGAATTTATGGGTGAGTTCAGGTGAGTCCCTGCTTTTACTCTGCCATCTTGGTCCTGCCCGCATTTATTCTCTATATATCTTGTATGAACCTAGTGTTTTCCACCATTAAATTATAAGTTCTTTGAGGATAGGGACTGAGGTTTGTTTGTTTTTTATTTTTATCTCTAGCATTAAGCACAGTGTCTGCCATATAAGTATTTAATAAACGTTTGTTGACTGACTGACTTACTAACAAAGAACCACATCTTTACTATTTTACAGATGACTAAAAATTATAGAAACTATAAAATCTCTCTATGTTTACTGTTTGTGGATTATTGAAATCAATTCAATTCAGTAGGGCAAAATGTTGCCTCATAAGACACAACTTAATATCCATGTTTATTGATGATCATAAATATCAGCTGAACCATACAACTAGGATATATATGCTCAGCAAAGGCACTTTCCACTACTGAAAAAGATTCATCAGGGGCAGCTAGGTGGCACAGTGAATAGAGAACCAGCCCTGGAGTCAGGAGGACCTGAGTTCTAGTCCGACATCAGGCACTTAATACTAGCCGTGTGACATTGGGCAAGTCACTTAACCCCAATTGCCTCTCCAAAAAGCAAAATAAAAAAGGGGAAAAAAAGAAAAAGATTCAGTTCGGAATTCAAAATGAAAATCTTATTTGTGGATAACACTGGTGCTAAATGCTTGAATGTCCAGAACTTTACAATGCCTCCTGGGCAAGGGCCTATAATCACTCGGCCAAGTTTGACGTGACCATCCAAGTGAATGAAGAATGCTTATTGCCAATTTTACAGAATGTAACCAGAGTCTGCGACAAGCAGTATGGATGGACCACAAGTTGAACCCAGATTTCAACAGAAGGAGAGTAAGAAAGACTATCTTTGGAAAGTTACAAATATCCTTTAATGAACCAAAGTTTTCCATGAAAGCAAAAGCCCATCTTTCAAATACTAAAGTGCAACAAGCTTTGTTGCATGGCAGTAAGATATCTTGTATGGCATGTAAGACAAAAATAAAAGTAAGGAGGGAAGGAAATGCAGAGAAAAAAGAAGGAAGGAAGGAAGGAAGGATGCAAAAAATTTGGATACAAAGTAAACATATCAATTGAGGAATGGATAGACAAGTTATGATATAGAAATGTATTGTACTACAAGAAATGATGAATATACAGAAACATAAGAAAATATGGATGAATAGGTATAAATTGAAACAGATACAGGAAAGCAGTATGCACAATGTCTGCAATAATGTAAATGGAAACAACAGCAATGAAACAGCTGAAATTGATTTCCATAAAATTGTAATGACTGAGTTTGGTCCCAAAGAAGATATATGAGAATGTGCTACCTTTCATTCTTTGAAAAGGTGGGACACTACGGGTGTAGAACATTGCATTTAAGGATTGAGAAAGAGGACATGTGAGAGAGCAACTGGGTATTCTTAGAGAAGGGATAATGGACAAAGACAAAGAAAGGGTGGCATCGAAAGAGTACAAGACTCAAGAAACCAAAGTTTAAATCCTGACTCTGCCACTTACCAGATGGGAAAATTAGGGGAGTGTGGAATAATTCATCTGTCAGATCTATGAAGAAGGGAAGAAATTATGACAAAACAAGAGACAAAGAGAATTACAAAATATAAAATGGATAATGTTGATCATATTAAATTTAAAAGGTTTTTCACAAACAAAACCAATGCAACCAAGATTAGAAGGAAAAGAGAAAACTGGGGGGAATTTTTTTTACAATTTTCTGATAAAAGCTTCATTTCTCAAACGTATAGAGAACTAAGTCAAGTTTATAAACAATGCAAGTCATTCTCCAATTAATAAATGGTTAAAGGATATAAACAGGCAGTTTTCAGATTAAGAAATCAAAGCAATCTATAATCATAAGAAAAAATTCCCTAAATCACTATTAATTAGAGAAATGCAAAGTAAAACAAATCTGAGGTACCACCATACACCTATCAGATTGGTCAAATTGACAGAAAATGAAAATTATAAATGTTGAGGTTGATGTGGAAAAATTAGGACCCTAATGCACTTTTGGTGGAGTTATAAACTGATCCAATCATTTTGGAGAACCATTTGGAACTATGTTAAAAGAGCTAGAAAAAAAATGTATGCTTTTTAATCCACGAACACCATTAGTAGGCCTGTATCCCAAAGAGATTTTTAAAAGGGAAAAGTAGCTACTTGTACAAAAATATTTATATCAGCTTTTCTTGTGGTGGCAAAGACTTGGAAATTGAGAGATCGCTCATCAATTAGGGAATGGCTGAACAAGTTGTGGTATATATATGTAAAGGAATACTATTGTGCTATAAGAAATAATTTGAAGGTGGATTCAGAAAAACCTGGAAAGATTTACATGAACTGAAACAAAGTTAAATGAGCAGAACCAGAAGAACACTGAACATAGTAACAGCAACATTGTATAATGATCAAATATGAATGACTTACCTATTCTCAACAATACAAGGATACAAGATACTCTAAAAGACTCATGAGGAAAAATGCTATTTACATCCAGAGACAGAGTTGATGGAGTCTGAATGTAGACTGAACCATAGAAGATTAGCTCTAGTCTTTGTATGACTTTTTTCCCCTTTGGTCTGTTTCTTCTTTCACAACATGACTAATACAAAAATATGTTTTACATGATTGCACATATAAACCATATATCAAATTACTTGCCATGGGGGAGGAGTAGAGAGGGAGGGAGGGAGAAAACTTGGAATTCAATTTAAAAAATGCTAAGGTGTGGGTAGGTGGCATAGTAAATAGAGCACTGGCCCTAGAGTCAGGAGGACCTGAGTTCAAATGCAGCCTCAGACATTTAGCATTTACTAACCCTGTGACCTTGGGCAAGTCACTTAATCCCAATTGCCCTGCTTTCCTCCCTCCAAAAAGCAAATAAAAAAATTAAATGAATGTTAAAATTTGTCCTTATGTGTAATTGGAAAAATGAAACATTAGGACTTAAAAAAATTTTAAACACTGCATATGTGCAAAATTATAATGTTGGATTTGTTTGATGCGGATTAATTTTGCCAAATTGTTTTTTTCCTGTTTTAAATTTACATTATTTTATATTTTTTATAATTAACTTTTATTTATTTTTAGTTTACATTATTCATTTCCATGAGATTTTGAGTTACAAATTTTCTCCCCATCTTTCCACTACCCACCACCCCAAAACAACAAACCCACTGCATACCCCCTTCCCCAATCTTTTCTCTCCTATATCCCTCCCCATCACCCCTCTGACTTTCCATTAGGGCAAGATAGATCTCCCTACCCCAGTGCCTGTATATCTTATTTCCCAGTTGCATGTAAATAATAATAATAACTATTATTATTATTATTATTATTATATATAGTTGCATGTAAACAATAATAATAATTATATATATAATTTATTTAAACATTTGATTTTAAAACTTTAAATTCTACATTATTTCCTTTCCTCCCTCATCCCCTGCTCCCACTGGGAAGGCAAGCAATTCAATACAGGCCGTATATGTGTAGTTACACAAAACATTTCCACAATAGACATATTGTGAAAGGCTAACTGTATTTCCCTCCAACCTATTGCGCCCCCCCACTTGTTCTATTGTCTACTTTGTTCCTGTCCCTTTATATAAGTGTATGCTTCTATCTAAGTTCTTTTTTGATCATGGCTTTCAGGTAGCCCAATAATTTTTAAGTTGTCTCTCCTGGATCTATTTTCCAGATCAGTGGTTTTTTTCAAGGAGGTATTTCACATTGCCTTCTATTTTTTCATTTGTTTGGATCTGTTTAATAGTATATTAATTTTTCATAAAGACATTTGCTTCCATTTGCTCCACTCTAATTCTGAAGGAATTATTCTCTTCTGAAAGTTTTTGAGATTCTTTTTCCATCTGGCAAATTCTACTTTTTAAGGCATCCTTCTCCTCATTGGCTTTTTGGGCCTTGTTTGCCATTTGAGTTGATCTGTTTTTTAAGGTGTTATTTTCTTCAGTCAGGTTGTTGACTCTTTTCATGATTTTCTCGCATCATTCTCATTTCTCTTCCCAGTTTTTCCTCCACTTCTCTTATTTGGTTTTCAGAGTCCTTCTTAAGCTTCTCTATGGCTTCTATACAGTCTTCATGTTTCTTGGAAGCTTTTGGTGCGGGAGTTCTGCCTGTGTTGTCTTCACGTAG
>CM053599.1:162468449-162487963 GCA_028646575.1 Pseudocheirus occidentalis | reverse complement strand
TGATGGAGGGAAGGGCGGGGTGGGGGAGGGGTGCAGGAAGCACACATCTCAGTAAAGGGACAGGGACAGGGTAGAGAACAAAACAAGGGGGGAGGTGCAGGATAGGAAGGAGGGACATACAATCAGCCTCTCACAATTTGCCCACCATGGAGATGTCCTGCGTTATTACAGAGGTACAGCCTGTATTGAATTGCTGCTCCTCCCAGTGGGAGTGGGTATCAGGGGAGGAATTGCAAGAATCTAGTATTTAAAGCTATATAATCAAATGCAACTGGGAAATAATACATGCAGGGACGGAGGCAGGGAACCCCTCCATGCCCTGCTAGAAAGCTAGAGGGGTATTGGAGGAGGACATAAAAGGGAACAGATTGTGGGAGGGGCCTTACAGTGGGATTAATGTTCTGGCCTGGGGGGTAGGGACAAAAAGGGGAGAAAATTTGTAACTCAAAACCTTGTAGAAGTGAATGATATAACCAAGAAAATAAATTAAAATTAAAAAATAAAAATAAAAATAAAAATAAAAGAATGTTTGAAAGTCCTCCACCTCATTGAATGAGCATATTTTCCCCTTGAACATTATACTCAATTTTGCTGGGTAGGTGATTCTTGGTATTAATCCCAGCTCCCTTGATCTCCAGAATCTCATATTCCAGGCCCTTCGATCCCTCAGTGTAGAAGCTGCCAGATCCTGGGTTATCCTAATTGTATTTCCAGTTTCCACAGTATTAAAATTGTTTTCTCTTGGCAGCCTGTAATATTTTCTTCCTTAACTGGGGATTATGGAACCTGGCAATAACATTTCTAGGAGTTTTCTTTTGGGGATCTTTTTCAAGAGGTGGTCGGTGAATTCTTTCAAGTTCTATTTTGCCCTCCGAATCTAAAACATTAGGGAAATTTTCCATGAGAATTTCTTGAAGGATGCTTTCCAAGTTCTTTTTTTGATTATGGCTTTCAGGTAAATCAATAATTTTCAAATTGTCTCTCCTGGATCTATTTTCCAGGTCAGTGGTTTTTTTTCAAGGAGATATTTCACATTGCTTTCTATTTTTTCATTTCTTTGCAACGGTTTAATAGTATCTTGGTTTCTCATAAAGTCATTAGTTTCCACTTGGCTCCACTCTAATTCTGAAGGAATTATTCTCTTCTGAATGCTTTTGAGATTCTTTTTCCATCTGGCAAATTCGACTTTTTAAGGCATTCTTCTCATTGGATTTCTGGGCCTCTTTTGCCATTTGAGTTAATCTGTTTTTTAAAGTATTGTTTTTTTCAGTCAGTTTGTTGACTCTCTTTTCTCACATTTTCTCACATCATTCTCATTTCTCTTCCCAATTTTTTCCTCCACTTCTCTTATTTGTTTTTCAAAGTCCTTTTTCAGTTGATGTATAGCTTCTAGGCATTCTTCAAGTGTCTTGGAAGCATTTGGTGTGGGAGTTCTGACTGTGTTGTCTTCCTTCCGTTACATGCTTTGATCCTTTTTGTTCACAAAAAAGGATTCTAGAGTTTTATTGCTGTTCTTATTTTGATTCCTTTTCCTCATGTTGGCCAGTCAATTAATTGGTTGATTTTTTTTAGGTCTGTGGAACTCTGCTTCCAGGGGGGAAAGCTCTGTCCCAAATTGCTGGGGTTTTCCCAGCTGCCAAGGCTAGTCAGGGATGCTGCAGCCCCCACCAGCTTTGGCTTGCTGAAAGAGCACCCCAGGACCACCACACAAAACCACAATCCAGATCTAGGCTGCTCAACACAAGAGCCCTTGGCCCTGATCAGTCATCTCAACCCCCCTGCAATTGGCAGGCCAGGAGCTCTGAAGCAGCCCAGTGGAGGCAGTTGCTGGTTGCAGCAGATCCTGCTGCTTCCTGTTGTTTCCTTGCCCTGGGGGCTTTTCAGCCAAACTGCTTTTCCTCCCCAAAATTTAGCTTAAAAGTTTGACTTTCACTGACCTTCCTCTAATCCTTATTTTTCTTGGCTTGATAGATGTGGAGATTGCTCCAGGTGCTGCAGATTTGCTCTCAGGTAGACTCACGCTGTGGCTTTGCTCCTTCCCACTACCATGGAGCCTAGCCATGGTTTAGCCCCTCCTGCCAAGCTGCCTTCAGCAAGATGTGTTTTCTGTATTTTTGTGAGTTTGGGAGCCCTAAAATTTGTTTAGAGTCATATTTTATGGGTATTTAGGGTGGCTCTGTGGGAGCTGCAAGGCTTTGCTGCTTCTATGCCACCATCTTGGCTCTGCCCCCTGCTAATATTGGGAAAGGATGCTATATTTTATCAAAAGCTTTTTCTGTATCAATTGAGATCAGTTATCTTATTCCTATTAGGTTTGTTGATCATAATGAGATTAATTAAGCTGATAGTTTTCCTAATATTGAAACAACATTGCATTCCTGGTATAAATTCCACCTGGTCATAGTGTATTATCCTGAAGATAAGTTGTTGTAATCTCTTTGGTAATATTTTATTTAAAATTTAGGGAACTTGGTTTATAATTTTCTTTCTCTGCTTTGGCTCTTCTTGGTTTAAGAATCAGCATCATATTTGTTTTATAAAAAGAATTTAGTAGAACTCCTTCTTTGCCTACTTTTCCAAATAGTTTATATAAGTGTGGCTAGGTAGCAAAGTAAATAGAGCACGGCCCTGGAGTCAGGAGAAACTGAGTTCAAATGTGGCCTCAGATACTTAACACTTACTAGCCATGTGACCTTGGGCAATTCACTTAATCCCAATTGCCCTTCCAAAAAAGCAAAAACAAAAAAACCCCACCAAATAGTTTATATAGTATTAGAATCAATTGTCCTTTAAATATTTGATAGAATCCACTTGTAAATCCATCTGATCTGGAGATTTTTTTCTTAGGGAGTTTATTGATGGCTTGTTCAATATCTTTTTTCAAACTGGGATTATTATTTCTTCTTCTATTATTCTGAGCAGTTCATATTTTTTGTAGACATTCATTCATTTCACTTACATTGTCAGATTTTTTTGCATAGGTTGGACAAAATAGCTCCTAATAATTTTTAAATTTCTTCTTTATTGGTAGTGAATTTATTATGCTTTTCTTTTTTGATACTGGTATCTTGGTTTTCTTCTTTATTTTTAAAAATCAAATTGAACAAAGGTTTATCTATTTTATTGGTTTTTCTCATGAGACCAGATCTTAGTTTTATTTATAAGTTCAATAGTTTTCTTACTTTCAATTCTACTGATTTCTTCTTTGATTTTCAGAATTTATAATTCACTATTTAATTGGGGATTTTCAATTTGTTCCTTTTCTAGCTTTTTTTTGAGCTGTGTCCCCAATTAATTGATCTCCTCTTTCTCTATTTTATTCATCTAAGCATTTACAGATATAAAATTTCCCATAAGAACTGCTTTGGCTGCATCTCATAACTTTCAGTATCTTGTCTCGTTTGTTGTTCTCTTTTATGAAATTATGGATTATTTCTGTGATTTATTGTTTGACTTACTCATTCTTTAGGATTAGATTATTTAGTTTGCAATCAAGTTTTAGTCTATCTTTCCAGTACTCTTTGTTACATGTAATTTTGATTGCATCATGATCTGAAAAGGATGCATTTAATATTTCTGCCTTTCTGCACTGGATTGTGAGGTTTTCAAGCTGTAATACATGGTCATTTTTGCATGTGTGCTTGCCATATCCTATTGAGAAAAAGGTATATTCCTTTTTATCCCTATTCAATTTTCTACAGAACTCTTACCATTTCTAACTTTTACAAAATTCATTCACCTCCTTAACTTCTTTCTTGTTTATTTTGTGGTTAGATTAATGTAGTTCAGAGATGGGGAGGATGAGGTCCTCCACTAGTACAGTTTTGCTCTCTATTTCTTCTTGTAACTCACTTCACTTCTCTAAGATTTTGGATGCTATACCACTTGCTGCATGTATGTTTAATATTCCTATTACTTTATTGTTTATGGTACCTTTTAGCAAGATGTAGTTTCCTTTCTTTTATCTTTTGTTTATGTCTTTTGCTTTGCCTGAGATCAGGATCACTAACTTTGCTTTTTTACTTTAGCAGAAACAAAATATATTCTGCTCCAGCCTTTTACCTTAAATTGTGTGTATCTCTCTGCTTCAAATGTGTTTTTTTTTTGTAAACAACATATTGCAGGATTCTGGTTTTTAACTCACTCTGCTTTTTTGCTTTCATTTCATGGGAGCGTTCATCCATTCACATTCAAAGCTATAATTACTAACTATATTGTCCTCCATACTATTCCTCCCTTTTATGGTTTTCTCTCTCTCTTCACCCTGTCCCTCCACACTAGTGTTTTAGTTCTGATGAACACCTATCTCAATCTGCCCTCCACTGTATCAGTTTCCCTCTCTTTTCTTTCCCCTTTTGACTACTTCTGTTCTCCCTTCTGCCTTCCCTTCTGCCCACCACGTCACTTTTCTTTTCTTTTCTTTTCTTTTTTAAATTAACTTTTGTTTATTTTTAGTTTACATCGATTTCCACAAGGTTTTGCATTACAAATTTTCTCCTCATCTTTCCCCTACCCCTGCCAAAACAGTGATCCCACTGTATACCCCCTCCCCCAATCTGCTCTCTCCTATATACTCCCCCATCACCCCTCTGACTTTCTGGTAGAGCAAAATTGATCTCCTGATCCCAGTGCCTGTATATCTTATTTCCCAGTTGAATTTAAATAATAATTTCATATACACACACATTTAACATATTATTTTTAGAACTTTAAATTCTAGACTCTTTCCCTTCCTTCCTTGTCACCAACCGCACCAGAAAGGCAATCAATTCAATGCAGGCTGCACATGTGTAGTTATGCAGAACATCTTCACAATGGACATATTGTGTAACACTGATGATATTTCCCTCCTTTCTGTTCAGTCCTTCCCTTGTTCTATTCTCTGTTTTGTCCCTGTCCCTTTACAGAAGTGTGTGCTTCTAACAACCCTCCCATCCCAACATGCCCTCCCCTCCATCATCCCCCCTTTCATCCCCTTCCCTCTTACTCTCCTCCAGGGCAAGATATCCAGTTCAGAGTGTATGTCATTCCCTCCCTAAGCCAAATTCAATGAGAGTAAGGTTGACCCAATCCCTTTTTGACTTACTGTTCTTCCCCTTTATTGTAACAGTTATACCTTGCTTCTTCTATATGAAATGATTGACCCCATTCTGTCTCTCCCTGTCTCCTCTCATTGTATTCCTCTCCCACCTTTCAATTTCACCTTTTAAAATACCATCCCTTCTTATTCAATTGATCCTGTGTCCTCCATCTATGTACACATATATACACACACTCACTTATGTATTTATATGCATATATACCATCCTGTATAGATACATTTGCATGTATATATATATATATACATTTGTATTACCTTCACCTATCCTCATACTGAGAAAAGCTTCATAAGCTACAATGATCAATTTTCCATGTAGAAATGTAAATAGTTCAACTTTGATAAGTTCCTTATGATTTCTTTTAGATGTTTAACTTCTCATGCTTCTTGGATTTGAATGTCAAATTTTCTATTCAGTTCTTGTTTTGTCATCAAGAATGCTTGAAAGTCCTCCAGCTCATTGAATGACCATATTTTCCTCTGAAAGATTATACTCAGTTTTGCTGTGTAGGTGATTCTTGGTTTTAATCCTAGCTCCCTTGATCTTCAGAATATCATATTCCAGGGCCTTTGGTCCTTTACCATAGAAGCTGCTAGATCCTAGGTTATCCTGATTGTGTTTCCAAAGTATTCAAATTGTTTCTTCTTGGCAGCTTTTAATATTTGCTCCTTGATCTGTGAACTCTGGAATCTGGCTATATCATTCCTAGGAGTTATCCTTTTGGGATCTTTTTCGAAGGATGATCAGTGAATTCTTTCAAGTTCCATTTTGCCCTCTGATTCTAAAATGTCTGTTAAAATTTAAAATTTTAAGTTAAAATTTGGCTTCAGACGCTTACTAGCTGTATGACTATGGGGTCCGTATTGGGGAAAAGTCATAAAAACCAGTAAGAAATTAAAGTCATAACTTAAACACTGTGACTAGTGGAAACCCAGGCAGGAAAACCAGTGAAAATCATAACTTAGATACTGTGATTGGTGAAAGTCATAACGTGGACACAGTGACCAGTACATGACCAGTGCATGATCAGTACACAATTCTGTTTGTGTATTTACCCAGCAGCGTTGGCTTAATGACCAGGCTTGGAAATAAGCTCATTACTAAGCAAAAACCAATCATTAATGATGTGCTCTATAGCTCCTCCTCCCTTTGTCTGATTTCTATAATTATCACTGGACTTTCCTGGGGTGTTTGCAGGGACTGATGCATTATTGAGACTGTTTCATCTGACAGCAGCCCCAGACTGATTCCTAATGTAAGTAATCCAATTGGATGAGCTAATATCTATAACCAATCTGAATCTTGCAACCTCTTTCTTCAGTATAAAATTAACTCCTATGTTTGGAGAAGCTGAGAATAATGCAGTGCATAGGGATATTGTCCCTTGGAAAGGTACAGAGTTCCCTAGCCAGGGGAATTCCAGAACTTACAGTAACCCTGGGAAAAGGCACTTCTCTCTCTTTGCCTCAGCTTCCTTATCTGCAAAATGAGGTGGAAAAGGAAACTGCAAACAACTCCAGTATCGTTACCAAGAAAACCCTAAAAATGTATCAGTCAGTAAGAAGCAGATATGACTGAAAACACTTTAACAACAACAAAAGTGAATTGCAAATAATATAAACACTAGCAATACATTTATTATCATTATTTTTAATATGGTAGGTACTTGATGAATTCTAGATGAATGACTCATATTGGCTGCCCTCTTGTCCCTTTGTGCTAGTATTTCTCATCTAGGCTATAAACTCCCTCAGGACATGGAGCTACCTTATAGTTTTAAACTTCTTTCTGTTTCTCATTTTCTAGTACAGTGCCATGCATAGAGTAAGTGCTCAATAAATATTTGCCAAATACAATCATTCTACAGTTGAGAGAACTGAAATGATTTGTCTGTGATCATACAAGTAATGATCACAGAAGGAAGCGAAGGAACTAGAACCAAAGTCTCTTGATTCCTTGTCATTCATGCATTCATTTGGCAAACATTTATTATGCTCCTAATATGTACAAGGCACTATGCTAGGAAAGGGAGACATAAATGGAGGTTAAAAACAATCCCTGCCCTCAAGGATCTCATATTCTCTTGAGTTTGATGCAACATGTATGCAGATCAATAAATACAAGAAATTTGAGTAGGAAATGAGCACTAACAGCTGGAACTAGGGTTGGTTTCAAAGTGAGAAAGGCTTCATATTAAATAATCATTAGGCCACATTATCTCAGGAGATGAACTGCAGTATTTAAGTCACTAAATATTACATAATGTACTGAATCATCTTTTGTAAGATGACAAGTGACCAAGTCACTCAGAATCATTAATAGAATTTAGGTGTGTGATCACAGCCCCAGATAAAGTCTTTTTTTTAAAGTGTACCACTGAGTTTTAATTTACTGTATAGCATCTTATTTGGCATTTCAGTATTTAATGACTAAATTGTACCTTAGTAACCTGACAGACTGACTGCATGAACCTTAAAAACTAAACAACAAAAATCAAATTTACTTCCAAGGAGTAGCTTATATGCTAGGAAAATTGCCTACATGATAATATTGTACAGACATATTAAAAAAAACATTTTTTTTGTTCTCAAGGGGGTAAGGAGATAGGAAGAGCAGTTAATCTGAAACAAAATTGTGATTCAGGCAATATTTAATAGTGGTCCACTGAGGGTACAGCATTAATGTCATCAGCCTGGCATCTTCATGATTCCCCTCACCTTTATGATAGGTTTATTACTATGTGTTCTGCTTACCCCATTAAAAAAAAGTATGATGATGTGGCACGCAGAGGCCCGGGCTATGTGGCTGCAAGTTGATCCACCAACTTCAAGGGCCATTCCCAGGCCTATCACCACAGGGCTGGGATATGTCAGAGCTGGGTAAGAGACAAATGCAGGACCTGCAGCAGTGGCAGCAGCTACTCCTGGGACTATCAACCCACAGCTTGGAAATTTAAAAAGCATGTGTCTGAACTTCCAAAGACCAGGATTATAGAGTGAACCCTGGCTGCTCAAATCCCCCCCCTATACCCTGAAAACACAGAAATTATTGCCCCAGAGCAAAATTTTAAATAGTAAAGATTTGGGAGTCTTAGAGGAAGGGCATGTCTAAGGCCCTCACTCAAAATGGGTAAAAAAACAGATTGCAAAGGCAAAGGCTCTAGAATCCTATTATTGCAAGTGGGAGGAAACAAATTCAGGAGGAGACAGCATTGACTTTACACACACAGCTGAAGCCTCAACAGGGAATATGAACTAATCTCAAGCACAGAAAGCATTCTTAGAAGAGCTCAAGAAGGACTTTGAAAACCAAATTAGAGGGGTTACTAATTCTTTTAAAATCAAAATTGCAAAAACAGAAAAACATTTCAATGAAGGAAGCAGATCTTTAAAAAGAAAAATGTGTGAACTAAAAATGAAATCTGAACGTATGGAAAAGGAGCTTCAAAAACTAACAGTAAGATAATTTGCTAAAAATTAGAATCAACCAAATTGAAGCTAATGACTCTATGAGGCACCAAGTATCAGTCAAACAAAACAACAAGATTGAAAAATTAGAAAAAGAGGCAAAATATCTCAATGGAAAAATAACTGACCCGGAAAACAGATCCAGGAAAGATAATCTGAGGATTATTGTTCTACCAGAGAATCATGATGAAAAAATGAGCCTGGACAATATTTTCCAAGAGCTCTTCAAGGAAAACTGCCCTCAGATCCTAAAACCAGAGGGTAAAATAGATATCCAAAGAATCTACTAGACACCTCCTGAAAGAGATCCCAAATTGAAAACTCCATGAAATGTTGTAGCCAAATTCCAGAACTATCAAGTAAAGGAGAAAACACTACAAGCAGCCAAAAAGAAACAATTCAGATACTGAAAAACTACAGTGAGGATCATACAGGATCTGGCAGCTTCTACTTTGAAAGATCAGAGGGACTGGAATATATTTTGCAAGGCAAAAGAGCTTGGGTTACAACCAAGGATCAGCTATCCAGCAAAACTGGGGATAATCTTTCAGGCAAGGAGATGGTCATTCAATGATATAAAGGACTTCCAGACCTTCCTGATGAAAAAGCCAGAGCTCAGTGGAAAATTCAGTCTCCAATTACAAGACTCAAGAGAGACACAGAGTGGAAAAACACACACATACAAATACATACACACACACGCATAACTTGTTATTTAATAAAAGCAAATTATTTATATCCCAATATGGGAAGCTGATACCTGTTAATATTGAGAATTCTATACTTATGACAACATTTAAAAGGGATATAGAAAAATAGAGGGTGTGGGTATAAAGTAAACAAAATGATGATTAAAAAACATTATTAAGGGGTGCAAAGGGACTGCAATGGAAGAAGAGGAAAGAATGAAGCAGAAAATAGTAAATTAAGCCACACAAAGAGGCATAAAAACATTATAGTAGAGGGAAAGAATGGAGGGAGATTAACATTAAATGAGCTTCACCCTCATTGGTTCTAGTGTAAGGAGGGAATAATATAATCAGTTAAGTATAGGACTCTATCTAGAAGAGACATAAAACCTATCATAGTAGAGAGAAAGAAGGGAGGGAGAGGAGCATACATGAGATCTATTCTCATCAATCTTGGTTCAAGCAAGAAATAATATACTACATTAATTATAAAAATCTATTGTAGACTACAGGCAGTAGGAGGGAGAAGGGCTACAAAAAGGGGGGCTTGGAAGGGAGGGAAGAAGTAGTAAGGGAGAAAGGTAGGAAAAGAGAGGTGGGCTGATAAGGATGGAATACTGAGGGTGGAAGTGGTCAAAAGGAAAACTCTTAAGGAAGGGAAGGGAGAAGAGGAAAAACAAAAGCATAAACAGGAGGGAATAGGATGGAGGGAAAGATAAAGATAGTAATCATAGCTGTGAATGTGAACGGGATGAACCCTCCCATAAAATGGAAGTGGAAAGCAGAATGCATTAAAAATGATAATCCTACGATATGCTGTTTACAAGAAACACATTTGAAACAGGGGGATACACACAGGGTAAAGATAAAGGGCTGGAGTAAAATATATTATGCCCCAGTTAAAGTAAAAAAAAGCGGATGTAGCAGTCCTTATCTCAGACAAAGGAAAAAGCAAAAATAGATTTAATTAAAAGAGATAAGGAAGGAAACTATATCCTGCTAAAAGGCACCATCTAAAATGAAGCAGTATCATTACTAAGCATTCATGCACCAAAATGTATAGTATCCAAATTCCTATAAGAGAAGTTAAAGGAGTTAGAGGAAGAAATAGATAGCAAAACTATACTAGTGGGGGAACTTCAGTGTCCCTTTCTCTGTACTTGATAAATCTAAACTTAAAATAAACAAGAAAGAAGTTAAGGAGGTAAATAGAATCTTAGAGAATATAGATATGGTAGACCTCTGGAGAAAATTGAATGGGGATAAAAAGAAACATACCTTCTTCTCACTGGTACATGGCACATACACAAAACTTGACCGTGTCTAGGGCATAAAAACCTCACAATTCAGTACAGAAATATTAAATGCATCCTTCTCTATAACAATGCAATGAAAATTATATGTAATAAAGGGCCTAGGAAGGACAGCCTAAAAATTAATTGGAAACTAAATAACTTAATTCTAAAAAAATGAGTGGGGCAAACAAGAAATTGTAGAAACAATCAGTAACTTCATTCAAGAGAATGAAAATATTGAGACAACATACCAAAACTTGTGGGATGCAGCAAAAGCAGTTCTTAGGGGAAGTTTTATACCCCTGAATGCATACATAAATAAAATACAAAAAATGGAAGTCAATAAATAGGGCATGCAACTGAAAAAGCTAGAGAAAGAACAAATTGAAAATCCCCAATTAAATACTAAATTAGAAACAATGAAAAGCAAAGGAGAGGTTAATAATGTTGAATTTAAGAAAACTATTGAATTAATAAAAAAACAAACTAAGAGCTGTTATTATGAAAAAACAATAAAATTGATAGACCTTTAGTAAATATGATAAAAAAAGAAAGAAAACAAAATTATTAGTGTCAAAAATGAAAAGGGCAAATACACCTCCAATAAAGAAGAAATTAAGACAATAATTAAGAATTATTTTGCCCAATTGTATGCACATAAATTTGGCAATCTTAGTGAAATGGGTGAATATTTGCAAAAATATAAATTGCCTACATTAGCTGAAAAGAAAGTAAACTACTTAAATAACACCATCTCAGAAAAAGAAATTAAACAAGCTATTAATGAACTCCCGAGGAAAAAATCTCCAGGCCCAAACAGATTTACTAGTGAATTCTACAAATCACTTAAAGAACAATTGACTCCAATACTTTACAAACTATTCAGAAAAATTGGAGAAGAAAGAGTCCTACCAAATTCTTATTATGACACAAATATGGTGCTGATATCTAAATCAGGAAGAGACAAAATTGAGAAAGAAAATTATAGACCAATTTCCCTCATGAATATAGATGCAAACATTCTAAATAAAATATTAGCAAAAAGACTACAGCAACTTATCATGAGAATAATACACTTTGATGAGGCAGGATTTATTCCAGGAGTGAAAGGGTAGTTCAATATCAAGAAAACTATAAGTATAATAGATCACATCAACAACAAAACTAGCAGAAACTATATGATTATCTCAATAGATGCAGAAAAGGCTTTTGACAAAATACAATACCCATTCCTATTAAAAACACTAGAAAGTACAGGAATAAATGGAATCTTCCTCAAAATAATAAGTGGCATCTATTTAAATACATCAGCAAGTATCATATGTAATGGCGATAACCAAGAAGCATTTCCAATAAAATCAGGGGTGAAACAAGGATGTCCCCTGTCATCCCTCTTATTTATTCTGGTACTTAAATGTTAGCAGTAGCAATAAGAGAAGAATAAGAAATTGAAGGAATCAAATGAGGCAAAGAAAAGACTAAGCTATCACTCTTTGCAGATAATATAATTAGAGAATCCTAGAGAACCAAGTAAAAAACTATTTGAAATAATAAATAAATTTGGCAAATTGCAGGATATAAAATAAAACCACATAAGTCCTTGGCATATCTCTAACAAAATCCAACAGCAAGAGATAGAAACAGAAATCCCATTTAAAGTTACTGTAGATATTATAAAATATTTGGGAATCTACGAGCCAAAACAAACCTGTATGAACACAATTACAATACGCTTTTCACACAAATAAAGTCAGATCTAACTAATTGGAAATACTTCAGTTGCCCATGGCTGGTTCGAGCTAATATGACAAAAATGACAATTGTATCTAAATTAAATTATATATTTAGTGTCATACCAATCAGTCTACCAAAAAATTACTTTGTAGAGCTAGAAAAAAAACTGTAGCAAAGTTCATTTGGAAGAACAAAAGGTCCAGAATATCAAGGCAATTAAAATGCTAGGTAAGGTGGCTTAGCCATATCAGATTTTAATCTGTATTATAAACCAGCAATCATCAAAACTACTTGGTACTGGCTGAGGAACAGAGTAGTGGATCAATGGAACAGATTGAGTACACAAGACTCAGCAGCCAATGACTATGGTAATCTACTGTTTGATAAACCCAAAGACCTCAGTTTTGGAATAATAACACACTATTTGTAAAAACTGCTGGGAAAACTAGAAAATAGTATGGCAGAAATTGGCACAGACCAATATCTCTCACTGCACACGAAAATAAAGTCAAAATGAGTGCAGAATCTAAGTATAAAGGCTGATACTATAAGCAGTCTGGGAGAGCAAAGAATAGTTTGCCTGTCAGATCTATGGAGAGGGGAAGATTTTTATGATGAAACAAGAGTTAGAGAGCATTACAAAATGCAAAACAGATCATTTTGATTACACTAAATTAAAAAGGTTTTGTACAAATAAAGTCAATGTAACCAAGATTAGGAGGGAAATGGAAAATTGGGAAAGAATTTTTATAACCAGCGTCCCTGATAAAAGCCTCATTTCTAAAATACACAAAGAATTTTGTCGAATCTATAAGAATACAAGCCACTCCCCAATTGATAAATATGAATAGGCAGTTCTCAGGAGATGAAATTAAAGATATCTTTAGCATATGGAAAAATGCTCTAATTTAATGATTATGATAATGATAATTATAATGATAAATGCTCTAATCTAATGATTATTGAAATGAAAATCAAAACAACTCTGAGGTATCACATCTCACCCGCCAAATTGGTTAAGATGAGAAAACAGGAAAATGATAAATGCTAGAGAGCATGAAGAAAAATTGGAACACTAACGGACTGTTGGTAGAATTGTGAACTGATGCAACCATTCTGGAGAGCAATGTGGAGCTATGCCCAAAGGGCTATAAATAAGTTCATATGCTTTAACCCAGTAATGCCACTTCTAGGGTTGTATCTCAAAGAAATCAGAGGACCTGTATGTACAAAAATATTTATAACAGCTCTTCTTGTGTTGGCAAAGAATTGGAAATAAAGGGGATGCCCATCAATTGGGGAATGGCTGAACAAGTTGTGGTATATGAATGTAATGGAATACTACTGTGATATATGAAATGAGGAGCAGACAGTCTTCATAATAACCTGGAGAGACTTATAAAAACTGATGCTGAGTGAGAAGAGCAGAACCAGGAGAAATCTGTATACAATCACAGACGCAACATATGTGTGACAACTAACTTCAATAGACCAGGCTCCTCAACAATGGAAGGTTATAAGACAGCTCCAAAAGACTCATGATCGAAAGAAATATCCACATCCAGAGAAAGAGCTGCAGAGTCTGAGTGCAGATTGAAACAAACTACTTGCTGTGTTTCTTTCCCTTGTTTTGTTTTGTTTCCTCTTTCTGTATGGAATGAGTGAAAACTTCTCAATTTGGGGTTGTTAACCTTCCCTTCCTCCCCGCCTCCTTCATTGCTGTTGTCAATCACTTTTACCTTCCTTTGTCTGTTTTCCTGCCTTGGTGATACCCTCTCCCTCTCTTCTCTTGCTGTCCCAGTTGGGAAGAATTTGGTGAAGTATGCCTCTCCACCAATGAGAGAGGAAACAGTTGGGAAAGGGGGCTAGACTAAGTTAAGTTATAAATTCTGGCCCTGTCTTTTGTATTTTGCCTCTTCTTCATGATGAATCATGGGGAAGACCACCCTCTTCTCCCAAAGAAGAGAATAAACTCTTGTTCTTATCTTAAGAGATCTCTGTGTTTACTTTTTTTTCTCACTAAATTGAGGGTGAAGGGTATTTTTCATCCCAAACATTTCCCACTGATCATTCCACCAGTTACGATCCTTCTTTACAGCCTGATTAATGATTGATGTGAAGATATTTGTAGATCCTATATTTGAGTGCATCTTGCCATGATAAAGGGGTGGGGAGGAGATGGAGGGGAAGAAAATTTGAAACTTAAGGCACTATGGAACTGAATGTTATAAACTAAAAGTAAATAAACAAATTAATTTTTTTAAAGTATGTCTTATCTAGCCCTCAGGTTGAAATTGTCTACTTATCTTAAAGTTGATAATGAACTAATCTGATGCATTAATACAGAATCAACAGAGCCTAACAGATAGAGTGGTAGCCTTAGAATCCAAACAAAACAAAACAAAATGGGGTTCAAGAGACAGCTAGGTGGTACCATGAATAGAGCACTAGCCCAGGAGTCAGGAGGACCTGAATTTAAATCTGGCCTCAGACACTTGACACACTTACTAGCTATGTGACCTTGGGCAAGTTGCTTTACCCAAATTGCCTTGCCTTCCCACCTCATCAACAACAACAACAAAAAAATGGGTTCAATTCTGGCCCTTGCCACTAAATAGCTGTGCAAGCCATGAACAAGTCACTTAATCTTTCTGTACTTTGGGTTCCCTATCTATAAAATGGGGGTAAATAAAAACAACCCAAAAATCCTCTGCCTGCTTGATACGGTTGTGTGATGCTCCACAATACAAATACATGGGCCCAAGATATCTCATCTTCTCCCTTTCCATTAAGTAGTCCCTCTTATTTCTAGACCCCACTCCCCACCTCCCCACACACAACCTATATTCATTCCTGGTGAAGCTGACCTTCTAAAAAAAGGGTTCAGGCTCTTTCTCAAGCCTACTTACTTTTTATGGTCCTAATCCGGAGACCCACAGAAAATTTCTTAAAGCTTAGATTTGGCATATATCTACTTTAAAAAGCACTTTACAATATGTCCACTATGGAGATGTCCTACGTAATTACACACGTACAGCCTGTATTGAATTTCTTGTCCTTCCAGTGGGGGTGGGTGACAAGGGAGGAATTGAAAGAATCTAGAATTTAAAGCTCTACAATACATGCAACTGGGAATTAAGATATACAGTGACTGGGGTAGGGAGACCCTCCCTGCCCTACCAGAAAGTTAGAGGGGCATTGGAGGAGGGCATAAAAGAAAGCAGATAGGGGCAGGGGCTTTACAGTGGGATGGCTGTTTTGGGGTTGGGGGTAGGGGAAAGATGGGGAGAAAATTTGTAACTCAAAATTTCGTGGAAATGAATGATGTAAACAAGAAAATAAATAAAAGAATTTTTAAATAATGAAAGGTACTTTACATATAGTGTAGATTAAATTCAGGAAAACAATTTATTTCTTCTACCCTTACACACAAATGCTTAATTCACACAATATCCACAAGCAAAAGCTTTGAGAGGGAAAAAAAATTAAATAATTAGCAACAGTAACATAACTACTGTTATATTCTTCCAGGAGAATGAGATTTAAATTTTAGAATCTGTAGCATCTGGCAGGACTGCTAAATAGCTATTTCATATTTCACTTCATCCTCTGCAGTATCCAAACAATTCCCTCCAAGTCTATGCCTTCAGGCAATTCAGGCAAGGGATACACATCCTCCTTCCTATTGCCAAACAGGAAGCAAGGAACTCTGAAGCTCTAAAACTTATAAAACTGCCTCCAAGACTGGAAATCTCTATCTCAAGATTTCTGTTCAGTCACCTATGCTCAGGAAAACAAACATAAAGCAGAAAAGGCATGCAGAGAAAAAGGGCCTCATGCTCAGTTCACCTATATGAGCTCTTATTTTAGCTGTCAGGGAGGGGAAAAGAAAGTCTCTCTTTCCCTACTCTCACACAGAAAATCTATTGAGGAAGAACTAATACTTATCTGGGAAGATCATAGGAAGAGAGTGAAGTAGATACCGTACCTTCCTTTTAACTGACATCACAGAATAGGAAAAGGCATAAGGGATCAACCAGAGTTTGTTGTATGATACCATAGTAACAAGGCTTTTCAATTTTGAATCACAATCTCCTACAAGCAGTCAGGGTGCAGGCTCAGTACATCATGTGTTACATTCTAGACCAGAGATAGGGGACCTGTGTCGTCAAGGCCACATGTGGCCCTCTAGGTTCTTAAATGTAGCCCTTTGTCTGAGTCTCACTTTTATAGAACAAATCCTTTTTTAAGGAGATTTGTTCTATGAAGTTTGGATTTAGTCAAAGGGCCACAATTGAGGACCTAGAGAGCCACATGTGACCTTGAGGTCACAGGTTCCCCATCCTAGTTCTAAACAAATAAGATCAGGGATTAGGAAGGGAGGGAATAGCTATCCCCCTTAAAAGTGACAATGAGTTCATCTGATGAATTAACAAAGCAACAACAAAGCATCATGGATAGAATCCTGGACTTGGTGCCCAGAAGAGCTGAGTTCTAATCCTAGTCCTGGAAATTATAAGCTGAGGCCATGGGTGAGACATTTAATCTCTCTAAGCCTTAGTTTTATCATCTATAAAGTAGAGGTAATAAAACATATATGTAGCTCATAGGATTGTTGTGAAATTGATATCAGATAACATATGCTAAATCATTCTGAAACCTTTAAACTGTTATGGAAATATCACATGCTATTTTTATTATTACCTGTAGTTGTGAAAAAGAACTTCCTCCCTTGCCAGGTAAAATTTTGCACTCTAACACGACTGTTGCTGAGACACTCTGTCTTTTCTAACCTAAGGGTGTAATATTAATTGTGAAAATGGGACCAGGTAGAAAGGTCAGTAAATACTTACTAATGACAAATTAACAAAAAGATATTAGGGGAGGGGGTGAATAAGCAAATTGAGAAAGTAGAGAGACAGAGAATCGAAGGTGCCTGGAGGCATGGTTCAAATGGAGGCAAAAAGGTACCAATACAAACACTAACATTTTGGGTAAGACTATATGATAGCATCTACATTCAGTAATACTGAAAATGGCCTATAGTTAAGGGCTAAAAGCTGCTGATGCCTGTTCTGTACTTTAACTTGAGCTCTTACAGCTGCTCGACAGATGCAAAAATAACTCAACAATGATAATTTTATTTTATAGGTGGTTGGATCACATAGGGAGTATGGTATTGGACTTGGAGTCAAAAAGACCTGAATTTAAAGGCTGACTATGACATTTATTAACAATGTGACCCTACGTAAGGCATGCAACTTCTATTTCTCTCAATTTCTTTACCTACAAAAAATAAGAGCAACAATAACACCTACTTCAAAAGGTTGTTGTGTGGATGAAATGAGATAATATTTGTAAAATTGCAAGAACAACAACAATTTGTAAAGAACTTTGGAAACCTTATAAATGTGTTGATCGTGGTTTTTTTTTGTAGAAGAAATAGATAATTTCCTATCCCTGATCAACTTTATATGTTGAATACCCCCTTGAATGATACCTATTAATACATTTTGGGGAGATCACAGACACGAGCCAAAACTAAGCTTTAGGATATTTTCCCTGAAAAATCTGGGAACGGATAAAATTAGTCAGACATTACAAGAAAAATGTGATGCCCTCTCTTTGGAAGACAAGTTCTCCTAAGAAAAAACTCAGTTCAGGAACAGAGTCAAGATGGTGGAGAAAATGCAGCAACTGGCATGAGGTCTCCCCCAAACCCTTTCTAACACCTTTGAATAATTCCACAAAACAACTCCGAGAGCAGCAGAACTCTTAAAAGGATGGCATAAAATAATTTTCCAGACAAAGACAACTTAGAAGATCAGCAGGAAAGACTTATACCATCTTGATGGGAGAGGAATGCGGTCCAGCACAGGTTGCACCTACACAGGCCTGACCCCTGACTCCAAGGAGCAGCCCTTGGGAGTGACTACAGCTGCTTGGGGAACGCTCAGTCCACAGATGGCAACAGGAATCAAAAACTAATTAGGAGATTATAGGGATTTATTTGCTGTCACTGGTGTCAGGACTCTGTTACTTGGCCTGTATTCAGATCTGGTCACAGTCCCAAGGAAAGGAAGGACACTGTGCCAAAGAATATCAGAGGCTGTGGCCACAGTGAAGCAGGGACCATTCTCACAATACCATAACAGAAAATAGAACTTGTAGTCACTCACTGATCAGAGCACAAGCCAAGAAAACAGCAAACACATCTCTCCTTAGCTCATACCATGTTGGAAGAGCTAAAAGCTTAGAGATTCCTAGAAGTATCTTTGAAAATAGCTGCACAAAAATCCTAAAGCTTGGGACAGTGTGCCTTCCAACCTGGAAGCAAAGTCCCACTTTAACAAAGGGTTAAAAGTCAAGAAATAAGCTGATAAAATGAGCAAACAAAAGAAAAAACTCTGAAAGTTACTTCAGTGTGTAATGCCATGGACCAGCAGATTCCCAAGAGAATGCTACTGTGAACAGCTTTTAAGGTTCAGATTACACAGTATAGTGAACACTCTATTTATTCCATTACAAATCAAGGCAAACATTCACAATATATAATATTCACAATATTACATCTTATCACAGAAAATCACAATATGGTGTTCATAACAGCTTAACATTAGAATGGCCACACAGTTTTCACTACCGTGGCCACAATATTTAGAACAAGGAACAAAAGAATAATCATCTGGTTTCCCTAAGGGGGAAATCCTCCTCACTTAATCATTCAATCAATTCACAATATATCAATCTTCCACTCATGGGGCAGCCATTAACTTAATCAGTCAATCAATTTACAATACAATAATCAAACTTCCACTCATGGAGCAACCATTAACTCAATCAGTCATTTATCTAACAATCATTAGAAAACCACACAAACCCTCCACCCCTTGGTGTCCATCGAATCTCAATTTCTTCCAAGGGGAGGACGTTTCTTTATCTTGACTGTGGGTGGTCTCTCTGATTCCCTGGATCCCCTTCCATGGTCCCAGCTCCCTCCTGAATCCACCAAACACTCACCTGGATTCAGAAGCAGATAGCTCCCAGGTCCTTGTCCAGTCCTCAGGGCACTCCCTGGCACACACTGAAGTTCACAGGGTCCAGCACATCTCAAACCCTTCACCACTTCTCTTGCCTGGAACTCAAGGATCAGCCAGGCCATCAACAAATAAAGTCTTATCTTGGTTATGCTTCTTCAGTCCTCCAGCAGTTCAGATGGCCTTAGGACCC
>CM053599.1:162445386-162461632 GCA_028646575.1 Pseudocheirus occidentalis | reverse complement strand
AGAGGAATATAATGAGAGGAGATGGGGAAAGATAGAATGGGGTAAATTATCTCATATAGAAGAGTAAAGGGATAACTGTTACCGTGGAGGGGAAGAATAGGAAGGCAAAAGGGAATGGGTCAACCTTACTCTGATTGAATTTGGCTTAGGGAGGGAATGACAAACACTCTAAATTGAGTATCTTGCCCTATAGGCGAGTAGGGGGAAGGGGATGAGAGGGGGGATGACAGAAGGGAGGGCAGGTTTCAGGGAGGGTAGTTAGAAGTACACACTTTTGTAAAGGGACAGGGACAAAGCATAGAATAGAACAAGTGGGGGACAGGATAGGATGGAGGGAAATATAGTCAGTCTTTCACAATATATCCACTATGGAAATGTTCTGTATAACTACACATGTACAACTTATATTGAATTGCTTGTCTTCCCGGTAAGGGTGGGTAAGGAGGGAAGATGGGAAAGTATATGGAATTCAATGTTTTGAAATCAAATGTTTAAAAATGTATTCTTATTTTTTTTTATATGCAACTGGGAAATAAGATATACAGGCACTGGGGTATGGAGATCCATCTTGCTCTGCTGGTAAGTTGGAGGGCTGATGGGGTAGGATACAGGAGAGAGCAGATTGGGGGAGAACATATTCAGTGGGATCACTGTTTTGGGGTGGTGGGTAGGGGAAGACGGGGAGAAAATTTGTAACTCAAAATCTTGTGGAAATGAATATTTTAAACTAAAAATAAACAAAAAATAATGATTCTTACAAACTCTCCAATAGGAGAGAACAATTAAGATACATGAATCGGGACAATAGGTAATACAGTGAGGCAAAAGTAAACAAATTTAAAAGGTTAAAGGAGGGTTAATAAAAGGAGGATGTCCTAGTCAGAGGTAAGTAACCTCACATAATTTTACTCTCCCCTCTCCCATTGTCTTCTTGAAGGTAGTTTAATGGATACAATGTTTTCCTGGGTGAGAGATCACTGTGATACTAAGTTCCCCTAAAAACATTACAGAAGACTGGGGGGAAGAAGGGTCTAATGTGAAATGTCCCATAACCAATAAGTGATAACCTACTGAATCCAAGAAAAGAGCCTACAACTGGATATCACAATCAATCTGTGAGCTAAAGATGTCACTAAATCAGAGACTATTGGAAGAATAGATAATAAGATCCTGGATAGAACCTTCAGGAACACCACAGTAAGAGGGTGGATCCTAACTGGATGGTGAACCTAAGGGTGAGAGAAGGAGCTGTCAGACTGCTAGGAGAACTAAGAGAGAACAATGTAATGAAAACCCAGAAAAGGGAACATACTGCAGGTGGTCAGTAATTTCAGATGTAGTAAGGATGAGAACAGAAAAGATCATCAGATTTGAGAATTAAGAGATAGTTAATAAATTTAAAGACAGCTTATAAACATGGCCTTTGATAAATTGGTTGTTGAGTGAGGAATCCTGCCAATAGGATTTACATGCTATATAAAACCAGAATGGAAAGAACCATGTTTATTCAAATCAGATACTTAAAAAAAATTTTTTTTTACTTTTTAAAAATTTTTTTCAAATTAACTTCAAACCAGATACTTTTACAGATAAAGAAACTGAAGCCCAAACAGATTGAGTGACTTGCCTAATGTCACAGTGATCATAAATGGCAGAACCTAATTTTCAACCCTACGACTTCTTTCTTAAAATACATTATTTTTTTTACATTACATCAAGCAGTCTCTTCTAGACTGATTGGAAAAAATTGTGTTTTTGCAAAAGTAGGAAAAAAAAAGTTAACCTACTTTTAAAAATATATCAATTTATGCACTAGGGGGCAGGAATTGTTTCATTTTGTCTTTGTATTCCCCCCACCTTCTACATAAGGGATGCTTGATTAAAGTTTGGTGACTTTCAAGTGGCATAAGAGACGATAGGTTTATCTTGCAATTCACTTCCATGAATTGTGAATTAATTACAGAAAGATGGAAGTGCGTCAGTGCTTTATGAAATTCAGGTTCCAAAGTCTAAATATGTCTGTTAATTCCACACTTGCACTGTAAGCCCTAGGGATGGATGTTCTAGCAAAAGAAGCAGCCGCTGTAATTCTGAACACCAGGAGGCGCCAGGCTATCTGTGAGAAGGAAACACGCATGCGCATGTGCAGATGCTCTCGACTCTGCCCACTTCGCCTTTCACGGCCTTCATTGGAACAAGCCTAAAGCGAGGTGCTACGTCATCACCAAGCGCCGGCCCCACTCAGTACTGTCCTGGCAAGGTCGCCTGGGCGCGGAGAGGGTCTCTGCCATTTGATCCTGGGTGTTCTAGGCTACTAAACAAAGCGATGTCGGGGTTCACGCCGGACGAGAAACTGCGGTTGGAGCAGCTGCGCGCCCTGAGGAGGCAGTGGCTGAAGGACCAGGAGTTGAGCCCCCGGGAGCCCGTTCTGCCCCAGCAGAAGGCCTGGTTGGGCTTCTGGAATAAGTTTCCGCAGGAGGACTCCATCTGGAGGAGATTTGTGAGTGACGGCAACTCTGGCCCCACTTTCCCGTAGAACCCGCCTCCTCCCTCCTCAGGGGAAAAAGCGGATGATATTTGCAGGGGTCGGGAGAAGAGCCTCTGAGGGCCCCGCCCCTCGGGACATCCATCCCAGAAGCATTTCCTCTTAAGCCAGTCAGGCACTAAGTGTTTATTTATTAAGCTCCTACTGTGTCCAAGTAATGAAAAGTAAAAGGTTTGCTCTCAAGCAGCTCACAGTCCCATAGGAGAGAGACAGCGTGCAAACAACTATGTATAAACAAGCTATATATACAGGATAAATTGGAAATAAATCGATAGTGGAACAACGGGGTTTTTTTTAGGTTTCCAAACTCACTGAGACTCAGTTTACGACCTTGTAAAGGCTGCCTCAGTATCATGAGTTTGTAAAATGGGGATAATAATAGCACCCACATCCCATGGTGGTTGTGAGGATAAAATATGTTTGCTTTGCAAAACTTAAAGAGGTACTGTTATTGACTACTTAATACTAATAACTACTATTATTAAGGTGGATATAGCAATACCTTCACAGGATTGTTATGAAGAAGGTCTATGGGAAAACCTAAAGGGCTATATAAAGTCATTATCGACACATTGTGAGGCTTTTCCCTTTTGTTTCATCTCCCTTTACTACTTAATGATACTTCCCCATCTCTTCGATTAAATTTCTGACCTTTATTTTTTTTTGGACAAGACAACTTATTCATTCCCCTTTTCTGCGTTCCAAGAATGTAAAGGTCCTTCCCCCTTCACCACCACCCCTTTTTTTAGACTGTATACAGTATGGTATGGTTTAGGAAAAGCACTGTCTTGACTTGATTATGATGTTAGGATCTTAGCCAGACCTTGCCTTACCTAGTCCTGACAAGTAAAATTTGAATGCCATTGGTTGAAAGTTGCCATCCTACAGAACAGCCTGTGAGCTGTCACTAATGTCCTTTGTCATCAAACTTAGGGTGAGAACTTGACCTAGTTACAGTTCTACAGCTAATTAGCTGGGTGACCTTGGGTAAGTGACCTAACTTCTTTGGGTTTTAGTTTGCTAATCTGAACCTACATGAAAGAAGAAAGTAGGCTTGGATTAGATGATCTCTGATGACCCCTTCTAATTTAAAATATCTATGACTTAAGGGCAATCTGAGGCAATTATCTGAGTGAGAGATATCCTTTATTAGAAGGTTCTATCTTTATTAGAAGGTAATGGTAAGGTTCTATTGGCCTTAATTTAGAAAGTCCAGGGTCACCTACTTCCTCCTGAGCCATTGACAGTCATCTTGATCTTTGTCTTGCCACTGGACTTTGATCACTCTAGAGGAAAGTGTGCATTTGACCTTTCTGCGCTCCAGCTCACTCATCTAATTCATTCAGAAGTCCTCATTGGTCTTCTAGAAGGACGGATGAATAATAGTAAGCTCTTCTATTTAGCATAACAGTTGAAATGCTGGACATAGAATTAAGATGAAAAAACTGAGGAAATCCTCACATGTGAAAAAGAAACAAAGTTATTCCTTTTTGCAGATGATATGATAATTACTTAAAGAATCCTAAGGCCTAAAAAAATTAAAATTGAGCAAACTTAGAAGAACATAAAATAAACCCCCCAAAATCATAAGCATTTCTTTATAATGCCATTCAAACCTAGCAAGAAGAGATAAGAGAAATTCCCTTCAGAGTTACTACAGATTGTATAAAATATTTGAGAGTCTACGTTTCAAGATAAATACAAGAACTAAATAGAACTACATGCAACTGTTTATAAAATAAAGATGTAAATAATTGCAAAAGTACTAATTGCTTATAGGTCGGATAAGCCAATATAAAAAATGACAGTACTACAGCTGAATTAATTTGCTCATTCGGTGCTATACCAATCAAGTATAAAAGGATTGTTTTATAAACTGGAAAAAACAATAATGGAATTCATATAGAGATTTAAAAAGGTCATTAATAACAAGAGAAATAATGAAATGGGAACAAAAAGGGCCAAGCAGGGTCAGATTTCATACTATATTACAAAAAAGTTATTATTGAAATGTACCAGTTAAGAAATGCTGATCAGTGAAAAAGATTAGGTATACAGGATACAGAATAATACCTTATGATTTGATAAACACAAAGCTGCTCCCTATTTGATAGAAACTGCTGGGAAAATTGTATAGAAGAAATTAGATTTAGATTGGCACTTCAGCATCCCACCAAGGTAAGCTGCAAATGGCTATGTGATCTAGATATAAAGGTCACATTGTAAACAAATAAGAGAAACATGGAATAAAATACCTATTGGATCTATGGATTAGAGAAAAGTTTATGACCCAACAAGGAATAGAGGATCACAGGATAGAGATCATTAAATGAGATGGTCATCAAACACTGAGCACATTGTAGGCACTTAAAAACGCCTTTCACAGAAGACAAAATCAGTCATTTTGATTTAATTTAAAAGTTTTTGCACAAACAAATCTAATGAAGTTAAAAATAAAAAGGAAGCAAGTATCTAGGGGGAAAAAAATCTTTGCATTAAGTTTCTCTCATAAAAATCTTAATGTGACAGTCAGTAAAATCTGAAATAACTGAGGCAACAAAGGTTTGAGCTTCTGAGCATATTGATTTATTAAGCAGTACCTGCCAATTGTGTAACAGACCTCATAGGCTTGGCACTAGACCCTAACTGTAGGGAAGGTGGGCGGAGACAGATTTTTTATACATTAAAGGAAACAATGAACAGGGTACAAGATTGTCATTTGATTTCTAATTGGAAGACAGTTTAGGGACTTTCCAGATTGGGAAGGGGAGAGCAAACAGGTAAAATTCCCTGAAACCAGAAAAAGAGGTGTCCCACTACCTCCACCCCAAATTTCTATATTCAGTCAAAGGAACAAGGAAACAGTAACTGATTGACCAGTACAGGGCCAATTTTCAGATAAGACATAGGGGGATGCTTGAGATGTATAATTTTAAGAAAACTGCATCAGTCTTTAGATTTGACTGCTGTTTTGGTCAGCATAATTTAGGTCCTTGGTTAAGGGTCTGTAAGCAACAGGGAGAAGTGGTCCAACTTCCCAAACAATGCAATAAAGTTTTCTCACAATTCCCATAATTTTATAAAATTGGACTAGACCCATAGTTTAGTAAAAAGGGAACTGAGTTAGAATCAGAATTGAGTTGTCGGTGTAGTTCACTCAGTTCCTACAGTGTTCACACTTATTTCCAAGATTTTTAATGAACTGATTCAAACTTATAAGAAAAAAAAATCATTCCTCATTTGATAAATGGTCTAAGGATACAAACAGGTATTTCTTAAGGGAAGAAAGCCAACTATATGGAAAAAAGCCCCAAATCACTACTAATTAGAAAATGCAAATTAAGATAGTTCTGAGATTCTACCTCATACTTATGAGAGTAACAGAAATGACAAATAAGTAAAATACTAAATGTTGAAGGACTTTGGACCTGTGAATTGTACATCTGTTCTGGAATACAATATGGAATTATACAGAAAATGTTGATAAACTTTTTTAATAAAATGAACCCTACTATGCCACTGCTAGGCCTATACTCAAAAGAGGTCAATCAACTAACACTTGAGAAAAGTCTTTTATCTTAAAAAAAATATATGTATATATATATATAGTAGCTTTTTTTTAACTGTCAAAGAACTGGCAATTAAGGTATTCCTATTAATTGAGGAATATGATGGAGTATTATTGTGCTGCAAGAAATGAGGATATAGGTGATTTCAGAAAAAAAAGCAGATTTCTGTGAACTGATACAGAGTGAAGTAAGCAGAACCAGAAGAATACATTATACTCTAACATCAGTACTATAAAAATGAACAATGTTGAAGACTTGTCTAAACTGACGAGGACTGAAATTTTCCTCAGCACAGGGAAAATTGTTCATACAGTAACAACACTATAAAAATATGACTTGAAACCTGTAAGATCTGTGATCACTACATTGGCCATTCATGATTTCCAAAGGATGAAGATGAAACATGCTATCCATGACAGAAAGATGATGAATTTAGGGAACAAAATGAAATATACATTTTTGTATGCAGCCATTGAGGGAACTGGTTTTGCTTGATGATGCATATATATTTTAAGAAATTTTTTGGGGGGGTACTGGGGATAGGGAGAGGGAGAAAAAAAGATTTGTTAATAAAAAAAGGTGGGAATCCTACAGATGTGAAACGTATGCTTTCTTAATTTAACTTGTCACATCTCTCAAAGTTGAGTAATCTATAAATGTAATGTAAAAACAAAATATCAGAATATTTTAAAAACAACTAGTATGTTGAGGATTTAATATTAGTTATTTCAGCATCTGAATAATATGTTTGAAATGACAATGTTTAAGTCAACAGGTTATTTTTTTTAATTTACTTTTAGTTTACAGGATTCAGTTCCACAATCCCTTGAGTTTCAAATTTTCTCCCCCTCTTTCTCCTCCCTCCTCCCCCCCATGTTGGCGTGCAATTAAATGTAGGATCTACAAATACCTTGACATTAAACATTAGTCAGGTTGTAAAGGATTATAACCAATGGAGTGAACATTAAGAAAGAAGAAACAAAACAAAGCAAAAAAAAAAAAAAAAGAGAGTAAGTAGTTGGCTTCAATCTGCATTCAGACTCTGTAGTTCTTTTTCTGAATGTAGACGTCTCATTCCATGAGTCTTGGAGTTGTCTTAAAATTGCATTGCTGAGAGGAGCCCAGTCTATCAAAGTCACAGATACAATGTGTCTGTAATTGTGTACAAAGTTCTCCTGCTTCTGCTCTCCTCACTCAGCATCAGTTTATACAAGTCTCCCTAGGATATTATAAAGTCCATGTACTCCTCATTTCTTATAGTATAGAATACAGTAGTATTCCATTGCATTCAAATACCACAACTTGTTCAGCCATTCACCAGTTGATGGACATCCCCTTGATTTCCAGTTATTTACCACCACAAAAAGAGCTGCTGTAAATATTTGTGTGCATATAGATCCTTTTCCCACTTCTCTGATCTCTTCGGGATATAGCCCTAGAAGTGGTGTTGCTGGGTCAAAGGGTATGCACTTATTTATAGCCCGTTGGGCATAGTTCCAGATTGTTCTCCAGAATGGTTGGATTAGTTCACAGCTCCATCAACAATGTATTAGTCTTCCCGTTTTCTCACATCCTCTCCAGCATTTGTCATTTTCCTGTTTTGTCATCTTAGCCAATCAGGCCAGTGAGATGTGGTACCTCAGAGTTGTTTTGATTTGTATTACTCTAATCAGTAGTGATTTAGAGCACTCTTTCATATGCTTATAAATGTCTTTAATTTCTTCCTCTGAAAACTGCCTTACCAAGTATTTATTGAGTACCTACTGTGTACCAGTCACTATGCTAAGCATTGGGTGTTATAGAGAAAGACAAAAACAGCCCCTATCCTCAAAGGACTTCACTGCAGCTAGGAGAGAGGTGTTTCATCCATATTGACTTTAAGAGATGACCTATTTTCAGTCCCATTTTTAAAAAATTAAATTTGATTTAAAAATAGATAGCGGAAAGGCATTTCAGACTTAGCAGTCAGCAGTCATGAATGAAATAGAATAAACATTTGTATCATGCTGACTGTGTCCAGGCAGTCCTAAGTATACCTGTCACATGCAGAATGCTTCATCTCATTTGATTCTCACAGCCCTTGAAGATAGGTGCCATTATTCCCATTCTACAGTTGAAGAAACTGAGAAAGACCAAAGTTAAGACTTACTCAGGATAACACAGCTAGTAAGTGTCTGAGGCCCATCTTGGATTCAAGGTTTCCTTACTCGAGGCCTAGTACTCTATTAACTACACCATCCTGCTGTCTTACGTAACTTAAGTTAGGTAACTTGCAGATCTAGTAGACAGCAAAGATGGAACTCTAAAAGACCTGATCTATCATGACTTATTAGTGACTCTTTGCCCAACTCCTACTATTCACATCTTCCCCCTCTAATTGCTCACATTGTAATATGACGTAGAAATAAATACAGAATTAAACATAGTTGTAAAAAACAAAGCTAGTTTGAATTTTATTATTTCACTAATGATTTTAATTTTTGTCAGATTAAGTTATTGCAAAAACTGGAATAAATTGAAAGACCAAGTCAGCAATTTAATAGATACTCTACTTTTTGTGAGATCACAGATTTAGACCTAAGAAGGACCTTAGAGATTATCTAGCCCTGTGGTGTCATTCTACAGATGAGAAAACTGTAGGCCAGAGAGTTAGAAAATGAATTGTTCCCTGGTCAGACAAGTAGTAAATAGCAAAGCCAGAATTTGACTCCAGGCCTTCTGACTGCAGATTTACCGCTCTACTTTGTACCATTCTGCTCACACTCCCCCCCCCCAAAAAAAAAGTTTGATTTCTCCTTTCCTCCCAATTAAGAATATTATTGTACTTTATTAAAACTTTGTCAGGGTGTCCAGGCAAACCTTCCATCTGTTCTTTTGTGTTTGCAAACTGCATGTTGATTATACAGATATTAACACTTTCACTACACCATATTCCCTATTTGTTTTCCCATCACTGACTTCCCAGTTAGTCCTCCCAGGAAAGGTTTTGGGTTGAGTAGCCTTTTGAAGACAACTACAGACCTCACAAGTGACTTGCTGCTGATTTTTGCTTAGCCCTAGAGAAAATGTTTTTTTCAATTTGTAGATTTCAGTGCTTTTCACTTATGTTTAGGAGAATAGAATGAAAGGAACTTCACTCAGCATACCTTTGGGATTGGAAATTGATGACATCTTGGGGTTAACTTGACCTAGAGATTTCTATTGCACAAAATTTTCCAATGATTTATATGTAAAATCTTAGACTTGATCCAGGTTATATAGTAAAATATATCTAACATATTTCTTTAAAAATCTTATTCTGTTATTCTTACAAAAAGTCCTTTACCTTAATGCCTGACTTGCTCTGGAACGTGTATGTCATTTTCCCTCAGCAGGTCCTGCCCTCAATAGGGATCTTAGGCCAGGGAGTTTTGAAAAAAAATTATGTAAATATCTTATAGCAGTTTAGAAAATACACTGCTTATATGTATAGATAGTGTTATTACAGTGAATTCAGTTGGTATGTGTGCTCCAAACACTCACTTCTTTTGTTTATTTTCAGGTTTTTAATGCATGCCGAAAAGGAATGTTTGTTTTTGCTAATTTCCTTATTCCAGCCTGGATTGTTCACTATTATGTCAAATACCACGTACAAGTAAGTATTTGAAGAAAATGCTGTTTGGGGTTTTGTGTTTTATTTTGTTGTAAAAATAATGAAAAGCTTACTGCTATCCAGTTATACTTCAAATTGCTTTACTTTGTTATTTCTAACTTAAAAACTGAAGGGTCAGTATCCCCAAGACTCCTTCCTTTGAATTTGCCTATTTGGAATACATTTTATTAATTCAGCAATTTGAAGGGAGCAGGTGCAGCCCATGAGCAGCCAATGAAATGCATAATGTAACTGAACTCTTCAACTAATAGTATTTGCTTTAGATTTGAAGCCTAAGTGCAAGTCTGGCCTTAGCACAAGTTGGAGAATGAGTTGATTAGTCAGCTGGGCATTAAGTATGTAATCTGTGCAGGCTTTATTGTAGGTGCTGGGTATTCAAAGGCAAAAATGAAATTGTTTCCACCCTCTTGGAGCTAACCTGCTGAAGAAATACTATGTGTTCACAGATGGGTAAAGACTGGATGTATATAAAATGAACAGAGCATTATCTAGAGGGCAGGGACGCTGAGCCAGGGAAAGTAGAAGAGTCAGGCTCATAATTGGACACTGCAGATAGTTACATGGAACTGGAGAGATATGCTGGAGCCAGATTTAAATGAGCAGCTTTAAATGCCAAGCAGAAGAATTTGGTACTAAAGGCAATGGGTAACCACTAAAGCACCTTGAAGAGAGAATAGTGACATATGGTCAGCCTCCTTTAGGAATATCAGTTGGGCAGTTTTCTGGAAGATGAGCATAAGTACAGTAATGAAAAGGCAATTGTAACAGGTAAGACCATATGTTGACCTGAACTAGGGTGGTTGTGGTGTGAACGCAAAGGACTAACCAATCTCCGGAAACTAGTCTTTCCTCAGAGCCAGCTAGGAGGTACAGTGGATAAATAGCACTGGGATTAGAGACTAGAAGACCTGAATTCAAATCTAGCCTCGGATACTTACTAATGTGTGACCCTGGACAAATCACCTATTCTCTGTTTGCTTCAGTTTCCTCAATTGTAAAATGGGGGTAATAATAGCACCGACCTCCCAGGGTTGTGAGGATCAAGTGAGATCATTTGTCAAGTTCTTGGCATAGTCTCTAGCATATCCTAAGTCATATATAAATACTTTCCTTCCCAAGTTCTCTTGAGTACATTTCAAGGCAATCCTTTTACACCTCTCTGATTAACTCACTATCCTATTCACCCTGGGCCGTCTCCAGTCATCCTGATCTGTATCTTGCCACTGGACCCAGATGGCTCTGGGGGAGAAAGTGAGGCTGATGACTTTGCACAGCCCTCCTCACTTAAATCCAATTCACCTGCAAGTCATGGGATCACCTCTCTGACATTGTGGTCCTCTTCAGCAATGAAGGACACACAGTAACAGTCCTACAACAAACTGATTTAGTCTGATATCTTCAACTACCTGCTGGACATCTCCACCTGGATACCCCCTAGGCCCAGCTCAGCATGTCTGAACCAGAACTCGTCTTCCTTCCTGAGCCTGCGCCTTCTTTTAATTTCCTATTTTTGATGGTGGTACCACCACTCTTCCAGTCACTCATGCTCTACAACCATGACTACTCTTTAACTTCTCAATCTCATTATCTCTCTGAGCCTATTGCTTGCCAAATCTTGTTGATTGTACTTCCTCAATGTTAGAAGGAAATGAAGACTATACATTACAGTGGTTGATCTGCAAAAATAGAAGTTTACACACTAAAGAGTTCCTGCATTATCTTTCTGAATGTTCTTGGGTTTTTTGTTTTGTTTTGTTTTGGTTTTTTGTGATAAACTTGGGCTGTAGTTATATTCTGACAAGCTTGGCAGATTGTTTCCAGTCTCTTTTGCAGGATCAGCAGTATCTCTCTCCTCCCTCTCTTTCCCCCTCTCCCCCCCCACCCAGATCTGTGTCCCACTTTTTCTATTTGATTATACCCTAGGGCTCTGACCTGGGCACTTCTTTCTTTCAGTGATGATTCCAGCCACCTCCAGGAATTCAGCCACCATCTTTGTCCACAAAGCCACATTTCCTCTCTTCAGAAGTTTTAGATTGTGTTCTGTGAACTTCCACATGTCTCAACCACTGTTCTTCACTAACTAGAGCTGTTTGTTCGTATGGTTGTTTTTGGGGGGCGGGGTGCTTTTATTTTTGGAGGGATGCAGGCAGGTCAGTTGGGATTATGTGACTGCCCAAGGTCACAGGGCTAGTAAGTGTTAAACGTCTGATGCTGAATTTGAACTCAGGTCCTCCTGACTCCAGGGCTGGTGCTCTATTCACTGTGCCACCTAGCTGCCCCTTCCTGTTTTTGTGTTATCTAGGACGTGGCTGTACAATGACAGTTTTGTCCCTCAGCCATCTTTTTTTAGTTTTAAACCCCTTTGTTTAGATTTACAATACACCCAGCAAATAAACTTTTGTTGGCTTTTGTTAGGTACACTTCATCCCTGGGAAAGAGTTTATCAGCCTTGGATTTTGAGTCATAGTCCAAAATCCCATTCTTGTATACTATGTTCTTAGATACCATCAAGATGAGTTTTTTTCCCCTCTACATTTTTGGCCTTTGCTGGGCAGCAGGGGAATATATAATTTGTGTCACCATGCTCTTTAGTTTCTTCTTAAAGATTTTGAAGTTTGGGACATCTTTTTGGCAATTTCGCATGTCCATATGAATCACAAGAAGTGATTAGTAGTTAGCCATTTTGGGGGTTTTTTCCTTTAGTCATCCATTTTGATAATTCTTGTGAGTTAATCCCTGAGCAGAAGAATAATCACCATTTTTACTCTTCTATTCTTCCTTTGACATTTATGATGATCTTGAACCTAAAAACTTTATAGCTCTGTTTCATTCCTTGGACAACAGCATCTCCTTCCTCCTTAAAATATCTAGTTTTCACTCAAGGAATAACCTCAGTTTTTTAGTTCTAAGTGTAAATTGATTATTTTTCTTTCTTTGTGTCTAATTCTTCCATTCTTTCACCTCTTGAAAAGGGAACATCCCTTCCCCCTATCCCTCCCACTTCAGATACCTTACTTTTTTAAAAACTGAAGCTCTATTTCCATGTTTTAAAAAAGAAACACTTTTTCTCATAACTGAGTCTGTTCAGGGTCTCCTACAGGAGAGAAACAAGTCTATATTTGAAATGTAGAGTCACTTGCTATGGGTGAATAACAAACATCATGCACTCAAAGGATATCATTGCAAAATTCTTCCTACTTGCCTATTGATTTCAATATTTTAAAGCCTTGTTTTTTGAGCTACCTGTGTAGGTCAAAACACCCTTTAAACACCTGGACTATAGTTACAGCCAGTCAGCTCTAAATATTTTATAGCCACGAGCAATTTAGTTTTTTAGTCTCTACTTTCTGTCTTTTCCCAAGGCTTCTTTCACCAACTTGCCTCCTTTCTTAATCCTCTCTATCAAATTGCTTTATGCACAAATTTGTTTCGTTTACATTTTGTTTCTTGCTATGTGTCCTTTGCCTTTTCTTTGAATACTTCTCTTCAAGTTCTTACTATTCCTCCTTAATCAGGCTCCTTTTTTTAACAGACAAAACACCTTGATTTATTAATATGGCACGTCATTTATTGTTTGACTGATATTGTGGGTATCATGTAGGAAGAACTAGAACTCTGCATTGTAGATGATGTGCCTTTTGATTAGAGAAGAAAGGAATGAGAGATGGATCACAAACATTAGTGTTTTCTGTGTGCCAGGTACTGTGTTAAGCCCCTTACAAGTACTAGCTCATTTGAGCCTCACAACAACCATAGGAGTTAGGTGCTGTTATCATCTCCGTCTTAGACACATAAGGACAATGAGGGAGAGAGGTTTAATGACTTGCCTAGGAGGAAAAAGTTTTTTATATCCAGCCTACATGGAGTGAACAAAGAATTGATTCTTTGAGGCTACAGGATGCCCTGAAACAACTTGATTAAATCACATTTTCTGTAAAAGCCCATGGCCCTCTTTCCTTCTCTTTCAAGCTTCACTTATAGAATCTGGATCTGGAGGTTTTCCTTCTCCATATTTTCATCAATTTCTCCAAGATTTTTCTTCGCTAAATTTAGTTGCCCTCCAAATCATCAAATGTTTTTTTCTCCTTATTCAACTCAGTTATTTCTCTTTTTTCTATAATCTTTAACCTGTAAGTAGGTGGAAGTAGAACCTGGTTTTACAGATGAGAAAAAGACCTATAAAGATTAAGTGACTTGTCCAGAGTCACATGGTTATTAATAAATGGTTTAGTCAGGAGTAGATTCCAGGTGTTTTTCACTCTTATGGTGTTCTTAAAGTACTGAAATGCCTTTGTAGCATCTAAGCCAATGGTTCTCAAAGGATGTGTCATAGTATAATAATTTGCCACAAGTTTCACAAACTATGCTTTATAAATGTTGGATTTTGTATTATTGCAGATAAAATAAAATTTATAAATGGTTTTGCCTGATATAAGTATTACTACCCCAATGCAGATTGTACCCTCTCTTCAATTTATAGTTCTTTTAAAAAGTTGTTTAAGGTACTAATAGGTTAAATTATTTTTGTAGGGTCACAGCCATTATGTATTTATAGAGAGGTTGTTTTTTTTAGGTGAGAAGGTAGGACAGTTAGGGTAAAGTGACTTGCCCAAAGTCACATGGCTAGTAAGTATTCAGTGTCTTGAGGCTGAATTTGAACTCGGGTCCTCTTGCCTCCAGGGCCAGTGCTCTATTCACTGCTTCAAGATAGGTCTTGATTCCAAGTTCAGCAGCTTTCTGTTCTGTGTATCGTTTTTTCTCTCCTTTTTTCTTTTCTCCTTCTTACCACCTCCCAGTTGTTTTTTTTTTAGTTAACCACATGTATGGTAAAATAGTATATTTGCAAAATTTAACAATACTATTACACTTATGCATTTACCTTGGAACACATCAGATCTCAAATTCACAAAAACTCAACAAAAACACTTTGTTATTAAAGATATGTTATTAAAGATTAAGCATATGCCTGAGCCTCTTCACCCTCCTGTAGTGTTGTGAAATTAAATTTTTAGCATGTCATAATTCTGTACAGCAAAGAATACTATGTTTTTGAGAACAGCTAACTGAGACCCAATAATTACTTACACAGATAACCATTTAAGTGTATTATTCTGCACATCTATGTCAAATGAACAAGTTGTAAATCTCATATCTGTATTGTTTCCTTTTTGGATAGATAATACCATAATTTAAGATGGTTTAGCAAACTTTAAGCTCCAGTTGCTTCCATCTAAGAAAGGAAAAGTTTTATAAATTGAATGAAATGGTCTCAAGGTCTTTGTATGTCTGAACATGATGAAAGAATGGTAGTGCAGTAGTTATTTTATCCAGAGGTTTATGGAGATGATATCTTTTCAGTTTTTTTTTTCAATTTTTATTTTTAATTAATTTTTGTGTTTAGTTTACATCATTCATTTCCACAAGATTTTGAGTTGCAAATTTTCTCTCCATCTTTTCCCTACCCACCACCCCAAAACAGTGATCCCACTGAATACCCTCTCCCCATTCTGTTCTCTCCTGTATTCTTCCCCATACCCGTGACTTTCTAGTAGGGGAAGATGTATCTCCCTACCCCAGTGCCTGTAAATAATTTGAATTATTTTTTTTAAACTGAAGCTCTATGTCCATGTTTTAAAAAAGAAACACTTTTTCTCAGGAGAATGTAAATAATAATAATAATAATTTTTTTAAAATTTGATTTTAAAACTTTAAATTCCATTTAAATGTGTGTGTATATGTATGTACATATACATATACATATGTATATACATGGACAAAACATCATAAATTTTTTCCCTTCCTCCCTCGTTTCCCACCCTTACTGGGAAGATAAGCAATTGAGTATAGGCTGTACATGTGTAGTTATGCAAAACATTTCCATAGTGGATATATTGTGAAAGACTGACCATATTTCCCTCCATCCTATCTCCACCCCCTACCCCCAGAACTTGTTTTATTCTCTACTTTGTTCCTGTCCCTTTACAAAAGTGTGTATTTCTCACTACCTTTCTCCCAACCTGCCCTTTCCTCCATCATACCCCTTCTTATCCCCTTCCCTCTTACTCTCCTGTAGGGCCAGATACCCAATTCAGAGTGTATGACATTCCCTCCCTAAGCAAAATTCAGTGAGAGTAAGGTTGACACATTTACTTTTGCCTTCCTGTTCTTCCCCTCCATTGTTAACAGTTATCTTTTGTCTTTTCTATATGATATAATTTACCCAATTCTGTCTTTTCCTGTCTCCTCTCATATTCCTCTCTTACCTCTCAATTTCACCTTTTAAATATCATCCCTTCCTGTTCAATTGCTCCTCTGCCCTCTATACCTGTACACATACATACACACACTCACATATGTATTCATATGCATATATGCCCTCCTATATAGACATATACACATACATACATATATATATATATAAATACACACATTTATATTCCCTTCAACTATCTTCAAACTGAGAAAAGTTTTGTAAGTTAC
>CM053599.1:162413098-162438023 GCA_028646575.1 Pseudocheirus occidentalis | reverse complement strand
CTCTCATTGAATCTGGCTTAGGGAAAAAATGGCATAAACTCTAAACTGGGCATCATGCCACACAAGAGAGTAAGGGGCCTGGGGATGAGAGGGGAGATGACAGAGGGGAGAGCAGGGTCTGGGGGAGGGATGCTGGATGCTCACACTTCAATAAAGGGACAGGGACAGGGTAGAGAACAGAACAAGGGGGGGAGGGATATTAAGGAGGGACATATGATCGCTGTCACAATATGTCCACTATGAAGATGTCCTGTATAATCACACCTACACAACCTGTTGTCCTTCCAGCGTGGGTGGGTGACAAGGGAGGATTCGAAAGAATCTAGAGTTTAAAGCTCTGCAATACCTGCAACTAGGAATTAAGATATACAGTGGCTGTGGTAGGGAGACCCTCCCTGCCCTACCAGAAAGTTAGAGAGACGACCAGGGGAGGGGCTTTACAGTGGGATTGCTGTTTTGGGGTTGGGGTAGGGGAAAGATGGGAGAAAATTTGTGATTCAAAAATCTCATGAAAATGAATGTTGTAAACAAGGAACAAATAAAATTTATTGCATAAAAAATTAAAAAATAAAGTGATGCAGCCTTTCTCTCTTCTACAAAATAAGAGTTATCATCTTATGATGGCAAAAGATAGGCAGAAAAGAGGCTGTGACTGACTCTATCACTGCTGCAGAAATGTAGTCCTGGGAAAAAGACTGAGAATAGAAGCTATAAAAAGGTATAAACCAGGAGAGAGGCTATTAAAAATAGTATATTAAAATCTGAGAAGTTACTAGGCTAGAAATGTGCATTATATTTTATGAAACACTACATTATTAAACGCAAAGATTGAGAGACAGAAAGAAAGAGAGAGAGAGAGAGAGAGATCAGAGAAGCTCACTTTGAAAAGGAAGAATATTCTGAGCTAATCCTCTTTACTGCTATTTTTTTTCTTACCTGACTCTAAAGGATTCATAACAGTAAATACTTCCTTTTCCCACTATTCAATTTCTCAAATTGAAACATCTTGAAAATCATCTAGTTTAATCCATAACAGATTAAGAATTCCTTCTATAATAAATCAGAAGTAGCTATTCAGGTTCCATCTAAAGACTTCCAGTGATGGGAAAAAAATCCACTGCCTCCTGAGGCAGACCATATTGATTCTGGATAACTCCAATCACCTGGAAGTTTATCCTTATATCAAGACTCAAATGAACTCCCTGAAACTTCTGCCCACTGTTCATGGCTCTGTGGCCAAAAAGGACGAAATCTAATCCCTCTTCCCCAGGAGTTCCTCATATGGGCCCTTTAAGTACTTGAAGACAACTTTAATTTCACCACTAAGTCTCCAGGCTAAGTAACCTTCAGTCCAGTATTTATAACATGAGCTCCAATTCTGTCACCTTACTGGTCACACTTTTCTATATGACTTCCAGTTTCTCAATGTTCTTCCTAAAATATTACTCCTAGATCTGAACAAAATATTCCAGATGTAGCGTGTCAATACTTTTGTTCTGGACATTATGCCTCCATCAATACAGCCAAAGATTGCATAAACTCTTTGGGCTCCCTTATCACACTGTTGGCACACACAGATGGCACTTTTCTAAAACTCCCACACTTTGTTTTTAAACTATTGTCTAACCACATTTCTCTCACCTTGTCCTCAAGAAACTGATTTTCAGTCATTATCTCTTAACACCCCAATTTTCAACCCCTCCTTATCCACTGATTTTTTTTCTAGCTAGTTTCAAACATGCCTAGATATATCCCATTCTTAGGTTTACCTCCTATCTTTGTACCACTTGCAGCTTGATAAACATGCCTATTATACCTTTATTGATAAAAATAATAAGGAATACAGTGACAATTATAGAGTCCTCTATTTCCTAGTGCTACATTACTAAAGACTTCCCTCCAAGATGGCATCAAATATATTAATCTTTCAGCTTTTCAAAAATGTATCTCACTATCCTATCATCTAGCCTATGTTTCTTTACATCTTGTCCAGGTAGCATGAGAGACTTAGTCAAATGTTGTTTCTCACCTAATGAAGACCTTAATGCAAGCTTCAAGGACTTTGTAGAAAGAGGTGCTAAGACTAAAAAAGCAGAGAAGTTGGACAAAAGCAAACACTGGCTAAATAATATGGAGATTTTCAACTCACGTAAAGTCCTGCAGAATGACTCGGGCAGGCTTAAATGGTACTTCTATATTCTCATGCTGTGTCACATTCCAATTTAAAATGTTTTCAACATCAGTTTTCTTCACTAAGAAATCATCACAGTTCCGGATAGCTGCTTCTAGGAGAACTCTGATAGAAAATGGTAAACGTCCTAGGAAAAAAAAAGAAAAACAAAACAACCCACCACCTAAGTATGAGACTTGCCACTGAAGGGATAATGTGGACAGACTTGCTAGGAGTTTCAGGTTATTGTACAACCAAAATAAGATAATTTACATGAAATCTTTCAGCAACCAAGACTATACTGATGGTATGCCTTGTCATCAAGAACGTTTCAGCAACAGTTCAGCTCAGTTAGCAACTTTTCTTCAGCTCAGTCAGCTTCCTTGAATTCTGCTAGCCAGAAAAAGCTTTACCAAATCATTGTTTAGAGGCAGTCTGCTTCAGAGGACAAAGTGCCTCCTAACCTGTAATTAGGAAGACCAGAGTCCTCAAGAGCTGACTGAGTTGTCATTTTACTTTTCAGAATCTTCATCAATTACTTGAGACCCAAGGGTCAGTCTTAACAAATCGGTGATTGCAATGGCAATCTTTGTCAATGGAAGAATTCCCCTATAAAAATAATTAATTTTTCTATACTCTTAAACATTAGAGGGTATTTTGAAGAGAAAACTGACAGCTAGGATTCAAGAAACATTTTGGCCTAGACCTGTGATTTCACTGGCATAGGAAAGACTTCTCAGGGAGGAATTTTCCTCTTCCAATGCAGAGCTAGAAATGTTCTGCAACTTTTAAGTCTTAGAGAGTATTCTGGATCCCTGAGAGGTCAAATGATCCACCCAGGATCACATATTTAGTGTCAGAGGCAGAACTTGAACCCAGATCTTCCTGGGTCCAGAGCTCTCTATCTACAACTCCACGATGTCTCAAGAAATGTTTAAAAAACATACACACAAAAGTCTAATATTATTATGATTCAGAGCAAAGTATGATCCTATTTCTGCTTTAAAAGAAAAATAAAATCCTTAACACTATGCAGTGATCACTAATACTGGATAGAAAGATCCAGTGAAGTTATTGATAATAACAAGAAAAAAATTTTGTTTTTATTTATATAATAAAAGTTCCATCTGCTATAGGAAAAACTGTACAAGTATTGTCTAGACATATTGTTATCCTCTTACAATGAGTAAATGTTAATTGAAATAGGGGACTTGCCTAAGTAGGGCAATTAAATGGTTTGTCCAAGGATATTTATGAGTTTTAAAAGAAAAGTTTAAAAGAGTTTTAAAAGAAAAATCAATTTTCTTGGCTATTAATCCTGAACTCTGCTATCAAAAGAAGATACTTCATTTCTACTCACTCCTGATTTCTTGTGTTCCCCTCACCAGTCAGTGTAATTAAAAAAAAAACTATGAAAACAATATGCCATTTTTTGGAGGGGTCAAAGGTATATTTAGTTTTGTTTATTTACCATATCTTAAATCTTTCAACTTATTCAAATTGAAGAACTTTTTTCCTGGTTCCTTGGGATCCAAGGGCTCAGCAAGGTGTGTAAAAGGGTTGCTCATAATTACAGATCAATGTCCCTGCAAGAGAGAAAGAAAGAGGTTAGGGAGGATCATAGTTCATGTTGTAAAACCTTCCATTTCTTTCAACCTCTCAGTTACAATTAAATTACAATGATGTCATTTTTTACTTTGTGTTAACATAAATTCACTCAAAAATTGGTTACCTGTTATTCGTTCAAAACTGAAAAATCTGTAATGCTAGTACAAATCCAGAAAAGACACTTGATTGAAATTATTTTATCTTCTGAATAACTGCTTCATTTAGAATTTGTCACAAGTCTTAGAGGAAACAGGTTTTTCTCATCTACTCTTTGCCCAACATATGCCAATAAAACCAATGTGCCTATATAACATAATAGCTTTATTTAGAGTAAAATTACACATTATCAACATGAACCTAGAACAGGTCATGAACATTGTGGGCACTTAAACATTTGTTGAACTGAAGAGAATAAAAATTACTTGGCTGAAGTCAGAACTATGGATTTCAACACTACTTCTGCCATTAACTTGGCCTCCCCATAAGATTGTGAACTCCTTGATGGCAGAAACTATCTTTTGACTCTTTTTGTAGCTCCAATGCTTAGCACAGTGCCTGGTAGGTAGCATGTGCCTGACAAATTTTTGCTGTGATCTTGGGTAAGTAAATTTTATTTCTCTCTTTCTCAGTCTTCTTTATGGACAATATCCTAACTGCTCACTCTCTCTCTCTGTCTCTCTTTCTCTGTCTCTGTCTATCTCTCTTTCTTTCAGTGGGGGAGGATCAGACTTGTGATTTATTGTTATCAGGAACTCCATTTCCCACTGTAGATAAGTATCTGTTCTGCAACTTTTAGTGTAGGCAAAATGCCCAGGTGAGTGATATCCACTTTTTAAAGTACAAATTTAAAGTACAAATAAAAGTAAAAAACAACAATGACTTAAAACATGTACTTCACCATATGTATATTTATAAACTATGCAAAGTACTATTGTATTAATAATTACTTACATTACAAAACATTAAAAATTTCAACTTAAAAAGATGAGTTAAAGATTACATAGTATTTGATCCTAGAGTCCATAGAAAGCCACTGGTGTTTGTGGGGGAGGGAAGGGACAGGATCAGACATGAATTTAAGTAAAACCACTTTGGCAGCTATGTGGAGGATGAATTGAAAAAGTGAGGGATTTGAGGCAGAGACCATTAAGGAATCTATTATGAGTGTCCAGGTGAGAAATGAAGGTGGCTTGTACTAGACTGGTGGTTATGAGAGAAGAAAGGTGACAGATGTGAGCAGTGTGGTTTAAGATGAGCTTTGGTTATTCACTGGATGTGTAGGATGAGAGAGAATGAATGAGTCAGAAATGACACTCTGGTTATAAACCTGAGTGACCAGAAGGATGGTGAAGCCTCTGATAAGAATAGGCAAGTTTGGAAATGGAATAATTTAGGGGAAAGATAATGAAAGAAAGATCTGCCACTGTCATGCAACCCTTACATCCATCTATACTCATCTGTTGTGACACATTCTTTTCTACCTAAAACAAAATGAAAGGCCAGCTTCTACTCATCAGTCTCTGTGTTAGAGCACAGAGACTGTCCTTTGTGAGATATCAGGTCATGGGGCAGGAATTGGGGGTATATTTGGGAAGGCATGAAATTCTCCAAATGATATCTATGTAAGATGTCATTATAAGTGCCTGGTAGCAGCTACATCATAACAGTTTCTAGCAGATGCCTCTGAGGAAAAGTGGGGATGGAGGAGGGGGTATGGCAATTTGCAGTGTTGGGAGGAAAAACTGATTTGGGGAGAGTTTGGGGGGGGATAATAGCAAGTGTGGTTGATTTGCTCACAAGCCCCCTTGTGTTGGCATGGTAAAAGATATGTATTTTCACTCTGATTGGCTAACCGTTCCCTGGGGTCAGGTCATTTCCCTGTGGATTGAGGCCAAAGTCCTCACTCCATCAAAGGATCACTTGGCCCTCATTTTGGGAACATAGAGGACTGAGAGAGTAAGTGACTTGCTTAGGCTAGTCACAGAACCAGTATGAGTCAGGGGCATGAATTAAATCAGATCTTTCTGACTCAGAGACCAGTTCTCTTAATCTACTTTATCAAATAGCTTGTACTTCACTATTACCTCAGTAGACTTCCATGATAGGTAATGGTAGCTGCTATATATTCAAACATAAAAACCAATGTATAAATATATTATTTTAACTATTAAGGGCTGGCAAACTCAGAAAAAAAAGTCTCACATGCTCATTTTCAGATATACTTTTTTTTCCTTCTTTGGAAAGGTAATAGACAACTATCAGCAAAGAGGTGGTAGAAAACAAGTGTATATAATATGTAACATTCAGACCCAGCCAATGTGTTCATCTGTTTTGCTAAGCGTACTTATTTATAAGGAAGAGTTCTTAGTCATGAAGGAAAAGAGCACTGGGAACTGACAATGATTTTTTTTTTTGTTTTTGTTTTTTTTGAGGGCAGTTGGGGTTAAGTGACTTGCCCAAGGTCACACGGTTAGTTTTTTGTGTTAAGTGTCTGAGGCCGGATTTGAACTCAGGTACTCCTGACTCCAGGGCCGGTGCTCTATTCACTGTGCCACCTATCCGCCCCCTGACAATGATTTTTAAGAAAGAAAGAAAAGAAAATATCTTGGAGGCAGCTAGTGGCACTGTGAATAATACTGCACTAGATTTAGAGTCAGGAAGATGAAAGTTCAAATCCCGCCTCAGACATGTACTACCTCTGCACCCCTGGACAAGTCTCTTTGTCTCAGCTGCTTCGACATAGTTTATATAACACCCACCTCGCAGGATTGTTGTGAAGATCCAGGGAGATAATATTTGTAAAATGCTTCACACAATGCCTTGCACATGATAGGTGCTTTATAAATGCTAGCTATTATGATGATTATCTTAAAAACGGTATGAGGAACCTACAACAGATAGAAACCCATGTTTCTGACTGGCAGAGAAGAATGTGAAGGAAGCGAAAAGAATTAGGGGTTCAGCAAAAAGTTTGATGCTGTTGATATTTCTCCTCTAAAATGTTAGATATAAAATTACATGTGCAAAAATTCATTGTGTGGGAATATGAGGGACATTAAGACAGGCTCAATTTCCTCTATTTTTACAGGGATTTTCCAGAACCCCTATTTATCCTTTGGGTATCCCACATGCTTAGACCTCCTGGATTGTCTTTTACCAGTTCCAACATTTGTTTCAATCCCCAAATTGGTCCAAGACCAAATTAGTTTGGGAAACATTGTTATAAACACATGCTTCAAATCTAATCAAAATGTTGAACTAAAAGTGAGGACCAGATCAATTCCAAGGCCAAAGCAACATACAAAGTAATAGATGGTACTGTTCTCTAAACCAGTGGTTCTCAACCTTCTAAGGCCACGACTCTTTAATACAGTTCCTCAAATTGTGGTGACCCCAACCATAAAATTATTTTCATTGCTACTTCATAACTGTAATTTTGCTACTGTTAATGAATCTATCTGATATGCAGGATGTATTTTCATTGTTACAAATTGAACAGAATCCACAGGTTGAGAACCACTGCAAAACCAAAGGATTTATAGAAACAATCAATGTATGTGAAGACATTTAGAGGAAAGAGTTAAACAAGAGGCAACAAAGTTATACTTTGGCAAAAAACCAATAGATACAATACAGATATAATTTGGCTTTGTGGTGATAAATAGCAATGGCTATTTGGTTTGTCTTGGGGGAAAAATACCTTTGGAAAGTATCAGCCTATCATTGGGACGATTTCAGTGACTATACAGTTTAATTGTATAATTGCATAATTATGGGAAATATCTGAACAACTGCCAAGATGGATTCAGTACCCTCTACAAGCAATATGAGGCCTTTCAAGTCATCTAGTCCAGCCCATATCTGAAGAGAAATCCCTTTTACAGAACATCTGACAAAAGTTTCTAGATCCTCCATCCAAGTAACACCCCTTGTGAGAGGATTTCTACTACTTCCTCAGGCAGCTCACTCAATTAGTGAAAAGCTCTAACCATTAATAAGTTCTTTACTTTCAGTGGAAATCTGTATTATTCACAGACCTGATGTCAAACCTTAAAGGAGTCCCTTTAGCCCAAAGTCTAATCTTGCAGAATGACCATTAGTCAATGTTATTATTCATTATTCATTATTTAATTATTAATTTCATTATTAATCATTATTAATCCCCTCTTATAATCCACCAATTCCACAGAAGCAGTTACAGAAATAAACCATTTTTTTCCATTAGAGATTCAAATACGCAGATGCTAAGTAATTTTGACACCATATAGTTTACCAAAGGGCCCTGTGATAGCCATTTATTATCTACCATGCTTATCTAATTCTTGCAAGTCAAACAAAACAAATTTTCATTTCAGAGATAGAAAATGGGATCCTATTTCTACAGTGGCTCCTGTCCCTTTTGGGATATGGTCAATCTCACATTTTTACTTGACCATTCATTGATGACCATGTTTAGGAATTTGAAAAAGTATATCATCCTGCATCACTTAGTTCCTTCATATTGATGAAGCCAATCATGCTTGAAAATGGCCAACAGGAGAAGCAGCACCACTTTTATCATCACCATCACCACCAAAAGCAAAAACTGAGCTTTTGTTTCTCATATGATACAGTGAAAAGAATGCTGAATAAGAAGTCAGAAGATCTGGGTGCAAATCCTGGATCTACCACTACTTGTGTAACCTTGGCCAAGTCATTTAACCTCCTCAAGATTCAGTTTTTTCATATATAAAGTGAAAGGGTTGACCTCTAAGGTCCCTTCTAGCTCTAACTATGCTACTATGAACTGTCCATCTTCCAAGGGAAAAAAAATAAATAAAAACAACTGCAACTGAAGACAGCGAGATACAGAGAAGCAAAATATAAAACAAAACAAAATGATCAGGTCATTAAAGGAGAGTAGCTGCTATAATTTTATTTCATTGACTAAAATGTAGCACCCAAGCCAGTACCCATTTACCACAAAGCAAATGACAAAAATATGTATGTACAGGTGGTCATGTTACTCAGTCATTTTTCAGCTGCACCTGACTTTTTGTGATCCTACTTGGGGTTTTCCTGGTAAAGATACTGGAGTGGTTTGTCATTTCCTTCTCCAGCTCATTTTATAGATGAGGAAACTGAGGCAAAGAGGGTTAAGTGACACGTCCAGTATCACACAACTGGTGTCTGAGGTCCTCCTGACTCCAGGGTTAGTACTCTATCACAACCACTGCACCACTTAGTGCTCTATATACAGGTATGCTGAGGTAAAGATAGAAGGTAGCATGTGCCATATAAGACAAACCACAGTTACCACCTTCCCTCAGATCCCAGTGGATATAGCCCAGAACCCTGAGTTCGAGAGCCCCAGCAATAGAAGTCTTCGCCATCCACAGATCACTAACCCTGCTTCTAGCCCAACCCCTCAGCAACCTATGGAGAATCAATGTAACAACTGCTTTTGCAACAGTTGGAATCTCTGCCTCCTCAGCGGACATAGCTGGTAGCACTGGTCTATAAGAGAGTTCTTACCACCAAAGTCTTTGGCACAGTTAAATGGTCCAATATTAGATGGAGATATATGGTATTTATCAGTGGATATAAAGATATAAGGAAAATACATGAAAATAATTTGGTCTATTACTGTTGCACTTTGAGTAAAACTGAGCCTTTCTATGACTCACAATTGAAACTTTCATATTATATGTGCTCTTGCCTCCTAAGTAGAAGGTGAACTCTGAGAACAGAGACTCTCATTTTTTCTCTTTATATCCCCCACTGTGCTTTGCACAGAGTAAATGTTTAATAAATGCTCATTCATTCATTCATTATTCCTCTGCTGCCCTACCCTGTCCACACAATATTAAACTATTGCATAGCTACACATCCTGAAAAATCAGAGAAACAACTCAAATGTTCTGATCCACATCTTGATAGGCACATCTCCAATACTGAAATAATGTGATGACTTCAGATTTAGAAAGTGAGTTCTTAGAAAGCATTATTATATAAAGGCTAAGTTCCCAACTCATAAACATTTGACTCACAAATGATCTTTATACATGAACAGGGTGGGTGGGGACTCTGAATGAATTTCACTCCATGAAACCGAGTTTAGCACCTCCAACCAAAATATGAAGGAATGATTTGTTTTGGGAGACAGACTTGTTCCCATGCAGATAAAGATGATTTATGTTAACAGGTATTATCGCCAATATATATCTCCAATTCCTGATGAGTGAAGACTGGTTTTGACAGAGCGCAGGCATGGCATCTGTAAGTTCTAGTCATGGTCTGAAAATTGTACCCTAAGTGTGTTCACCGGAGTTTAGAAGAAAGTTTACTTAAATGACAATGAAAGGAAAGAGTTTTGGGGTTCAAATGCCGCCACTGCCACTTATTCTCTGTGTATCCTTGGGCAAGTAATTTTATATCTTTGGGACTCAATTTCTTCATCTATAAAATGAAAAAACTGGTTATGTTGCCACTAAGGTGCATATATATGTGTGTGTGTGTGTGTGTGTATATATATATATGTATATATATATACATATATATATACACACATATATATGCACACACATATACACATATATATATGTATATATATTCATAAAACTAATGAAAATAGAATAAAATATATATATAATAAATAAAATAAAACATGTATACATAATAAATATAATATACTTATATATTATAATTATATTTATATATAATGTATTATATATAATAAATACATACATAATAAATAAATAAATGAATGAATGAATGAATGTGCACACACACATATTCATAAAACTAATGAAAATGTTCCTTCTTGTTCCTGGTTTCTATTATGCCTAACTGGTACCTGAAGTGCATTTTACCACAAAAATGTTACAAGTGGTATTGGCTGAACCAAGAGTATGCATCTGTGATATGGCTGGGTTGGGTGTTTAATTTGTAGTCATGGTTAATAGTGTTCTAATCAAATGCACTAGTCAGTGATAGAGAACCCTTCTTCACCACCAGTCACACCCAGACTGTTGTGGTGAGGAGATAAAACACAGAGTTGTAGGTTTTCATTTTGGTTCTCCCACTAACTACAGGAATGATGAAGGAAGTCAATTAGCTTTACTGGACCTCAGTTTTCTTATTTGTAAAAGTGAGGGTGATGAGCACTAAAGATTCTTTCTAGCTCAAATATTCTGTTGTTCCAAGTGAGGTGTGATTCAGGGATGAGGCCCTTTTTTCACTACAATCCCATTTTAGAAAAAAGAATGATTATAGTTATCGCATCCACACTGAAAATTTCCCCATAATAGTTTCAACATTTTGAGTATCAGTGTAAGAAATTAAATGGTAGTTTTGCAGAAGCCAGAGACAACATGCAGAAGTCAGCAGATGACAGAAACTCAGAAATGCATAAAATATATGTATAGTATTGTGTAATATAAACATTTTACCTTTTAATACCATAATAATTCAGACTTCGCTAGTATAGAGGGCCAAAAATTTTTACATGGATTTCCTAGATCACTGGGGTGCTGCACCCCTAACCATTGTGATATTTAATTTGAACAAATTCACTGAACATCCACGTTCAAGGTATGTTTGGGTTAGGCACTATTCCTTGCCACCAAGGAGCTTACATTCTATTTCTTTTGAGAAGAACAGGAGAAATTGATGCTGATTAAAAGTTAGGTGCTTAAAAATCATAAAAAGTTCATTTAAAATCAAGAACTAAGCAAAAAAGAGAAAACTCCTGAAAAAAAGCTTTCTTAACCTGAAGTTTGTGAATTTAAAGTAATTTTATGATAACTGTATTTCCTTTTTTGGGGGGGGGGAGGGCAAGGCAATCAGGGTTAAGAGATTTGCCCAGAGTCACAGAGACTGAATTTCAATATAACTGGTTTCCTTTGTAGTCCCATTTTATAAATTTGAAAACATTCTTTTAAGAAGGGGAACATATACTTCACCAGACTGTCAAAAGGGTCCACAGAACCCCTGTAAAATACAGAAGAAAAAGAAAAAGTTCAGAAATTTTTAGAAATCCTGAACTTATGGTTTTCTAAACTTTTTAGGACCATACCCTTATGAATACAACCCTAATAATACTCAGTGTTAAAAATCACAGAAGGCTCTCCTGACCTCCTCCCAATATTTGTTTGGTTTTTGTAACAATGTGTTGCCTAAAGTACACAGTTCAGCGTACAGTGTTTTTGAGCTATATATTATGAAGGCCCGAACAGAGATGGCTTCCTTACTTGAAGGCAAGTGACTTATAATTAACACCCGGCCTCCTGACAAATGAGTTATCTCACAAGGAAGATGAGAGTAATATTTGTCCATCTAAGAAAGTAGGTGTGGGGAAAAGTTTATGCATTTCATTGTATAGACAAAAATCAACGAACCACAACAGCCTACAGTTTTACTAAGGTTATTTTCCTAAGACACTGTTCACGGCAGAATTTCTAGGGATGGTAGGATAGGGAAGGTGAATAGGTCTGCAATGTACAAATGCCACCTTGTGGTTACAAAGTGTTTCTCTGTGCTAAGGAGTCAGTGTACTTAAATGCCAAGATAATGAAGGGCAGTAAGAAAGATTTATAGAAAAAGTTACCCTTGCAGTGTGCTTTATTTTTTTCAAGGCCTCACTCATTCATGCCAATATTTACTGAGCAGCCCCATTATACAAGGGATTGCTAGGCACTATGGATATGGAATCTAATGGGAGAAGGGAAGACATAAAATTGTGAGAAATGAATGTTTCTCTTGTATTTGATAACTAATATTGAATTAGGACCAAGTTTTTCCCATTTTCTATTTCCTTATCCAGTAACCAACCAGCATGGGAAATCTCTCTTAAAGATTTACCCAGGCCAAGATCCAATTAAACAGTAAAAGAAATTCTAAATGTGAGCTAATGGTTATATTCCTGTTCAAGGTGTTTGCTCAGACAGGTCTGGGTGTTGATTCTCCCTCACATCAAGAGAGGTGATATGGAAACTGATGGTTCTTTGATCAAGATTTGGATAACCCAAGTCAAAGATCGCAAGACACTCATCTTAATATAGCCCACCTCCCACTGTGTAAAGCAATCAATTTATTGGTACCCCTTAGTGTAGTAGGCCAAGACTTTTAGGGGTCTTGGCCACCTTAGTTCCCCAGTTCTACAAGGTCATTAGGCAGATATGCAAGGAGAGTATAATCTTGTTGGGTGGATGCTCTCATTGGTTTCATGAGTATCTAAAGAATGTACTGAGTTAATTTGCAAGTCTTGATTATGATTCCCTGTTTGTTTGTACCTCTGGACATGGTCCTAGGATAAAGAGCTTAAGGAGTGACTGGCTTTGGGCTGGGGTAGAGAAAGATGGAGACCAAGGGTGGTTCTTTGCATTCTGCTAAGGGTACATAAACCTTGTAAGTTCCATGTATCTTTGGCTTTGTATGAAATGGTTCTGCAATAAACAGACTATGGAATACATCCCCATCTTGTCTCTCTCCCCCTTTTCTTATTCAGCTGGCAGCTTTCTCTCACCCTCTCTTTTTTTTTCTCTCAGCTGGTAGCTAGGCTCAGAGTGTGCTGGCCGCAGCACCTTAGGAGCACCTATTCTTCAAAGGACATATAAACTATGAGCCTATTCCTATAAGTGATCTTTGGTCTAAGAGAGTTAGCCAATGACCATCCTTTTATTAAAAAACTTGCTGTTAGAAAGGCTAGAGGTTGAGCCAAGATAGCAGAGTAAAGGCAGGGACTTGCCTGAGCTCTCCCCCAGACCTCTCCAAATACCTTTAAAAAATGACTCTAAATAAATTTTAGAACAGCAGAACCCAGAAAAAGATGGAGTAGAAAAAATTACCAGGCCAAAGCAACCTAGAAGGTCTGCAGGAAAAGTCTGCTGCACTAAGATTAGAAAGGAAGAGTCCAGCATTGGCAGCACAGACCAGTGTACCTGGAGCAGGCCTCAGTGCAACTGAATCACTGGCAGCACTGGCAGTTTCCGGACCCTTCAGCCCATAGATGCCAAAAACAAATTGAAACGTCAACAGGAAAGGTCTGTCCCAGATGGGTGAGAGTGGTGCACAGTCTAGTAAAGGTTGTGCCAGTACTGATGCTACCCCCGCAAACCAGGAGCAGGCCTTGGCAGTGACTGAATCAGCAGCAGTAGTGGCTGTGGCTTCTTCTGAAACTCAGCCCACAGATGGTAAGGGGGTGAAACAACTGCTCAGGAGGAAGATTATTAGCTTTTTGCTAGCACTGAGGTAGAACTCTGTTGCTTTGTCCATACTCAGATCTGGGTCACATCCTGGGTGGCAGTGCCAGGGCAAGGAAGAACACTGGCATAGCAGAGCTTGCAGACCACAGTGGAGCAGGGACCCTCCTCACAGTTCTAGAGCAGAAAACAGTGCTCACAGCCTAGACCTCAGGCCAGGAGAGTAGTAAACACATCTATCCATAGATCACACCACCTTGAAAGAACTGAAAACTTACAGGTCCCTAGAATTACCTCTGAAAAAAGCCGCACAAAACCTCTGAAGCTTGGGAATGTGTACCTTCCACCCTGGAAGCAAAGTTCTACTTTAGTAAAGAGTTAAAAGTCAAGTAATAGGCTGGTAAAATGAGCAAACAATAGAAAAGAAATCTCTGATCATACAAAGTTACTATGGCAACAAGGAAGAGCAAACTATACACTCAGAAGTCAAAGTCAAAAAACAAAGTCAAAGATCCAAAGCCTTGAAGAAAAATATAAATTAGCCTCAGGACATCAAAGAACACAAAAAGTAGTTTGAAAATCAAGTAAAAGAGGTAAAAAAATTGGGAAGAAAAATGAGAGTAATGCAAAAATATGAAAAATGAGTCAACAGCTTGGTTAAAAAAAAGACACAAGATAATACTGAGGAAAAGGGCACCCTAAAAATAAACTAGACCAAATGGTAAAAGAGGTCCAAAAAGCCAATGAGGAGAATTACTTTAAAAGCAGAACTGGCCAAATGGAAAAGGAGGTACAAAAGTTCACTAAAGAAAATAATTCCTTAAAAATTAAAATTGAGCAAATGGAAGCTAATGACTTTATGAGAAACCAAGTAACAAAATAAAACTGAAAGAATGAAAAAAATTGAAGATAATGTGAAATATCTCATTGGAAAAAAAAAACAACTGACCTGAAAAACAGAACTAGGAGAGATAATTTAAAAACCATTAGATCACCTAGAAGCCATGATCTGTTAGATCATGATGGAGGGTACATGCTGGAAGGCATATATATAGATGGAGGGTACATGTGTGAATTGAATATGAAGGGATGGCATTTTAAAAAAAATTAAGGGGTGAGGGGAATATATTGGAAGGAGTATGAGATAAATTATTTCCCATGAAAGAGACAAGAAAAGCTTTTACAGTGGAGGGGAAGATGAGGGAGGTGAGAGGGAGTGAGTAGTACTCTCATTAGAATTTACTCATTCACTCAAAGAGAGAATAACATACATACTCAATTGGGTGTAGAAATCTATCTTACCTTACAGGAAAGTAGGAGGAGAAGGTGATAAGAGAAGGAGGGACTTGGCAGTGTGTGATAGAAGGGAGGGCAGACTGGGGGAGGAGGTAGTTAGAAGCAAAATACTTGAGAAGGGACAGGATGAAAGGAGGGAGAGAACAGAATAAATGGGGAAATAGGGTGGAGGGAAATAATAGCAATTGTGAAAAACATTTTGAAGCAAGTTTCTCTGATGAAGGCCTCATTTCTCAAACATATAGAGACCTTAGTCAGACTTATAAAAATAAGAGCTACTCCCCAATTGATAATTGAGCAAAAGATGTGAAGTTTTCATATGAAGTAATCAAAGCTATCTAGAGCTGTATGAAAAAATGCTCTAAATCACTATTGACTGGAGATATGCAAATTAAAACAATTCTGAGGTACTACCACATATCTATGATCTAAGGAGAAAGGTGCTTACCCCTCTCCTGGCCTGTGCTCTGTTCTTTGAGTGACAATAAATGCTCTTTTCTGTCCCAGAACTGTGAGAATGGTGCCTGCTCCATTGTGATCAAAAGCTCTGCTGTGCTAGTGCTCCTCCTTGCCCTGGTACTGCCACCCAGGATGTGACCCAGTTCTGAGTATGGCAAAGCAACAGAGTCCTGCATCATCGCTAACAAAAAAGACCCCCGCAATCTTCCTTCTAACCATTTGTTCGTCCCCCTTACCTTGTAGGCTGTAAGTTGAGAGCTCCCAGGAGCAGCCACTGCCAAGGCCTGCTCCTGGTTTGCTGGGGCTGAGTCTGTGCTGGCACAACCTGGACTGGACTGTGTTCCCCTCTCACTCAGGTGGGAGAGACCTTTCCTGCTACCTTCTAAGTTGTCTTTGGTTGGAAAATTATTTTGTAGGTTCTGCTACTCCGGGAATTGTTTATGTCATTATTTAAAAGTGTTCAGAAAGGTTTTTGGAAGAGCTCATGAAACCATCTTGCCTCTACCCATCTCAGTTCCTTAATATCAATTTAATTTCAAGCAGAGAACTTTAGACCTGAGTTTATTTTCATGGTAGTGAATCTTTGGGTTACTTTCAGGTCCTACTCTTAAATTAAGTTTTATTTAATTGTTAGAAGGCAGTTTAGAAATAAAGGCTGTTAATTATATTGCCAAAGCTATTTTCAACAATAGTTAAGATTTTTTTCCCTCCAGAAAACTATTTTCTTGATTATTTGTCCACTTAAAAATTTAAAATCCTCTCCATAAAAAGCATACACAAGCATTTTAAGGCACTGTAGCCACAGATAATTATGGACTATCATATCACAGCAACAACATTACTCCTCTGGTAGACAAAACAAAAATAAATTTGTTATAAAATTTCATTATCATTGTTTCAAATCATTTTTCCAGATTAGGGTCTCTGTATTATCTATTATAAACAATCTGGTTTTCCTGAACACTTGTAATTGGGCAAGTCATTCAACATTACATCCACTAAAAAAATACCCAGTACCTAAGTTCTAGAAGCTTAGAATCTAAAAAGGCAACCTCTACATACTTCCTTTCTTCCATTAGTTGCCAAATACATAAATATTATTTTTCCCCAGTCTCCCAACCACTTCTTTTCTTGCATTTGCTACTGTCAACCTACTAGATGATGAGAAAAGAAATAGCTGCAAAAAATCACAAATAGGACAGTAGCAATGGCAGCTCATATTTTTTCATATGGTGCTTTAAAAACCCAGGAGTAAAGGAAATGTAGAGATGACAACAAATACAATTATCAAATGGGAAGAAGTCACTTTTTCCACTTCAGTGAACTGGATTTCTGGGTATTCTTTAAGAATTTTATTTTTCTTTAAAGCAAAGGAGAGGGAATAAAGACAAATATAGTCTGGAGATTTAGTGGTTCAATGGATACATTCTTTCACATGCATGTAAAAATTACAATAGCTTGCATTCATATGGTATTTTACTGTTTGCAAAGCATCATATATATATATTGATTTTCTCATTTGATCTTCACAATGACCCTCTGAAGTAGGTTCTATTACTAACACCATTTTACAGATTGGGAAACTGAGGCAGACAGTAGTTAGTTGATAGAGTCTGAAGCTAGATTCAAACTTAGGCCTTCCTGACTCCTAAGACCAACAATCTTTTTAAAATTCTTCAGTAGATTTTATTAAACCTTAATTTTATTATTAAAAATACACCAAAAACTATGTTTTTATATACTAACTCATCTTATTTTTTTTTTTTTTTTACAAATTGGAAACAAATTACTGGAACTTTATATTGTTGTTATCCTGATACTTGTCCATAGTATAGACCAAAAGTAATGTGGTCATTCTGAACAATAGAAGGCATAGTAAACTACTAAGAAATCATTATCCAGCACTGAACTCTACTGGAAAAGAGATACTGTTAGGAGTTGCTATAAAGACTGTGTTTTCCATTTTTAATCCTGAATGTTAATAATCCTTGTCAAATGATTTTACATTAGAAGTTCTTCTGGAGCTTGTATAAGGTAAAAGTAAGCACATTTCAACTGAGCTTGAACACAAGCAAACAAAAAAATTGGACTCCACTCAGGTAATCATCTTTTAAAATATATTCTTTGAAGCATATAGACCTAACTTTTTAGTTAAAGCACCCATTCATCATTGGATGTGCTTATATGTGAAGACATTTTAGAAACCATCTTCCACTCAAAAAGGGATTTTTATTTAAAGCTTTTCTTAATTCTCACGTGTGGAATATTTTAGAGCTATGTTGGTTTTTTTTCCCCCTCCCATCCACTAGAGAAGAATGAACAAAATTCCAACATGCCTTACTGTCGGCAAGGAATCTTTTTACTTCATGTGCCACACCACAAGATGAATGATGAACCTGTCAGGCTTACGGTAGCAGCCAACTCCAATACTCTTACTCATTATACCTTCTAGCTGCCTCTACTTCTTCCTCCTGTATAATTCTTGTTAACATCTTTCACAGAAGAGCTATCCAATGTGCTGAAAGCCTTTCTCCAGGTGTTCTAAGGCTTTTGGGGTACTAGTGCTACACTTCATTTGTGTATCTGTCTGTCTACCTGTGATCTTTCCCTCTTATTATATGACCTCACCCTTACTATATGACTTTTTTTGTTCATAAACAGTTTTATTTTTTTTTCTACCATGTTTTGTGCACAAATCATTGGCAGTACACTGAATCTTACTTAATTGCAACTAAATTTATGTAATCAGTGCATCATTTACAAACAAGAAAAGTTGTAGAATTTCATCACTTATAAGGAATCTCTTTGTACAGAATTATGTACAAAATTCCATGTACAAAATTATCCACCATAATAGAGATGAACATTTGAGAAATGTCTCCTTGATTTATGCTTTGACCAAATATAATTGTAGGATTAGTGAACGGTTATGCTTGTAATTCCATCTATCAAGGAATTTTTTTAAAGAATCATCTCAATATATTCATGAGTGACTTTGTTAGAAGGCCTGTAAGGCTATTTTTGCTCTACATGGAACTAAATGTACCAGGAAAAAAGATAGAATTTTGTATTTTCCACATCTTTTAGCCAACTTGTGACTATGAGAAAAGGGTCTACTTACACAATCACCTATTTCCTTCTCATATTTTCCTTAATAATACTTGTGATTTATTAACAGATCAGTTTCATGAACATTTGACAGAGAAGAAGATAAATACTTATTGAGTAACAAATATGAAAGGGGTCAATATTTACTGATGGTTTATTTCATTCTTTGAATTCTCAGACTCTAGCATGGTAACTGACATACAGTAGGCACTTAATAAATAACTGATGACCACAGGATCATAGATGCAGAGACGGAAGGAAACTCGGAAGTCATCTAGTTAATTTTACAGATGAGAAAACTGAGGACAACAGAAATTAAGTGGTCTGTCCAAGGTCACATCAATATTAAGTGGGAGTCAGTATGTAATTGAAGAATCAGATGTAATTGAAAATAACTGAACTTCATATAGAACTGAAGTATTAGTATTTAAATGTGGCAATTGCACTAGTACTGATCCATTTCAGAATTATTGTTTTCTTCTTTTTAGCTTCATTTCTAAGTGTTATCAGGGTAATATGACTCAATTAGTTATCACACCAAGCTATCTCATTTTCACTTCAACTGATTTCTGCTATTCCTTCTGTTCTCTTAATAGAAAGCTTGGCAAATCAGCCTGTACTCTAAATCAATGTTTTCTTCAACAACTACCTTACCCAACTTAACAAAGAGAAAAAAATGTCTGTTGGTTGACAGTTCCAAGATGGATTTTGTCTTCTCACTGTGGCAACTGCTTTGTATCTGTTGAATTTATTTAACAAAGGATGACAATCGGGATTAATGCCTTTACTTCTACTTCCCATTTTCTAGCATCAACACTTTGTTTCAATAGGTTGGGTTGGAGTTAATGTGATATGTTCTTTTCATCTTTATCCCTTTTTCTAATAAGGTGTTAACTTTGACCTTTGCTCCAAACAGGTCAGTGATCTTATACTGCATAGCTTTTAAGTAATTTATATATGTCTCTAGCCTTTCATTTTTTCATGTCTTATCACTTCTTGCAACATATTTTATCCAAGATCTCTTCACTGTGCCAACCTTGAGACTGAAGTCATTTTTAATAAATGGAAGAACAATAAAAAGTGTTTATAAGGAAATTTTTAAAACTGTGAAACTATTCATATAAAGTATCCCATTAGCGCCTCACCACAAATCTGTGAGGAAGGTGCTACACGTATTATTACCTCCATTTTACTAATGAGAAAACTGAGGTAGAGACATTAAATGACTTATCCAAAGTCACAGAGCACAAATACTTAATTTCTAGAATTCTATCACATTCTATATATGCCCTCTTTTTCTGATATTTTACAAATATCTTTGTGATATTCTTTTATGTTCATTATAAACATTATAAGGCAGATGACAAAGTGTTCTAGAAAACATTTCTTGTCCTTGGACATATGAAGCCAGCTCTGCCAATTCTTTTATATGCCCATATAAATAAGAAACAGTTCCTATAGTCATCAATTCACTGGTCACTGAAGAAAGAGCTCTCGTGTAGAGTGTACCAATGTTCAGTTAACATTTGTACAAAATCTGAGGGGACTAGTTTAGAATGCTGGACCTAGAGTCAGGAAGACTTGTGTTTTAATCATCAGTCAATTGTCAACTGTATGACCTTGGGTAAGTCACATAAACCGCTACTTGAGTTGCCTCTTCCATAAAATGAGGATAATAATAACACCCACCTCTCAAGGATTTCTGAGATGATATTTGTAAAGTACTTCACAAACCTCAAAGTGCTATGTACGTGCTAGTTATTATTTAACTAGATGTGTATGGTCTAAAATCTGGGATTCTTCATACCTTTGTTATGTTATAAAAAGAAAAGTATAAGTAGCTTATTTTCCATTTCAACCTTGAAAATAAGTTTAAAATGTTAAAAGTATATAATTAAACAAAAAAGTCTGCTTTCCATTTTAAAATAAAATAATTGAAAACCATTTTTAGTGTGATACCAGTGTTTTGTTTTCTTCTTAAACATTACAAACTATGAGGAAAGGTCCTTATAATCTTAGTGTCTAGGTGTTCCAAAGGACATTAATCCCTCAACAGGAGCCTACAAAATACTTTGGGACATAAATATATGTAGACCTTCACATACAAATGTGACTAACTCCATTGTCTTGTCAAGCAACCAAAGCAAACTTATTGAGTAAGTAGGTTAGAAGTTAGATACTGTTCCTTACTCCCCCAGGGCAATAGGCTAATTAGAATAAGGGTTAAGCTGTTGTGTAGTTGTTTCAGTCTTGCCCAACTCTTCATGACCCCATTTTGGGAGTTTTGTTGGCAAAAATGCTAGAGTGGTTTGCCACTTCCTTCTACAACTCATTTTACAGATGAGGGAACTGAGGCAAAGTGACTTGCCCAGGGTCACACAGCTAGTAAGCCTCTGGGGTCAGATTTGAAGTCATGACCATGAGCTTTTTTGATTCCAAGCCCAGTGCCCTAAGCACCACCTAGCTGCTTAGACTTATAATAAGTGTCAATAATAGTGATGGCAATAATAATAATTATATGGATAAGGACTAGATCTATTATTTCATTGGTATAGGGAACTTCAGGGTGAGGAAAATACCTTCTACCAATGCAGATCAACAGCTCCTCTTCAACTTAGTCTCCAAGAGTTGTCAACAGCACTGAAAGATTAAATGACCTGCCCAGAGTCACACAATCAGAATGTCAGAGGCAGAATGTGAATTCCTATTTCTGAGAGGCCAGTTTTCTATCCACTGACATATACTGCATTATCAACAACTCACATGTATATACTATTTCAAGGCCTCTCTTTGGGGAAAAAACAAAACAAAACATCTAACATCCCTTTGGAGATGGAAGCTGTAGACCTTGGCCCTGTTAGCATTACTGTTTCTCAATTAGAGATACCCTAGATTCTAGCATCTAGAATATCATAAATTGCAAAGGCTTTAGTATTCTGGTGAGAATTTGTAAATATCTATTTAATTCTTCTCCAGGTGGTTTCCTTTGGAAATCCCAGTTTCTACTCTGCTCTCATTCTGAAAACTCAGATCATAAATAGAGGGCAATCAGGAAAGGTTAAACCCCCCTGGCACTGAGAGTCTTACCTATTACTTGTTCCAATTCAACTCAATCACCCTCAAAGGAACAAGCATAATTTAATAAGATTATCACCTTAATCACAGCAATCTCAGTCCAAAGGAAAATCAGTCGATCAGCATTTATTAATGGCCTACTATGTTCTGGGTACTGTGCCTTAGCGCTGAGAATAAAAAGAAAGGCAAAGCAGAGTCCTTACTCCCAAGGAGTTCACAGTCTAATGAAGAAGTTCAAAAGATGTAGATATACACATCTTCCTACTTGAAGCAGATGCAATACCCCAAACCAATCCGACACTGTTAACCTCAAAGTTTGATGTCCTCTTTGAAAACTAATGCATGACATTCCCACATGAATGATAATCAGGGTCCCACCTTAGAAAGACTTGCTTTTCCCACATGTTGAGTAAAGCTGTTTACTTTTATGCTAAATAAAACACTTTTCCTACTCTCCCCTCCTCCAACTAAATCTTATGAATGATGGCAAAAGGAACTTTTGATTTATAGGAAAATATCCAAGGGAAACAACTGGGTGGTGGTAGGTGAGTATATAATATCTTCACATAGACAGCATTATTATAAAGAACACTGTAAGTCAACATTCTGCTCTTCTGTAACTCAAGAATATCTTGGATACTGGCAAGATGCAGAAAAAAGGGGAGAAAACAATTCAGTTGAGTTTTACCCTGTAAATGAATGTATATAGATATATCTCAAAATTATGCATGTAGCAGGCAATCTAAGAGACTCTGTGTTTGGTTTCATACTCCTCAGACTACCCCGGGCAATGGTGGGAAGGCAGTAAAAAGGATGCACAGATACTTCATTACATGCCGTAGTAGATGGATCTTCAAAGGAATGGAGACTCAGAAAATCTATTTCAACTTAATTTTCAAAGCTTCAAAATGACAACAAAGTTGAACAAAGGAAAACAAAGCACAAAGGCCTCCATAGCCTTTTGGGGAAAATATCAACTTTGAAAGCCTAAGGGCATCAATTAAGCAATTTCAAAATTTGGGATCAAAGACAGTGGATTTTTGAGGAAAGGAAGGCAAAGTGCATATGCTTTCTTAGCCAGTTTGAAAAGTTTTTGAATTGTTTGATCTCTGCTCTAATAGGATCCTAACTCATCTGCTTTATTCCCTTGGATATCTTCCCATAAACTTAAATGTCCATTTGCCTTCACTCATAAAGCTTAGCTGCACAATTAGGGAAAAATGGGCGGGGGGGGGGGGTGAGGGACAAAGAAAAAAAATTTGTTTGGCATAAAAGTAAACAGTTTTCCTCAGCATGAGGGAAAAAGGAAGTCTTTCTAAGTTGAGATCCTGGTTATCATTTATCTAGGAATATAGTACATAGTTTTCAAAGAAGAGGTCAAGCTTTGAGGTTAACAGGATCCGTCTGGTTTGGGGTAGTGCATTAAGTTCAAATAGGAAAAGTACAAAACTACCAGGAACCCTCAATGAAATAAAAATCCCAAGCATTTCCTAGACTGAAGCAACTTTTGGATAATTTTCCCCATCTTTGAGTTTTGTTTTTCTGGGAGTGGGAAGGTACTAAATAACTTTTGGGTTGGTATTTCTTAATGACACCTTTTTTTTTTTTTTTTTTTAACATGACCGAAATTTGGCTTTGGCTTCTGTTTCCTTCTAGGTTTTGTTATTATGTAGAGGTCTGTGGGAACAGAGCTCATGGACCAATTCTCCCACCAAAAAGCCCCGCACTCCTCCTCACTCTCATCTATTTTAAGTGTCTGAACTAAAAGAAATTCACAGAACAGGAATAACTTTATTGGAGGGGAGAGTTACGGCAAAAGGCATTAGGGAAGCAAGAAATGAAGAAGTTTGTAAATTCCACTCGTGATTCTGAGTAACAGACATAAAGTGATTCCCCGCTCCCCCATTAAAAAAAAAAACCCAAACGTGAACCTAAATATACGAAGGAAAAATAAAGTATCAACAAACCTTACATTGGAGAAAGGTAAAAAGCATAAATATTATCTGCTGAGGGATTAGAAATTTCAGCAAGAGCAACACATTTTCCAAGTAGGGGTGGGGCATGATTAGAAAATGGAGAGACTAGTTTGTCAAAACCCACCAATCCCAAAGTCCCAAGCAGATAAAGACCCCGAAAAGTGGGAAGGGCTGACAGGCCCGAGTTACACCGGAATAGCAGGTTCCCGGGTCCCTCCTAATCCCATCCCCCTCTCCGCAGGGCCCCTTCCAAAGGCGGGCCTAGACCCAGCATCCGATAGCTCCCCAGCCTTCTTGGTGACAGGCCCGAGCGCTCTCTCTCCCACTCAAGAAAGGAGCTTCGGTAAAGCTTGCCCAGAAGTCAGCGCCCGGTAGCAGAGGCCCGAGGAAAGCCACGCTGACAATCGCCGTCTCCGGGAAGAGCGAGCCAGGCTCTCCGCCAAGCCTGTGCTTCCACGCTGCCGAAGCCCAGGGCAGGAGAGAGGGAAGCGGGCAACTCACCGAGGGGGTAACGCGGTTGGGTTTCACCTGAGCGGCGTGGCCTGGCGTGACGGTAGGGAGGAGACAGGCTGGCAACAAATAGCTCGGGCTGTGCGTGCTGGCACCCCGTGGCTTTCTCTCCCGCCGCCGCTGCTGCTGCGGCTACAGGCCGAAAAAGAGAAAGGAAAGAAGAGGGAGTTACACCGATCCCTAGGGCAAAGTGCTAAAACGGAAAGGAGGGGGCGGGGGAGGGGGAAGTCAGCTGCTTCCACTAGAGCCCACACGCCGGTGGGGTGAGCAGTTCGCCCTCTAGTCCTCCTCCCTCTGCTGACCTCCCCGAGCTGACTGGCTCCCGCTCTAGCGTGCGACTCCAGACCCCACCCGGCGCCCAAAGTTTTCCAACGGCTAACGGTGGAAGATATTTTTTTTTAAAGGGCATCTCAAGCCGGAAGGCGAGGGATAAATAACTTATTAGAAAGTAGAAAAGGCTTCACGTCTCCCGTCCAGTCTCGGGCCCCCGTGAAACCTCTGCCTCGGGCGTAGTTCCTGATTCTGACCAGCTAAAAAAAATT